>BSBK01003477.1:0-692547 GCA_027943335.1 Chamaecyparis obtusa
TACACACATAGATATTTATATGTATATATATATATATCTATGTGTATATATATTGTGTATATATATATATATGTATATATCTATATATATATATGTATATATATATATATATGTATATATATATATATGTATATATATATATATATATATGTATATATATATATGTATATATGTATATATATGTATATACATACATACATACATATGTATGTATGTATGTATGTATGTATGTATGTATGTATGTATGTATATGTATGTATATATATATATATATATATATATATATATATATATATATGTATGTATGTATGTATGTATGTATGTATGTATGTATATGTATGTATGTATGTATGTATGTATATGTATATATATATATATATATATATATATATATATATATATATATATATATATATATATATATATATATATATATATATATATATATACACACACACACACACACACACATATGTATATATATACATACATACATATATCCATAAAAGAGAATTGTGATTTGAAAAAAAAAACTCACTTTCAAATAATAAGCACCTTTGGTGTAAATATTTACATTACAATGACACAATAGGGGAAAGGAACAAATAATTAAATTCTAGGAGAGTCAATATTCATAGTTTCCTTGTACTAACAAAATTTATCTATACTTATTGGCTTAGTAAGTGGATCCACAAAATTCTTAATGACATTTCCACCATCTATTATCTCATGGAAGAAAAATGATACTACGCACATGACTACACATCAATTTGTTTAGTATGAGCATGATACATTAGGTTTTTAGTCAAACAAATATACATTAACACCTGATAATCACCTTTGTATGAATAAAACCACTACCTATGCATTGTCTTTGTATCCACACCACCTCTTTAAGAGTATATCTTGTAGCCATATACATTTCTTCTTTGTTGAAGTAGAAACCATAGGTTACTCTTACTCGTCCAGCTAACTCCTCCACTAAACAAAGTGAACACATTACCACTTGTAGACCTTATTTTCTAAATCTCCAACCTAACTGTGATAAATGAAATACTATAAACCAAGTACTTTTCTTGTATCTAAATAGTTACATTATAATACATATAGTAATTTAAAGTTCTCTATACATATCTGATCACCCTTTTATTATTGGTCTAATATTCCCTAATAGGGTTAGACATAAACCTAATAAGAAATCTCAAATTTCTTGTGTAATATCCAATCTTATGTAAATCACTACATACATTAGGCTTCCAATAACACTAGGGAGTAAGGAACATTGTACATTTCTCAAAGATCATCCAATTTAGGACATTTTTTCTCAAGAAATCCTAGTGCACATAAGAAGAGAATACTTACTATGTTGCAAGTTTATATTACAAAATACAAATGAATAATGTTAACATTCTTCCTTTGACTCAATTAAATCTTTTTCTTAACCCAAACCCTTTATATTTTCATACCAAAAAAAATTTAACACGCTCTAAATTTTTATAGCAAAAAATACTAGATAGAGATTTATTTTTAAACTCCATATTCATCTCCTTATTATTCTCAATCAATAATATGTCATCCATGTACAATAAAATGATAAGTAATTGGTCAACATTTAATTTAAAATAAACATGTTGATCTCCTTTACTTCTAACAAAACCAAGCTCTAATATGAATATAACAAATTTTTGATATCACATGTTCAATGATTATTTTTAACCCATACAAGGACCACTTTAACCAAAAAACAAATTATCCATTTTTCTTTCATTGTAAATTTTCTTGATCATTTCATGTAAATTTCCCCTTCAAGATATCCATGCAAAAATTTAGTTTACATACACCCATTCGTTGTACATGGAAGCAATAGATAATAGAAATTTAATTGAGGTTATCTCAACCATAAGAGAAAATATCTCATGTCAAAATACACTCTCTTAAACTAGTAGTAACCTTTAGAAACCAATTGAGCCTTATATCACTTCAACTTACCACTCTCTCTAATTTCTTTCTGAATACCCATTTACAACTTGTCTTCCTCCTCTTAGGAATATCAACTAAATATCAACTCTTGTGTCTATCTAAGGCCTTCATTTCATCTCTCTTGGCCACCAAACAAGACTTAATATTCTCTAAAGATAGAGACTCATTCATAAACCTATATAATTATTGTATGGTGGGAAAAGGGAAGCAATGTGAAAAAGGTAGATAAATTGCCACCCTTTTTACTAATTACACATTCAGAAGGAAGATGCCCCCCAATATGCTCAAGAGGATACTTAAGCGCTAATTGGGGACAATGGTCCTTTACTAAAATGATGTGATTGATGAAATGGAAATGATGAATTAATGTGATTAAGATGATTAAAATGCCCATTTAGACAAAGATGTAAAAAAATGGGATAACAGACTAATACTAAGCATAAAAGTACATATCTAGAAAGCAGAGCTCAAGATTGACCTAAAGATAAAATATGAGTAGAAAATGGTAGGGATAGGCCTCCACTGGTATTCTATACTTGGCAATTTTGGCTAAATTTTTTTGATAACTTATGGTTGTACCCGCTCTATTTGATCCTGATCCAGTGGCTCTACAACCTATTCTTGCACACAATAAAATGGGGAAAAGGGGTTTTCCTTGGTAAACCCCTATATAAAAATAAACCTTGAAAATAGATATAAATTACATAAAGTAAAGTATGTAAAAAGGCAAATTGTATATTTATCTTGCATAAACCCTCATGGGCGGATGTAGAAATCACTCATACCCATGAAGATGATTGAATGTGTTTGGAATCTAAAGAGTTGATCTTGGAATGTGATGTAGAATAAGGATTCCCTCACAAATGAATTGATCTATGATTTTCACTCCTATATATTGAATGTTGATATGCTTGAAAATCACTTGCAAAGAAGGAGAGAGAAGAAGGAAAGAATGATAATTTTTCTTCCTTGATTGATAATTACTCTAATTGGCCATCATGGGAGATTAATTAGCTTTAATTAGAGAATATTGTATTTGAATAGATAGATCTCAAAGAAAATGAAGACTTGGAGATCTTGAGTTGGGATGCTCGCCTTCAAACCTTGAATCCAAATATTCTTGCTTGCTTGAAAACTTGATAGCTTGATTGTCAAAAGTTGTAGATCATGCATGTATATCAAAATTAGGAGAGAAGAGGTCCTTTTATACTTTACTCCCTCATTTAAGTATTCAAATTTGATCCAAGCTAACCATAATTCAAGAAATCTCGCTAATACCCTGACATTTTGCCCCAAGAAAAAATTGGGTCCCAAATGCCTAGGATAGGATGCTAATGATAGCCTGTCCTAAGAATAGGATGCTAATGATGGCCTGTGCCTTGAGAAATGAGCACAAAATTACAAGGGATTTTGTGGTAGAATAAAGGAAGTGGGAGGTGAAAATACAAGTTTCTAGGATCAAGCATAATGGTCATTTCAACCTCAAATTTACTAAAATGGAGCCTAATAGGTCTTAAAGCATCTAATTATGAGTGTTAAATTTTCAAGACTATACATTTATCCCCCACCTTAGCAAGAGTACAAGACAAGCTCATGCTCATAGTAAAGTAGATCAATGCATGAGAATAATCTTATCAAGATCAAGGAGACAAAGAAACATCAAGCCCACAAGTGACTTGAGTCTTTACCAAATCTGAAACCAAGATAAAAGAGGCATCATTCAGGAGAGAGAGAGAGAGAGAGAGAGAGAGAGAGAGAGAGGCATGATCACTAACCTAGTAAGGTATTGCATTACTATGGATCACACAAAGAAAAAGAATTTCTACAAAAGATGGTATTGAAGGTCTAACAAGCTGTGTTATGCTAGTCAACCTACAAAAAATGATCAATCCTTAAGGAAATCATTGTCTTCATTAAGGGATCTGACAAATGAATGATTAGGCCTAAGGAAAACATTATCTCCACAGGGACCAAGAAATAGGAAAAATCAATCCTTAAGGAAAATATTGTCTCTATTAAGGGATCCAAAGAAGATGAATACAATAAAAACATTGTCTTCTTGTCCATCCATAAGAGATATTGTATTAAATCATTATATGTTTGTGTGCAAAATATGGAACATAGAGTGGAGTGTACGCCCCTATGTTAAAGCAATTGCATGCACCTTAGCGGGAGCATTGGCTTTAACAAAGCATACATGTATCCATAAGAAATATTTCCACTATGAGATGCCCCAAGCAAGGGCATGACAAGGGAAATGAATATATGAAAAAAGAGAGCATGAAAGGGATCTACTAACTCTAGGATCAGTATGATCATATGATAATACATAAGATAATATATCAAAATGAAATTTCATCTTTTCCCAAAGGTAGTAGAACTACAAACACAATGGAATAAGGTCACATGAGAGATATTAAGAAGAATATTTTTGGGCTAGCATCACAGAGACAAAAAAAAAGGTAGCTATCATTTTGCGTCATCCCCAATCAAAAAACACTAAGGAACATTTACGAATAGTGACACATGCATGACATGACATGTAACAACATATAGAATAAGTGAGATGCAAAAAGAGGAACATTTGCAACAGGACAATTCCCTTATCACCTTGCAGCAACAAGGGTCATTTAAAGAAATCTAAACAAAACATGTAATGAGTAACACTTTGGGGGGAGCACATTACAACAAGCAAACACACTGAATACACCACATAAGTGGGGCCAGTCAAGTATATTGCATGCCCCCCCCATCTTGGTCTATAGTGTTTAGGGAAGGGGGGAAATATGTAAGAGGAGAAACATCAAGAATGATAGATGGAATAATAGCTATTTCCAAATAAGGACCATGCTATGAAGATGGGTCACTTTGTTCATCATTGGGACTAAGAGATCATTATTTTGAAAACATAGCTAGTAAATCATGATTTACATCAATAAGCTCAAACATATCATTAGAATCACTAGCATGAATATCATTCTTAGTTGTAACAAAAGCATCATCATCAAGAGTATCTTCTTCATCCAAATTAATTGTAATAGAATCCAAGATGCGAATAACATTATCATGTTTGTTCAAATTCATTTTTTCTCAAATCAACTTCCTCCTTTGGTTAAAGTATAGGTTGATCAAAGGGAATCAAAGCATTAGTAGGTGTTTTAGGTGAAGAAGGTTTTTGGAAATCATGTTGATGGGCTCTAGCACAATGTTTATGACGATGGTCACAAGCACAGTGATTAGATTTAGCTTTTATAGATATTTGGTTTGGTTTAGGATCAATCAACATAGGACTCGTTTCTGCCTTAGGAGGAAGAATGGAAGGAACCTCACCAGGTTGAGAGATAAAATCAACAAAATATTTACAAGGTACATGAGATAGAACTGAAGCATATATATATAGGAGGTGTAGGAGGAATTCCACATATAGGGAAAGGAGATGTAACATCCTTATGATTGCTAAGTTCACAAATATTTTGAATTTTATAGTTTTGATGGGAGCAGAAGAGGTTATCTATGTGGGGTTGAGTTGGTTGAGGCAAAAAAGTGTTGGATTACGGAGAGGAGGGGTGAATTATAATTCCCTAATTCCAAATACCTTAAAAAAAATTCTCTGATTAACTCAGTAGCATCTCGATAAACACACTTTACTATTTACCAACAATAGTAAGTAAAATATAACAATCAGTAATTCATTAACACAAATCATTCATGACATGTAACACCAATATTTAATGTGGAAACCCAGCTTTGGGAAAAAACATTGTGGGAATTGTCACCCACTAAGAAAATACTCTTATGAAGTATGCCCGGTTAAGAGCTAATCATGTTAAAGATTACAATACACACTGTTAGGTGTGACCTAATCAAGGGATTTACCTCAGATCTATTAGGACCTTCACCCTATTAGGAGTATCCTTGTTAGAGGACTTAAAACACTCTTTAGAATGTTACCTTTTTCAAGGATTTTACAATAAGACTGTTAGGTCTACTATGTTAAGATATTTCTCTATTAAAAATGCTAGTAAGTAATAGTAAATAAATTGACTTGTAGATTTGCAACTATATTTTCTTAATCAGATCTTTTGTGTTCTTTTCAATCTTCACTTCAATTCTTCATTATCCATTGACTTCAAAACTTCATTAGATCTTGGTTTCCCACTTGGAATCTCTCTGTTCCTTCTTCGCTATATCAGTCGGTGACTCTTCTTTTCATCACTTTTCCAACCATTTGTCCATACAATATCATCCCTTATATGGAAATTTTTTTCCTCTTAATCTCCTCTATTACATTTTCCTTTAATCAATCTTAACCATCCAATTCATTATACCTTGAATCTGGATCTCTGTAACACATCTTCTTTTCTCCTTGGAACTTGAACTTTTCTAGAAACTTGTTCCTTCTCTTTTTCCATTTAGATCCTTTCGTAGATCTTCTCCTTGAATTTTCATAACTGTAGATATTTTGTAACTAACTTTCCTCATTATCATGATCATCAATCTCATCATAGCTAATCATTAAATGTCGATTCAATCCTTATTTAATTTTTGTTCCTTACTCGGTGTCCTTCATCATAATTTCAGTTAACTTCTCTCAGTGCCTAACCCTTTCTTTTTTGTTCGGTGCCTTCGACTCCTTTTCCTTTACCGAGTGACCTTCCTTTTACCTTTTACATTATCGAGTGACTTTTCCTGCTCAGTAGCCAAAACTGTTTTACTTGCTGACTTGTCAAATCTTCATTACCATGTTTTACCAACTTAACATAATCATATTTTAGGTAGAAAAAAATTATATCAAAATAATATTAACATTGTCTGATTTGTATTATTTGCCCATTTATGTTCTTCAACTTCAGAATATCTCATTTATTATTCTCCTTAACTCATTCAACTTATATCATTACTGAATGATATAGCAACATAATATAAACTGAAAATCAATTGCTTGACATCAATGAAAAGACAATAACTGATCTAACTTTTCTACTCTCTACTATTCTCCTGATCTTGGTTGGCCTTCATCATCATCACCATCAGATAATAAATCTTCAACATTACTATCAGTTATAGTAACAATCTCCCTCTTTGGCATTGATGGTAACACCAACAAATTTAGTGTTCAATTGATGATGGTACACTTCACTATCATACATATTTTGTACTCCCTCTGGGTAGTAACTTCTCCTTTGCTTCATCTTCCTTGTGTAACTTTCTCCTTATCTCAGTAGTAGTCTTATGTATTATTGTTCTTCTTTGACAATAATTTCCTTTTTGATTCCATCTTCTTTATTCTCTCTTTACTAGATCATCCTTTCTCTATGTGTATCAACAACATTCTCCTTGTTTGTATTTAGAAATCATCAATGATATTCTCATCAGTGATATTCATCCTCTAGACTTATCCCTACAATAATTGACTTATGCATCTCCCTCTTTCATATATTCTTTCATCAATGATATTCTACCTCTTTGACAACAATGTCAAATAAACATAAAATTCTCAAACTATACCTCAAGTGTATAGATTTTCCATTGCAGTCATAAACATCCTTCACAACTTCAGGATTCACCTAAAGAGTGAATACTAGCATCAAATCACAAAATAGATATTCTAATGTGTCCTTGAATTGATGCAGCATGCATATTTCCTTAGTGCACATTAGATAGGGGAAGAACCCCTAACTTACCTCAAAGATACTCAAAAAGAATCCTTCAGTAGTGGTTTGGTAAATATATCAACTATCTGTTCTTTAGAATTCACATACTCCAACGTCACATGTTTATCTTGTACTTGCTCTCTCAAGTAGTGATACTTAATAGATATATGCTTTGTTTTTTAGTGCATCACCAGATTCTTTGATATGTTAATAGCATTGGTATTGTCACAATAAATTGTACTTGGATCAGTGATATCTTCATGCATATCTTTCAGTAATTATTTGATCCATATAACAATGTTAGAACAATTCATAGCTGCACCAACATGCTTAGCTTCAACCGTAGATTGTGAAATACACCTTTGTTTCTTGCTTAACCATGTCACCAATATTTCTCCTAGAAAGAAAGCTCCACCACTAGTGCTCTTTTTGTCATTAATATTTCCTACCCAGTCAACATCAATATATACCTTAAGATCAAAATCTCCTCCTTTTGTGTATAATAGACCAAAATCTTCAGTCCCTTTCGGATATTTAAATATATTTTTTTACTGCAGACATATGTGTCTCCTTTGGGTTTGCAAAAAACCTTGCAACTATACCAATTGAATGTGCAATATCTGGTCTACTATGTACAACATACTATAGTTTACCAATCATGGATCGATAAAGTGTCTCATTCACTTCCATTGAGTCATCTTTCTTTAATAATTTACAACCAGTAGCCATCGGTGTTGCAACCGGTTTTGATTCTTCCATATTGAAATTCTTTAGGATCTCCTTGATATACTTTGATTGAGTTGTGTAGATCCCATCCTTAACTTGTTGAATTTGAAATTCAATAAATAATTTAATCTCTCCAATCATAAACATCTTAAATTCCTTTTTCAGTATCAACAAATTCATCATCAGTTACACCTTCCTCTGATAGGTAGCAAGACTTCTAACCTTTTTCCTTATAATCTCTAAATATTCGGTGTCAGTTGTCTCTTTTGTCATTCTTATCATTCCTATCATTGTCAGGACATCTAGATGCAACATGACCAATCTTGTTACAATTGAGACATTTCAATGGTAACTTGCCTTTACTTTCCTTTACCTCTAGGTAGTTTATTAGCCAACAGTGCTTCCAATTCCTCTTGTTTTTTTTCTTCATTTAGGATATTGTCATATTCAATTCCATATGAATTACTGTGATTCTCTCTTTCTCTTCTTGATGGTCCAATGCTCAGAGATGACTTGAAGGCAGTTTCAATAGTCGATAGACAATTACCATAATTGCTAAGCTCAAATGTAATCAACTTACCGATAAGGGCTTCAAGAGTAACAACATTATTCAATATAGATCTCAATTCATGAATAGAAGATACTCTAATAGCATACTTAGAAGAAAGAGTTATCAAGATTTTACTTACCACTTCTTCATTGGTCAAAGTTCCACTAGCACCTTTGATGGCACTAACAAACTCCTTAATTTGGTTGTTGTATTGTGTGATGTTCTCTTCACCCTTCATTCTCATTTCATCATATTTTCCTCTCAGACTATCAACTTTATCTTTTTGTACATGTTGATCTCCTCCATATATAAGTGTAAGCCTATCCCACATCTCTCTTGAATTAGCACAACCCTTAATATCATTGAATTTAGCATAAGATAGGGAAGAAGAAATCTCTATCATAACCAAGTTGTGTTCCTAATTTTCTCTCATATGATCAACTATCAAAGGTCATGTAGGTGGTGGAGTGTAGTCATTATCTAGTAGATGTAGTACAGATTCTTCAATCCCAGATAGATACAATCTCATTTTGCTTTGCCATGTTGATAAAATTTCCTTGTTCAACTTAGGTACTTCTATCCTATACATCTTCAGATCTTTTACTCAAGTCTTTTAAACTTATCTCTTCAGAGTACTTAGCTCTAATACCAATTATTGAATTACAAAAAAGGGGGCTAAATCAATAATCCCCGATTCCAAATACCTTAAAAACTTTTCTCTGATTAACTCGATAGCATCTCAGTTAAACACACTTTACTATTTACCGACAACAGTAATTAAATTGTAACAATTAGTAAATCATTCACACAAATCATTCATAACATGTAACACCAATATTTAACGTGGAAACCCAACTTTGGGAAAAACCACTGTGGGAATTGTCACCCACTAAGAAAATACTCTTATGAAGTACGCCCAGTTAAGAGCTAATCTTGTTAAAGATTACAATACACATTGTTAGGTGTGACCCAGTCAAGGGATTTACCTCAGATCTATTAGGACCTTCACCCTGTTAAGAGGGCCTTGTTAGAGGGCTTCAAACACTCTTTAAAATGTTACCTTTTTCAAGGATTTTACAATAAGACTGTTAGGTCTACTCTATTAAGAGATTTCTCTGTTACAAATGCTGGTTATAAATAGTAAATAAATTGACATGTAGATTTGCAACTATCTTTGCTTAATCATATCCTTGTGCACTCTTAATTCTTCACTTCAATTCTTCATTATCCACTGGCTTCAACACTTCATTAGATCTTGGTTTCCCACTTAGAATCTCTCTCTTCCTTCTTCACTCTATTAGTCGGTGACTCTTCTTTTCATCACTTTCTCTGTCATTTGTCCATACAAGCTCATCCTTTATATAGAATTTTTTTATTTCTTAATCTCCTCTATTATGTTTTCCTTTAATCAATCTTAACCATCCAATTCATTATACCTTGAATCTAGATGTTGATAACATATTTTCTTTTCTCCTTGGAACTTGAACTTTTCTAGAAACTTTTTCCTTCTCTTTTTGCCATTTAGATCTTGTTGTAGATCTTCTCCTTGAATTTTCATAACCGTAGATCTTTGTAACTAACTTTTCTCATCATCATGATCATCCAACTCATCATAGCTAATCATTAAATGTCAATTCAATCCTTATTTAATATTTTTTCCTTGCTTGGTGTCCATCAAAATTTTTATTAACTTCACTCAGTGCCTAAACCACTCTTTATTGTTTGGTGCCTTTGGTTCCTTTGCCTTTACCGAATGACCTTCCTTTTACCTTTTACCTTACCAAGTGACTTTTCCTACTCGGTACCCAAAATTGTATTACTTACCGACATGTCAAATCTTCATTACCATATTTTACCGACTTAAATTAATCATATGTTAGGTAGAAAACAATTATATCAACATAATATTAACATTGTCCAATTTGTATCAATTGCCCATTTATGTTCTTCAACTTCATAGCATCTCATTTATTCTTCTCCTTAACTCATTCATCTCATATCATTACTGAATGATATGGCAACATAATATAAACTAGAAATTAATTGCTTGGCATCAATGACGAGACAGTAACTGATATAACTTTTCTAGTCTCTAGTATTCTCCTGATCTTGGTCAGTGTTCATCATCATCACCATCAAATAATCAATCTTCAACATTACTATCATTTATAGTAACAAAAAGGCCCAAAGAAATCAAGGTCAAAAGACTCTCGAGGAACTAAATTAGGTTGATAGAGGGTATAGTTAATAGCCATGATTTATCCATTGTGAGGAAACTTTAAATATTTATGGATAGGAGAAGTTATGGTTTTTGTGGAGGTAAGATAAGAAACACCAAGTTTGAATTGGAATTGATCAAAAGTTGGGATGACAACAAAGGTGACATCTAAATTTTTACCACCAACTTCAACGGTAAATGTAATAGAACCGTGGGTAGGATAAAGGAAACCATTGCAATTTTGGATCATAACATCAAATTTATCATAGAAATCATGTTGCAATTGTAAATTGAAAATATGTCCTTTAGTTATCAAATTCAACATGAAAGTCGGGTCAATTAGAACACCATGAGAATGAAGGCCATTAACCTTTGTAGTAATGTAAAAAGGACTATCAGGTGCTTTAATTGTCTCATTGGGTCAAAGGTAATGCAAAGTTAAGGTTTGAGTTTATATCTAGGTCGAGTTTGGTCAATGAGGTTGCCAACATTATTGAATTCAGTACACTTATCATCATAGTCAACAACATGAGTAGAATAAGGAAAAGATTGGGTAGACTCAACAATATTGGTCAAATGAGATGGAAAAGGGTTGGTATAGATTTGCAAGTTTTGGTTGGGAGGTGCTATAGATTTTTTTCCTTGATTATTAAAACCCTAAAAAGATATGGCATTGGAATCCATAAGGTCTTGATTAATAAATTTCAAACGGAAACACTTTTTAGTATCATGATCAGGTTGACAATGGTATTGGCAAAAAAAATTGTGATCAAAGTGTTTAGGTAATGGTTTTGATGTGTCAATTGGTTTAATAGGAGGAAGAGTTAACACTTTAGCATTAATTAATTTCAACATCACACTATACAAAGATTCAAAAATTTGAGTAAACTTACGAGCATGTATGCCTAAAAATAATGAAAAAGGAGCCACACCTTTGGATATTGCTGCCACTTGCTCATCAACATTGTTGGATGAATTTTTGATTTTGATGAAATTATATGGTTTTTGAAACTGTTTGATGTGGAATCACTCTTATTAATTGGAGCAATTAGCATGACACTCTCAAACTGACTCACTTAAAGCTGACAATTATGGAGCACTACACACAATTGAGTAAAAGAGAAGAATTTAGAAACTATAATATTATTTATAATATCTTTTTATAAAATTAGAAATGAAGATATGTTTCACATCAATATCAGGAACATGATAAGAAATATGAGCATGCAAATTCTTAACTCTACTAATGAAATCAGTCACTTTCTCTTTAACACCTTGTTTACAATGCATTAAATTAGTCAGAGAAATCTTAGGACCAATGTTGTTTTAAAATTGTTGAATGAAAGCAGTATCAAGATTTTGAAATGAATCAATGTAATAAGGAGGCAAAGAGCAATACCATCACAAGGTCTTATCTTGAAAGGTTCTAGTAAAAAAATTAGAATGAACCTATGATCATGAGAAAAATCACTACACAAGGTTTGAAAGGTTTTGACATGGGTCAAACGATCACCTTTACCATTGTAAGTCTTTGGGTGATGGATGTCCATGCAAAGAAGATACAATTTGAGCCAAGCTACTAATAGTGGAATTGGTAGAAAGAATGACATGAGAGACATGTGAAATGTTTGGAGCATTGTGAGAAATTGAAGGAGAAATGAAGTATGAAAAGGTAACATGTAAGTGGACATTAATGAAGGTAATGAAATGCACAATGCACTTGAAGGAATAGAGGAAATAATGGGATTAGGAATGTTAACATGTGAAGGATTGATATTTTTATTGAAGTTTTTATAATGGGTGGAGAATAAGTAAACACACTAGGAATAAACGTGGAAATAGGCATAAAGGTCTCAACACTAGTGGTAGGTGGAATAAAACCTAGCTCTTGAGAAAAATCCCTAATAGGCTTAACATTGTTATCGATGAGTTGAGAGATACTATGCAATATATTGACACACATTTCATCATTATGAATTATCTTCCTTGAGCCCTCTACAATGGATCCTTGGGATTAGATTTTTCTTTTCCTAACCATTGCTCAAAATTTTCATGAGTCATTGAAGAGTTTTTGAACTTGCATGGGAGGGAGTCTTAAGACCTCATATTCATCATAAGAAGAATGGGAAGAGTTATTTTTAATGATAATATTAATGTCATTAGGATTCATGTTGGTCTCATCGAGATTCCTAAGAAAAATAGAAGGCTTGGGATCAAAGGAACCCATAAGTCTATGACTTCTCTTAACCAAAATGCTATAAGTGGGACTCAAAGTGATAGCACTAATGCACAAGGGAATGAAATAAAAGGAATATCAAATGCAAATATGCCATTTGAAAGAGATATGAAATTCTAAAGAAAATGAAAATCTAAAAGCACATCTAAGTATCAAATTTAAAGATCTAATCTAAAGCATGCAAAGTAGATCTAAATCTAATTACCAACATGAGAAGTATGCCATGCACACAATGTATATAGAATAAATATGGTAATAATATGATCTAATGTAATGTATACAAGGAGATGTAGAGACCAACTCATATTTATAATGAGATAAACCTATATATCTAGATGCATGCAATGAGACCATACAAAGATGATATAACCACCAAAGAAAAAGTATGTAAGATGAGTTAGGCTCACCAAAATGTATGGTAGGTGAACCTATAAGCACATCAAGAGAAAATAACACCAAAATCAAAAGAGGAAATGTTATGAGTTGGTTCACCAAAATGTATGGTGAGAAAAGGGAAGCAATGTAAAAAGGTAGATATATTGCCAACCTTTTCACCAATTACACATTTAGAAGGAAGATGCCCACAATAGGCTGAAGATGAGACTTAAGCGCTAAATGGGAACAATTGTCCTTCTCTAAAATGATGTGATTGATGAAATGGAAATGATGAATTAATTGATTAAGATGATTAAAATAACAGTTTAGACAAAGATGTAAAAAAATAGAAATAACAAATTGATACTGAGTATAATAGTAAAAATCTAGAAAGCAGATATCAAGATCGACTTGTGGGTAGTATCCAAGTAGAAAATGGAAGGGATAGGCTGAAATTCTTTCTGTACCTAGGGACAAGCTTCCAATGGCATCTTGTACCTGACAATTCAGGTTGAATTTTTTGAGAACTTCTAACTATACCTAATATGTCTGATCCCGATCTGGTGGCTCCACAACTTATTCCTACACATAGAAAAATTAGGAAAAGGTTACAAAAGGGGTTTTCCTTGGTCAAACCCTTGTTTAGGAATCAAACTTGCAAATAGATAGAAATTACATAAAGGAAAGTATGTAAAAATGAAATTATAGATTTACCTTGCATAAACCCTCATGGACAGATGTAGAAATCACCCATACCCATGAAGATAATTGAATGTACTTAGAATGTTGGAATGTGATGTAGAATCAAGGATGCCCTCACAAATGCATGGATCTGTGATTGTCACTCCTAGATCTTGAACATTGATATGCTTGAAAATCACTTTCAAAGAAGGAGAGACAAGAATGAATGAACGATGAATCTTATTGCTTTATTGAGAATTCCTTTAGTTGACCATCATGGGAGAGAAACTTGCTTCAATTGGAGAAGATTGCCTTTGAATTGATAGATCTTGAAGAAAATGAATACTTGGAGATCTTGAATTAGGATGCTTGTCTTCAACTATTTAATCCAAATGCTCTTGCTTGCTTGAAACCTTGATAGCTTGACTGTCAAAAGTTGTAGATCATGTAAGTCTATCAAAATGAGGAGAGAAAAAGCCCTTTTATACTTTTCTCCTTTATTTTGGGATTCAAATTTGATCAAGGCTTACCACAAATAAGGAAATTTCGCTAATACCCCGACATCGGGCCCCAGGCAAATTTCCCAAATGCCTAGAATAGGATGCCAATGGTTAATTTTCCCTTGGAAAATGAGCCCAAATTTTTTATTTTCTTGTCATTGAATACTAGTATACCTTCTCCCTGATCCATTATCTTATGGGTGTTATATCTTACAGGAACACCTACCCACCATTACATATTGTACAATCTAAAATCCACTCCTTATGGGGATTCATGCAATGGAATGCACCTATATAATCATCCAAGAGTCGTTACATGAAAATTAACCAAAATAAATTAAGCCTTACTAACTTTATCATTAAAGGATCTACTAGTAGAGGAAGTGTAAATATTTTTCCAATTCCTACATTACTTGGTAAAAGGACTTTGTTTTTTGTAATGTCAACATCCCAACCTACTTTACCGATTCTTTTGGGTCTAACTTTATATTTGATCTCTCTTTTGAATGATCCTCTCTCATTTGTTTATTGCCACATTTTTATTCAAGTTTTCTTTTACATATAAGTCCTCCTTTGAATTATCATCCATATAATTTATCTTCATCTATTTATTGGGTAAGGTTGCAACAAGGGAATCCATATTTGGATCTATAGTAGAGCTTCCTAGTGCAATGGTTAAAGTTTCTCAAGATATAGGAAATGTAGAGAGTGACAATATACATTTATACTTTCTCTAAGCTTACATCAACAAACACTAACTGGCTCAAGATTAAATTAAATATATTCAAACATTTTTCAACTAAATATTCATCTTTAATTTTTAATGAATATAATGTATTTCTAAGACTTTTTTTTCTTAGTCTATTAAATCTCACTATTTTTTTCATAACTAATATGTAGTAGATTTACCACCAATACGCAAGATAATAAAATTAGAAAGATGTAAACTTTATTGTACCTTAATATATTTTATCTAGCTTTATTTAATCTTCATATGGAATACATGCAAGTTTGATCTCATTTACCATAGCTTTCTAGTAATCACTTTCTTTAGATATATTGTTCATATTCAACTTTCAAAGTTCATATCCCATACCATTTAGCTTATCAATCTTCACATGGGATTTTTTAGCCATGATATTTATCACTGATATCTAAGTGCTCATAAAATTATTTCACGATAGTAGGACATGCATGGAGAAGGAAATAACATTGATACAATAAAACATGAAACTCCACAAGAACATTGATATATGTGGAGAAAACCATTTTGGGTAAAAGACCACTCCCAAAGAGACTAATAGTTTGTATTGATCTCAAATGTCTAATACATCAATTTATGAATCCTCGTTTTAGTCCATGCAATATAATAGTACAACCTATAAAAATTATTAACCACTATTCCAAGGCCTTTATATATAGGAAAATTAGATAAAAAAACCAAATATATTATTGTAAGCCAAGTGATAAAATCATAAGCCCTTTTTATGTTTCCAAAGTTTACATTCAAGTCCAAACATAGCTCACATATGTAAAGAAATAAATTCCAACCCCCTCTCCACACACACATCTATAATCCATTGGAATAGTATATGTAACTCCCATCTTGTAAGGAATCCATTGTGACATGTTAATCACTATATAACCAAAAGATGATTTTATACGCCATCATAACTTATCTTACATTTTACCATAAAATATATCATGAATATCATATATGTACTTAGAATATTACACATTTTTATAATTTTTATTGATTTTACTTCACTAAAGATAAATGGTTAGTTATGAATTATAATTTACCTCTATTTAATAACACCTCAAAAAACACATTCCAAGTCTTTGATATTGCTACCAAGATTCAATTGTGTAGTTTTCAAGTTTAACTCAGTGACCCATGTTTCATGAGTAGCGGTTCACAAGAACACATCTCTCATAAAAATGAATGGAAAACATTCATTACATCTAGGTCATGACCATAGGGGTGAAGCATCAAGCCTTCCCATGAGGTGATCCATCCTATTCTTACTTAAACTCAAGTGCGCTTAACCATGGAGTTTCCTCCAAGGTTAAGCTGATAGGTTTCACCTAGCACACAACTTTTTCCAACCTAGTTTCCTCTTCTTCCTAGGTTCTCATCTAACTCTTCCTATTAATTTTAAGATTCACCTCTAAGATGCCAACACTCCTCTCTGATTCCTATGTGTTCTATCAAGTTCACAATACTAATATACTTTTTGGTCTCCTTGCTTCTTCAACTTCACTACACCTCCAAGACATTCAAGAAACTTTGCAAGGGTGTGGAGGCCTTCAAAACCATGTCATCTATATGATCTTTATATTTTCTATCCATACCAAGGTCCTTTCTTCTTACCAATTTCCTCAATATTCACCAAACTAGCAATTTGGCCTTGTAGCCCTTGAGCCCCCAATTAGGCCTCCTATTCCTAGATTTTAGGCTTTCTTTCAAAATTGACTTTAAGGAAATTCCAAATAAATTCTTTAATCTTCAATCATTAGTGTAAACCTAAGATATTTTAGGGGTCTCATACTCCCATTAATCCGTACAATACTTTTTGAATCCATGATGGTTTCATGAGGGTTTAGTGGGCTTTCCTATGAATCATATTTGCCTAATTGATTAAAAAAAGTGATCAGATGGATTGGTCAGGGTTCCAAATCCTTTCTGATACTCTTTAGGGACTCAATACATATTTCCAAACTATTTTATTCACTATTTCAATCCACCTGTGCAAGTATGCTTCACAAACACTTACCTTGTTCCTAGTCGGGCATTGATAGGGCTCGCCTAGGGCAAGGTCTTAAAATTAGCATAAGACATATTTTTGCCTCCTTCCTGATATGGTACACTATACATAGGTTTCAATCTTATATCCCAATGGTTCATGATGATTCCATGGTGGGATCTCAAGAATGAACCATTTTTCTAATCTCTACTCTGTAGAGGCCAAAGAACTGGAAAAACATGTTAAGAATTTACAAAACCTGCCTAAAATTCACACAAGAAAACCAAAATGAACAAGAATAAAATAAAAACATTATATTTACACAACCCAAACAAAAATAATGTATATCTAATCCATTTGAGTCAAGTGGCTTATTGAAACATCGATTGTGACAAAAAAATAGTGTTGTTTGTATTCAGAAAAAGGAAAAAAATCCATCCAACCTTGTAATTTGAGTTTGAGGGTGTTTAAATAGTCCAACCCTCATGTTCTTATATTTTTTTTCTCAAGACAACTGAATTCCTTCATTATAGCCCTTCGAACAAGATTTGGCATGCAATTTTGCAAAGTTGCAAAAGTTATCTTGACAACCTTTTGACAACTTTGCAAATTTTGCTATTCTTGCTATCCCTAGTGTTCCAATCTGTTGGAAATTTGGATGAGGTATGTACATGGATGTTGTCATTATGGAAACATATGTTCCCTATGAAGATCACATAAGCTGGAAAGTAAGTATGGAAGATCGTAGACTAAAATTGTCTAAGTATGAAATAGTGTTTTTGACAGAGCACCCGATACAATTTGTGTTGGCGACGTTCACTGGAGTATGATTAGAGTTTGCAAAGTTGAACATAGACTCTATGGTGTCTAAGGATACCCCATTTTAGTGCTCAAAAGAGTACAGATAGTACAGACAAAGTTATGATTATTTTACCGACGATAGAGTTAAGCCAACAGAGCAGTTTTGAAGGCAGAACTAGTAAATGAATTAAGGGATTATTTTGCTTGTCAAAATAATGACTTAATATTATAAAGAGCTGACATCCTAGATGTTTACTCTTGGATAAAGATATGCAAGCTGACTAGAGAAAGATATTATGTTTGTATCTTGTATAAAGATGTAATATTGTAATGTACCGAACATACTTGAAATGTAACTTGTGATAGTTGTATATGGTGATAGCAGCGAAAGTTGTTGATGCAAAGCTGTAAGTAGTACCATATTGTAATCAGTAATCATTTGTATTACTTGTTTGGGTAGTGAGCTCATCTGGTAATCAGTTTTTGTATCTACAACTCCTAACAGGGTTGAGGCTTCTAACAAGGCCTATAGTCCCTTAACCAGGACTGATACACTATATGATTGTAACAGGCTCCTAACAGGGTCAACATCCTTAACGAGATATCTTTTGATTAGTGAATCTTTGTGGGTACCATCCCCACTGGAGTTTTTTGTTGGCCAGGGTTTCCTCGACAACATATCATGTGTTATGAGTTCTTTACATTTCCTGTTGTGTATGCTATTTAGTTTCTTATGCTTTAAAGTAATTTGTTATATCCATAAGTGGGCAAAAATAAAAGTTTGTGAAATACTGATTCAGCCCCCCCCTCTCAGTATTTCCTATTTCTAACACAATCTACCTAAGAATATGTAAAGACACTTCTATGGCCATTTTAGGCTTACTTTCTTATACTCCACACATTTTGGAGTCTTTTAGTACCTTGGGATATTTTCCACCTATCTAGCTTCCTTAAACAACTAAGCACATCCTAAGACCAAATAAGACTCAAACTTCCAAATATAAAACACAACTAACCTATCAAAGCAAAAAAATCACAAAAAACTATCTAGGAGTCCTTATTAACCAACTGACTTGGCTAGAGTTAGTACACACTAAAATTGTGTAAGGTACTTGACTGATACCTTAGGTGCTCCCACAACATTATCCCCTAAACAAAATAAGTTAAGTCTCATTTGATGTGATCAAGTTAGGATCAATGCCCATCTTGTGAAACTTGGCTTCAGGCACCCATGTAGCCTTTGATTCTTCCATTCCTAGCCACTTGATGAGGTGCTCCATACACACCTTGTGCCTAGTCTTTTTAGCTACCCGAGAGCTTAATATCTTCTTAGCTTATGGTTTTTTATTTGGCTGGTAATTGCAAATCTTCTACCTCTTCTACAACATGAGATTTTTCCTGACCTTCTACTAGGATTGGTCCTTTGCATGGCACTAAGTCTGTAACATTGAACACTGGAGAAAGTCCTATATCTATAGGCAAATCCAGTTTATAAGCATTGCTTCGATATTTAGATGGAATTGCACAAGGTCCTAGCCTTCACATTTGGATTTTATTAGGCACTCCTTTCTATAACCTTGCCTTGTTTAAATGAACCATAACTAGATCCCCTACTTCGAATTGAAGGTCCTTCTTTCTCTCATCAACACTTTTTTTGATCTTGTTAGTACTATCCACAAGTACTTGCTTGACTGATTCATGTCCCTCTTTCATGGACTAAGAAAAGTCCCCTGCATATCCAATTCTAGTTGCTTTACCCCTTAAGTCTCTAAGCTCACAAATGCCTCTTGGATGAATACCATAGAGTTCTTCAAAGGGGCTTTTACCTGTGGTCCTGTTTATAGTGTTATTATAGGAAAATTTAGTTTGAGGAATGACTTGGTCACATGTCTGGCCATATTCTTTGGTAAGACACCTTAGGAGATTTCCCAAGATCCTATTTACAACCTCAGTTTGTCCATCTGTATGGGGATGGTAAGAAGATCCAAAAGAGAGGTTAGTACCAAGCTTATGCCACACGGTCTTCCAAAAAATACTCATAAACTTAGAGTCCCTATCCGATACAATGATCAATGGAAACCATGAATCCTTATGATTTCCCTAAAGATCAAATTAGCAATTTGGCATGTATCATGAGTAGTTTTGCAAGGTACAAGATATGCCATTTTACTAAATCAGTCAACAATGACATAAATTCTATCATAGCCTTGTCTTGTCTTAGGAAAACCTACTAAAAAATCCATACTGAGGCACTCCCAAGGTCTGTTAGGAATTGGAAGGGGTTGATACAAACCTGCATTTGATGAGGTTTGATAAAGGGTGATCCCCTTAATACCACAAACACATAACAAAAATAGAGAAACAACAACAATAATATGCAAGAACAGAAAATTGGCTTCTTATTATCTCCACAAATGTGGAATTACAAACTTTCAGAATTACAATATGCAAAGCCACATGGGCATTCCCTTACAATATTCTGCAGGACAAAACCTTGAATCAATACCCAGATCTACTACCCAGAACTATTCCCAACTGCCTATGACAATCATACAGCCTTCCTTATATAGGCAATTTCTACCGCCCGAGAAGGTTCCAGAAATTTAGCCTAAGGGCCGACCAAACTTAGAATTATTTTATTTTTCAATTTATTACATCAAAGTCGGCTCAAAATAACTTTTGAAACCCGAACAAAAATTTTGAAGGAAAATTATTTTTCGCCATTTCAGGTGACCCGACTTCCGGAGATCATAAGTCATCACCAGTTGACCCGATTGACTATTATAACCCCATTTTGAAAATGCCACGAAGCGCTCTACAGGCTTGACCCGCGCAAGCGCCCGTCACCCAAATTTTCAACCTCATCCGGGGCCTCTAAAGCCTTCAAAACTGAGTTCGAAGTTTCTATACCCTGCTGCCAATACTGAAAATCTTCAATATCTTCACAACTACACCTGATCTAACCATGAAACTTTGCTGGCAGACTTATATGACCAAAATGAACCTCCAAGAAATAAATCAGATCATTCTGAGCACATACAAAAATTACCAAAAATAGTAACTTTCCTTAAATAGCAGCTCTGCACAAAAAAAAGCCCTTATTGAATATAAAAACAAAAATATTTTTGGGTGATGCAAGATTGCTCTTACACCCAGGATGCTCCTGCATCAGACACCCGGGGTAATTTGAGAAGTGACCCTGTCACGACTCAGGTGTGCAGAGGAAAACCAAAATGGTTAACCTCCTCCTTTGTTAGCCATGATGAATCTTCAATAGGTCATCCTTTCCATTTGACCAAATATTCTTCATATGTCCTATTCCTTGTGCTTCTGCCAACACGACTGTCCAGTATGTCTTCAATCTCCTTGATATCTGAACTGGTTGCTAGAATATTCCACTGTGCTGCTGCAACCTCATCTTCAACACCTCCTTCATGATACTCTGTCAAATCTGAAATGTTAAACACTGGTGAAATATTCAGCTCAGTAGGCAATTCTACCTCATATGCATTTCCCGAATCATGCTTCTTCAGTATCTTACATGGTCCAAACTTCTTCATTTTCAATTTGTTATATGTACCAACCGAAAACCGCTCCTTCCGCAAATGAACCATGACTTCATCTCCAACCTGAAATTCCTTATGCCTCCTTTTCACATCTGCCTTAGCCTTATACTGTGCATTCATCTTGGCAATATGCTTCCTCACCCCCTCGTGGATGTTATTCAAATGTTCTGCAAAATCCTCAGCTTCAGCACTACTTATTTCTCCTTTATCTATCTTCTTTAATTCAGATGCATTTCTTGGACTACTTCCATATACAATCTGGAATGGTGATTTACCAGTGCTCCTGTTGACAGAATTATTGTATGCAAATTCTGCCTGTGGTAAAATCAAATCCCATCCTGTTAGCTTATCTCCAACCAAACATCTCAGCAAATTTCCCAAGCTCCTATTCACCACCTCTGTCTGTCCATCAGTCTGTGGATGATGTGATGAACTGAACTTCAAATCCATCTTCAACTTCTTCCACAATGTCCGCCAGAAATATCCAACAAATTTAGTATCTCAATCTGAAACTATGGTCTTTGGCAAACCATGTAGTCTCACCACTTCTCTGAAAAACAATCCTGCTACATGAACAACATCATTAGTCTTCTTGTAGGGAATGAAATGTGCCATCTTCAAAAATCTGTCAACCACCACAAAAATTGAATCATGTCCCCGCTGAGTCCTCGGTAAACCAAGAACAAAGTCCATGCTGATATCCTCCCAAGGCTTCTCTGGTATAGGTAATGGCTGATACAACCCTGTATTCTGCTTCACTCCTTTCGCCATCTGACATACTCTGCAACTCTGTACAAACTTCTTCACATCTTGCTGCAATTGTGGCCAATAATAATTCTCACCAACCAAAGCAAGGGTTTTATCACGACCAAAATGTCCAGCCAATCCTCCACTATGCTTCTCCTTGATGAGATTCTCCCTCATAGAACTTCGTGGAATGCACAACTGACTCCCTCTGAATAGCATATCATCTTGGATGATAAAATCCAGCCATTTTGTCCTGTCTAGAGTAACAGGTTCTGTACAAGCCTTCCAAGCTTCACCAAAATCAGGATCCTCTGGATACAAATTCTTGAGTTCCTTGAACCCAACCACCTCAATCTGCATCTCTGTCAGCAATAGTTGCCTTCTGCTAAGAGCATCTGCAACCCTATTAGACTTTCCACTTTTGTGTTTCAAAACAAATGTATAACTCTGCAAAAACTCAACCCATTTCAAATGCCTTTGATTCAATTTTCCTTGACTATTCAAATATTGCAAAGCTTGATGATCAGTATACAAAACAAACTCCTTAGGAAGCAGATAGTGTCTCCACTTCTTTAATGCCTGAACTATAGCATAAAATTCCTGATCATAAATAGAATATTTCCTCTTGGCATCATTTAACTTCTCACTGAAATAAGCAACAGGTTTACCTTCTTGGCTCATAACAGCTCCTATTGCAGTACCACTAGCATCACAATCTACTTGAAACACCTTATTAAAATCTGGAAGTGCTAAAACAGGTTGTTCTGTAACTTTTTGTTTCAACAATTGAAAACTCTTTTCCGCCCCATTAGTCCACTTAAATTCTTTTCTATCCCCTCTCATTGTTTCAGTCAAGGGTCCACAAATACTGCTAAAGTTTTTGATAAACTTTCTGTAAAAGCTAGCTAGACCATGAAAAGATCTTACCTCAGTAGCATTCCTTGGAGTAGGCCATTCAAGAATAGCCTGTACCTTCTCTGGGTCCATTTTCAGACCTTCTGCTAAAACTACAAATCCCAAATACACTAACTCTTTCTTCACAAAACTGCACTTCTTCAAATTAATCAACAATTTCTCTTCTCTCAACTTCTCAAATACCATACAAATATGCATCATATGCTCCTCCAATGTCTTACTAAAGATCAAAATATCATCTAGGTAAACAATGACAAACTTACCCAGAAATTCTTTCAGAACCTCGTTCATGAGCCGCATGAAAGTGCTCGGTGCATTGGTTAGCCCAAAAGGCATAACTAACCACTCATATAGTCCTTCCTTTGTCTTGAAGGCAGTCTTCCATTCATCTCCTTCTCTGATCTGAATCTGGTGATATCCACTCTTCAGATCTATCTTTGAGAAATACACAGCTCCACTCAAACAATCCATAATATCATCCATTCGTGGCAATGGAAACCTGTACTTGATTGTAATCTTGTTTATTGCCCTAGAATCTGTACACATCCTCCATTCTCCATTCTTCTTTGGTGCTAATACCGCTGGTACAGCACAGGGACTCAGACTCTCTCGAATCAATCCTTTTTGTAACAACTCATGTACTTGTCTGTTCAACTCTTCATTTTCTGCTGGTGTCATTCTGTGTGCTGCCTTGTTTGGCAAACTGGCTCCTGGAATCAAATCCATCTGATGACTGATCTTCCTTATCGGTGGTAATCCATCAGGTACATTATCAGATACAATATCTTGAAACTCATTCAACAAATCGACAACCTCTACAGGTACATCCTCTACTTCTTCTTTACCAACTTTTGGAATTAAAGCAAAACACACATGCTCATGCCTCATACCATCTAGGAATTTCCTTCCATCAACAAATGTTATTCTTGCATTACCACATACCTTTTCTTCGGTCTCTTTCAATGGCTTTAGCTTATGTCGCACTCCATCCTTTGTCAGGGAATAGGTATTCGTACGACCATCATGTACAGCACATCTGTCAAACTGCCATGGTCTACCCAATAACATATGACATGCATCCATAAAGATGATATCACATAGTACCTCATCTTGGTACCCGCCGATCTTGAACTTTACCAGGCACTGTTCACTGACCATGACCTTGTGGTCATCCTGCACCCAGGCAATCCGATATGGATGTGGGTGTTTCTGTCTCTTGAGCTTCAACTTTGTCACCATCTCTTCTGACACCAAATTGTCAGTGCTTCCACTATCGATAATCACATCACAGAATTTACCCTCACACTTGCATCTAGTGCGAAATAGGCTCCTCCTTTGTTCAGGTTCATTCTCACCACTCAGCAAGACTCTTCTGTTAATTAGCGTTTCTCCTCTTTCAGCATCTTCAGAATTTGATGATCTAGCATCTTCATCGACATGTGCAACTCTGGCCTGGCCTTCATTTCTCCTGTCTGTTCTGCCTTGGCACTGAGGACATTCAAATGCCCTATGACCTTCTTCTCCACAGTGAAAACATGTTCCACGGAAGCCACCTCTTCCAGATCCTTGTCCTCTTCCTCTTCCTCTCTGATCTCTATTATTCTGATCCTGGAAGCGATTGGAATTATTTCCTAGCTGATTCTGACTGCTACTGGCCTCATCCTTCTTTTTCGGATCTTCATTTCAGCCACCATATGACCGTCCACTAGATCGTCCACCACGACCTCTTCCGTTTTGTCTGCTCTCAAACTTCTTGTTCAGCTTTTCCTCTACTTTTAGGGCAAACTGGTATGCCTCTTCAATACTGTTCATTCGAACCAGATTCAGCTCCTCCTGAATGCTTGGCCTTAACCCATTAAGGTATTGGACAACTTTCTCCTTATCAGCTTCTGCATGGCCTGTTCTGATGAGAAATCGGTAGAACTCCTCTGTATACTCCTGAACAGATCTTCCTGCTTGCTTCAAACTCTGCATTTTCTTCAGTAGGTCAAGCTCATAATCAACAGGAATGAACTGTCACTTCAATTTATCCACCATCCGATCCCATCTTGTGATTTTATCTTTCCCTCTTCTATTTCGCTCTAATTGAATTTCTTGCCACCAGATCTTCGCATGACCTTTCAATCTGGCTTTCGCAAATTTGACCCTATCAGGATCCTCAAAATCTTCGTACTCAAAATATTCCTCACATTCATTGATCCAGTCGATCAATTCCTCTGGGTTAAGATTTCCAAAAAATGTAGGAACCTCAATCTTAGGTCTTTTTCCAATCTTGGAAATCGCCCGAAAAAGTCTTTCTTCCTCCTGGTTCACAATTTCAGCTTCTCCTTCTTGATATTCTTCTTCGGCTTCATCCTCGCTTTCATCTCTGACATTAAGATTCATTCCTCTGTGAATCTCTTCTTGCAATGCTTGCACTTGTCTCTGCAGCTCTCTAACCTCAGGTGTTACAACACTAGCTCTTCCGCCACGTTCCCTTCGTGGAGGCATTTTCGCGATGCGCGCTGAAACCCTAGCCACGGTCCTGGTGCAAACTGCCTCACAGTCGGCGATCTGTTTACACACTCAAGAAATCCTGCTCTGATACCACTTGATGAAGGGTGATCCCCTTAATACCACAAACACATAACAGAAATAGAGAAACAACAACAATAATATGCAAGAACAGAAAATTGGCTTCTTATTATCTCCACAAATGTGGAATTACAAACTTTCAGAATTACAATATGCAAAGCCACATGGGCATTCCCTTACAATATTCTGTAGGACAAAACCTCGAATCAATACCCAGATCTACTACCCAGAACTATTCCCAACTGCCTACGACAATCATACAGCCTTCCTTATATAGGCAATTTCTACCGCCCGAGAAGGTTCCAGAAATTTAGCCTAAGGGCCGACCAAACTTAGAATTATTTTATTTTTCAATTTATTACATCAAAGTCGGCTCAAAATAACTTTTGAAACCCGAACAGAAATTTTGAAGGAAAATTATTTTTCGCCATTTCAGGTGACCCGACTTCCGGAGATCATAAGTCATCACCAGTTGACCCGATTGACTATTATAACCCCATTTCGAAAATGCCACGAAGCGCTCTACAGGCTTGACCCGCGCAAGCGCCCGTCACCCAAATTTTCAACCTCATCCCGGGCCTCTAAAGCCTTCAAAACTGAGTTTGAAGTTTCTGTACCCTGCTGCCAATACCGAAAATCTTCAATATCTTCACAACTACACCTGATCTAACCATGAAACTTTGTTGGCAGACTTATATGACCAAAATGAACCTCCAAGAAAGAAATCAGATCATTCTGAGCACATACGAAAATTACCAAAAATAGTAACTTTCCTTATTGAATATAAAAACAGAAATATTTTTGGGTGATGCAAGATTGCTCTTACACCCAGGATGCTCCTGCATCAAGGTTCCCTTAACTTTTCGACAAACAATGCAAGTTTCTACATACCTCTTAATGTCCTTATTCATCTTGGGCCAGTAGTAGTACCTTTGAATCAATTCTAAAGTTTTATTTATCCCAAAATGACCACTAAGACCACTAAGATTCCCATTGTGTTTCTCTTGGATTATGTTCTCTCTCATTAAACCTCCAAGTACACAAAGTTGTCCTCCCCTAAACAATAGATGTTCTTGAAGAGTATAATTAGAGTACTCACTATGAAAATGGTTTTGAAACTCCTTACATACCTTATATGTTGTTGAGAAGTTTTCATCATTAGGGTAAAGTTCTTTGAAACTATATATACCAATGATCCTTAACTACATCTCTTGGACTGTCAAAAGCCTTCTACTCAAAGCGTTTGCAACCTTATTTTTCTATCATTTCTTATGCTTGATTGTGAAGGTATAAGCTTGCATATATTCCACCCACTTCATATGTTTTTGACTAAGTTTTTCTTGAGAATTTAAAAAGCTCAAAGCCTGATTGTCTGTAAATACCACAAATTCTTTAGGGAGGAGGTAGTGCCTCCATTTTCTCAAAGCTTGGACTAATGCATATAACTCCAAGTCATATGAGGAGTAATTCTTCTTAGGATCACTTAGCTTTTCATTATGGAAATCCACTGGCTTGTCTTCTTGACTTAGGACTGCTCCTATAGCAATATTAATGGCATCACATTCAACAGTGAATAGTTTTTCAAAACTAGGTAGTTCCAAGATAGGTTGTGTCGCTATCTTCTCTTTCAAGGTTTTAAAATCCCTATCTTCTTTCTCATTCCACTGAAACTTAGCTTTCATTCCACCTTCTATGGTGTCTAGGACTGGTTCACATATCTCACTAAACTACCTAATGAACTTCCTAGAGAATTGTGCCAAACCATGGAGGCTCCTTACCTCTATAGCAGATTTAGGTGTAGGCCAATTTACTATTGCATCCACCTTGCCATCATCCATTTTCAGGTTCCCTTGTGATATAACAAATCCAAGGTACACCAACTCCTATTTCATGAACTCACATTTATCCAAATTTATGGTTAGCTTTTCCTCATGTAAGCTTTGAAACACAATTTTTAAATGTATCGGATGGTCAGTCTTAGTCTTGTTGAAAATTAAGATGTCATGAAGATATACCACAACACATTTACCTATGAATTCCTTTAACACCTCATTCATTAACCTCATGAATGTGCTAGGGGAATTAGACAACCCAAAGGGCATGACCAACCATTCATATAGGCCTTCTATGGTTTTAAAATTATTTTCCACTCATCCCCCTCCTTAATTCTTATTTGGTGATAACCACTCTTGAGTTCAATCTTTGAAAAATATTTGGCTTCTCCTATGCAATCCATCAAGTCTTCTATTCTTGGGATTGGGAACCTATATCTTATGGTGATTCTATTAATGGCCCTAGAATCAATACATAATCTCCAAGTACCTCCTTTCTTTGGGGCTAAATCAATGGGGACTGCACAAAGGGCTTATGCTCTTCCTTATGAGGCCTTGGTCAAGAAGTTCTTGTATATTTTTTGCAATTTCTTCATTTTTTTGAGGGGTTATTTTATAGGCATATTTTTTGGGTAGTGAGGCTCCTAGAATGAAGTCTATTTGATGGCTAATGAATCTCTTAGGTGGTAAGGTATCATGTTGTCCATCACTAACTATCTCCTTGTATTTACCTAATAACTCTTGCACCTCTATGGGTAGTTCTAGGTTCTTGTCCACTTTCCCCCCTTTTGGTTTCAACACTAAAGCATATCCCACACCTTCACCTTCCTCTAATATGCTCAAAAAATCTTTTCCTCCTACCCAAAGAACATTAGGTCCTATTTATCTCACTCCCCCTTCTTCTAATATTGACTGAATTTTATATGTGACTCCATCCTTCTTAAAAATGTAGGAGTTCTTGGCTCCATCATGAATGGCTTTCCTATCAGACTTCCATGGTCTTCCCAATAAAAGATGACAAGCATCCATGGGAAAGACATAACATAACACCTTATCCTTATATCTTCCTATTGTGAAGTCTACCCAAGCTTGCTCATTAACTAACACATGTTGGCCTTTGTTCAACTAAGTGACTCTATAGGGGTTCGTATGTGGGATTATTTGTAAATTTAACTTTGTAACTACCTCATTAGAAACAATGTTATCAGTGGATCCTGAATCAATGATAACTTTGCAAACCTCACCTAAGATCTTGCACTTGATTTTAAACAGGGACCTCCTTTGACTTGGTTCTTCTCTGATTGGTTCTTTGATGAGAGTTCTTCTAATCATGAGATTGTCTCCTACCTCTAAATCTAATGCCACTTCAACAATCTTGCTACTTGAGGCCTCTTCTTGAACATAACTTACTCTTTTTCCTCCACCTTGAGTTGAAGAACTCTTTTCAGGACATTTGTATGCAGGATGCCCAAACTGAAGACAATTATAAAAATTCATTGAAGATAAATAGGATCCCCTTCCTTGTCCACTAGATCTTCCTCTAAAATTTTTGCTTCAGCCTCTACCCCTATTATATCCACCTCTGCTATTGGTTGCTTCCCCTTGTTGTTCTGTGAGATTAGTCTCACCTTGGGTTCTTTTATATGAATTCATTCCTCCAAAGCCTCCTCTATGACCTCTACCATCTCTTCCCCTGCCTCTACCTTGGCTACTTGTGTCATGTGTCTTCTTGAGCTTCTCTTCCACTTTGAGAGCAAGTTGATAGAATTGATGAACCATCCTTGGGCTCAAGAGGCTTATTTCCTCTTGCATGTTCCACCTTAACCCATTTAGGTACCTGGACACTTTTCAGATTTCTTCTCCCATAGCATGAGACCTAAGACATAGCTTGTGAAAATCCTCTATATAGGCACCCAGTTTTAGGTCTTTTTGCCTTAGGTTTTATCTCTTCTAGTGTAACTATACTTCATAGTCATCCGGAAGGTAGGTCTCTAATTTTAGCCACCATTCCCTTCCAAGAGGAAATAAGAGCTTTAGCTTCTTTCTCTCTCTCATTTTGTACAAACTTCCACCAACTTAGAGAAGCTCCCCTCATCCTTGACTTGGCTACTTTAACTTTTTGGGCTTCACTAACATTTTCACACTCAAAATGACTCTCCATCCCTTCTATCCACTCCATGACTAACTCTGCTTCTAGTTTTTCACTAAAAAATGGTATCCCTTCCAAGGACTTTCCACTCATGGCCTTTAATTCACTCAAGAAAGGCTCCTCCTATAGTACAAGGTCTATTTTAGGGACTTTGTCCTCTTTTGCTATCTCTTTACCTCTGTCTTCCACTTCTCTAACCTTCTCACTAACTATTTCTATCTTGGTCTCTACTGCACCAAGCGTGGTTTCAATCTTGGCTAATCTTTCTCTAAGGAGTCTATTCTCCTCATCCTGATCTTCCACTTTCTTTTCCAACTCTACGTTTGTAACCATTTTGGATGAATCCATTGATTCTGTTGAATACAACATCAACCTTCACTAGTCCAATCTTTTAGGCTTTGATACCAATTTGATAGGTTTTACCTAGCACACACCTTTTTCCAAATTAGTTTCCTCTTCTTCCTAGGTTCTCATCTGACTCTTCCTAGTTCTTTTAAGTGTCACCTCTAAGGTGTCGACACTCCTCTCTGAGTCATAGGTGTTCTATCAAGTTCACAATACCAATATACTCTTTGGTCTCCTTGCTTCTTCAACTTCACTACACCTCCAAGACATTCAAGAAAATTTGCAGGGGTGTGGAGGTCTTCAAAACCATGTCATCTAGATTTTCTTGATACTTTCTATCCATACCAAGATCCTTCCTTCTTACCGATTTCCTCAATCTTCACCAAACTAGCAATTTGGCCTTGTAGCCCTTGAGCCCCCAATTAGGCCTCCTATTCCTAGATTTTAGGCTTTCTTTCAAAATTGAATTTAAGGACGTGCCAAATAAATTCTTGAATCTTCAATCATTAGTGTAATCCTAAGGGATTTTAGGGGTCTCAAATTCCCATGCAGTCGTATAGTACTTTTTGACTGCATGAGGGTTTAGTGGGCTTTCCTAGGACTCATTGTCTAACTGATTCAAAAAGTGATCAAACAAATTGGTTAGGGTTCCAAATCCTTTAGGAGAATTTTTAGGGACTCAATACACATTTCCAAACTATTGGATTCACTATTTCAATCCACCCTTGCAAGTATGCTTCACAAACACTTACCTTAATCCTAGTTGGGCATTGACAGGGCTCACCTAGGGCAAGGTCTTAAAATCAGCACAAGACATCTTTTTGCCTCCTTCTTGATATGATACACTATACATTGGGTTTACTCTCATATCCCAATGGGTCATGATGATTCCATGGTGGGATCTCAAGAATGAACCATTTTTCTATTCTCTACTTTGTACAAGCTAGAGAATTGGCAAAACACAAATAATTTACAAAACCTACCTAAAATTCACACAAGCACACCAAGAAGAAAATAAACAAGAAGAAAATAAAAACACTATATCTACACTATCCAAAAAATAATAATGGAGAGCTAATCCATTTGAGTCAAGTGGCTTATTGAAACACCGATTGTGACAAAAAAAACACTATTGTTTGCATTCAGAAAAAAGGATAAAACTCCATCCAACCTTGGAATTTAAGTATGAGGGTGTTTAAATATTCCAACACTCGCGTTCTTACAATTGGTTTCTCAAGACAACCAAATTCCTTCATTATAGCCCTTCAAACAAGATTTGACATGCACTTTTGCAAAGTTGCAAAAGTTATCTTGACAACTTTTTGACAACTTTGCAACTTTTGCTATTCTTGCTATCCCTAGTGTTCCAATCTACCTAAGATGATGTAAAGAAACTTCCAAGGCCATTTTAGGCTTACTTTCTCATACTCCACACATTTTGGTGTCTTTTAGTGCCTTGGGCTCTTTTCCACCTATCTAGGTTCCTCAAACAACTAAGCACTTCCTAAGACCAAATAAGACTCAACCTTCCAAATCTAAAATATAGCTAACCTATCAAAGCAAAAATATCACAAACAACTATCTAGGAGTCCTTATTAACTTACTGACTGGACTAGAGTCAGTACAAGCCAAAATTGGGTAAGGTACTTGACTAATACCTTAGGTGCTCCTGCACCATAAGCCCACTTAACCTGCTACGCCTTTTGTAAAACCTTCATTAAGTGTTGCACCTTATGAACATTTCAAATTTTGGTTAAAAGCACTTGTTCTATCCAGAACTAGTAAATTTCACACCCAAATATCAACACATTTTGATCATCATAAAGGTATAATTTAGTTCCAGGGTCATTATTGGGCACAACAAGATAAAAAATCATTTTATGTTGTTCAAAGCTTGTCACATGTCTTCAAAACCTGAGACAACAAAGGAATACACTTATGGACTTGGTGGTCTAGAGATCTCATGACATAAACAAGGTGAAGATTCATCTAATTAACTTCATTGCATTCATTTGAGAAGGTTTTATCTACACATTTGGTTGACTATATATTATACTTGCTATTGATCTTTACACCTTGATGTTGACATTGATCATTCTTAAGAGTAAGGCTTCCTAAATAAGCATTACTTATGATCATTTGAATTGAATTACATAGTTAGTTAACTTAGCTTACTCCAGTCCCAAATTTAAGTCTAGGAATAATTGGTGGACCTTGTATTTATTTTCATTCAGAAATTTTATATTTGCACATTTTTGTGCTCTAGTGTATTGTAGAGGAGCACCTCTTATTGTAGCCCTTGCAACATATTGTAGTTCAATTAGAACTAAGGATCAATAAAATAATATTGTTGTTTCATTGAGTTTCACTATGTTTATTCATTTAGTTACATGATTGGTTGATCACTCATTGGATATTTCCTCCACAATTGCATCACTCTATTAATGTTTTCATAAGACTTTGTTTTCTTTCTCCATCCCAAGCTTTCTTAAAATTCTCTTTGACTCCTTACATTTTTTGTCATACGAAAGATTTGTCAAAAATGTATGTACAATTCCTCTTTCAGACCTATAACTTTTATATATGTTTATTACTTTATAAATTAACAAAATAATAATTCTTCTATTTATTGAATCATTTGTTATATACGTTGTAAAATGTACTAAATGCTAATGCAAAAACATAATACTATAATAGATACTTTAATTTAACACTAGATATTATTTCAATGAGCTCTATAGATAATAAGTATTGGACGTTCCTTAGTTCTTGTAGTCCACTCCAACCATAACAAGTGAAATATGTAAAAATGAATTATGTACAACTTCTATAGTGATAAGTCAAAAGGTTTCATCTTTTCAAAATTTAAGACACATTAAGACTCTTGAGAAAGGTTAGGTCCGCCCCCAAACTAGAAAGTAAAATTTAAATTTATCAAATCATGTAAGATGACACTAGAATAGAAATTGAAGGTGAAGACATATCTTAGTAGTAAGTGGAGAGGGAAAAGAAAAGTTCAATAGTATATGTCAGCTTTTGAGCATATTTCGCGCCTCTTATATACTGAAAAGAGTGCTGCTCATGCAATTTTCACCATTGCAACAATATACAAATCAGAAGGGCCTGGCAAGTATTATTTGAAGGACAATGGCACCGTTACGAGCTCTAAACTTGCCAGATCTCACTCCGCAAGTCCTCCAATTCTTTGCCGCTCATGGCATCATATCAGGTTCCCACATTTTCTAATTTTTTTGAAATATTCTATTAATACCGTGGAGTCTCCGTCTTAAGTACATTATATAATTTCAAAAAGCTCAAAGTTATATCAATCTTACAGCAGTAGGAGACTGTTATAAAAGAAAGTAGAAGAATTTAAACTTATCTTTCCATGATTAATTGATCTAAATTGTATTTTCCTCCTTATGATTTGCGAAAGCAATAAGAGTTCTCTTCCCATGAAACATGGGTACCAGATATCCGGAGGGTTTAAAGAGTGAGCTCCTATTTATTTTTTCCTATGTTCTTAAGCTTTCAATTTCAGCTCTTATATAACGTTTCTTTTGGATTTATGCCATTACGAGGGCAGATGATTTTTAAAATTCTGTGCTATGTAGTATGTGATTTTTAATTTATTTAATTTTACATTTACATGCTCAATTGTTTATTGGACCTGCATTGTATTTGTAGTTTGTAAATTATTTACCATCTCAAGTGTCAACTAATCTCTGTATTAGATTAGAAAGAATCAGCAATTAGCTATGAAAATGAAAATTCTCCAAAAAAATATTTTTGTTTCTCGTAATATTATGTCTTACATTAAAATGCCTGCACCAATACCGTGTCCTGTCAAGAAACCTTTCTGTCTCATTTCAGTCCTTTTCCCTGCATCTTGCCTGTTTTTCGTTTCTGGGAATACGATATCCTCAGATGTTTATCCTATGTATGTGTCTTCAAGTCTATTCAGTGGCCATCATAATTCTGCCTTATTCCCTGTTCTTGCATAGCTAAACCAGTGCGGGGATAAAAGAGTGCGGTCTTAATAAAATGTGATAATAAAACTCCAAAATGACTGATACAAGATAACAATCAACAATACTACACTGGATTGTTTTGTTGCATTGTCATGGTTCCCTCTCTTAAAATTGCATTGCCTTAAAAGAAATTGTACTGGTGGATTTAGTAGTATCTCTGGCCTTTCCATCATGATATCCTCCAATAGAAAATTAATTCCCTGTATTAGATATTCCAACCATTGTTGGTGGTAGTTTCACGGTTCACCCATTTCAATAAAATATGTTTTGTTATGTATAAGGCAATGTAATGAATAAATAAGTTCTCGGGTAGTTGTAGAGAGCCGACAGTTGGCACTCTTTACCAACTGTCGGGTGCTTTATATCAGGGTTTGGTACCGAGAACAAAACTAACATTATATAGACTTTACAGGGAATAGAAAGTTATATCTTTCTACCAGTTTATTGTATTATGTGTTCTATCAAAATTATTATGTTCTTTATATTCTGTTTATATTTCCATTTGCTTTGAGTAATAAACACATACCCTGAAGGGAGAAAATGTTTTGGCACTGTTGCTTGATCGACCCTGGAGATCTAAAAGAAGGCCAACAGGCGGGATGAGGGAATAATGGGCTGCTTGTTTGACCAACAAGTGCTAGTGGCTGACAATAATGTTGAGGACAACAGGGAAGAGACTTGAGAAGATTAGTTGACAGAGGACTTGGTGCATGCGTGGGAAGTTTTGATCGATTAGTACGTGCAGTGGGAGGCTCAAGAGAGAGAGCGGTCTTTGCAGGCATGCTACGTGCTGAATTCAGGGTGCAAACTGTAGTCTATGATCTTATGGGAAGCCTTCCACAGTTGTTGGTTCCCAATTTTATTGAATTACAAGAATGGTATGAGAAGAAACTACAGGAGCAACGCCGACAACATATACTACAACGGTATGAGGAAAGTAACTGGAGGGAGGAGGAAGAGTGTGACACAAACAAACGCTGTACCTTTGATAATTCCATCAATTAATGCCCCATATGCTAAACAAAGACAAAATAAGACATACCAAGAGAGAGAGAGAGGAGAAGCATTTGTGAGAAGATTGCTCCGAATCAGGGAACAAAATTAAATGCGATGACGGTTACAAAGAATTGTCGAGGAGCCTCAAAGTCCACCATGAAGCAAAAGTCGAAGTGTCAACCGAAGTTGGAGTAGAGAGAGGTGGGAGCCCATCGGCAAGGAAGGCGAGACACAACGTACGTGGCACGAGTGGGAGGAGTTTGCCAAGAATCTACCACTCTGTTGTCCCTAATTTTGACATCACAAAATTGGGGCAACCCTACACAATTTTTCTCCTAAATATGTAGGTGTTCCCTCTGAGTTTTGGTACTCTGAATGGTGCCTTTTAAAGGCAATTTGTTATTCTTGAATTGTCTTCAATTTCACGCTTTTCTATGTACTCCTTTTGGAGGTTTTCGTCAAGTAAATCCCCTTATTGCCTGTCAGAACGAGTCTTCTTTGTCTAACTATATGCACTTGATTTTTGGTAACCTTCAAGTCTTTCCTTCATTTTTCTTACTTTTGTGTTTTGTTTTTGGTATAGTTTTTGCCTTAGGATCGTAGCATTTTTAATTCCGCTTGTTTCAAGCTATCTTAGGCCTTAAACGGACTTGTCTAGCAAAAGTTATTAAGGAATTAAGTTTGTGCAGGTGGGGTTTTTTTGCACGAGTGCATATCCTTGCTCCTTAATCAAAATCTCTCAAAAGTGGACTTTTTATTGGTAATTACATGGAATAAAAAATGTCAATTACATGTAAAATGGATTTAGAACCCCATTTTAAAATTTCACATAATTTGGATAAGATTTGATTATTGTTTTTGATGGATTGTTCATGTAAAGGTGGACTTTTTAAGTCCCATTACATATTGCTCATTAAAACTATGATTTACATGTAAACTTGAATACATTGGCGGGGTTTTGCTTGGGAACGTGCAAATCGATCCTAAAACTACACTTTTAATGTTTTTAATCCATGACTACATGGTGGTGTTTTCTGGAAGCATTACATATATGCTTTATAAACAAAATAAAAAATGTGTAAATGTGTCTAAATAGCCCGTTACTCTAAAGAAGGCGATTTTTGCCTCAATTGCATGTCTTTTGAAAGCCTAACTAAGTGCATATGCAAGTGCATGTTTAAAATGCGTTATTACTCATAATATGTATACTTGCATTTTGATCTAAGAGAGTCCAAGGGTGGTGATTTTAGGACCTATTGCATATTTTAAGTTACATATTTTTATGTGTAAATGAACTTCTAAAACCCGTTACCATAAGGCATGTATTTGAGATTTTAAATGCATTGTCTTACTTAAAGTTTAAAACGACATTTTTATGAGTCTTTTCATATGCTTTATACTCCAAAAGGCCCATTTACAGAAGGTGGTGATTTTACACCAAATTACATGTGTAAGTAGCATCCAAAAACGTGTTATTGCTCCTTTTATACTATCTTTCAAACTCAAGTGTCTAAAGGTGGCGATTTTTATCCCAATCACATATGTAATGGGTAATGAAAAGTGCGTTTTTAAAACCTTTATAACTTGCGGTTTCTAAGAGAGTTCTGGGTGGTGATTTTCAGGGTCATTACATGCCTTAAAAACATATGCAATCTCCTTTAAAAGTCGTGTTTTAGTCTTCTTATGCTGCGTCTACACAAGGTGGCGATTCTTATTGCATTTACATGTTTCTAATACATGTACATATGATGTTAAAATGCATTTGAAAAGGTTCTAAGACCTGCGTTTTTATTGAAGACTCAAAAGTGGCGATTTTCTTAGCATTTGCATGCTCTTCCAAAGCTGCATTGTGACAAAAACAGCTCGCGTAGGGTATTTCTTGGCCAAAAACAGCTCATAGAAGGAAGATTTTGCTTCCAATACTTGCGTTTTGGATCAAGGAGGGCATCTAGGGTTAAAAACAGTGATTTCAGCTTGTTCTTCATCATTCACAAGTTGCATTTGACCTCGTAGGTGCCGTTTTTGGTTGCCATTGCATGTGGGCATCTCTTCAATCATTTCCAGGTTTGAATGGTTCAATCTTGTTACTAGATTTGTGCTTTTTATTTCTCCATTATTGAACACCTGTCAAGCATTTCATTTTCACTCAAATGGGCATTGATTTCAAGAGGATTAAGTCATATTCATAGCCTATATAACTCCATTCTTGCAATCTTTTTCTAAATCCGAAAATCTCTTGGATTTGATTCAGATTTTTCTCAAGATTTTAAGATCTCTTGTTTTGCAAAAGGAGGTAAGTTTTCTTGTGCTTATTGTGGGGCATTTCTTGTAAATATTTTTTCTTTTGTATAAGAGTGCAAGTCGTTTCATTTCATTTTCAGATTTGCACGTGTTTGTGTTTATATGTTGATCCCTCTTTCTTCTATCTTAATTTCTCCAAGTTGCATATGCAAGTGCTTCATTTTGCTTGCATATGCAATTGGGATTAAAAACCCCATTCTAAGAATTAAGTATTCAAAAGAAGCAAGCTATTTGTCTCATTGTGTAAATATAATCTAAAAACCCACCTTCATGCATTTCATATTCCTTTTCCATGGCTGCCACGGGACTTAAAATTCTCGTTGGTAGTTTCAAGTTGCTTTCCAATTGACTTATAATGGTATTTAAAAAAAACCATCTATAAGTAGATGCCGTACCATATGTTTATAATCCATTTTTCTTACATTCTTTCATCATAAAGCTTGCTGTCCCCATATGTAGTACCCTCTGAAAAACCCGTTTTTGGTTTTTCTCACTATACAAAGAGCTGAGTTAACCCAAATCCATTTGCCTTTCTGCTGTCCTAAAGTTTCCCAGCCATATTCCTTGTTCATATCCTTCCAAAAATCCATACTTTTGCATCAAAAGTTTCCTATGGATCCATCTCATGAAGATGTACTTACATTTTGGGATTTTCATGTTACAGTTGCTCACGCACATGAGCTTGTCATGTCAGGCGAAGCTACTCCATCCAAGGGGAAAGAAAAGAAAAAGATGAAGTACCAGCATGATAGGGTTTAGAACTCCATTCCTCCTTCGTAGGTTACCTCATACTGTGAAGAGATTTGAGCTACTGAGCTTGCCCACCTGAATATGGAGGATTTTCTGAAAAGGGTGGAGAATCCGGTTACAGACGACATGCATTATATCAAGCAATGTCATATCCACATGGTTTCAACTTTTCCTCTTGCTGCCCTAGAACCGGAGTTCATTTTAGTGTGTGCCAGGAACTTTGATTATAATTCCAGAACTATCAGAGAACAAGATTCAAATTCCATCATAAGCTTGGTTCCAGATACCATAGATAGAATATTCAGAGTACCACCCACTCCCGTGGTCTCAAACATTCCAAAGGAAAAGACTTTGATAAGATGGAATGAAGATAGGCAATACTTTATCAAGTACATTAATGATCATTGGCTGATCAATAAGAGGCCTAATCTTTCGAGATGTGATGAGCTTGACTGGCTCCTTCTGAATTCTTCCTCTTAACTTGTAATATTTGCAATTTTAATTTTCAAAGCTTTTAAAGAAACACAACTTTCAATAGTAATTTCTCATCATATTAAAGATATCACAGATAAAATTATATTACATTTTCCCTCAAAGAACTTATAATTTTTATTTGTAAGAAAAACAAATAACACAGCAATAACGTATTCATTCAAAATTCGGCACTTGGTATTCAATGGTTGATTGCAATCTGCAATTAATCCCAATAACTCTTGACACAACAGGCTCAGAATTAATACGGCTGCCTCTATGTTGAGCCAAATCTGCTATGCTGGCACGTGTTTCCCTGTATATCAACCGCAGGTCCTTTTATTATATGAAACGACTTCTAAAGGAGGCCGTCTTTGCTGATGAAGAGGTAACGCAGCCTCTTCATTCATGTCCACCCTGCTGAACCTTCATACAGCTCTAGTGTGATGATAATGAAGCTTCATTCCAAGTCTAAAACACCTCCCCAAACACAGCTTGTGGAAATTTTGATTTCTCTTGTCAATTTGGTAAGCCACAACAAATTCAAAATTCCACAACCAATTGATGAATCACAGCAAATTCTGTAACACTTTTCAGAACCTCAGCATGAGAGCAAATCGAAATCTTAAGAGCAAATTGATTTGCCTGCAGATGAAACTTCATACAAATCTAATATACAACAACACTGGATTTAATTCAAGATCAGAACGAGCTCTCTCTTGGAAGAAGACCAAGCTCAAAAATCTCAGAAGAACTCTCTCCAAAAATGAAGACCAATTTTCAGAAACCCTAGCTTTTTCCAAGCCAAGCAGAATTCTCACATAAACAATTTATCAAATCAACAATGGGTGATTTTCCTTTCACAAAGCATTGCTTTTATAATTCAAAAGTGTCTTCTCTCACACACTTTTCACTTAAAACACTTTTTATACTTAGGCACATATTGAATAATATAATTTATTAATTCATTTGGCTCCCAAAAAAAGCCTTTTCACCAATATCATGAAATTATGACACGCAACGTCCTTGTTTCTTGTGCCCAAGATTTAAAACTTTTCATCCTGGTTCCAACGAGCTATAACACTAAGGTATCCAACATATAATACCAACAAAAATGGCAACCTTAGCAAATTTAATTAAATAATAATAATAAACCACCCATCTTGCGAAAACAACTAAAGAAGTGTCCGAATCAAAATCTGTCTGCACAGGATTGGTCCAGATGATGAAAGATGATGAATGAACTTGATGGGGTGACTTACTAAAAATAGACGCTCTCTCCAAGATTCTTGGAGCCCAAACCGGAAGCCGGAAATGAAAACTGAGAGCATCAGTCAACTCCTCTAAGTCATCTGAGCTCATCGGAACTATCCATTGACTTACTATAAATAGTAAGTTCACACCAATGACCCTCTAAACACCTCACCAGACCACGAGGATCATAATAATGACCTGGCACCATCAAATCAATGACCTGCAAAAAAATGGGGACATTACAGTCCTCCCTCCCCAAGATTGCTTGTACCCAAGCAATCACCGGAACAAGAAACATCACAATCCACCTGGATCCCACAGAAAAAAGTATACTGTGCCACTGACATCAACTGTAGGCTCCTGTAACATCATCCAAAATACAAATTGGATAACTTTGTAAAGAGACCCAAAACAACCACTCACCCAAACTCCAGTACTGAATTTGTCTCTGCCCGGATCCCGAAAGAAGTGAACTTCAGGATCATCAAAAACCAAGATGTATGGGAGACTTAGATCCCATACGCATTGAACTCCTCCTGTGCTCCCAACTGACCTGTACTGAGTGTGTAGACCATTTGCACAACAGTGATGAATACCCCTAAACAAAGTTGTACTAGGACCCGAATATCCACACATTGCATAATCTTTGTAGTCACCATAACTCTACAAGTCACCTGCTACTGACTTGCAACCAAAACTCCCATCAACTATTGATGGCGAGAACCCATCCCATAATGGATGATAAGGACTAGGAGCCAAACTACCCTTGCGAGAGATGAAATCTTCTACCTATGGGTCAAAAAACAAATGATGAACATGCCCCACCGTATACAGCCAGTCGGAAACCCCAATCTCTGTCAATAGTTCATCATTACCAAACTGGGGGTCATGAGATGGCTCCAATCTTTGACTCCGCATAACTATAGGCTGGGTAGGCCCCTGAGCAACTCTCTCAACAAACCCAACCTCGAAATCCCTGTGGGGAAGCATTGTAGATAGAGTCTCCACAATCTTCCCTACCAACCTTTGAATAGCACAAGAGCCTCGGATGAGAGTACCCTCAGACACTCTATAAGAATCCTGTCGCACATCTTCACTCTCAAGTAAATACTCCATAAATGACTCGGTGCAGTAGAAATTATACGTGGAAGTGTCAACTTGCTCCCCCGCAATCCACAGCTGATCCCTCTGAAAATGTGGCACAACCAACTGTCCCATGCTATCAGCTATGTGAGATGATGAAATAGATTCACTCCCAACTAAGGGAAGCAAATCAACCTAAGAGCTTGACTCTACTGGTACTCCTACCTCATCCATACCAAATGCTCCTATATCCTGAACATGTGTGTCTACCTCAACATCATGTTCCTCATCACCAACCGTAAGAGCAAACTCACCACTAACCACCTCAATGTGCAATCGAACTGGGTCTGGGGCTGGTGTGGATCGTAAATGCTCCAACTCCACGGTCACCTCCTCTAACCGGATCTGTGACTCCTAAAGGGCCCGCTGAGTGTCCTCTAAAACCTCAGTAGTCGCTGTGAGCTCCTGGGTAAGCTCACTCACCTCCTCCTATCTGTCCATCAGTGCCTCATAAGCTGTACTCCCCCACTCAACTAGGTGATCTCGGTTGGCTACCATCTGTAAGTAGTTCTGTCTCAAAATCTTGACAGCCTCACGCAAAGAATGAATCTCTGTCAATGAGAGGTAACCACCACTGGGCTCATCTGTCATAGGAGCACCCCAACCATAAACAACCAACAACTGATTTGCGACATCAAAATGCTCGAGAGTAGAAGTAATATCTCTCTTGTCAACTCGCAACTGGCTAGTCGCATGATGACTCTGCACAACAGGCCTCCTATGAACAACCTCAAATGCACTGTCTACACTATGAGAGGAAGTTGTATTTAACAAACTCCCCTCAAGATCGCCCTCTCTCTTTGTACTTTCATCTGAGTACACATCAACAAACTGAGTACAGGCATCGGACACATCCTCATCTAAATCCGGGGAAGCTGCCGTTGAATCTGACTCAACACAATCTCCAGCTCCCACATCCTCTACAACTATTTGATAGTCCAGATCCTGAGATACATCCGCATGAATCACTGACGAAGTAACCCCCTCTCCAGAAGTGGAAGCCCTGGCTGAAACAAACTCCTGCCACTCATAAGCTTCCCTGTCCTCATCAGTGGGTCCCTGTAACACAGAATCCTGGAACCCACGTCCACCAAATGACAATGTTGAATCTACGCCCAAAGTCAGATATAGAAAGCCAGAAACACTACAACACTCATCATCCTCGCTCTCAGCATCAGAGATATCTGCAATGCTAGTGCCCTCATCATCTATCTGCATCTCCTCTACTAACTTTGGCTACAAACACGACTCAATGTCATCATGTGAATCAACTATATTGTGACATGAAACTACGTCGCCCAAATCAACTGCAACACTCCCATCCTGAGTGTCATCACCAAAAAGCTCCATGCACACATCCTCAACACAGGAAGAAACCACTGTCTCTTGTACTGATCCCACACTGCGACTGTTATCATAAATCTCTGAGCTGTCAAAGCTCATACACTCCTCGCAGTCATCACCCAACATCTCATAGGGAGTGTCATCTCCAATGCAACTCACAGCATCGTCAAAAGTGTCATCAGATGTGTTTATACTATTAGCTCTCACATCTCCTGCTGAAATCTCCTTTGTAGACACGTGTCTTTGCACATATGACTCAACATCAAGCTGTGCACCAATAATGCTAGAGCATGAACTGTCATCAACTGACCCTGTTGTAATGCCCAGATCACCAACCTCACCACTGGGAGACTCCGTACATGCCTCGGTCCTATCTAAGGAAGCAACTACCTCCTGAACTAGAGCAACACTACTACAGCTGACATAAACATCTCCAATAATAACTCCCTTCATGAAAGAGTCTGAACACTCAGTGATAACTGCAACATCAGCTGCCTCTGTACAATCCGTAGTGACTGCTCTGGGAGCCTCAACCTGGTGATGCTTAGCGCTGCTGTCATCTAATGGCACTGAAACATCCACTGGTTCCGGTGCAATAAATCCATCATCAGCACTGCGTATGGGAATAGCAGGTGCTGAACTAGATGTAGGAACATCAGCATCATGGACAACTATCGGAGAAAACTCTAGCCTTCTCCCCTGCAAACTCAATGTCGGCCTTCTAAAGGCAGAGACCATATATCTCGCTGCCCTATCTACTGTAACTGGATCCGACAAACTCTCTACCAATCTCTGCTGATGTAGTCTAAGTCTCTCCATGCTTTCTACTAAAGCATTTAATTCCGCTCTATTTCCCTTACTGCTATGACGACTTCCGAAACTGGATCTCCTGTATTTATCCATAGCTAAGAAAATAGAAGTGCTGATCACTTATAAAAAACTTTTGAATAAAAATGAATCCAGATCCCACAGGATGGCAGGATAAATGCTCTGATACCACTGTGATGAGCTTGACTGGCTCCTTCTGAATTCTTCCTCTTAACTTGTAATATTTGCAATTTTAATTTTCAAAGCTTTTAAAGAAACACAACTTTCAATGGTAATTTCTCATCATATTAAAGATATCATAGATAAGATTACATTACATTTTCCCTCAAGAACTTATAATTTTTATTTGTAAGAAAAATAAATAACAGCAATAACGTATTCATTCAAAATTCGGCACCTGGTATTCAGTGGTTGATTGCAATCTGCAATTAATCCCAATAACTCTTGACGCAACAGGCTCAGAATTAATACGGCTGCCTCTATGTTGAGCCAAATTTGCTATGCTGGCACGTGTTTCCTTGTATATCAACCGCAGGTCCTTGTATTATATGAAACGACTTCTAAAGGAGGCCATCTTTGCTGATGAAGAGGTAACGCAGCCTCTTCATTCACGTCCACCCTGCCAAACCTTCACATAGCTCTAGCGTGATGATAATGAAGCTTCAAGCCAAGTTTGAAACACCTCCCTAAACGCAACTTGTGGAGATTTCGATTTCTCTTGTCAATTTGGTAAGCCACAACAAATTCAAAATTCCACAACCAATTGATGAATCACAACAAATTCTCTAACACTTTTCAGAACCTCAACATGAGAGCAAATCGAAATCTTAAGAGCAAATTGATTTGCCTGCAGATGAAACTTCATACAAATCCAATATACAACAACACTGGATTTAATTCAAGATCAGAATGAGCTCTCTCCTGGAAGAAGACCAAGCTCAAAAATCTTAGAAGAACTCTCTCCAAAAATGAAGACCAAGTTCCAGAAACCCTAGCTTTTTCCAAGCCAAGCAGAATTCTCACATAAACAATTTATCAAATCAACAATGGGTGATTTTCCTTTCACAAAGCATTGCTTTTATAATTCAAAAGTGTCTTCTCTCACACACTTTTCACTTAAAACACTTTTTATACTTAGGCACATATTGAATAATATAATTTATTAATTCATTTGGCTCCCAAAAAAAGCCTTTTCACCAATATCATGAAATTATGACACGCAAGGTCCCTGTTTCTTGTGCCCAAGATATAAACTTTTCATCCTGGTTCCAACGAGCTATAACACTAAGGTATCCAGCATATAATACCAACAAAAATGGCAACCTTAGCAAATTTAATTAAATAATAATAATAAACCACCCATCTTGCGAAAACAACTGAAGAAGCGTCCAAATCGAAATCTGTCTGCACAGGATTGATCCAGATGATGAATGAACTTAACGGGGTGACTTACTAAAAATAAACGCTCTCTCCAAGATTCTTGGAGCCTAAACCGGAAGCCAGAAATGAAAACCGAGAGCATCATTCAACTCCCCTAACTCATCTGAGCTCATTGGAACTATCCATTGACTTACTATAAATAGTAAGTTCACACCAATGACCCTCTAAACACCTCGCCAGACCACAAGGATCACAATAATGACCTGGCACCATCATATCAATGACCTGCAAAAAAATGGGGACATTATACGAGTTGGCCAAAGGGTGTGCATAGTTCGGAATTCAAGGAGGAGATCAATGATCTCATCACATTACTCAGCAAGATTGTAGGACTCAGGGAGTCTAATACTTTTGAGCCATGGATGTACAAGTTCATATCCGTGATAATCGGATCTAAGAAGAAGATATTTTGGGGAGAGTTAATCAGTGATATTCTATGTGAGCAGTTGTCTTAGGTTTCTTCTACATGTACACTCTATATGAACTCATACATGGTATACATTGCTGCTGCCCTTGGATCATTTTCTGGTCTCTCGACCAAGGGCGATAGGACACTTGTATTTGTGTGGGAGTATTATGATCAAATCAAGCCGGGTGCATTATAGGAGGGTACAAGATGCTTGCTTTGGGCACTACATGTACTTATTTGATAAAGAGCTTCCCAAGAAGTGAGTTTCAGATGAAGCGTGGAACAAGGTAAACGAGTATGGCTGTCTTTTCTTATAGTTCCCCAACTTCACCTACATGAGAGTTGGTTATTTTCAAGGAGAGCCATATACTTTGCCATGGTATCCTACCGATAAGATTATTTTGATGGAGTTGGCAGGACAGCTCATGGCAGTACAGACACATCAATCCACATTGCATAGGCCAGGAATGGGGATTTCTTTATGAAACCCACTCAAGATTGGTGGGTACTCCTTGGACACAGTCGTGAAGGCAAAGAACATGGAATTTAAACTTCAACGGATCACTCTCAAGAAGTTTATGGCAAGAAGTTACTTTGATTGGAGAGGCCTGAATGATAAAATGAGGAGACAATTTGTGCATGTGCATCGCTTTGAGGACCTCTAGATTGACTTGTGCACGGAGTTGGATATTTGCAAGATGGACTATTGTAGGTTAACCTTTAAGCAGATAATTGACTTCAACCTTGCAGAGATCCTTGAAGGGGTTGAAGATGATGGAGACATCCTTGATCCTGATTATCTAAAGCATCATGTAGAGGATCTTCCTATCCTTCCTCACTCATGGTTACTGAAGGAAAACATGTCTATTTGGGACCGCTTTCAATCAATTTTCGAAAACACTAATATCTGGCTGAAAAGAAGGGGTTTGAAAAGCTTCAAAGTCAAGCCAGGTAAAGGTTTTGATCTTGTTGGTCCAGTTGGGTTGAGATATGAACTTAGAGGTAAAGGAAAGGATGGTACTTTGACATCTGAGGCTCCAGTTCATTCACTTCCGAAACTCACCATTAAAGGAGGTATGGCCACGGGCAAGGTTCTGGAGATAAAAATTGCAGAGCCTTAGAGGATTCACATTGGGTCTAGTGATGATGAGATGGAAGAGCCTGTACATGAGGAACCTATTCCTAAAGTGCCTTGCTCTACAAACACAGCAAGCATGACAGCACTCTCAGATTCCCCACCAGTGTTAGATGAGTCTCTTGACTCTCTGTTGGATATAGACGTAGATTCATTCTCCACGGTGCATGTTCCTCTAGTAGATTCTGCTGGAATTACTCCTGCTTTGCCTATCTCTTCGGTTGCTCCTACTTTCACATTAGAGGACCAATATGATAGTTTTGAGAATGTGTTTGACACATACTCTACTTTCTCCTTTGTGTCTATTCCACCTTTGACACTGCTAGATGCTACTACTACTCAGTTTGAGCGATTCATGGCTGAGGTCACATGTAGCAGTCCTACCCCAGTGGCCATACAAACAAAAACTCCTATAGTTACTATTGTTGCACAAGTGGAGGCGGTAACTACCATGGTAACAACTCCAACATCTGGTTCATCTTCTTTCTCCTTTCCTCCATGGTTAAGTTCTATTACGCAGAAGAGAAAGGAGGAAGAAATTCCAGCAGAGGACTTTGATGTTAGACCAGTCAACAATACCGAGACCTCAAAAAGCAAGAAAGAAAAGACAGTTGCCAAGGTCACCATAGATGAGAATAACATCAAGTATGCTCATGTAGCTGAACCTCTAGTAGACAAGTCAATTGAGGAGATGTAGGCCACCGATTACAGGTTCACTAGAGTTGAACTTGTTAAGTAGACACGGATAAGTTTTCAGCAAGATGCACAGGATGTAGTCGCTTCACTCACACAGAGAAATAACATGCTATGGGAGAATAATAGGTACAAAGAAGAGGTTGCACATCTTCTGGAAACCATTGAGAAGATGAAGAACTCCTCTCAGAGGGTTGAACCCATTTCCACATCTCTCCCAGAAGAACATAATAGGCAGACTAAGTGGATGGAGTGCAAGGCCAAAGCCATTAATGACTGGTGTAGTAAGCTACATTCACAGGGTGATCATGTAATCCGAGATGGGCTCAGAGTATTGAGAAATGCCAAGAAAAGTGTTGCCAACTTAATTGAGCACCTTGTATTATACAAGTGACAACTTAGAGAGTTGAATGAGGACCTAAATGTCTGGAAAACCATGCCAGATATGGATTTAGAGATCTTATGTGAGTATGAGGTTATTTCCTCAATAGAAATGTACCATGATTTCTCAGACTTGATGACCAATAAACAACAAATCATCCAAGGGCTGGTTACAAAGTTGGGGGCATCAGTGGACTTGTGCAGTCAATAGGAGCATATGGTCAAGGAGGGTTTTCAAGAGCTATCATGCAGGATGCTCACTGAATGTGGCGAACTCATGGAGGAAGAGGCTGTGATGACAGGGTTTGCAGAGATGATTCCCCTACAGCTTGAGGTGAGTGATTTTGATTCCAACACCTTTGACAGGCTAATAGATTACAAGGTTTTGCTGAGCAATCTTCAAAAGAGCGTAAGTGAATGCAACAAGCTTATCTCCTAAGGCGCAAACACAATTTGTAAAACAACTGTCATTGCATTGAACACAGGAGCTCCAAATCTAGCTGTTGTGCACGAGTCTCTTAACAAATTTGAGACTTTCATAAACTCCTTTTGAAGATAGCACTCAAGTGTCGTGGTCACTTGACGTTTTTATATGCTTTAATAGAATAGATGTAGTTTTTATGGCAAATTGCATGTAGAGCATGAACACTTTGTAAATACAGGAAAACATGTACCTGTATAGCCTCTTCATGCAATCACGTTGCAAGTGCTTTAGGCTTTGAAACATTGAATAAGTCAAAGTTAGTTTATTTGTGAATAAGTCAAGGTAGTTAAGGGTTTCCCCTTTCCTCTCCACCTTTCTCTCTCCTCTTTCTTATATAAAGGAGGAAGCTCATTGTAAATAAGGATCTTTTGTTTTGGGCAAGAAGACTACGCTATGATCTCTTGTGTCTTGAAAAATTTGTGTTTCATGGTGCAAATTTTCTGAATTGAATAGAAGAAACAAGAGTTCTCAAACTTTGTGTTGTGGATCTTGGGATTAGTTGCTGTTTTCTTATGTTGCATCAATTGATCTTTCTTTATTTCAGTTTATAGTTCTCTTGTGTAAATCATTCGAGCTTTCAATTTAGTTTCTTGAAGACTTTGAGCTTCAAGAGAGGAGATTGTTATAGTTGAATAGTGGTTGCAAATTACTAAGAGCTAAAGACTTTGAGTTTTAGTTTAAAGTATTTTATTCGAAAACGATTAGTAAGAGACTTTGTGCCTTGCTAATTGTTTTATTTAATCATAAATTCAGGCTAATCAGAGGAGACTTTGGGCTCTTGTTGTTGTTCCATCAAAAAATTATGGTTAACTGCTGTCTTAGGAGTTGTTCTTACGTCAACCACCGATCCACTAGTATTATCGTAGCAATAGGTTCTTTTTGTAGAATTTAAAGTTGTAATTGTTTGTGGATTATTCTTGAAAAAAGAGGAATTGATTAATAGAATCACCCCTTTTTGTAATTCCAGTTAAGTTCCTATTGAAGTCATATACGGTAAGAAGGGAGCCTCCCCTATTGCTAAGAGGAGAGAGAAATCTCATGAGACGTCTAAAATCACAAACGTAAGTTGTAGTTTTAGTGACTTACAAAATTTTTAGCCAACACACTCCCCAACAAAGTGGGAGAGGATCTTGTCGACTAGGCAAATAATCTGCTTGCGTACAAGTTGTGACAGATGAGGAAGACTAAGAGTCCGACTCCACATAGAGTGACCCATCAGTGTACTATGCATGCGAGGAAGATGACGTAGAGAGAAACCTTGAGGGTGAGGTAGTTGAGTTATTTGTGAATACTCTGTTGGGCATTGAGAAATTATTTATATCAAAGGAGTCAAGGATAGGGGGGACGGAATCAAAGACTCTAGGGAGAAGGGTGTACAAGCACAAGGGAGGTGACCAAGGTGTGGACGACACAGGTGGATGGGTAGAGAGATCATGCATGGCGGAGAGTGCAAGTGAGGCACAAGAATGCCGAGAAAGAGCCACTTCATTCTGATCTAACACGCATGGTGCTAACAGAGCCAGAAAGATGGTGAACACTCTGGAGAAACAAAAGCTCCCTAAATTCACAGGGGATGGATCAAAGAATCCTATCCGCCATTGTAAGACTGGTGTGACGATATGGGAAGCCAATGGCGAGGATGACCATGATTATTGGTTGAAGGTATTCCCTGCCACTCTATGAGGAATTGTCATTGGCTGGGATACAAACTTACCAAGAGCTTGCAGAACATGGAACAACTTGAACAAAACATTCGAAGAAGAATTCAAATTGCTACGAGACGACAATGAGATAGTGGTAGAAATCTACAACACGAAACAAGGAAATGAGAATGTAAGGGCCTACAATCATAGGTTGAGAGAGTTGCTTGGTAAGTTGGAAAACTAGGCAGCCAATGGGCTGAAAAAGAGGTGGTTTATCGAAGGGTTAATTCCTTCCCTATAGAATAAAATGAAGGTGGTAACTCCCTCTTCGTACATTGATGTCTATAATTGGGCAACGAACATCGAGAGTGAGAACAAGACGTCCCGAGGGAAGAAGACCAACAATGATGACAATATGGATGAAAGCACCGATGGAGGATCTAAGATTGTATAGGCCCTAAGAAGAGACATGATGTAGATGATGGAGCTGAAGGGAAAAAAAGAAAAAGAGAGTACCAAGGATGGCAAGGAGTTGGGATGTATCAAATTCAAAGTCGAAGGCCACACAAAGGTGAATTGTCTAAAGAAATCCTTTTGCGATATTTGTTAGGTGCTGGGACACTCCATTAAGGAGTGCCTGTACAATTTGAAGTCCAGGAGCACACAAAGTGCTCTTCACCCAAGGAGAGTAGGCAACTCCACCAACCACATTGCCAAGACCAATCGCCAACTCTAATGCCTCGCTTGATGGATATTGCAACAACTGGCTAGTGAACAACAACGACAGTAATACATCGAGGAGTCGCATCTAGTACGACATGACGGGACTGTTGACTTGGTGGTTAGCACCTCCTTGGAGATTCGTGACATGGCTTAACCGCCTCCCGTGGATCGGTTTAAATTTGACATTTGTGTCGGGCATTGAAAGTTCGAGCTTTTGGTGCAACGACAAATGATTCCAACAAATGGTATCAGAGCCTTGGCTCACGGGTTCGAGTCTCCCTTCAGTGGGTGCTGAAGGCTCAGTTGGTGCTGAGGGAGAGATTGTTGACTTGGTGGTCAGCACCTCCTTGGAGATTCGTGACATGGCTTAACCGCCTCCCGTGGATCGGGTTAAATCTAACATTTGTATCGAGCATTGAAAGTTCGAGCTTTTGGTGCAACGGCAAATGATTCCAACAGGGATGACCCATGATATAATACCGAAGGTGTAATGAGTGGGTTCACTTCACGAGGGATTGTCAGAGTGGGCAGAGGAGTGGAAGTTTCTTGTGCAAATGGTTTTGTTTGGGGAACCATGAGGACACAAACTGTCCAAAGCAAAAGGGAGTAAACATGCTAGACATATAAAACTCTGACAAGGAGGTGCTGGCGATCACTAGGCATCAGGTCAAGAGGGCGGCATACCTTGACCCCCCTATGGAGAAGGAAAGATTGTGGGAAGCCAAGGTTGATATTGAATAGGTGATGGAGGAGGAACGATGAACTTCGTATGACACTGCCAATACTCCCCTACGCTTGGAGTCAGAAAAGAACATCATGAGACAGATGTTGGAACCCACTGTACCTGTACGGGTATCAAACCTTTTAGAGACCATGCTGCAATTGAAGGTGACCCTCACCAACGTAGTTGGTAACAACACAATTGGCCAGTACAATGGAAAGCCAACGAAGGAACAAAAAGACAATCCCACCACTGACAAGTTGTTGCTTGTAGTAGGCATTGGGAGGAAACTTGCTGTGGTGGAGATGAAAATAATGGGCCGAAAGCTAACAAATACTATCGTGGATGGAGGCTCTAGTGTGAATGCATTGCCGAAGGAGACATGGAAGGCCCTTGGCATGCTGACACTCTAGTCGTCAACCTTCCATTTTGTATGTGCCAAGCAACACGACATGAAACCAATTGGAACATTCATGGCGCAAAGGGTAATCATTTGCACCCAACACTTCTTGGATTTTGTTGTCATTCCGTAGGAGAAGGTGTATGATGCTCTCCTTGGAAGATGCTGGTTGATCACGACAAGAACAAACCACAAGTGGAAGAAGAACACACTCTCTATCGAGAGTGATAGAAGAAAGTACGTCATTGACTTGTGGAATTAGGCAGTCATCCAGGAGGTGGCATCAGACTCAAAATTAGAAGGCGGAGAATTTGACATGGAAGGAGGGGGGATGGAACCCAACAACGAAGGGATACTGGAACTTGGGAATTGTTCAGAAGATGAAACAAGTTCCCTCAATAGGTTGTTTTACTTACAAATGGAGGACTGCAAAGTCTTCCATCCAGGCTGCAATATGCTGGAAATTGAAGAAGTGGCTGCAGAGAGTGACACCTTCCCTCTTGAGTACGACAAGTACAAAGGTGTAGTGAGGGGGGATAACACACTGGCCCATCGGTTCAAAAGGGATAAGGAGGTCAAGTATGAGAAATCGAACATACAGAAGGTAAACTTGGGAGAGGAAGAAAATCCGAACGTGATATTGGTTGAGGATGACTAGGACTGCGTACTCAAGACAACCGCATTCCGAATATTCATGAAGTATAAAAATGTTTTTGTTTGGACGTACAAGGATCTGAAGGTAATACCACCGGAACTGTGTGTACACCGGATTCCCCTTGTATTGGGTGCACGAACCATATGGAAGAGGCTATTCTAGATGAATAAAAATTATGCTGTCAAGGTGCAAGAGGAGATAAAGAAAATGTTGGAGGCATAGCATCATTTTCAAAGTACAAAAAAGTGAGTGGGTTTCACCCATTTTCAACTCCCTAAAGAACGAAGCCAACCAGATCCGGATTTGTGTGGATTTTAGGTGCCTCAACACGGTCACCATTAAGAATCCCTCTCCGATTCCATTCACTAACAACCTATTGCAGGAGGTGGCGGGGCTTGAGATGTTCTCATTCATGGACGTGTTTTCTGGGTACAACCAAATCAACATTGCAGAGGACAAATTAAGAACCATGTTTGTGGTCAAAGATGGAGTGTACACGTACAATCAGATCTTGTTCGAGCTGTGCAACGCTTTCGCCACATTCTAAAGAATAGTATTGCACATATTTGACAAAATGTTAGTGTTATCATTTTAGTTCACACTAAATTGATAAACTGACAAGTGTTTTGCATTGAGGTTCGAACTTAAAAGTTGCAGTTTTAAAGTTGCAAAATGGTAAAAATTCAGAAGATAAAAGTAAATGTTTAGCATTATAATTGGAAACATTAGAAAGTTTATATTAAGCTACACTTATTTGCATATTACTTTTCAGATTTTGAACAAGTACAGATTTTTTGAGGTTAGCAGAAAAAGAAAGATATTTATGAATTTCGGAAAATTAAGTACAACATTGAAATTAACCACACAAGCAGTGGTTGCTATTAAAAACATAAATGAAAAATACTTTTCAAAGATGTACAATGAGAAATTCATATGACGCCACACATCCCGTGGCAGTAGGTTAATGCAGGCATGCATTTTAGTTTAATAAATTGAATGCAGAAATCAAGTACAGGAACTAAAATTACAGTTCACATTTCTGTGAATGTAAAGCAGAAGAAAAGAAGACAGGTTAGGCCCCCCCATTGCCTGGTGTTTCCTGGAGAGTTGAATAGTTGCTACATCCTTGATCCCGCATCTCGAGGCATTACAAGTCATCCTGCAAAAGAAGAGTAATAAAATGGGTTAGTTCATGCGAACTGAGCAATGGTGAAGGCTTAGTCTATCATCCTAGCTATCTACTTGATTGCATTTACAGAAATGTGAAATCAGAAAGCATTTGTGGAGTTGCTGGAAAGAATGATCATATCACAGAAAAACACTCTATTTCTTAACATTGTTTGCTTCATGTGCAGATAGGTACGAAGACTAAGTAGGTCGTTGAAAGGACGTGCATACATTACGCGCACGAAACTTTCCGACTGAAGCTATGGAGAGGCGAAGACATGAAGACCGGTGGACTAGAGGAGGCTATTGAGGGGGCATGCATAAGTTTCAGGCATGGGACCTTCTGGCTAAATCATGGAGCTACAGAGCTACAAGATCGTGTTCATCTCCTTCTAAGGTTTCAGGATTGTCATAAATTTCAGACTAGAGGTATTTATCAGATTAGACAAAAGTTTTTATGAAGTAATCAGAAAGCTTGTAGCATTATGAATCAAGGCAATGTATGACATATCAGTGTGCTATTCAGTTATTTGCATTAGTGTCAAATCAAATGATTTAATGGAAAGATATAGTGTACTGGTTAAATATGCTGGATTGATTAAAAAATCAAGTGCAAGGTCACGTAAAATCTGTTTGTGGGCGTCACGAGCCCGTGCTCGAACCCCATAAATAGATTGCATTGCTGAAAGTAAAGGTTGATACTACAAGTCTTACTACATCTGGATTATTGAACTACAACAGAGATATTAAATGATTAAAATCATACATTCGCTGTTGAGGCATTTTAAAAGATAACCTTGAAGCTTGCAGCCATGTATACAAGGCTAATTTATATCAGTCATACTTTCTTTAGAAGTCAAAGAAACTGCATATATAATTCATATGGTTATACAGCAAATCAGTTGAATAACAGAGATAAATGAGGAAACTTGAGTTCAACAGAAGCCTGAGTTGAGCAAATTAAATGATGAATGACATGCTAAAATGTGAGAAACAACAGATACATAGCAAATGAATGATTGTAATTAATAAAGACAGCAACATCATTAAAAAACAGTAAGATAAGCAATGTTTTTTATTTACATAGAAGCATACAAAGATATAAAGAAGGAATAGATAAAATGTTGTCTGAAGCAGAAGGAGTGTCACAGGGACTAATCAATTGGCAGAGAGATGGTGTATGTAAGATGTATATTCAATGGAAGAGGCGATTGATGAGTTTGGTGATTACTACTTATGAGATTTAAATATCATAGATCTGGAACAACTTTCCAAAAAACATACAAGATTCTAAATTTATAAATTCTGTTGCATATATTGAAGATTACAAAAAGAGTATTGCCCAAGCAATAAGTGGTTCCAGTTTCATAACTTTTTTGTTTATGTTCACCGCATCATTCACTCCATAAAGACAAATTCTCAAACGGTTTCAGAGCTTGTATTGAGAAAGTTAAGATGGAGTTCACAACGTTTGGAAGTGTGGTAACTGTGCAGAAAATAATAAAATCATGTATTCCCAGTTTTCAGTTATATTCACAGTCAAGGGTTTTATATGCAAGAAGGTCAAGTTGAGCAGAAAATTACACAAGATATTAATATTGAAAGTTACAGACAGCTAATGGAGAATGGATTCATCCGAGATTATCAACAATTATCCATGTGGGTATCTCAGGTTTGTTATTAAAATGATGAAACTCAAAGCCTTAAACAATCCTGCAAAGTGATACAGTGGTCAACTGTTCTAAAACATTCAGCTCAAGCCAATACTAGTCACGACGTCCATTATCAGACCGGAATATGAAAGAAGCATATAGCCTTGAATTTGTGCCAATGAAATCATCAAATATGAGGGAATCTTTAACAGGGAAGAACGTAAATATATTATCAGATGTTGCAAACAATGTAGTATGAGTTTTTTTATATCAAATAAACAGGGTACAGCCGAATGAAGATAAAACCTAGAATTATCTATTCAAAGAAGTGAGTACCTAGATCAAGGCAAAACGTAAAATACAGCCATAGTTACGTAACTAAAAAGATGAACAATTCGTAGCAGGAAAAAAGAAGAAGACAAATACTTATCTACAAGTATTATTTGAAGCTGAGAAAAGGAAAGCTGTAAAACTCTGTCAGAAAGTCGTGCTTATTATAATGCTGAATATCAACCAAGTAGCAGTCTCAAACCCTCGTGACAGTGAAGTTCAAGCCAGGTATAGTCATGGCAGACAATGAAAGTTCAAGTTCAAAGCAATACGTGGACAACGCCATACATTATGCCATACATTATGGCATAGGACCCAGATCACAGCCGAGTTTCATCACAACACCAGTTCATTTTCAGAGGTCAAGTTCAAACAGCAAAAGCCCGAGCTTATAAGAGTAACAAAGTGCAAAGCTTCAGCTCAAGATCATGGAGAGTTTGAAGAGAAAATCAGAGATTCTTGCAAACGGCGGCAGCATGAAACCCTAGGGTTTGGGTTTCTTCCTCTTCACAAATTGCAAAAAAATGCCTAAGTATGGAATGTGAAAGAGATGAAAGAAAAATCCTTTGCAAAATTTGTATAAACTTTTGGAGTCCGCGATTCTCGGATTTAAGCAACAGTGCACGTTTTCCCCTTAGCATGCCACGATAGCATAGATCATGTGGTTTTGTAATAAAATGGAGTTATCTATTTGTGAGAAGGTCATGTTGACCATTAGGATAACATAGCTTAGGTATTATGTTTTATTTTGTTATGTATTATGTATTAGGTTGTATTTATATTTTTTCTTCCAAATTTCACTTTTAATCATGTATGTTATAGTTTAAAGTTATTTTAAATTAAAATAGATAATTTTATTATCTATTTTAATTTAAATAATATTATATTGTGATATACATGGTTAAAAGTGAAATTTGATTTTATATATATTATATTTAATATTAAATAAATAATATACTTATACTTGACATTATTTTATTGAATAAAATTATATTTAATTCTATTTTTTTTGTGTCAAGTGTAAATATATTATTTATTAAATATTAAATATAATTAGTATAGTTTAGAAAAAATATAAATTTAATCTTTTACAGAATATATTAACAAATAAATATATAGCTAAAGTGAACCTCAAGATCATCGCTTCTAGTGAAGGAGAGTTTCTTTCTTTCAGTTCCGTTCACTTGTTGAGGCAGATTAGAGGCTGTTGATGGCTTTTTTGGAGTTATGTTGAGTTCGTTTTTGAGGTCTCTTTCATAGAGTATCAGTTGAGAGGTCTTTTTGAGCAGTTTACTCCCAGTTTCTAGGAGTTGCACTTCCGATTTGGTGGAGTTTTTGTTCGTATTTGACCCATAGGGAATGTGCATGATTTTTGGAGTTGTGGAGCAGTTTAGAGATGATTTTGAGTGGCAGTCCAGTTACACATGACTTGAGGGAGTTCAAGGGTCACTTTGACTTCACTTTTTGACAGTTTGACTCCTCATTTTGGAGGGTTTTCTCATGCATACGAGTTAGGGTTTTGAGAGCTCTATTTTATATTATTTTCACCTCATTATTGAGACCTTTTTTTTGGCTCACTTGTTTTGCATATTGCAAACTTGAGAGAGAATTGTAAGGCAATTGTAGCAAAGATTTATTCCAGCATTGATAAATAGAGATATCTGTTCCTTCCCATTTGTTTTGAGGTGTAATACTGTGAGTTTAATTGCTTTGATGTTGTGTTAGCCTTCATCTAAGCTGCATTCCTTGTTACATTTTCAAATCTTGATTCTTGCTATTACAAGTCTTTTGTTTGTGTCCTAACTTTTGCAGTGATTTGGTGAAGCATTGTTTCCCTATTTGTGCAAAATACTACAGGTCCTTACATAGAAACACTTTTGTAGTCGCATGTTTGTCTGGGTACTGAGAGCCATAATTATCTTAAAAGATCTATGCTGAATTAATTTGAGTTACATATCAGTTTTTGGTGTATCACCCTGTTTAGGTTTAGAACTCATTATGTTATTTCTTCCATCCCTTTCCCTATACGAATTTGGCCATAAGTGATATTCCAAATCCAAAAGGAACCGGCCTAGAATTCGGAGATTCGTTCTCTTCCCCATCAGCGAGAATGTTTCTATGTTTCAACAGGATAGCTTGAATCCTGATTGACAACAGGTTTTGGCACGCTCGGTGGGACACAAACTGCTCCACAGTTATTTTATTTACAAGTTTTTTATTGCTGTTTTGGTGTAAGCAGCAGTATTTCTGCCTTTAAGCAGGTATTTTATCAGCACCTGACGACTCTACTTTGGTTAAAAGTTTTATTGCATATTCAGTTCTAGATTTATCCTGATGAGGACACCTACAAGAGCAAATAGCGAAGGATTCGTTTATCAGGAGCTTCCATCTAATAGAAGAGGTAGCAGATCAGCTAGAAGAAGTAGAGCATCTCAAACTGCAGAGGAATCATCCTCTTTCCTCAGGGGACCTGATTTTTCATTATTTGAAAATCCTATCTTTGAAGATCAAGCTGTCATTTCTGAAGGACACGAGGTAATTATAGAAGATTTCAATTTTCCTGAAGATTTAAGTGCTATTGACAATTTTGGATTAGAATTACCTATCTTTGAGAAGGGTACAAAGGATCAATCTACTGCTATAGCATCCACAAGTGGTATTGCTACTATAGGATTGAAGACTTACCAAAGGAAAGTAATTCATCCTATTTAGTCCTCCGTTACACCTACAATTCAGCAGCAAGCACCAACACATCAAATGGCCCGAAATCTGCCATTTGTTGCTTTCAATGCCGGCAGCCCCTTACAAATTGGTGTTCATCTCGATATTCCTCCGGCAGCACTTAAAGGTTTGACATATTTTAATGGCGAGGGTCATATTTCAGCAATTGAACATATAAAAGACATTGCTACTCTTTGTGGGTTACATCAAGTCACTCATGATGATGTAGCATTAAAACTATTAGCAGCTTCACTCAAGGGTAAAGCATTAATTTGGTTTAGAAGTTTACCTGTCAATTCAATTGCTACGTGGGATGCTTTAGGCACTGTTTTAATCAGTAAATTTGAAGATAGATTAGATAATTTATCCTTGGTAGAACAACTAACTATTATTAAGAGAAATGTCCATGAGCATATTTCAGATTTCAATTTTCGTTTTTAGCGAACTTGGGACAGAATTCTAGCATCTGTTAAGCCATCTAATGACTATGCATTTTTGTTTTATCTAAAAGCTTTTAACAGTGATATTGCACTCATGATACAGTCTATGGGAGGTAATACCTTACCCAATGCTTATGATATTGCTGTGAGAGCTGAAAATAGCTTGATACAAGTTGGAAAGTTACCTCCTAGGCCTCCAATGCCTTATTGTGCAGAGGTATAGCTAGTTGTATCAGCTATAGTTCCACCAATAGTGGTTGTACCACCTGTGCTAGTGTTACCAGCATTCAACATGTAGGTTGTAGCAGAAGAACACGCTGCTACAGCTCCTTTTAGAGAGCTAAAAGAGCAGAATTTATAGTTAAAAAAAAAAAATGACAGTATAATGAGAACTTTGCAAACTTATGGCAATGAGATCACAAATTTGAAGAGGCAACAAGGTTAGTACAATAGACCTCCTCAAGCTTCTTATCAGCAAAATAGGTAATCTAATCAAACATCTAGTTCAAACCAGCCACGCCAAGCTTAGGATCAGCAAAGAAATTATAGTTAAAGAACTAATCAGCCTTATAATTATGCAACTCCTAGTACTTCCAAAGAGTTGGTAGTTGTTCCTCAGAATAACTATGCGCAAGAGGAGTGGTGTAATACTTGTAACGCAAGCCATTTTTGGCTTGATTGTCCTCATGCACTTGAAGCTAGGAGGCAGGATGTTTTGCAGAATCAAATAGCTAATGTTCAAGGAGATGCTTAGAGTCAACAAGTGCAACCACAAGGTAATCCAGACGTTACTTTAATGAATTTTAATGCTGATGAGACTGTTTTAGCAGCTAATTTTGATCAGAATCAAGTATGGAGGCCTGTAGCAGCAAGCACAAAGTCCAAAACAAAGGCTGTAAATGAGCAACAACAAGTTGATAAGGTACAACAACCTACTGTTATTCCACAATAGCAAATTTTAAAAGGTAAACAACAACAAAATCAGGCCCAGGATGGACCTTCTCAGCTAATACAACCAGTAAAAGAGCTGGCTGTTCCAAAACAGCAGCAAAAGGTTAATGCTCAGAATTTTAATATTGTTGATCATCTTAAAAAGACACATGTTCCTATTTCAATTTGGGAAGTTTTAGCACTTCCAGGCCAAAAGGATATGCTACAGGAGGCATTGCAAACCCTTGCACTATTTGATGATGTTTTGAAACAGCAAGCTCCTAAAGTTTTAATGGCTGGAAATGAGATTTTAAACCAGCAAACACCCAAGTTGGTAAAACCACCACCTTTTTACATTACTGTTATAATAGGAGATTTAGTGCATAATTGTATGATTGATTCAGGGGCTTCTAGCTCGGTTATGCCAAAGAAGATTGTAGATCAGCTAGGCCTTAAATATGAACCAATTGAAAAAGGGGTTGTCCAACTTGATGGTACAACAGTAGACACAGTTGGAGTTATTAGAAATTTTGATCTAACAATGCATGCTTGTCCTAGTTTTTTAACACCCATGGATGTCTTTATCATAGACTTACCTCCTAATTTTTCTATATGCTTATCACGAGATTTTAGTGCTAAGATTGGAGGGTATTTATCAGCAGATTGGTCTCACATGCTTTTTCGCACTAGGTATGGTACTACGGTGACTATTCCTTCTGAGCCTATTGCAAAATTCTGTATTGAGCCGCATATTACTAGTACTGAAAATGGAAAAGTAGCTGTAATTTATGATCAGGAGGAAGTTGATGCTATCCATGAGTCACAAACGCAAGTTGAACAAATTCCTGATATTTTATTAGATACTTGGGCCACTGAAAATGTCACAATTTCTGATGCACAGATTGAGGAACCCAACCTGGGTAACTATGTTATTCATGAAACTACTGATTTTATACCAGCTGTTATAAAAAGTGTAGATTTAGAGCAGCAAACTGGTGTTATCTGGAAATTATTTTTTGATGGATCTCGCAGCAAAATAGGTGTTGGAGGAGGCTGCATGCTGGTTTCACCAGAAAATCAAAGGTACTATGCTTCTTTCAGATTTACATTTAGTTGCACAAACAATGTGGCTGAATATGAAGTCCTCATTAATGGATTAAAATGGGCAACTAAAAAGGGAATTAGCTGTTTGCAAGTATATGGTGATTCTGAATTGATTGTAAATGAAGTTAGGAATGTTCATTCAGCAAAGAATGATTTATTAAAAAATTATAGACATTGTATGGGACTTGATTGAAGGTTTTGAAGCCTTTAATTTACAATCTATTCCTAGAAATCAAAACAAGCACGCTGATAGGCTTGTAGCTATAGGAGCCCAATACGATATTCCAACAGAAATCAGTAATGGTAAAGGGCTGAATTATGTTAAAGTTATTGTTAAATCTGCTGTCCCTAACAATGCAGATAGTTGGCAGGTTTTTGAATCTGATTAACACATTGTTAATTTTTTAAGAGAAGAGGCTGAGTTTTCACAGCCAAATCAGAAAAAATTGCAAGAACAATATGAGGACTAGATTATTCAGCTGAGAACAAATAAAATGCCTAAAGGTCTTGTGACCTTAGAGTCTATGTTTGGTACCAATGATGAGTTCAAAAAGGACAAATCCAACTTACAGATCAAGGAAGAACATTACGAAGAGGTTGCTATTTCACAAGATAAAGTACTTAAACTTGGCAAGGTATGTACACCTGAAGAACAACAATTTTTTGTCAATTTATGCAACGAGTTTCATGATATAATTGCATGAAATTATTCAGATTTGAAGGGATTTGATCCCAATATTTCCCAGCATACAATAGAACTAGAACCGGGATCTAAACCAGTTAGACAAAAGCAGAGGCCTGTAAATCCCAAACTGGAACCCCTCATGATTAAGGAATTGAATAAATTGATTGAAAGTAATATCATTTTTCCAATTAAGCATACTTCATGAGTTTCTAATCTGGTTCTTGTTAGGAAAAAGAATGGAGAAATCAGACTTTGTGTTGATTTCCATGACTTAAACAGGGCTTCATTGAAAGATAGGCATCCTTTGTCTTCAATGGAATAAATTTTGCAAGTGGTTTCAGGTTCAGAACGGTTTTCATTGGTAGATGGATTTTCTGGTTACAACCAGATTTTAGTGAAAGAAGAGGACAAGTTTAAAATAGCATTCACGACCAAATGGGGAACTATGGCTTATCAAAAGATGCCATTTGGTTTATCAAATGCTGGTGCAACATTCCAAAAAGCCATGGATAAGGCTTTCATAAATCTGATGTATAGGTTTGTGCTGGTTTATTTAGATGACATCACTGTTTTTTCAAAAAATTCAGCAGATCACTTTAAACATTTAAGGATAATATTCGAGAGATGCAGAGAATATGGAATTTCTCTAAATCCTAAGAAAAGCATATTCGCTGTCCATGAAGGTAAGCTGTTAGGATTTATTGTTTCAAAAGATGGAATAACTATTGAACCTGAAAGGGTGAGTGCCATTTTAGCCCTGCCACTTCCAGCCCATAAAAAGGGACTCCAAAGCTTTTTAGGGAGAATTAATTTTGTTAGAAGATTCATCTCTGATATTGCAAAGTTATTAATGCCACTTACAGCCATGCTTAAGAAGAATATCGTTTTCAAATGGACCAAAGAAGGTAAACTCAGTTTTGAATTAATTAAAAAAGCTCTAGCTGCTGCTCCTACTTTGTTAAATCCAGATTTTTCTAAGGAGTTCATTCTTTATGCATATGGGAATGTAGACAGTATTGCTGCCATGTTAGTACATACGAATGATTCAGGATATGAGCAGCCAATAGCATTTTTTAGTCAAGGGTTAAAAGATTATGAACTGCATTGTACCTTTATTGAGAAGCATGTTCTTGCTGTGATTAGAAGTCTAAAAAAATTCAAACATATGCTTTCTAATAACAAGATTAATCTGATGGTTGCTCATCCTACTGTCAAGGAGTTTTTACTGAACAAGGATTTTAATACAAAAAGAGCAGGCTGGATCACGAAAGCGATGGAATATGACATTGATATTAAGGTTACCAAGCTGGTAAGGGGTAGAGGTTTATGCAAACAGCTGGCTGGAAATGGAGATAATATTCCAGATGATGATACTGAGGTAATTTTGGCTTTACAAGACCATGACCAGCTTGCTGTCCCAAATTTGTAGAATGATTGGGTGAAGGAAATGACTGATTTTTTGCAAATAGGACGCTGTCCTGAAGGTTTGGATAGATCAAAAAGAAGATATTATAGATTGCAGTCCATACCTTATTGTTTATTGAATAATGTGTTGTATAGAAGGGATTATAATGGCGTATTGCTGAGATGTATTAGCGGTGATCAAACTAACAAAGTGTTACAGGAATTCCATGATGGACCAGTAGGTGGACATTTTGCAGCAAGGACAACAACATTAAACATTTTGAAAGCTGGATATTTTTGGCCAAATCTATACAAGGATGCTTTCATTTGGGTAAGAAGATGTTTGAAATGTGCTGTTTTCTCAAACAAGCAAAGGTTAGCAGTTCTACCTCTCAGTCCAATTCAAATTGAACAACCTTTTGCTAAGTGGGGTTTGGATTTTATTGGTCCTATAAACCCATCATCAAGTTCAGGTCACAAGTATATATTAACAACAACAGATTATTTTACCAAGTGGATTGAAGCTGTGGCATTGAAAGATGCCAATGAAACTTCAGTTTTGAATTTTTATGAAGATCTGCTTGCAAGGTTTGGTGCACCTGAATCTATTGTTTCTGACAATGCCTTAGCATTTTTAGGCACCAAAATTTTTGATTGGGCAGTTAAAAATAATGTGTATCTTAGTACCTCGTCCAATTATTACCCACAGGGTAATGGACAAGCAGAATCAACAAACAAAAATCTGATTCGCATCATTAAGAGGACTATTGAAGACAATTAGTGAGTTTGGAACAACAAGCTGAAACAGGCCTTATGGGTTGATAGGATCACCCCAAAGCGCTCAACAGGTAATTCACCTTATATGCTGGTTTATGGAAGAGAGGCAAGATTGCCAATTTCAGTTGAATTGCCAAGTTTGAGCTTGATTAAGGAATTGGACCTGCTGGACCAGCAGCCTATGGAGGTAAGATTGGCTGAATTAATAGTTGGAAGAATCAAGAAAGAGATCTTTTCAGAAGTTGACAAAACATCATGATCAAATGAAGAAGACATTTGACAGAAAAGCTGTCGCAAGAGTCTTAGAAGAAGGTGATTTAGTGCTTAAATGGGATGAGTTGAAGAGCAGACTTGACAAGCATTCGAAGTTCGATGCCATTTGGAATGGTCCATTTGTGATTACAGGATGCAAGGCTGACAACGCTTTTCAGCTTTCAACTATGGAAGGAGAAGAATTGCCAATCCCAGTTAATGGGATCCATCTCAAACGTTGTTTTTGAGGTAAGTTGAACAAGAATAAGTGCTTTGCACATAAATAGTTTGCTTTTAGTTAGTTGCAGTTAGTTGTTAGTTTCAGAAAATAAACATGCTGCTGTAGTGCATCATACCTCATAAATGAGCGCCCATTATAATAGAGCCGAGTTGTAACTAAAGGCTCTACATGATGGGATACCAAATATCTTTTTAAAATGAACTACAACAGTAGGTTTATTTGCTGTTTTTGATTTCCTCTAAGTGCTTCCAGCACATGTTAGTGGTCTTCTGAAAGCTGCAAGTTATACAAGTTCGTGGCAGAACTGTTCAGAAATGTATACATCAATCCTAAAGTGAAACAATGGATATTCCAAGGTTTCAAATCAGGCATAATGGCCAAATTATAAAACAGGTCATCCATAACCTTTTTCTTACAGCTTGCAGATTTCAGAAGAGAAGACAAATTTTTCAGGAGAAAGTGCACAATTCAGAAAATTGACTTAAATTTGTTTTCTACCTTATGCTAACTGTTTGCAAATCAATGATTGCTGTCATCAGTATCATCATATTACAGAATTGATAAAACAAACATATTATGGTGCTAGGGACAGCCCAAGCACAAATTCCCAAGCAGTTAGCGTAAGGTATTTAGTTTCAGTTTCAGTTTTAGTTTTCCAGTTGTGTGGTGTGTTTAAGTTTTCAGCATTTTCTAAAGTTTTCTAGAGTTTGAGAAGGTTCAATTTATCAAGGTTCAATACTCTGTGCCCAATGGATTGCATAAGGCAACTGGTCTATTTTGTTTAGCAGGCAAACACCCCTGAGAGGTCGCTAGAAAATGTTATCATTTTAGTTCACACTAAATTGATAAACTGACAAGTGTTTTGCATTGAGGTTCGAACTTAAAAGTTGCAGTTTTAAAGTTGCAGAATGGTTATTATTCAGAAGATAAAAGTACATGTTTAGCATTATAATTGGAAACATCAGAAAGTTTATATTAAGCTACACTTATTTGCATATTACTTTTCAGATTTTGAACAAGTACAGATTTTTTGAGGTTAGCAGAAACAGAAAGATATTTATGAATTTCGGAAAATTAAGTACAGCATTGAAATTAACCACACAAGCAGTGGTTGCTATTAAAAACATAAATGAAAAATACTTTTCAAAGATGTACAATGAGAAATTCATATGACGCCACACATCCCGTGGCAGTAGGTTAATGCAGGCATGCATTTTAGTTTCATGAATTGAAAGCAGAAATCAAGTACAGGAACTAAAATTAAATTTCACATTTCTGTAAATGTAAAGAAGAAGAAAAGAAGATAGGTTAGGCCCCCCCATTGCTTGGTGTTTTGTGGAGAGTTGAACAGTTGCTACATCCTTGATCCCGCATCCCGAGGCATTACAAGTCATCTTGCAAAAGAAGAGTAATAAAATGGGTCAGTTCATGCGAACTAAGCAATGGTGAAGGCCTAGTCTATCATCCTAGCTATCTACTTGATTGCATTTACAGAAATGTGAAATCAGAAAGCATTTGTGGAGTTGCTGGAAAGAATGATCATATTACAGAAAAACACTTTATGTCTTAACATTGTTTGCTTCATGTGCAGATAGGTACGAAGACTAAGTAGGTCGTTGAAAGGACGTGCATACATTACGCACACAAAACTTTCCGACTGAAGCTATGGAGAGGCGAAGACATGAAGATCGGTGGACTACAGGAGGCTGTTGAGGGGGCATGCATAAGTTTCAGGCATGGGACCTTCTGGCTAAATCATGGAGCTACAGAGCTACAAGATCGTGTTCATCTCCTTCTAAGGTTTCAGGATTGTCATAAATTTCAGACAAGAGGTATTTATCAGATTATACAAAAGTTTTTATGAAGTAATCAGAAAGCTTGTAGCATTATGAATCAAGGCAATGTATGACATATCAGTGTGCTATTCAGTTATTTGCGTAAGTGTCAGATCAAATGATTTAATGGAAAGATATAGTGTATTGGTTAAATATGCTGGATTGATTAAAAAATCAAGTGCAAGGTCACATAAAATCTGTTTGTGGGCGTCACGAGCCCGTGCTCGAACCCCATAAATAGATTGCATTGCTGAAAGTAAAGGTTGATACTACAAGTCTTACTACATCTGGATTATTGAACTACAACAGAGATATTAAATGATTAAAATCATACATTTGCTGTCGAGACATTTTAAAAGATAACCTTGAAGCTTGCAGCCATGTATACAAGGCTAATTTATATCAGTCATACTTTCTTTAAAAGTGAAAGAAACTGCATATATAATTCATATGGTTATACCGCAAATCAGTTGAATAACAGAGATAAATGAGGAAACTTGAGTTCAACAGAAGCCTGAGTTGAGCAAATTAAATGATGAATGACATGCTAAAATGTGAGAAACAACAGATACATAGCAAATGAATGATTGTAATTAATAAAGACAGCAACATCATTCAAAAACAGTAAGATAAGCAATGTTTTTTATTTACATAGAAGCATACAAAGATATAAAGAAGGAATAGATAAAATGTTGTCTGAAGCAGAAGGAGAGCCACAAGGACTAATCAATTGGCAGAGAGATGGTGTATGTAAGATGTATATTCAATGGAAGAGGCGATTGATGAGTTTGGTGATCACTACTTATGAGATTTAAATATCATAGATCTGGAACAACTTTCCAAAAAACATACAAGATTCTAAACTTATAAATTCTGTTGCATATATTCAAGATTACAAAAAGAGTATTGCCCAAGCAATAAGTGGTTCCAGTTTCATAACTTTTTTATGTTCACCGCATCATTCACTCCATAAAGACAGATTCTCAAACGGTTTCAGAGCTTGTATTGAGAAAGTTAAGATGGAGTTCACAACGTTTGGAAGTGTGGTAATTGTGCAAAAAATAATAAAATCATGTATTCCCAGTTTTCAGTTATATTCACAGTCAAGGGTTTTATATGCAAGAAGGTCAAGTTGAGCAGAAAATTACACAAGATATCAATATTGAAAGTTACAGACAGCTAATGGAGAATGGATTCATCTGAGATTATCAACAATTATCCATGTGGGTATCTCAGGTTTGTTATTAAAATGATGAAACTCAAAGCCTTAAACAATCCTGCAAAGTGATAGAGTTGTCAATTGTTCTAAAACATTCAGCTCAAGCCAATACCAGTCACGACGTCCATTATCAGACCCGAATATGAAAGAAACATATAGCCTTGAATTTGTGCCAATGAAATCATCAAATATGAGGGAATCTTTAACAGGGAAGAACGTAAATATATTATCAGATGTTGCAAACAATGTAGTATGAGTTTTTTTTAATATCAAATAAACAGGGTACAGCTGAATGAAGATAAAACCCAGAATTATCTATTCAAAGAAGTGAGTACCCAGATCAAGGCAAAACGTAAAATACAGCCATAGTTACGTAACTAAAAAGATGAACATTTCGTAGCAGAAAAAAGAAGAAGACAAATACTTATCTACAAGTATTATTTGAAGCTGAGAAAAGGAAAGCTGTAAAACTCTGTCACAAAGTCGTGCTTATCATAATGCTGACTATGAACCAAGTAGCAGTCTCAAATCCTCGTGACAGTGAAGTTCAAGCCAGGTACAGTCATGGCAAAAAATGGAAGTTCGAGTTCAAAGCAATACGTGGACAGCGCCATACATTATGGCATAGGACCCAGATCATAGCTGAGTTTCATCACAACACCAGTTCATTTTCAGAGGTCAAGTTCAAACAGCAAAAGCCCGAGCTTACAAGAGTAACAAAGTGCAAAGCTTCAGCTCAAGATCATGGAGAGTTTGAAGAGAAAATCAGAGATTCTTGCAAACGGGGGCAGCATGAAACCCTAGGGTTTGGGTTTCTTCCTCTTCACAAATTGCAAAAAAATGCCTAAGTATGGAATGTGAAAGAGATGAAATAAAAATCTTTTGCAAAGTTTGTATAAACTTTTGGAGTTCGCGATGCCCGGACTTAAGCAACAGTGCACGTTTTCCCCTTAGCATGCCGCGATAGCATACATCACGTGGTTTTTTAATAAAATGGAGTTATCTATTTGTGAGAAGGTCATGTCGACCATTAGGATAACATAGCTTAGGTATTATGTTTTATTTTGTTATGTATTAGGTATTAGGTATTAGGTTGTATTTATATTTTTTCTTCCAAATTTCACTTTTAATCATGTATGTTATAGTTTAAAGTTATTTTAAATTAAAATAGATAATTTTATTATCTATTTTAATTTAAATAATATTATATTGCGATATATATGGTTAAAAGTGAAATTTGATTTTATATATATTATATTTAATATTAAATAAATAATATACTTATACTTGACATTATTTTATTGAATAAAATTATATTTAATTCTATTTTTTTTTGTGTGAAAGTGTAAATATATTATTTATTAAATATTAAATATAATAAGTATAGTTTAGAAAAAATATAAATTTAATCTTTTACAGAATATATTAACAAATAAATATATAGCTAAAGTGAACCTCAAGATCATCGCTTCTAGTGAAGGAGAGGTTCTTTCTTTCAGTTTTGTTCAATTGTTGAGGCAGATTAGAGGCTGTTGATGTCTCTTTTGGAGTTATGTTGAGTTCGTTTTTGAGTTCTCTTTCATAGAGTATGCGTTGAGAGGTCTTTTTGAGCAGTTTACTACCAGTTTCTAGCCGTTGCAGTTCCGATTTGGTGGAGTTTTTGTTCATATCCGACCCATAGGGAATGTGCATGATTTTTGGAGTTGTGGAGCAGTTTAGAGATGATTTTGAGTGGCAGTCCAGTTACACATGACTTGAGGGAGTTCAAGGGTCACTTTGACTTCACTTTTTGACAGTTTGACTCCTCATTTTGGAGGGTTTTCTCATGCATACGAGTTAGGGTTTTGAGAGCTCTATTTTATATTATTTTCACCTCATTATTGAGACCTTTTTTTTGGCTCACCTGTTTTGCATATTGCAAACTTGAGAGAGAATTGTAAGGCAATTGTAGCAAAGATTTATTCCAGCATTGATAAATAGAGATATTTGTTCCTTCCCATTTGTTTTGAGGTGTAATTCTGTGAGTTTAATTGCTTTGATGTTGTGTTAGCCTTCATCTAAGCTGCATTCCTTGTTACATTTTCCAATCTTGATTCTTGCTATTACAGGTCTTTTGTTTGTGTCCTAACTTTTGCAGTGATTTGGTGAAGCATTGTTTCCTTATTTGTGGAAAATATTGCAGGTCCTTACATAGAAACACTTTTTTAGTCGCATGTTTGTCTGGGTACTGAGAGCCATAATTATCTTAAAAGATCTATGCTGAATTAATTTGAGTTACATATCAGTTTTTGGTGTATCACCCTGTTTAGGTTTAGAACTCATTACGTTATTTCTTTCCCTTTCCCTATATGAATTTGGCCATAAGTGATATTCCAAATCCAAAAGGAACCGGCTTAGAATCCGGAGATTCGTTCTCTTCCCCATGAACGAGAACGTTTCCATGTTTCAACAGGATAGCTAGGTTCCATATCAAGCTATTGGCGCAATCCTGATTGACAACAGTTAGTTGACAACTTTAAAGCCTTCCTAGATTATTGGTGTATCTATAGTGAAAAGTAGACCCACTTCACGGCACTGAAGGAATGTATGGAGAGATGTCAGAGGGCATGACTGGCGCTTAACCTGAAGAAGTGTCAGTTTATGGTACCCTAGGGTAAATTTCTGGGTCACATAGTATGCAAAGAAGGGTTAAAGACAAACCTAGACAAAGTAGGGGTCATCATCCAGATGGAGAGCTTGGAGGATGTGACAGGGGTAAAATCTTTCCCCAGACACAGGTTATTATCAATAATTTATCAAGGGCTTTGTGTAAATATCATTCCCGTTGGACCGACTGACTAGGAAGGGTGAACTATTTGTATGGGAAGCAGAATAGGAGAAGGCATTCAAAGAACTCAAGTCGAGATTGGTAAGCGCACCCATTTTGGCATATCCCAACTAGTATAAGCAATTCCATGTACACGTGGATGCTTCCTACTATACCATCGGCTCTACATTGGCACAAGCTGGTTTAGAAGGGTTGGATCACCCCATATATTTTGCTAGTCACTTACTTGCATGAGCCTAGTGGAACTACAACACAATGAAGAGGGAGGCCCTTGGTATGGTGTACTTCATACAAAAGTTTTGACACTACTTGCTGGAAACACCATTCACTTTCTATGTGGACCATTAGGCATTGATGTATTTGGTGAATAAGCCAATCATCCAAGGGAGAGTAAGTAGGTGTCTACTCTTGTTGCAAGAATTTCAACATTGTGGTACGACCAGGGAAGAGCCATGTAATAGAAGATCAACTCTCATGTATCAAATCGGGGGAGTCCCCGGAGGGAGTAAATGAAGATTTCCCCGACGCTCACCTATTTTAGATTGCAACATTGCCATCTTGGTATGAAAGTATTGGTGAGTACTTGTCCATGTCCACATTTCTGCAGGATATGCTACTAAGTGAGCAAAGGAAATTGGCTTTTAAAAGCAAGACATTCTAGCTAATTAACGTGTTACTATACAAAATGGGGCTAGATCAAGTACTTTGAAGGTGTGTAATGTAGGAGGAAATTTTCGGGGTGTTGAAGAAGTCACATGAAGGGTTGGTTGTAGGGCACATGGGTCCAGATGCTATCGCATGCAAAGTACTACTGGTAGGGCTGTGGTGGTCGACCTTGCATATGGACGCGTGAGAGTGGGTACTGGGATGCAATACACGCCAAAGAGCTGACAACCTTTAAAAAGATATTTCATGCCTTTGTTCCCTTCACAACTGCAAGAATTGTTCGAGAGGTGGGGTCTCAATTTTGTGAGACCACTAAAGGTAAGTCACATGCGTCATTGTTGGTACATCATAATAGCCACAAAGTACCTTACAAAGTGGGCGGAGGCAAGGGCACTACCAAATAATATTGCACTCAGTACGGCGAAATTCCTGTATGAACAAATTGTAACTCGGTTTGACATACCCATTCAAATCACAGGTGACAGAGGGGTACCTTTTGTGAACCAGGTTATCTAGATGATGACAACCAAATTCAAGATATTCCACAACTTGTCAAGTCCGTACTGCCCTAGAGCTAATGGTCAAGCTAAGTCAACAAACAATGTGTTGGTGTCAGTCTTGTACAAGTCATGCAGAGTGGAATAAGAGGATTGGGAAGAAAGGCTCTCGTTGTATTGTGGGCGTATCGTACCATGTACAAAGTGACAACGGGACACACATCCTTCCAATTGGACGAGCAAGTAGTTGTGGTGCCAGTAGAATACACTGTACCGAGCCTCCAAATTGCACTAGAAAACCGACTTAGGGACAAAGAGTTTGAAGGAATGGTTGTTCAACCTCACAAAGTTGGATGAATGATGCATGATAACACAGTGGGCGACAGAGGTGGCCTAGCAGAGACAAAAGTTTTGGTATGACAAGCACTTCCGATGGATGAACTTCCGACCCGAATGGTTGGTACTTAAGTACAACGATCATAACGAACTTCGACCTGGGAAGTTTTGAGTTCGTTGGCTAGGATCATGTAAAGTTAGGGAAGTGGGATTAAATGACATAGTTAAACTATCAACCTTGGATGATAATCCCATCTAGAACCCTCTGAACGGATCAAAACTCAAAATTTACAAAGAAAGAGAAAAACCAACCATAGCAATCAATATGTTGGGATACGCCACTAGGGGGATCAGACAATCGGACATAGTCAAGAGATTGAAGAAGATCCAATTATCACAGAAGAACCATATAGACCAGACCTGGATTGGGCCAAACCCATGATGACACCAGAGGAGTGCTTGACAAGAAAGCATGTAGAAGGCATTGCCATTCCTTGAGTACATAAACATATCATGAATGCAATGTTTGGTACACCGACATTATGGGTATGAATAAATGGGTATTGGAAGTGGAAGGCACCCTATGAAGGGAGACTTCAAGGCTATGTGGCATATGACATTGATGAGGAAGCAGAGGAGAAATGCAAGATGGAGCAAGCCAAAAAGGAGGTTCGAGAGGAGGACCTGGAGGAGTATGGTGCCATTGTCGGGCCATGCCTAAAATGGTGGTGAAAGAAGATGACCTATTCATTGTAGAAGGGGATGGCTACACCGATCACATCATTAAAAAATGTATTACGGAAGGAAGGGAAGCCCCATACTGGCCTACTTCCAATGAATTATGGAAGGTGATCTTTGTTGTCCTCAATTTTGTATTCACAAAATTGGACAACCCTACGCAATTTTCTCATGAATTCATAGGCGAAATTCTCTAAGTTTGGTGTTCTTAATGGTGTTTTATGAAGGCAATCAGTTATCCCTTGAATTGTCCTAAGTCTTACATCTTTCGAATACTATTTTTGAAGGTTTCCGTCGAGTTTTTCTTTGTCACCTTGCTATGACAAGTTTTTCTTCCTTGACTCCAGGTACTTGATTTTTGGTAACTTTCAAGTCTTTGTTCGATTTTTCTTGATTGTTTGGTTTGTTTTTGGCTTTGTTTTCACCCTAAGTTTGTTGCATTTTGAATTTCGCTTGTTTTGAGCTAATCTTAGGCCTATATTAGAGCTGTATTTCTGGAGATAATAAAGAATTAAGTAACCTTCAGGTGGGGTTTTCAAGCGTAATTGCAAGTTTTTATTCTTTGTTTAAAAGCTTGCGATGTGGAATCAGAAGTCCACCAAGGCCTCTTAAAGTCATGATATACGGGCTTTTTGTCAATCATTGCATATCATTTTGGGTGTCTTTTACTTGCAATGTGGAATCAAAACTCCACCATTACATATTTGCAAGGAAATATGTGACCTTTAATGAGATTTTAATGCATTGGTGGGCTTTTTAAGCCTCATTACATGTCTTCTCTTGAAAAGTTAAAATGTTTGTAAAGGTGCATGAGAAACTCGTCTTTGGAACAAAAGAATGTTTTTAATAAACTAAGTCATGTCAAGTGGGCTTTTTGAGCTCATTTGCAAGTGCTATCTTTGTTTTAAAGGAAGACATGTTATACTTGCAATGATGTTCCTAAAACCCGTCAAGGGCATATACAAGTTATTTTAAAAAGAGACCAAAGATGTTTTGACTTGCAAAAACATCTATAAAGCCAAACTGCAATAGCTTTGTACACAGTTCTGTTATACTGATGGTTGTGGATTTCTTGCTTTACAATACTATAGTTTTGTAGCAATTAATTTTATGGGATATGCAACACTTTGAAATGCAAGAATGGAACCGTCTTGTCATATAATATTAAATGTTCTTATTATTAATGCAATTGCCAAAGGTCTCTATATCAATTGGGACTAAGTTATTTTTAATTACTGAAAATCTACTGCTGATCTGAAATTGATAGACCAAAACTTGGGGGATGAAGTCTTGATCTTACAAATATCAAATGACAAGATCAAGTGATTTATGAATACTGGGAGTTTGCTATGATATCCAAATTGGAAGAATAGGAATGTCTGATATATTTATGAATCAGTCTTTTACGGATTAGAGGAGTTACAATTTATGATTTAAACAATGAATCTGACATAATGGTCGATTTAGAAATGCAGAGCAATCTGATATAACTAAGAATCGAGCCTTGAGGGGTTGGATGTGAGAATGTATTAAAATCCGATCTGGTAAGAGAGGTTCTGATATATTTGAGATCCTTTATGGGTCAAATGAACTACAAATACTATTGCTAGTCTAGCGATCTCTTTCTGAACATGCAATTGATTTGATTATCATTGTCTCTCATTCTTGGTTATCATATGCTTATGCAATGATATTTTTATGATGCAATTTCTGATTGCTTCTAGATGCTCATGCGTTTCATTATATTGCCAATAGTCGATCCGTACCCCCTCTTTGGCTGTGATAAGTCCCTTCGAGCGCTTAAGTATGGCGTGTAAATATGAAAAATTCTGATCGATTCTCTCCTTGTGAACTCTTCCTTAGACAAATAACAAATTTACATATTATATTATACATTCCTTGTGATGAATACCAAAATATGATCTGTATATCCCCCCCGAAATGACACCGAGTATCCTTTTATATCTCCCGTTGGAAATGATAGTTGGTGTTCTCAAAAGACACCTCCATATCTATTCATAGTTAACTCTTTTCCCTTTAGGCTAATTGTACGTTTCCATTACTAATTGATTCTTCTCTTGCAATCGCCTCTCTTCATGATGACTACTAATCGCATGGCTGTTAAAATATAAACAGTGTTTGTCTTAATTATTATCGATAACTAATTATGTTTCTGTCAATAGCCACTTATCACATCGACTTGTGGTCTCAATGTGAGAACACGTCATAGTGTCAATCCTTGTTGACATTGTTTGTGCATACACCGTTTTGCAAGACTGTTGTCAAACCTTCCAATATTATTTATTGTCATATGCATGCGGTTGATAAGTATATTTCATAATCAACGTTAGCACCAAAGATAATATCAAAAATCATCGATCTTAATCTTCATTTTGACGGCACTTTAATTTCCTTTATATGTTGCAGAAGTTATACTTGTTCGAATCATCTTTAGTTCTTAATGCCTCTTATATCATCGCTGATTATAATATATCAATAGTCAAGTGCTTCCGTAAATCTTCTTCTCCATCGATAGTAATAAGATTGCTGTTAAAAATTGATGAACCAGCTTCTCTATTGATTGATGTTTAGCATGTATACTTTGACTGTTTTGTATCAGTCTTCAGATTTCCTAGAATATTCGTCCTTTGCATTAACATTAATTGACATTAGGAGCTTTGTCCTGTAAGACTTGATGTCGTATTCCACGTCAATGGTCGATATTCAATTCGCTGTTATTCAAAGGAGTCGTTGTTTGATCACCATTCATGATTGTAATCTTCTGTATTAGTCGATAGGATATTTGATAGCCTTTCACTCTACAATTACTGTTTTTTGCTTGTCCACGTCATACTGCTTTGTTGTTGAGGGGTTGATGACTTCAAGGCTTACATGAAATTATAAAGATATTCTCTGCTGAGTCATTGGTTAATGATAATCGCTTATGATGGTCTTTGTTGTTATTATTTCTGTTCCTTGAATTCAATATTGCTTAGCAGTATCACTTCTCCCATTAATTGATGTTTAATGGACATTTCCTGACTCAATCGATATCCCTTATTTGATTATTTTTAATCGTCTATAAACGGATGGTTATTAATATCAATTGTCTGTCCATTTTTATTATGATTTATTGTTTTATTTATTTTTCCTATTTTAATATTAATTTTTTTCTTTCAGAAAGAGGACATCACATGCCAACACTATAATTCTCCCACCATAAATTGACAATTTTTTTTTAAAATATAATAATTAAGTAAAAATATAAGAATTGAGTTTCTAATTTCTACTTGTAATATTGAACTAATGGTTTTTAACCTGGTTGTCTCTCTCCTTTGAATTGCTTTAGTTGAAGAAAAGAATCTCTCCTCTACAGCCTTGTAGACCTTAAATAGATAGATGAAATCTAGTAATTTTTTTTTTGCGCCAGAGTTATCCCTGCAACCTAGCCTAGCGCCTAGCCTGCCTTAGCTTGGTCTTAGTTGCTGCCAAGTTGGGGTCGGGAAGGGGCGAGCTGGGGCGAGACTAATCCATTGGGGATGTACCAAGCCACCCACAAGCTAGGTGCATCGGGTAAGTCTAGGCTCTGGACTCAAACTCGAGACCATTGGGGAGAAAACCCAATTAGATGTTTCTAGAGAGCCAACATGTTCAAATTAATAAATGAGATATTTTTAAATCAGATTTAGTGAATCTCACCATCAACTCATCAAGAGATTTGTCTCTTTTCCCAACATTTGGCACCATCTTATCAATGCATGAAAAAAAATCTTCCATGACCTTCTCATCAGCCTTAAATGTATCAGGGAAGTAGAACTTTGGGGTTCAAGTAGTAGGCCAAGCCATGTATTGGTTGGTGGAACCGGTTTTTCCATCTACGGTCAATGATATGCCAAATGATTTCATATTTTTTTTGGTTTCCACAATAGCAATGTAAAATGGACCAATTGGCCTTAACCATGGCCTCGTAAAGGAAACCCATAAGTATGCATCTCCATCCACCATATGAAGAACCCTAATCAAAGGTTCTATCACCTAAAATTTCTGAAAACAAAATTGAAATTATTACAAAAGTAACCCATAGAAAAATAACGAATAGATTATTTTGTATAAAGTTGATGTTTGTATTTGTTGCTTAAGTTGATTAACTCCTCTCCATTTTTGATGAATAAGTCAAAAAAATGTTCTTGCAGTCTTCTCCGCTTCAATTTTTTTTTGGAAAATGGAGACTCCAACCAAGCATTAGAACAAACATTTTCTTGAGATGAGGAATTGCAGCAAGAATGCTTTGCAAAGTGAGGAAGTGGCTGGAAAATCTTGTTACTCCTAGTTGCACAAGCTCCTTGCCATTTATGTGTTTTCTCATCAAAGAAAGGACCCAAGTATTGCAATGTCCCCAAATTATAAGTACCCAATTTTTGCCCTAGGCCACCTTTTTTTAATTGAAACAAAGTAGGGTTAGAGATACCTTTCACTTCGATTGAGACCTTGCAAACAGTTTAGGGATCAATTATAATCATAATTCATAAAATAGATCTCTTGAATTAGAAATAAGCATATACTAGAGGTATAGATCCAATCACAAGATTGCTTAAATCAGTTTATGAGGGCTCAACCCATAGAAAAGAAGGGTGACTCGATAGGGTGCCCCACAGATCCTCTACCCTAGGCCCAAGAGCGGATATACCATCCCTCTTTACGTCATGTGGCCTGTGCCATCCATATGAGGTGGAGTAACTAGTGAGGTGTCTTATAACCGTTCCCCTCAATCTTGCCATTTCTATCCTACTTCCCATGATTGAACATTCTTAATGCATTCGCTTACCATGATAGAGAGCATGAGGAGCATTCACAACAGGGTGCCCTGAAAGTCCATCCTTTCTAAGCCCAAAGGAAGCACCCTTTGTACCCCTTTGGCCCCATGTGACTCCTTGGACTTATACTATGAGGTGGCATACCTAAAAGATGACCCCATCACCATTCCCCCACTTGTAATTCCTCATTTTCCCTACCATGGCTGACCTTAAGAATCAATCAGTACATATAAAGAATTCAATATTATGCATGTATTCTGTATATGGGATAATCAGTCATCAACAGCATATCCTAATCAGTAATGAGCAGATATAGATAATATTTATTATGCTATGCTAAGCAGCCATAACAACAATGCATCATCAGTCAGTCTTGTGCAGATATAAACGGTACTTATCATGTTATGTATAAGGAACTCATACCAAAGACCACATTATTTTGAATCTGCTGTGTATTATTAATTAGTAATACCGAATCTGCTTACTTCCATTGTGATTTGATTTTCTTCCATGATCCTTTCTATTTTCTGGGGGCGGTCTTCTTATATCTCCTCATTGGACTGGAGGGCTGTGCCTTTCCCCTTTTGGGATCACCTTATACCTTGCCCAATCTTAAATCAGAAGTTCTGCCATAGGCTGTTGTATATCTGAATCTGATTCCCTTACATCAGAACACTCTCTTAGATCAATTTCCTTTATCAAATGGGACTCTTCTGCTCAGTCTGCCCTTAGAATCTGAATAATTCCCCTTCATTTTCCCCTCCTTCCATTGTAGTCTTCTCTTTTACATCTTAACGTCTCTTGGAAATTGCTGCCCTTTGGAAAAGGACACATCTTTCAGGACTTAGTCACTGCCTTTTCTTGTTCAATTAATTGCACCTTTATATTGATTGCCCTTTAAGATAGTAGTTATGAATTGAGGGATCAGCTGATAATAAAGGATTATTTGATAAATCAATGCAAAGCTTTCAGAAGATATATTTCATCCAACATTTTATCAAAGGACATTGAAGCGGCACTGGCATTGATATTCATCCTACTTCCTTATTTGGTGATTAAGCTTATGCGGTTTGAATAATATATAGGGGCTGTCGGACATATTGATTCTTTGTGCAAATATTTCAAAGGTTGTTGGTGCATATAATTGCTGATGAGCGTTTGATTAATGATACGCCTCTACCTGTGCTTGCTGAAGGAAGGAGTATTACAATTATTCGCAGCGTATTTATTTGCAAAGCTATAGTTGTGATGCCTTATAGTTTTGGGAGTCTCATTTAATTATTACCCTGCTGAAATATATATATTTATTTCTGAGCTCTTTGCCGTGGAGATTTTGAGGTGGGCCCCAATGAATTGAAGGCATAGAACATTAACATAATATCAATTGCTAAAATCTTCAGCGCATTAATTTATGGGTGCAATTTCTGTTGCTGGGTGGGTATAAACTTTCTGTGAATAATATTACGGCACTCTCCCTAAGGTTGACAATACTCATTGGTTTATTACCTGTAGCCGAACTGAGTCGGAGGTATTGGGAGATAGCACAAGCACATCAAGCTTTTATATACACTGTGGTCTATGAGGGAGATTGCTGGCATTATGCTTGTAATGCCTCTTAGTTAATTATTTTTTTTTGGTTAATGAATGCAAGATCGCTGCCAGGTCTTGTAATCTTTGGTGTGTTAGTTCAGAAAATCACGAAGTCTTAGGAATAAGATGATTTTCCAAAGCACCGATATCTGCTTTTTTGATTTCAAGTATGGTTACAACTAAATCTGGTAACTTATTTAACATCTTCAACCACACTTTTTGCCCATCCAATCTTCCCAATATCCTCCAACAACAAATATAAGCAATATGCAGCACAAGGAGTCCAAGAAATAGTAGGATGCCTCTCCATAATAAGTCTTCCTATGTTTACTTATGTTGCTGCATTGTCTGTGAAAGTTGGACAACGTTCTTAATCCAAACCTCCTGGCTAACCCCATCCAAATCTGAGCATGTTTGAGTTTATGTGAGGCATCTATAGACTCCAATAACAACAATGTGCCGTTAGAAGCCTCTAAAAAGTTAAGGAGTGTCCTATTATGTCCATTTGTCCACCCATTGGACAAGATGCTACAGCCATATTTTTCCCATACTTTCTTTTGATCATCAACGACAAGTCATGTATTTTTTATGACTTCCTCTAGCAATTGCCGGCACAAGTCTTTTTCTTTTGGAGTCTTAAACCCCTTATTGACATTTGTTAATCTGTTCACCAACCCTTCTCAATATGGGCTATTCACCACTTTGAAGGGTAGATTATTATTAGTGTTACACCGACCCTTGGGGATAGGGGGATGGGGGGACGATAGGACGGGTTTTTGGGATGGGGGGTCAAAGGGCCTTAATTTGGGGATGGTGGGGGGACGGTGGTGGGGGAACGGTGCTGTATATACTATATATTATACATATAGTACTGGAAATGCTAGTTATGAAAAAATGTATAATAGTATAAGAAGTAAATTAAAAACTGCAAATGCCAAATACTAAATACTTGAACATTGAATATCAAATTACTAATTACTATTAGAAATTAGAATACTAAATAAAATTGTCAAATTGGCAAATGGGAGATTTATATTTTATCAAAAATATCATAAAGATGATTATAATGAGTAGCTTGATATCAAAACAAGTACAAAATGTCAAAATGTAGTGAAGGGAGGCCTCTAATCTTTTTCCAAGGAAAACTCCTCATCATTGGATCTACTGGACTCCTCATTGTCAAAATCTGCCAAACGAACACCAACCAACCCTACATTTGAAGTTGTTGCATCCTCATCCTAATCAATTTCTGATGTTTACTTTGGCTCTCCGTCCCATTGTGCTATTGAGATCTCCTTGTATACACGTGTCTTGTAATGTCCCCGTTTTTCAGACTCTTGGGATTAGCTTAGTTTGGTGACCCTCGTAAGCTAATTAGGTTGTTAGAGGGGGTCGGTTGGTAGAGCTAGTGGTTGGATTCCACTCTGGAGATTCTAGTTGCCAGGTCTGCTCTTCGTTGGGGTCAGATTGGATGACTTACTATTTATAGTAAGTGGTATTTCACATATTGCTATGTTTGGCAGAGCACTTGGGTAGGGGTTTCAGATGTTTCAGAGTTCCTTATGCAGAATCTCCAGTTTAAGAGACTTACTATTTATAGTAAGTCTATTTTGGTTAGGTGGCTATTTCTGGCAGGGCAGTGTGAGCTCAGGACACTGTTGTCAGAAGTCAGAATTGTTTTGTCAGAGTGATTCAGTTGCTTCATGTTTTAATTGGGGGTTATTAAATTAAGTTATTTTAATTTAATAACTATATGGCTTTAATGTTATAAAACAATGGTGTGTTGAGGAAGCCATGTTAGTGAAAGGTGTGAAGGAGAAGCTTTTTTCTTAAAGCTTATAAATATAACATGAAAAAACAATTGTACTCACCTTATGTCATTTTGTTAAAAATTGAAAAGTGTTCTTAGAGGAGAATTTCAAAATTCTTGAAGGAAGCAAGGGTTTGTGTTTGGTCTTCATCAGTGGAGAGAGCACATTCAGAGATTTCTTAAGTAGGACCATTATTCAGCTATCAAATGGAGAATTGATGTTTAATTTGCAAAGTATTAAGGCTGCTGTACATTTCTTGGAGGGTCCGTACAAAATTTAATGCTGGCCGTACATGTTGTACAGATTTGATGCTGGAAAATCATTGCTGTGTTGACTACGGTTGGAAAGATTAGAATCTATTGTTGGCTGCTGCAACTTCATTCTTGTGAATCACAGGTTGGGAGGTGTGTAAGCTGCCAGCAGTTTAAAGAGCCAACATTTAGCTGGCGTCAAACAATGCCAGGCTGCGTTTCACTTCCTTGCAGCCAAATTTGTATCTAAGGTGCCAAGTCTTATAGTTGCTTTCATGTATTGTTTGATAATAGTTGTTATTCAATGAGCTGGTTGATGTAGTAATGAAGTACATGTAATTTCAATGTTGAATTACTATTGGATTCAATTCTATTAATTTGCAAAATTTATCAAAAATCAAATTTGTGTTTAAAATACCAAAACAATTGCAAGCAAATTGGAAAAAAACATCAAATTGCTATTAAGAGCCAGTTGGGCTCATCACAGTGGTATTAGAGCACTGATCTTGCCATCCTGAAAGGGTATGAGGATTTAGCAATGGTAGATAGATTTGTACTGGGAGTGCACTATACTCGCAACGGTAGAGTTTCACCACCTCCCGAAGGTAATGAACAGGGCCCACAGATTGAACAGGCAGGAGACAGGAACAGGAATAACATTGGGAATGATATTGACAGGGAGGCCGGAGATGTCTTCAGGAATATAGCAGATGGTTAGCAACATGTTACAAATGTATTGCAACAGCTTTCAGACACTCTTCAGCGTATCACATTACTTGGTGATCGTACTAGAGACAGAGGTGCGCGGAGTGTTTCAGTCAGCTCACACAGGTCACGAGCAGATGACAGGCGTGATTATAGAGCTGACCATACTGGTACTTATGACATGTTTCTTCGTCCTGCTTTCTTGAGGCTAGAGCTGGATGCAGTTAGTGTAGAGACAAAGCCAACACCATTTGTTGATGACATGGTGGCACATTTTGCAGAGTGGTATGCTCTTCCAGAGGCAATACAAATAAATCTGAATTTTGATAGATATTTGACACAGAAGCGAGAGCATTCTAGAGGCAGGCCAGCTCCTGACACAAGGCAGAGGCCTAGGCAAAATGATCTTAAGCAGGCAACCAACAAGTTGACTCTAGCTCACTTTGATGGAAGTGGGAAGACTACAACTAGAGCTTGGGTTCACAAGCTGGATACGTATCTATCACTCCGTCCTATGTCTGAGGAGGACGCTATACGTTTTGCCGTGCTTCATTTAGATGGAGTAGCTCATGATTGGTGGTATCATGGGTTAGTATTGCTGCACCATGATCATATTGTTGAGTACTAGGAGTTTGTTGACAGGCTGATAAAGCGGTTTGATAGGATCCTGAGACTTACTTTAGAGAGTTAGCTTAGTTGAGACAGATAGGTGGCCTTGAGGCCTTTATCAGTGAGTTTTAGCGCCTATTAGTTATGGTTTATGACATCTCCGAGAGGAGGAGAGTCATGCTCTTTATAGAGTGTTTGTCTGAGTCGTATAGAGGGTGGGTTAAGTCCTTGGATCCACCTACGTTGCGAGATGCTATGAAGAAGGCAAGGAATCTTGAGCCTTCTGTCTCTTGAGGCAAGTCTACTCCTAGTCCTATTATTCCTCTTGCAGAAGAGGTACCTCCACTAGTTGTTGACAAGAAGAAATCTGCAGGTAGACTTGATGATGCCACCCGAGAGGATTTGAGGAGGAGGCAGCTTGGCTATTGGTGCAAAGAGCCTTATGACAGAGAGCATTCTTGTCCTATGAGGCCTAAGGGCAGGGCAAATTGCTCTGTGTGGGTTTATTCTGGTGAGAGTGAGGCTATGTCTTCTCATTAGTCAGTTGGTTTAGATTCAGAGGAGCAGAGAGTCACTCGAGAGTTTGGTCCTGATGCCAAACTATCTCCGATTGTGTTGTCCACCTCTATGCCACTTCCCGCTGCTTTCATATTGAGGGGATTAGTGGAAGGACAACCCTGTGTTGCTATGTTGGACATTGGAGCCACGCACAACTTTATTCATGAGTGAGTTGTTAGTCAGTGTGGGCTTTAGGTAGAGGAGGGGTTTAGAGTTAGGGTTGCCGATGGCTACAACTTTACTTGTACCAGGCGCATCAGTCATCTCTCCTTGTTTCTTGGTGATTATGAGCTGATATTTGATTTCTATGTGCTTGATTTGGGAGAGGTGGATGTAGTTTTAGGGATGCAATGGATACAGGAGATTAAGGAGTTTTGCCTTAGCTTTAGTTTGATGCAGATTAAATTTGAGTACCGGGGCAAAGAGTATGTGTTGCCGGGTCTTGTTGAGGGGAGTCTACGCACTATGTCCTTTTGTGCAGTAGATAGTGAGGATTCTCAGAGACACGAGTCCATTCAAGTAGAGCAGATTATACATCATGTCTCTCACCGTTTGCAGTTTTTTAGCTCAGATCAGCAGACGGGATCTGTTCACTTTGTGAGCAATCCTTTATTTGATATGGATATCACTATGACTTATGACAATCCGCTGTTTGAGCTCAGTGATGATCCCTTTTAGGTGTTGTACGATGATGATAATGATGATGTTTGGGATCCTATTAATACACCTATTTATCAGGAAGATTTTACAGGAGGCCAGTCAGGCCTAGTTGAGCAGTTTACAAGGGTGTACACAGTGGGGAGTGCTTATAGTTTCACTTTTGATCCTCACGTTCAGGACATCTACCAGTTGCATAGTTCTTCAGTGCATCCATTTGATGACTAGTACGATGGTTTGGTTGGCACGAAGACTAGGGGGAAGTCCAGTCTGTTGGTTGAGTTATTCCCGTGTGAGTTACTCTTGGTTGCGTTTCTCTCGCGTGGTGTTCCTGTTGTAGCATCTTTGGTTTGGGTGTTGAGTGCAGTATCTCAAATGTTGTTGTTTGTACTATTGATGCTGATGTTTTCTTAATAGGAGTATGGTGATGATAGGGACATTATACATGACCATCCTTGGGATCCAGGTGGGCTGTGATGGTTCTTGTTTTTCCTGATTGCTTGAGGACAAACAATCTTGGGAAGGGAGGACTGTAATGTCCCCGTTTTTCAGACTCTTGGGATTAGCTTAGTTTGGTGACCTTCGTAAGCTAATTAGGTTGTCAGAGGGGGTCGGTTGGCAGAGCCAGTGGTTGGATTCCACTCTAAAGGTTCTAGTTGCCAGGTCTGCTCTTCATTGGGGTCAGATTGGATGACTTACTATTTATAGTAAGTTATATTTCACATATTGCTATGTTTGGTAGAGCACTTGGGTAGGGGTTTCAGATGTTTCAGAGTTCCTTATGTAGAATCTCCAGTTTGAAATACTTACTATTTATAGTAAGTCTATTTTGGTCAGGTGGCTATTTCTGGCAGGGCAATGTGAGCTCAGGACATTGTTGTCATAAGTCAGAATTGTTTTGTTAGAGTGATTCAGTTGCTTCATGTTTTAATTGGGGGTTATTAAATTAAGTTATTTTAATTTAATAACTATATGGCTTTAATGTTATAAAACGATGGTGTGTTGAGGAAGCCACGTTAGTGAAAGGTGTGAAGGAGAAGCTTTTTCTTAAAGCTTATAAATATAACATGAAAAAACAATTGTACTCACCTTATGTCATTTTGTTAAAAATTGAGAAGTTTTCTTAGAGGAGAATTTCGAAATTCTTGAAGGAAGCAAGGGTTTGTGTTTGGTCTTCATCAATGGAGAGAGCACATTCAGAGATTTCTTAAGCGGGACCGTTATTCAGCTATCAAATGGAGAATTGATGTTTAATTTGCGAAGTATTAAGGCTGCCATACATTTCTTGGAGGGTTCGTACAGAATTTAATGCTGGCCGTACATGCTGTATGGATTTGATGCTGGAAAATCATTGCTGTGTTGATTGCGGTTGGAAAGATTAGAATCTATTGTTGGCTGTTGCAACTTCATTTTTGTGAATCACACATTGGGAGGTGTGTAAGCTGCCAGCAGTTTAAAGAGCCAACATTTAGCTGGTGTCAAACAATGCCAAGCTGCATTTCACTTCCTTGCAGCCAAATTTGTATCTAAGGTGCCAAGTCTTATAGTTCCTTTCTTGTATTTTTTGATAATAGTTGTTATTCAATGAGCTGGTTGATGTAGTAATGAAGTACATGTAATTTCCATGTTGAATTGGTGTTGTATTCAATTCCATTAATTTGCAAAATTTATCAAAAATCAAATTTGTGTTTAAAATACCAAAACAATTGCAAGCAAATTGGAAAAAACATCAAATTGCTAGTAAGAGCCAGTTGGGCTCATCACATGTCTTGTAGTCAATGATACACAAGACATTATGTACAACCACTAGCTTCTCTTCTCTCCTAGGGTTAAGTCTGTTTCTCTTAAGGGAGTGGATGAAGCTATAAGTAGACCAGCTTCTCTCTGCCGTTGAAGAACTAGAAACCTGAGATAGCAGACGAATGGCTAGTGTGGTAATCTTTGATTTTTGTACTCCATGATAGTTCCTTCCAAAATCGGGTCCTCTTGTGCCATAGTTCTTATATCCATCTATGCTGCATCTGAATAACCTCTAAGAGTGGACAATTTTCTCCATTTAGTGCGAATCGCACTAGCAATTTGAGAACCATTGCATCTTATCAATGCACATGAAGAACCCTGCCTTCACCTCATCATCCTGAATTGGTGTAATTCTACTAGGCCTAGGCATGTACCACTTTTGATTCAATGCATAAGCAACCATGTGCAAGGAGTGTTCAACATGTTCCATCTGCATTGAATGATTGGCTGAATGTGCTCATTATAGAATACTAAAGTGGGGTCCTCTCATAGAAACCCTTGTCTGGTAAAGCATACAATCGATGCATTCATACACCTCTCCAAGGGTAGGTACATCCCCATCATCATATTTGATCACTTGGAAAACTAGAGCAATGATAGAGGTAATGTATTTTACATCACTCCAAAATTCATCACTCTTCACTATCTCCTTCACCCTCTTCCCCTGCTCTATGTTGGCCTCGGCACAATGATTCCACTTATTCGTCATAACAATGAGTTGTAGTGCCTCTTGCAACTCAAATATTCTCTCCAAGAGAATGTAATGAGATGCATATCTGATCTCAATTGGTTTCAAGAACTCTTTTGCGAAGGTCTTGAAGAGTGCATGTGAAGTGTGGTGGTTGCAGATAAACATCCACACCTCCCTTGCATTGTTAACCACTTCTCTAATTCAGTCAATCTTCCTGATGTCCTTGAGTGCATTGTTCATGGCATGCACACAACATGGAGTCCACCAAATATGTCTGTAGGCTGCTTCAATAAGCTTCCTTGCAGCTCTGCACACACGTGCTACAGTTTTCACAACTTGGACCACATTTTGTGGCCCAACCTCCTCAATAGCTCTGCACACATGTGCTATAGTTTTCACAACTTGGACCACATTTTGTGGCCCAACCTCCTCAATAGCCTCCCTAAGGACCTCAAACTGAAAGTCAACATCTTTGCGATGCCCTGAACAATCAACTGCCCTGAGAAAGTATGGGCCCTTTGCCTGAATAAGATTAATAGAGGTTATGTGTAGTAGGTTATCTTTGGTCTAGTGATAACTTTTGGGACTAGGCATACATTGGATTTTACTGTTGTGTTTTCAATTTGTCTATTTTCAGTTGTGTTCAATCCTATTAGGTATACCTCTAGGAATACCCCTCTGGGTTTAGCTGAGTTCAAAGTGAAAGATTATCCACTTTCAGCAAGTGGCCTTTTATCATTCATATTATGTTGATGAGTTGATTAGTTCCCCTTCAAAATGACATTTCCTTTGCTCAAAGTGGATTGATTCCTCTAGGAGCGTGAGCAGTGAATTTTGGGCTGTGCCAGGCTCAAACTCAATCATGGTACCATCACCATCTAGGGGATTACTTGCTCATCTGCAATTATGCCACCTTCCACAAAACTGTTGGTTTTTGTAAACTTCATTTATTCTTGTCACCATCGCTGTTGGGACTTTTGGCTAACTATTTTCATAGTAACCAATATCCCTCGTGACAGTTGACCTGAAATATTAAGAATAAGGCATTACATCAAAGACATCATTTTCACATTGAAAAACAGAGATTTAGTAATTCAAATTTAGTGGTATTAACTAACCTTAAAAACTCAACTAAACTCAGTCAAAAGTATCTTAAGTTAAAGCTGAAAACAGGATCTTTTGTCTTGTCAAATAGCTCTTGCAGAAAACCAATGCTGGTAAATATACTGCAGATCAACGCATGTATATGGCTTCTCTTTAGATTAATCAGCAACTGATGAGAAGCATTTAGCTTAATTCCCAACACCAAGGATGTTGAAACCAGATTAGGATTTTGTGATTTTTCTTAAGAATATAGAAGTGAATGGTTGATGTTAGGTTCCATTTTTACACATAGTATGATTGATGTGTGATTTGAGAAGTGCGTTACTGACTTGTGTTTTACATTTTGCAGTTGAGGATTTTCTAATCCATGATCTCTATACATTGGCAGCAATTGCAGAGCATCAGGGTAGCTCAGAAGGATTGAAGCAGGTTATTTCAAGATCATTGACACTTTTCAAATTGATTTTTTGTTTTGAGCTTAATAGAACAATGTGCATAGACCCTGAACTACTTTTAATTTTTGAAAGACTAAATGTTAAGTGTAGAAGTGACTTGGACTAGGGAATAAATTGATCCATTAGTATTCCATTTTTCGGAGAAATGAATGACTCAGGGTTCCAAGAGCTATTTGGTTGTGGCCATGCAACTACTGTAATATTGTATTCTTAAACAATGGCATGATTTGATTGATGAAACACATATCAACAGAAGCTATCATTTTTTTACCATTATGCTAACTATTAATATTAATGGTTTTTAGGCTATTGCAGAAATTTTATCTTTTGTTGATAAGCAGCATGCCCGATGGTTTACTGGAGCTCAGTTAGTCGACAGAATACAGGAAAATAAACATGTTATACCCACTGGTTGTGAAGGGTATTTCACTTTGGAGCCTACGTTTCTCCCTAATGGTTGAATAATATTTCCACCTTTGAAATCCTCTTGCTGGAATTAAATACTGCCCTTGCTTTCTAGTAATGGTTTATGATTTTTATGGGTTGAATAAAAAATTCCTGTCCTGTTTTGATCCATGGAATGGTAGGGTGGATTCACTTCTTGGAGGTGGATTACTTGAAGGCACCCTCACAGAGCTAGTTGGCCCTTCAGCATCTGGTAAAACTCAAGTGCGGTTTTGCACCTTTCATTGTACATTGTACTTAAAAATAACTCAGCTAACAATAACATGTACATGCACTTTGTTTTGAATATTCATTCACTGTTTTAGATAGATATCCAAGTTGTTTATGTTTTTTGTTTTCAAACCTGTTTTCATCTTGGGCTTGGTTATGAAATGGCTGTTTATTCTTTGTCAGATACCCTTACCTACATTTATTCTTCAGCTGATTTTAGAATTTATTTTTTGTGTAAGTGGTTGAGATTGTTGTCAAATCTTTACTTGTAATGTTTCTAATTTCTGTGATTCCAATGCATTGAATGCAGATATGCTTGCGCGCTACTTCCCATGTTGCATATCATTCTCAAGCAGCAGTCATGTACTTGGACACTTGTAACTCATTCTCCTCTAAACGCATTGTAGACTTCCTTGATGTTCTTTGTAAATCTTCCCTTAAGTCAAAGGTCAGATATCATCTTTTTCCTGATATCGAGTTGATAAAATTGGCTACACTTAAAAAGAATTTCAGAATGCATGCTTGATTCCTTCACCTTGATCATTTCTTCTTTGACATTTTGTTGGCATTAATTCTTATGTTTCCTGCTCTGAGGAAATGGAGTCCAATTTAAGATAGTGATTTCTGGTTCAATGTGTTTCAGCATGTCTTTCGGTAATTGTGTACAAATAATCAGATCTGTTCATTATAGCCAGTATCTTAAATACCTCTTACATTGTAAAGTTCCATGCTTTCATTGAGGAGTCTCATCATTGATCTTCTAAAGTCTTCTATTGTTTTGTGGAATTGAAGAAAGCCGTTTACTCAATCCCATGATATCTGCTGTCTCAGAAACTGCGAGATGTAGGTGTTTCTGATACTCTCATTACCACCAAGATTCATCTCTAAAAGGAAGTTGTTGGGTGTTTCCTTAATCCTCATTACCTCTTTGAGTTTGTCTAGAGTACATTGGAGTTAATCAGGGTTGTCCTTTCCCACCAACTCTCTTTGGTATCTATATTGATGATCATGAGAATTTTCTTAGACAAGGTACCCCTGCAGATAATGGTTGCCTGCTTTACCATTTTGTGATTGCTATTTTACTCTTTGCTGATGGTGTGTTCCTCCTCTCTATTTCTGCTGACATTTTGTAGAGACAATTTGATGCTCTTTCCGAGTCTCATAATCTTCACCAACGTGTGGCCAACCTAAATAAAACTAAAGTCATAGTCTTCAACACCACTAAGGATGCTCTTTCTAGGTTTCATTTATTTTGTAAAAGCAGCCTTGTGGCGATAACCACTTATTATACTTAAGTAGGAGTTCAGTTTATGGGTCTCTCTCCTACCAGTTTGCTTCTCAGTCTTGTCTTTACAAGCAAGAAACCGTGCTCTTTGATCTTGAGTGCCAATGTTTTAAGTTGCATTTCAAGGTTATTCCTTACAAGATGTACCTTTTCAATGCAATGATTAAGCCTCAACTTTTTATTGTTTTAAGGTTTCGGGCCCTAGTTTGGGTTCTTGTGACTACGTTCGGTTTGAGAGGGTTTAGAATATCATGCTTCAACATGTGAATGCAGATGATTTCTCAATGTATTATCTAGGCTAATCTTCTGCCCAACACCTTCATCTTGAGGTTATCTTCAGACTCACTTGGATTCTTAAGAAATTGAGATCAATATGTGGTTTTGCTTTGACCTGTGGTAAATATGTTTTTTGGCACTCAATTCCTTGGAGGAGATTCCCTATTTGGGTTCCGTAGGTGTCTAAGTGTTCTAATCTGTCTCTTTAAATAAAATTGAAGCTGAAACAGTATGTGAGGTAAAAGCTCACTTTAAATTATAAGGGTAAGCTCTTTGAGATCTAAAGCTACTTGTTGTGACATTTCTATACATTGCCCCATTGCAAATTGGGACCCCCTCTGTTGCTTAGTTGTTCTGGTTGTCTTGCTTAGGTTTTAGTTTTAATCGTAGTTTTGGCTTCTAAGTCTTCTCCTTAGAAAGTGAGTAGGTCATCAATCCCTGATCTTAGATTCATAGGCAAAGCATTTAAGGATTGAAAGCAAATCCTAATGTGTTTTCACAAGATTGAAAGATGTCAAGAAAGTTGTCAAATAAGATGTCAACGTGTTGACGAGATGTTGTCAAGGGAGAAAGTTGTTTCACAAATGAGAGATGTCACTTTGGTTTTTGAAAATCAACACGAAGTCATGAAGGTGAAAAAGAGAGTACAAGATGAAATAATTTAGGAATATGAGCCATCATAGTTCAAATTTGAGTTGGAAATGCTAGGTGGAAATCAAGAGTTAAATTGCTAAGTGGAACAAGTGAAAAATTTCTAAGTCCTTAATCAAAAAATGCAAGAAATTCTAAAAAGGTCAAACGAAAAGATGGGAATCTCCAGCTCCTTGTCTCATTTGTACCCAAATTTTGAAGGATTTCCACTTAAAAAGTGAAGTTGCACCCAAAATTATGATAATTTCCGGCTTCACTTTGAAATTGCACCCACTTTTAGGAAGCATTTCCAGCTCAAGGTTGGAAATGTGCTCTCCTTATTTTTGCATTTTCGGCTCAGTCATGAAATCCCACCCGAGAGGTTTAAGGGAAGAATGCAAGATTCAAGGTATTTTGGAATTGAAAAGGAGAAGGAATCTTTGCAATGGAGATGAAGGCTTTTGGTTTACAAGTTGGGTTTCAAAGAAGTGAAAAGGAAAATCCTCAAGCAAGGAAATTTTGAGCAAAGAAAGTGAAATTTGAATGATAATGCAAAATCTAAATTTATTTGAAGTGGAAAGCAAGGGGTCCTAAATCATTTCGGGCTTTCTATTGAAAATCCGCTAGGATGAAAGTCATTTCCAGCTTATGCATAAAATCACACCCAATAAAGGATGTTGACGTTTTGCAAAATTCATGATTGACAAAACTATGATAAGGTTTGGCCTTCCTGTACTCAATAGACCCAATTTTCATTAAACCTCGCGATCTCTATATAAGGGAATTGGAGGAAAGCATTCCAAACATCATTTCAAAACTAAACCAAGTGCAAATCAGATTCATATAGGGTCGAATTTGTGCAGATAAGAGATGATTTGTTCTAACATTTAAAGAGGAGTTGATCCCATCCTAAAGTGAATTGCATGTGATCAAAACCAATCAGTCATGAGTTGGAACGAATTATCAGCATATGGGCGTGAAATTGAGGAGAAGACCTGGGAATTAAAATTGTCATGGGTGAATTAAGAATTAAATAAGGCAAATTTCCAGCTTGAAGGTGAGGTTTTGAACAGGAAATCTGTAGGTGCGAAAATCAGAAATTTTCCAAGTTTGCAAGAAGGTAAAAATGTATGAAGTAGTGGTGTAATGACCCTTACTATAAAGGCCACTAAAAACCACTAATACTGAACTGAGAAAATTCGTCAAATAGTTGGCATGCACTGAATACACTGCTGAAAGAAAAATACTGAATATAGGAAATTATTTTGCAATATATGAGTTCGCTGTCCCAAAATTTCAGAATAATAGATAGCAACCAAATACCATCTAAAACACTATCAATGATGTAGGAAATTGCTTAAAACCATATGCCATTCATATATCAACAATTTGCAACAATGCCATACATTTTTCAGTCAATGATATGATCATCAAACCCTAGGTTTGCAATATAGATAGACTGAAAATTACAATGCCCTTTCACTTGCAAAATCCTAGCCTTCCTTTGTTACCAATAATGCCAAATGGCAAACAAAGACAAGTACAATGTAAAATAGTAAAGTGCTGAAGCTATATTTTGTACTCAGCTGAAAACATACATTTCTCAGAAAATATGCCAAATGCCAAATGAGAAATGAGGAACCTGATTGTAGATGGCTGCCATAATTTTTTCGGATCTGCTTTTTCGGATAGCTTTTTCGGATCTGCTAAAAACGGCCGCCTATAATTTCGGCCCTACTAAAAATGCCTCTTGAAATGCTGTTTCAATCACAAACAAACCCTTACATCAAATTCTCAATGAAGTACCAATGAGATGGCTGAGTACCAACTCCAAATTTGCAACCCTTCAGTAGATATTTCACTATCTCAGTTATGCCAATCTAGAGGAGTGATTCGTTCCCAAAGATCGAATAGTATTTGCAGACCACAAGGCTACAAATTGCTTCACAATGAAGAAGTAGAAGAAATCCCAAATCCAAGCATGTAGAAATGAAGCCCCAAGCCCTCTATTTATTCTTTTCCTTGAGAAGTTGCTAGAACTTCTAGAAACATCCAATTTTAATGTACTTTATAATAAAATAACATTATAATAATAAAGTACATATCTCAACTTAAAATTATAACAATGTAGGCCCATTTGTCTCACAACTGAAAATAGGCCCAACTACGCTGAATGTAGGCTCAAGACTGAACGTAGGCTCCACTACAACTGCATGTAGGCCCAAACTGGATGTAGGCTCTACCGAATGTAGGCTCTGTCAGCAATATGCAATCAAATGATCAACATAATGACCCTCTCTCCAAACTATTTGCCTACGAGAGTCAATGATAGGCAAATCCGCCATGCCAAACGATGTCAGCCAAAATGGGGACATGACAAGTGGCTAAAGTGTAAACAATTTTAGGCTCTTGGAAGTTAAAATTTACAAATTGTTTGCTGTATTTTGATGTGAATCCTTTCAATGCATATTTTAATGATGATTTTCTTACAAATAATTTTCTCTTTTTTGCATGGAATGATGATGAACAAATAAGGATGAAAGGGAGCTTTCACAAATCATGTGAGGAAGAGGAATGACATCAATATGTTTGAAAGGATTAGGTCAAAGCTTTCGAGTTCGAGAAGGGAACAACTCTCACGAAGATGACAGGGAGCTGAATTGCTTCACAAACGAAAGATGCTACGTGATCCTTTGATTTCCTTTGGAAATTCAGAAATCGACATGAAGATGATTACAACATCAAAATCAACATGGAGGCGACACGAAGGATTCAATAAGAAGTTTCAAGGCAAGGGTAACTTCAAGTGACTCATCAACATGTGATGTCCCCTTCTAGCTAGAGACATCACTCTAGTTTTGATTAGCTTCTCAGTGGACCCTCGTAGGCTAGTAGAGATGGATATAGGGTCATTTCGGGCACAAAGGTGGTATGGTGATCTGATGGTTCGACGTTTGCAGAGCTCAATGTCTTCGGTTTGGTATAGAGAGACCATTTGGCTCAGATAAATGGATTTTGCTCTTTTTGGCAAAGATTGCTATTTTTGGGTGTATTTTCGAGCCATAGAGATGGACTTCGACTATTTTTAGAAATTGATTTAGGCACATGGGGAATTGTTATGCCAACTCCAGTTTCTGATGGTTCAGCCAGATTCACAGTATTGAGGGAGATATTGCATTTTCAGTGGCCTAGTATTTAATTAATAATCAACGATTTAATATTAAGTTGTAAAATGACTTTATATTAAATCACTTAAATTATGGGTCCAGGCATCATGAAGGGGGCCAAATTAATGAATTAATTTATTGGCACTTTTCCCTAAGTCAGAGACTCAATAAATTAAACATTTGATTTAATGTATTGTATTAAATGTATTCTTTATGGAGAAAATTGCAAGAATGCTTTTTGGGTGCGATTTAGGGATTTGAAGCTTATTTATGTTGGGTGTGAGATTGGAGAGGTATCCATTTGTTATTTGCAAAATTGATCATTGTTGGTTTTGACTTTTGAGAAGGGTTTACAACTTTACCATTGGAGAACGTAGTTCTTCTGCGTGTCTCCATTTGAGCTAGTGAAATATCCAGTGAATTTGGAATATCAGAGAGTTTCATCCATAGACTGTTTGGGCTTCAATAGTACTAGTTTTTAGCAGTCAGAGAGAAAGAAGACAATATTATCATTTCAGATTAAGAGGAATAAGTTGCAGCAATTGATCATCATTCAGATTTGCAGCCACAGGGAGAATTTGCAGCCTACAAGCAAATTGGCGCTAATTCCCAAGACCTGCAATTTTTGTTTAAAAAATCAAATAAATCACATATGGTGCGTGTTTGCTGGTTGAAGGCTAGAAGGAGCAGTTTGGATCATAGTAGATAGTACAGAGTTGGAAGAAATAATTCTCTTTAGCAGCTGGTGTAATTTTCCAGGTTTTTTATGCATTTCATAGTTGCTTTTTATGCTCATTTTCCAATAAATGATTGTTTGGATTGTTACTTGTATTTCATTTGGAAATTAAATAGAAGTTGCATTAGTTGATTGAATTGTTTCAGAATTTCAGATTATTGCATATGTTCTTTTTATTTCTAAAGCCCTTAAAAATCACAAAAAAATCTCAAAGATAGCAAAACAAAACAAACATAATACAGTTCAACAGTTAGAGCCTGTGAAGGGTTCTTACACAACACAAGAAGAAGATCAATGTTGAAATCAAAGATGAAAATAGAAATGCAAGTGCATAGTTTGAGTTGACAACCACGCAATGAAGATCAAAGACAATGATGTTCAAGATGAAGAAACATGAGGAAGATAATTTCAAGTTCAAGGGAGGTCAAGGAGATGATCATTCAAAGGAGAAAACCACCACGAAGATTGAGTTAGCAAGGAAGTCTAAGAAAGATAGTTTTATAAGAGTTAATCAAGATTTGAAATGTTGAGTATCAAGAGATTATTGTTTGAAATGCAAAAGACTTCCTTGTGATAAGGAGGAAAGGTTTCAAGATTAGCAAGATGATGTGGCATCCACCCATTCTCAATCAATCAAACGATTCCACATCATCATCATGACTAGATGCGTCAAATTTACCATCAAAGCAAACGATAAGGGATCCATCCTTCAAGAAGGAAGTTTGTTATGATCCTATGTGGCATGGAATTTTCTTGTTCGCCCATGAAGGATGCCTTATTTTTCATTGGCTTGCATTTAATGATTGTTGGTGGTAGTCATAGAAACTTATTGTAAAATTGTTGTAATCTTAAATTTATTAAAGCTTGGTGAATACTTGTGTTATTTTGGGTGTTAGCATGGTTTTCTACTTTTCAATTAGTTAGAATTTGTCTATGTTGAATAGTTGAATGAAAAACATTATTGTTGATTAATGTTGAAGCTTCTTATGTTCATATCATTTTTTTGTTGATTGCAAGTTGTAGTACATGGTTAGTCTGAACTCATTGTAAAGCTTAACTTCAATTGCTCTATGCTCATTTATTGACATGTTTTATGGTGTTGATATGTATAAGTGATTTGAAAATCATTCTGTAATGTCCCCGATGCAATTAAATAAGTTAATTAAAATTAATTGTTGTATGGCCCCAAATTTAATAATAAAATCTTTTGGGCCCCCTTTTATTTTATTAGTTAAGTTTTATATTTTGTTGTGTCAGCCATTTGTAACCCTTCAGGAAGTTTCCTGGAGCCCATTTATAAGGCTGAGTTTAGTTTTCGTAGGTATGCGAATTCGATATTTCTCTTTGTATATGCGAACTTCAAGTTGGAGTTCAGTGTTCTGCCATTTCGGAGGTGAAAGATCCTCCCTACTTGGCATCCGTAGTTTTCGTGGGAGTAACTCCTCACCTTATTATATTTGCTCTGTATCCGAAAGTGTTGTAATTGAAGATCTATTTGATAATCTGAAGCGCTATCATTATTTAATACAGATTCCCTCTTGCATGTCACTTTGTTTGATCTCTGATAATCATTGCACTGACGTTCCATAGACAAGAGCTTGAACTTTGTAGTATTAACAAGTACAGTGTGTTAACAAGTACGATGGGTTAACCCTATGATGTGTTAGCAGGTATGTAGTGTTAATTGGTACAATGTGTTGTGTTAATTGCATGGTGTGTTAACAGTATGGTGTGTTAATCGTGCGGTGTGTTATTCGTATGGTGTGTTATCCATATGGTGGGTGCTATCAAAGTGTTTCTGACGCCTGGGTGTGCTGTGGGAACATTACAGTGGTATCATAGCTGGTGATCTTGCCATCCTAACGGGTTGTGGATGTGAGTTTACACCAAAATGAGGTACCATTTTGTTGATAGGATAGGGGAACCATAGGATCCTGCCACGGAAGTCATGGCACTGTTAAGGGAGCTAACTAGAAGTCAAGCACAACTCCATGACACCATGGTCAGAGGGGAAGAATGACAATGACTCATGTAGGAGATGCTACGGAGATTGGCAAAAGGGAAGACAAACGAAGAACAAATTGGTTACGACGATAATTCCGTCACAGGGAGAGCAAACCTTTAGCATTATCGACAATCGATGTTGATATTTTTGCTGAGAGCCGAAGCACCTCAGAGAGAGCAAGAGCCCACTTTCCAAGAAATGCAGGAGCAACTAATTTAAGATTGGAGTAATGCGAATCTCGAAGGAGACATATCCTTCAGAGACTATGCTGATCTACGAATGAGATATTCAGGTGGCAGCAGTCGTGGCTATTACAACGAGGACCTCAAACAGAAGATAGGCAAAGTAACCCTGTCATCCTTTGATGGATCTGGATAAACAACGTGCGGGCATTGGTACAAAAGGTAGACACATATTTTCAGCTTACCTAATGTTGGAGGATGAAGCAATCATATTTGCGTCGCTTCACTTGGAAGGGATCGCTCATGAATGGTGGCATCATGGAATGGTTACCCTCGATCACGATCGGATAACCTCGTATATCAAATTCATAGAGAGGCTGATAGATTGCTTTGATGGGAAAGATCTAGAACTTAATTTTAAGGAGTTGGTGCAGCTGAAGCAATTTGGATCAGTTGACAGTTATATTACAAAATTCTAAAGACTGTCAGTATTGGTGATAGATATCTTGGAGAGGAGACTAGTTGTGCTTTTCATGGATGGGCTGATGGAACCCCTAAAGGGTCGGGTCAAAGGGTTGAACCAGCACGCTCACGAAAGTAATTAAGAAGGCGTGTGACATGGCCACATCTTCTTCCAAGGATTACACGCCTTCCAAAGCACCTCTCGTACAAGAGCTCAGAGACAAGGAGCCAATTCAGAAGAAGCCTTCGATGGATGAAGCCACTCATTAGGAACTGTGGAGGAGGAAGCTATGTTTCACTTGCAGGGAGCCTTGGGGTCCAGGTCACCATTGTCTTGGCAAGGGGAAGATTCACTATATTGAGGTACCACCTGATGATGAAGAAGAAAGTGAAGTACCTAAAGTGCAAGAAGAGGAGACTAATCATGTGGAGAGGATTGCCACACTTGTAAAAAAAGGAGGTTCCATTGCTACACTTTCCGCAACTTCGGAATGTAGTATATTTTGGGTTTGTGGCATACTTCTAGGGGAGCGAGTCATAGTCATGCTTGATAGTGGAGCCACACTCAATTTCATCAATTCATCATTGTCGCTAAGAGGGCTTTGCACAAGGTGGAACATGAAGGATTTGAGGTCAAGGTGGTAGGAGGAACTTTACTACCCTGCACTCATGTGGTCCCATAGTTGAGCATTACCATGAGAAACTATATCATGACAAATGATTTCTTTGTGATAGATCTGGATGACATAGATGTCATACTCCACATTAAATGGATGGAGACCCTCGACCAATACACAAAGTTTCAAGAGGATGGAGTTTTCATTTGAGGTGGACGACAAGAAGGTGGTGCTAAGAAGGATGTCAAATAAAGGACTAAGAGAAATTTCAGCGAAGATGGAGATTATTTTCAGACGAGATAAGACTCAAGGATATAACCTTGACACTAAAGATGCCAAAGAAAAGATGATTGTGGCGGCTAATAAATTGCCCGAGAGTCCTACCATATGCTTCATGTTTCAAACTTTAGAGGATTGGAGGTATCATTTGTTGGTTGAGTATTCCAAGAACACCTTTGCATGCCAGTTGATGGATGGCCAAATACAGGATGACAGATACAAGGTGATTGATGATGTCATCTACTACAATGACAAAAGAAAGTGATCTTCAAAAGGCAAGTTCGTAGGGGTGTAACAAGGTGTTGATATTGCTGATTGTCTAAGGTCCATCTATTCTTCTAGTTTGTCAACATTACTTTGGGCCATCCTCTTCCCTTGAGATATTCTTTTTGTGCTCCTTGGCACCTTCCAAGAAAAATGTGCTCGATTTAGAGAGAACATTTATTGTTAGTACATCTAGGCCACTGAGATTCTGGTTTGAATTCTCAAGCCCCAAACTAGCTCTCTATGTTGAGCATTTCTCATTGGTGATGAGCTCATTCTTTGACCCACCTATCTTTAGAACCATCGGTCTCATGGTTAGATAATTCCCCTTGGTTAGTTGCAATTGTGCTCCCAACAACTTCAGGATAGACCACCATATTTTGTAGAGTGAAAGATTCTGCTACTTGTGTTCCCTTCAAGAGGTGGATTCTAAAGAGAATTTATTTTTTGATGTTTTATCCACCGTGAAATTAGTAGAAGCTAGTATTGTTTATACAAGAATTATGGTGATTCTCTATTCACATTCTTCCACTATATTGATCAAACTAGCTTGATCCTTTTTCTTTGTGAGTTCAGTAGTTTAAAGCTTTGTTCTCTTTGCGGTGGTCTCACATCTACTAGATTAATTACTTCCTTTCAGCTCATTGCGGATAATGGAGGCATCAAGTGCCCTTTGGATACCACTTCTCATGTACAAATGGGGACAAACTGGCGAGGCATTTCTCATCCTTGCAATTTACTACGACTTTGACTCCTTTGCACCCCAAAACTCATTCAAGTGGTCATGGCTCTATTTTGGCTTGATGCTAGGAATCCCTCTTTGATGACACAGATCTGAGGTGCAAGTTCATATCACTAATTTTTTCCCTATTATGACTCTTTGGCTTTTAATGTTAGGTGAGGTTCTATGTGCAATTGGTTGTGTCCTAGTATTGTTTGGATTAGCCCCTTTAGTGCTAAATTTTCCCAGATGAGAATTCTCCTACTTTGCAATGGAACTTCTATAGTTATTGATGGTAATCATTGGATCCTCCAATGCATCTTTGAATACTGACTCTTGAGGGTTTCAGTTTCCTGCTTGGGTAATATTCAATCTGTTTCTACTGCTTAGCCTAGCAGGGTTTTCCACCCATTTTCTTTATTTATAATTTTATTAGTGTTAGGGTTACTGTTTACAGTTAACCCTGCATATATTTTTTTCCAGTTATTCTCACATTTTCTGTTTTTTGCATCACGTATAGGATCCCTTTCCCCTAATCCTTTGCTATTGTAGCTGCTGTATGTTTCAGTCCGTTTGATTTATTTTTTGTCATTTTTTGAACATCTATATAATTTCTTTTTTCTTTTTCTGATTTTTAATTATACCTTGAGTGTTTTTGTGTTTTGCAGGAGGATCAACAAGGAAAACTTGAAAGAACAATGAAAGAAATTTTCCATTATAATGTGTTTGACATCTACTCCATGCTGGACCTACTACACCATACTGAATTGTGCATGAGGACTCAGGTATTGGATCAACCATATTCGTACAATTACTTCTGTTGTGGAATTTTTGAGTTAGTGGATGTTTGTTGCAATCAGTATGACAAACTAAAGAAAATTCATTTGCTAATTACAGGATAAAAATAGAAATCCAATGGTGCGTTTACTCATTGTAGACTCAGTCTCTTCTGTTGTAACTCCAGTTCTCAGTGGCAGCAATTTGCAAGGCATAATACTGTCTCATTTTTCTTGTCATACAAGTGATGAGATTCTCATCATTTAAGCTGATTATTAAGACTGAACTTTTGCAAGCTTTGAATGCTTACAAGGATTATCACCGGTTTGAAGATTTTTGCCATTTCTTTTGTAGGAAACAAGCGATAGAGTTTCTGTTATCTTGAATTGCAAACCATTAGCTATCTTGAAAGATAATATATCTATAAAAAGGAAATTTGTAAAACAACTTCTGAGGATTATTAATGATCAATAGGAATAAAACGTACTACAACTTTTAATAAGCAAAATAGTTTTTATTGTGGAAAATGCATATAATGTAGGAATCCCCTAAGGTTTTAACTCTGACAAAACACTGGATTGCTAAACATTTTGTCAAACACTTAGCATGCAAGTTCTGATACCACCGTAATATCCCTTGTAAATCTGATTACAATTTACTGTTATGAAGCTTATGGAATATTACCAAACATTTAGCATACAATGTCTGAAACCACTGTTATGAATTTTCTAATTGTCTTCTTTGAGTTTGTAGTCTGCAAATGTAGTTATTGAATACTTCTAACAATGCAAGGTTGTTATAGAAATGATACTAGCTGTTTCAAACCTTTGACAAACATGTAAATGACTGAAATTAACTAGAACAGCTAATTGACATAAAAAAAAACACTTGCCATGCATCCCAATGTACACCTACAGCCACTAGGCATTTCTACAAACACTTGGCATGCATATTGTAGTGAAAATGCAGCAGACTTCACAGAGGTATTAAGACAAACATTTGGCATGAAATAACATTCACATCATCAATCCTATTCCATGGTATCTCAATGAAATATTTTCAATGACAAATTCATAAGCATCAACACTTATTTAATTTTTAAAAGACAATGGATCCTGTAACTGTTCATATGCAGCCAACAACATATAAGTATGTATTGCAGCTCTCCAAAAATGAACCCAAGCTGACGCCAAGACTGGGAAACTTAATTGGAAGGCACTTTGCAACAAAAAATGTGCCTCTCAACCATCCCACACTGCCCTCTTATAAAGAATGGAAGCCCTCAATAGTTGCCATTGCCTGTAGATAAATGGCGATCCCCAAACTCTAAACGCAGACCTCAATGAAGGCTGCAATTTGCACTAATTACCACCCTTTGTACTCTATAAATTATTACTGATATAAAACACTGGATCTTCTTCCCAATTTGAACACCAAATTAAGCACATTCATAATCTCATCATGAGATTATCGTTGGCACAATTCATTGGTAGAGATCAACCAATTCAAAGTGCAAAATACTTAGAAGAATTCCCAATTCTTCCAGCTTCCAATTGCTCAAACCCTAGGCACAACTCAATCTCCAATTTCACAAATATTAAATGCACAATAGAATGAATGAATCAACTTTTGGCTTGTTGACTTTATATGTTTCTCCCTAACAAGTCTATCTTCAGCTTCACTCCTCACAACTTGAAAATATATTTTCTTTTGATGGAGATTGCATTAATAATTAAATTATAACTGCCTTTATGTTTCTCACGTGAAAATGTTTTTGCTTCCTTTTTATTTAATTCATTAAATGTTTACTTTTCATGTGCTCACGTTGACTTAGGGAATTAATAATAAATAGGCCCCCTTTTGATAAGTGATATTTAAGTGCACATGACTAAGTTATTTGGCCCCATTTTAATGATGAATTAACCCATTCATTAAAGTGCAATTATAACCTTATTTCATAATGTGCCATAAATGAATAATTATTAATAAAGTATTTATTTGTTAATAATTAAAACAACATAACTCCACGAATACTCATTATTCTTCTGTTTTGTCTGAACCAGGGAGTATCCACTGCATTGTAAAGAGCCCAGCTGGCTCTCATTTACAATCTAGCTCTTTCCTCAAATTAAATTGCACTTCTAAATTTCTTTCAGAATATATAGAAATTAATGAACATCAAATATGAATTTCAATGATACTTTTCAGATTTTTAACCTCTTGATAAATAACTACAACCATTAATTCACCACTGAATGCTTACAAAAAATCAGAATTACGATAACTATCAAATTAGTTCCCTATTACAAGCATTCACAAATAAATTTGGGCACCTTTAATTACATGTGATTGCTAGAAAATAAACGCAGCCCAAGGGAATTGAAGCACAACTGCAAATGAAGAATGCAGCCTCCCAGATTATTAACGCAACCATCATTTGAACAACCACAGCCTCCAATGAGTGATTGCAGCCCACTGAATAAATAATGAAGCCGCAAGGCGAAGCACACACAAACTGGGAAAGGTGATGCCAGCTTTCAAATGAATTCACAGCTCCTAAATAGTGAAGTCTGCAACACTTATTTACCATACGCTGCCAGCAGATAGATCGCAGCTCCTGTAGAAATAGAACAATCTTCTACCAAACAATAGCCACTAGGAAGAAAATCGAATCACCAATTGTAATTCAGAATTTATTCAAATATCCTCGAATTTGATATACTTCAGCATCAAATTCAAATACACAGGATCGGAATTGTATTCTCAGAATTCAGTAGCAAAATTCACCATCAATCAGTGATGATTCAAATTGCCAAAAGAGAGGAATTGGTCCTCAAACTCTAGCCATCTTCTTCACAACCAAATTTATCAAAAGATCAATAGATGTCTTAGAATGAGCTCTCAAGTCCCTTTTTATTCTTTCCTCTGAGAGCTCAAACACAATTCTTACCAATGTGGGATAAATAAATATACTTTTCCTTTTAATAATTCATTTGCTCCAATACTTTAAAATAATACTTTGGCTTAGGCTTCCATGAATTAATTAAATGAATGGCCCTTTTCCATGATGACTCAACCCTCAACTTAAGTGAAATTATAAAGTTAAATTATAACTTTATAATAAGCCATTTAATGATTTAATAATAATTTGGCCACCAAAATAATAATAACTCCCAAAATACTGATCCTTTTAATATGCCGTCTGAAACATGAGTCACACCTATTATTTCCCCATGTGACCAAATGCACTTTCCAAAAATAGAAAGGGTCCTTCTCGAACAACATCAGGCTTACTATAAATAGTAAACGTGGCAAAACTATAGCAAATGAAGTCTAAATAACGCCAAACCAAAGCCAAACCAAAGCATACTGAATCCTGAAGTAGATGCCCATTGAAAGAGACCCTCTGTCCATCCTCATTAGCCTACGAGGGTCACATGATAGACTAATCCCAAGAGACTGAAAAATGGGGACATTACATGCATCCATTGCACATCTAACTGCCTTACTTAAAATAGTAAGGGTCCATCTCTATCAATCCCAGACTTACTATAATTAGTAAATCTCTGAATCTAATCAAACCAAAGGTGCCAAGGGTCATCACTACAACTGAGACCAGTCCAGGTGCCCTGCTAAATATAGCAACATGGGCATAATTGACTTACTATAAATAGTAAGTCCCTCAAATTGAGCTAATTGATGAATGAGTCAATCATCGTGCATACCATGAGTCCGGGTGCCCCTGCCAGATATAGAAACTCCTCAACATTGACTTACTATAAATAGTAAGTCTTTGAATAACTGCTCCAGTCAACAATACCCAATCTCAACACTACAACCAAGCTGTTCAGGTGCCTTGCTAAAGATAGAAACCCAAATTTTCCTGAAATAGACACTTACTATAAATAGTAAGTAGGCCAAACTGATCCAAACGAAGAGCAATCCATAACATCCCTGACCTCTGAAGTTGGAATTGGCCTCTGGTTCTGCCAACTGAGACCCCCTAACCATCTGACTTAGCCTACGAGGGCCACTGATAGGCTAATCCAAACCATCAACCATGGTGAGCTAAAAAGGGGACATTACCCATAATTGACTGTTGGAAATGCTGAATTTTCTTTGCTGAGAAACTGCTAGCATGTCAAAACTCTAACACAGTTCTAATATTGTGCCCATGCGAAAACACTTAAAGGACTTCTAGTCTATTAATTTGAAGCAGATCATAAACTATATGCAATTGAAAAAATCAGCTATCAAGTTTGTGCAGTCACAGATCTTCATGGTGAAATGTAAATGAGTGTCATATGATTGGGTGCTAATGATGTGCTGTGCATATCATTGTTAGGATGGGATTTGTGGGTTATTGTTTGACGTGTTGAGGTGCAACATGTAAGCTGTTGGATGAGATGGTGGAAACAGTGACTGCTGGTCTTTGATTCTTGTGCTTGGGTTGACAACATGACTGATATATATCAGCTTTAGGGGATTTCATTGCATGCTCCTTTTCTTGAGTTGTTCAGTGGGTCATGATATTTCATCTTTACCAAGCAGATTGCTGTTGAAGAAGCTCAGTTGACCATGGATTTTAATCACTAGGTGCACAAGCTGCTACATAAGTTGACCTTGTTGAGAGCAAAACTTTAGAGGATGAGTGTCAAGCATTTTGCGATGATTCAGCAAACACCTCCATTTTATCAGCCTCTTGAGAATGAGGAGGTTAGAGCAGCACTTATGAGTGGCCAGAAAATGAATGGCAGATGATAAAAAGACTTGTGAATATATTGAGGAACTGGTTGAAAGGAAGAGCCTTCGTGGTGTCAAGATTAAGTTCCCTTGGGTGATTGCTTGTTTTTCCTGTTTTAACACTCTTGAAATGCTCCAAATTAGGCTATGAAGAATTGATATGAATGCAATTTGGAGGGGATGCAATTGGGTGGGTTTGCTGTGAAACAAAGGAAGAGTGTTGAAGTGTAGTGTCCTAGCCCTGGTTACCATCAAACAATTTGCATAAATGTAAAGGTGAAGAGTAACTTTTTGCAGAGCTCATGTGCTTTGTCCATTAGGAAAATCAGTAGAACCATAACATCATTTAAACATCATAAATGGCATTGAGCATACATTATCAATACGACAATAGTAGACACCTTTTAGAATAGATGATGTCATCGATATGTCAAATAACAAAACACTGTAGGAATTATAGATTATGCGGAGGACAATAATATTTAACTGACCTCAAGTAAGAACTGTATTCCACTTGGGAGAAGTAAATAGTCTCATATATCAAATCTTCTATAATCAATGCAAACTTCCCCTTGAGATTCACCAAAACTCTTGCCACAAACTGTTGAAAGGATTCAACAGCAGCATCAACAGCCATATATCAGCACCAAGGTTGAAAGGATAAAAGTGTCTTCAGACCAGCAAGTTTGCCCTTAAGAGAGGTTGAAACAAGACTTCATTATTCACTATATATTGGTGTTGATTTACTTGATAATTGATGTCTTGAATTAATCCTGATTTCGATTACAGAGGGTGATGTGGCGCTGGAGAGAGATAGTGGTAGAGTTCCAAAAAAACATAAAAAAAATCTTTACTAATCCTTCATGGCTGGTGATAGGCGTAAGACTTCTATTTAACCTTTCTTTTGAAAAGTCCATTACAACTGGCAGATGAGGAGATAGTGGAAGGAGCTTAAAAAACACAAATTTTTTTCTGTTTCTTCCCTTTTGACCAGTGTTACATCCTTCAAACTTATTTTCTTTGTTTTATTCATACCCAGCAAAGAACAGTCCAAATCTGATTTCTGTTTACTAGTCTGAATTTGTCTTTCTCTAAATTTCATCTCTTATCAGCAGGTCAAATTAGGTGTTTGTCTTCTAGAAATTTCTCTTTCCTCACCACGTGAGCATAAGTCAGACACCTACATTTCCAGCGACTCCTTTATTTTTGTTGTCATATGAATTTGTTTTCTGAGAGTATTTTAAAACCCGTCTTCATAAGCTTGCGACTTTTTCTACATACAATTTTGTCTTGTAACCTCACACCAAAACCTGTAGACTTTTCTATGGTTTGACTTTGGACCCTTGTTAAAAAGCTGTGTGACTACACAATATTTACTTCCATATAAAACTTGTGATAACCACGGATTTCTTAAGGGCCCAATTCTTTCAACTTCATAAACATTTAACCAATCCAATCGTAGGTGCAGGACTACATACATTTGTTCCACAAGCCACACCAAAACCGCCAACTTAAAATATTTATTCAATAAGGAATCGGGCCCACAGAACATTTGCCCATAATGCTTAGGATGAAATATTTAGAATATTGAATATATTCATATTATAATCTCCAACAACTTCTAATTTGTCGAAAATATTCTGTAATTGCAAAGTGAGATACCTGACTGATAATGGCTTTCCGTCTACTGCCTCGAAGTTCAAGGGTTTTTGTCCTCAAACTGGTTGAAAGCCAAAGCTCTCCAAGAGAAATTATTAACCAAGCATAAATCAAGCATGCCAAAATGAAGCCTAAGCTTCTTTTTAATAATCCTCCAATAAGACTCTTGAAATTCCCTTTGTTTGTCTTTACATTTCCGCTCTTTTAATTTTAAAATTGAACTTTGAGGGAAAATAATTATAAGTGACATTTAATAATACTTTAATTTAATTAAATTAATTAATATTAAGTCATCATTTAAATATTTCAATTATTTTCGACACTTAATAAAAATTAATGTAATTAATTGCCACTTTAATAAATTGGGGACATTATAGTTCTCCCTTCCTGAAGATTGCTTTTCCTCAAGCAATCCGCACCTGTGTACTGGAACCAAATGCTTGGATCCCATATCAACCTTAGAGATGCTCCGCCAATCCATTGTGCTACTCTGATATAAACATCACCATGCTCAAAAACTAGTGCACCAATCATGTCGGTACTCAAATCCCAAACCAATTTGTCTATCTAGCTATAGGAATAGATATAGATATTAGGTCACCAAATGCGGCTGATGTACCCTAGTCCTGCAATAAGAATGATGTCTATGGTTTCACCATTCCCATGTAAAGCAAAGATATTCATCTCATGTGCAATATCCGACAAATAGACATGTCTCCTCACATTGTCATGTAGTTGAATCACAGATGTAAGGCGAGAAAAAATTGGAAGTGTCATAAAATCTAGGCTGGGATCATCACTAATCCATGAGAGATTCAAGAATAAAAAGTCACGAAGTAACAAACAGATCACTGCTCTGTCAAAAGAAGCAGATGATATATCCCAAGGTGCAAGGGAAATACCCTCACGACTAACCACAATCAACTCGTGAGTGGCTGATCCACTCATCGAATCATCACCAAAAGCACTATCATCGTCAAGAGGATGATCCAATCCATTAAGGTCCACTATAGCAGGCAAACCTTCAACAATCCTTAGTGGTCGAAGAGGCAAATCCACTTGTTCTAACTCAAACTTACGTACCTACCACATTTGAATCCCGCATCTCACTTGTGTCATCAAATTCAATAGGTGCTCCATCATCCAACTCGAAGAGTGGATTATCAAATGTCCAATCAGTACTCAACACACAGAGGGTTATTTACAATCTGAAAAAAATTCTCTCTTTCCAACTTAGGCCCACTATCCTTTTGTCCTAATTCCGAAAATGCCAATTTAGCACACTGCTCCAAGTCAAAGACTTCCTGAATTTGGTCAAGCTCTTCAATCACCTGTTTCACTTCTACTGCCATTACTTTGTTTTCCTACTCCCTTAACTGTTCATTTACAAAAAGCTGATTTTGTGCGTCTAGGAGAGCTACTTGTGTATCCTTCAGTGTATCCTTAGTACATTTAAGCTCCATGTTGAGCTTGTTGACATCATCTTGTTTTCCTTTCAACGCATTAGCATAAACTCCAACAACCTTTAACATGTGATCTCTATCCGAAAGTAAATGCATATATTCTGATTTTAGTGACCCAAAAACTTCTTTGACAACTTGCAAATTGGCAAGGTAAGATTTACCTTCCATTCCCTTTTGTTTCCCCTCAAAGTGAATCTTCCAATAGAGGTTTTCTATGCTCTTGTTAATGTTATCACAATGTACTAAGGCTGCAACAACCATATCTTTAGTGACCTTCAGCTAGTTCTTCAAATGGCCTATCACCGAAATCAACCTCATGTAATGAATTTTCTAATTTGTCTTCAAGATCATGCCATGCTAAAGATCTTTGATCAAACTTATCAAGGTGACTTGTGCTGCCACACAATAAAATTTCTGATTTGTCTTCACCTTCTTGTGATTCATCATTGTCAAGCCTTAAATCAGCATGCTCTATGCCAATGGGACTCGTGTATACTTCTTGTGTAGATGCTTGTAAGTTTCTTCTTTATTGGGTTGGTCTAATTGCATGGTTAAAGCTGCTGTTATGAAATCATGTTCAAGGGATTCTTCATCATTGTTGTCGGGATAATTGTATGAACGGGTTATTATGTTAGTAAAGTATTATGTTACTCTCGGTTGTTAGTGACCGAGAGGTTAGACAGTTACATCACAACGTTTCAGTTGTGGCCCTTCGGGTACTTTATATACCCTCTCGGAGGTTGGACACGGGGGATATTATTGTATGATCATTACGATGTAAATGTACTTGCCAGTCTGGAATGATTAATGAAAGTATTTATTATTCTATGATACATTCTGTGTTTATTATATTTCTTGTACTATGTCTGTGCAATACTAAGTTTACCCAACGGGCAAACATCTGGCCCTGTTGCCCAATGAATCTGGCAAGTGATGGAATGAGTGGACGGACGGGAATGCCATTGAAGGAGAATATCAATGTGAGGACGAATGAGGACGGGATCCTGGCATAGACTTTATGCCTAATCAATTGAATAAAAATAGAAATTTAAAGAAGGAACTCGAGGACGAACAAGCCGCCAGACAAGCCATACTCGCACAGCAACAAGCCGAGAGAAGGGAGAGATTTAGAAGACGCACCGAAGGACTACCGAAGGGAGTAAGTGAAGGTGAGTGTCTGGAGGAATCTAACCGAAAGGCCGGAAGAAGTGACGAGGACCGCCTGGAGGAAACAAGGAGCTTGTTCGGGTCCTTAACCTTAACCCCATGGACGGAAGCAAGAGAAGCCCGAAGGAAGGAAGAAGAGGAAGCCACATGGAGGGAGGCTTAGGAAATTGCTACTGCCGAGAGTGTCGAAGTGACAGAGGGGCACGAAGATCATAGTAGCCCACCAGGCTTGGACAGTTCCAATAGTTCGGGGACATCAAGCGGTACGGTACCGAACAATTTCGGAGGTGCCAGTGATGGTACGGCCGAAGGCGCTGCGAATGCACAGGTGAACCCTCTGTTGGTGCCGAGAACTCCACACAGTATGGTCCCACCAGTTACCCAAGTACCACAAGTGCCACTGGTTACTGCAGGGGGGAGTGCTGGCATAGGCGGTACCAGGGCACCGAATCCACCGCCGAGACAACAACCCACCATGGCTGCGAGTAAACAGAAACTGCCCAAGTTCACAGGCCAAGCGAAGGAGGATCTTGTTCGGCATTGCCGAAGCTGTGAGACTATATGGGCTGCGAATGGAGTCACAGACCAGGATGAATGGATCCGACAATTCCCCGCGACGTTGAGGGAAGGAGCCATCGACTGGTACTTAGATATAGATAAATCAAGCCTGACGACATGGAATGCTGTGAAAAAGGCCTTCCAGACAGAATTTCAGTTGTTAAGGGACGACGATGAGATTCTGGCAGAAATTTACAATACAAAGTAGATGAAGAGTGAGTCTGTTCGTGCCTACGGACGACAACTGAAGGAACTCATAGGGAAGATGGAGTCAGCCCCGACAGACGAACTCAAGAAAAGGTGGTTCGTGGAGGGACTAAAAGCTTCCCTTCGGAAGAAAATGAAAATTGTCCTGCCCATGTCGTACAACAACGCGTACAACCGTGCAATGGATTTGGAGAGCGAATGTAAGACCTCCAGGAAGACTAAGTCTTCGGATGAAGAATCGGAGGCAGAAAGCAGCGAGGGCGAATCGAGTAAGAAAGTGTTGGCCCTACAAAAAGATCTGGCGAGGATGATGAAAGAACTGAAGGCCACAAGGGGAGGCTCGAGCAAAGCAAAGGAAGACACCGTGTGGTGCACAGACTGCAAAGAAGCAGGCCCCACGAAAGGTTCTTATCCCAAGAAAGCCTTTTGCGACATCTGCCAGATTGCGGGACATTCCACCAAAGAATGTCCCTACAACCTGAGGGCGAGAAATCAACAAGTGCTCTTCACCCAAGAGCAACCCTCCACATCCGGGACCGGCGGTCAAAATGTTGCATCATCCGGCGGGTACAGAAACAACCGACGGGGAGGCCGAGGCAATGATGAGAACAAGCCGCGGGTCCAGTATGACGCGAAGGGGAGGCCCATGATACAGTGCAGAAGCTGTAACCAATGGGGACATTATGCCCGTGACTATCACAATGAGGCTACCGCTCCACTAAAACTGTGTCGGTGGTGCGGACCGGGGGACCATGAGGATGCTAACTGTCCGAAGCCCGACTGCAACATCCTGGACATGGAACGAGGAGGCACTGAGAGGGTCCTGACAATCACACGTGGGCAAACGAAGAAGGCCACATATCCTCACCCTTCGATGGAGAAACAAAGGATGCTCGCGGCGAAGGCTGAGATTGCGAAGGGTATGGAGGACCGAAGGGACTCCATAGACGCCGACATTTCTACTCGAGCAATGGCCGAACAAAATATTTTAAGGCAGATGATGCAACTGGAGATACCCGTAAAGGTCAAGGACCTATTGGAAACTATGCCGCATCTGAAAACAGCCCTATTCCTAGGCCAAAACATTCCAGCAAGCACGGTTGAACGGATGGAGGTTCTCGGCGGCTCCGCAGCCGACCCCATGATGTTATCAATAAATAATGGACGGAACCCCGTAGTGGTGGAGATGGGTATCTTGGGTACCATCCTCACAAACACGATCGTAGACGGTGGATCCGGGGTGAACGTTCTACCGGAGGAAACTTGGAAAAGCCTCGGGAAGCCAACATTGTGGCCGCCGACCTTCAACCTACTTGGGGCCGACAGCACGACATCAAGCCCCTTGGAACTTTGATGGCACAACAGGTAACCATCGGGACCCAACCATTCATCCTCGACTTCGTAGGAATTCCCCTGAAGCAGAAGGGGTATGATGCCATCCTAGGGGGGGGTGGCTGGTGACTGCCAGAGCCAACCATAACTGGAAAAAGAACATCCTGTCAATTGAGAAAGGGGGAAGGAAGTTTGTAATAGACCTCACAATGTAGATGGTCGGAGAAGAAATGACATCCTCCTCCAATTCGGAATTAGATGACTGAATAGACGGAGGGGAAGAAACCATGGAGCCCAATGCCAAAGGGATACTGAAAGTGGAGGATGATACAGATTCGATGGACGGTCTATTCCACTGGTAGATGGGCGATTATGAATTATTTCTGCCATCCTGCAACATATTGAAGATTGAGGAAGCCTAGAGTGAGTTTCCTCTAGAATATACAACATACCAAGAAGGGGAAGTTCGGATGAAAGAGAGCCCAACACATGAGTTTCGGGAGGAACCCATCTGGTACAAAGAAGAAAAGTTGAAAAAAATAAACCTCAGGGATGAGAGAAATCCGAAAACCATCGCCACGGGAGACGACTAGAATCCTGTGTGGAAGACTGTAGTCGTCAAACTCTTGATTCTCCTTATTATGTACGGGAAAGAGACCGTGCTCCCTATAGAATTTATGGTTCCAAGCTTTTGGATCGCCATTGAAAATAGACTCGGCGACAGGGAGAGGGAACGATTGCACACTTTGTGGACTCTTGACGAACGGATACATGATGCCAGCAATGTGACCAAATTGAAACCTTCCCCGGAGAGGATGGACCCGAGAGGAGGGACAGAGCAACCAAGAGGATGGAAAAGGACTCGAGCAGTCAGGCAGGTGACCTGAGAGCAGCCCATATGGGCGACCAAAGAAGCCTCCGAATAGGAAATTGAAAAATACTTGTATGGCTATGCATGACCGTACGACGAAGTATTAAATTTTTTTTTTAAAAAAAAAAAGGAAATTTTTTTTAAAAAAAAAAGAAAAAAGAAAAAAAGAAAAGAAAAGAAAAAGCACCGTACGGTCGTACTGCCGTATGACAAAAAGGCATGCGAAAATATATAAGTAAAATGCTGTACGACATACAAAGGAAAACGCTGTACGACGACAAGGCACCCACGACACCTACAGCATCCACGGCGATCCACGGCAATTACCAGCTCACCGTACGACAACCAAACGCCATCTACACAGCGACGTACGACATTCTAAAGCACCGTACGACATCCAAGTGAAGTACGACAAGGCTATCAGGGATACCACCGTACGGCATAAATTACCGAAAGACCAATTGCCGTGCGGCACTGGTAGTACGGAAAACAGCGCCACGCAACATCTAAGACCGTACGGTGGTGTGTGTTACAGTCGGCTGCCATACGGAAGAAATTGCGGTGCATGAACAAGTATTTAGTACCGTAGGGGTACAACAAAGGCCAGCATTTTGTGAAGGGCAATTGATTGATAGTACGGAGCTAAGGAATAGGGTAAAACAAAGGCAGTAAGGAATTCTGTACGGGCACAGGAAGAAGAACATAGTCATTGACGGCAAGGATTGACAAATAAAAAAAACAAACAAAAAAAAAGACAACAAATCAAAACAGTTCACAGTGAAGAACGATTGGTACCGAAGGGAAGGACATAACGAGGTAGTGAGGAAAACATAAGCGCTTTGCAGAGAAGAGTATGGGATCAGAAGAAAATCACAAAATGGTGTGTTCCATAGACTTCTGTGTGGGTTTGAGAGTGCTAATTTGGTCTTGGCGCTGCCCCTCGACCCTGCTGGGGGCGTTGCCCCCCTAGACCCCCAGTCGGTTCAGTTATCAGCCTTTGGAGAGTGTGACCAGTTGATGAGACGCGGAGCTGCTACAGGCATGGAGTGTCTGCATGCCGAAGGTGAAGAGAGCACTGGAGCAAGTCTTTCAAGAGGGGTACTATGCTTTGAGGCACTTGGTGTAGGTGTTGGTTGGATGTGAGGCTGTCTTGGTGGATGCATAGAGAGCTTGGGAGGAGTTGACCACCTGGTTGGAGGTAGTAGAGCGACACTTTGCTCAGCGTACCTAGGAGTTGGAAGCCGAAAAGGCAACACAGGTGGCTATCGAGGTTAGATTGGCTCGGAAGACAGTATTGTTTGAACAAGAGTTAGCAGAGGTTACAGCTGAAAAGTATGTTTTGGAGATAAGTTTGGTGCAGGCACAAGAGGAATGTGATGTGACGGAAAAGACCTACTGGAAGTAGCATGGATGGGGAGGGCGGCCCTTCATCTTTTCAGGGATGCCCCTCTGCCCCTTCTCAGTGATTTTCTTCTTCTATGTGGTGTATTTCATCTCCCTTTTGTTGTAAGTCATCGGAGACGACTTGTTTTTTTTTGGGGGGGATGATGTTGTTGGGATAATTGTATGTACGGGTTATTATGTTACTCGTGGTCGTTAGTGACCGAGAGGTTAGATAGTTACGTCACGACGTTTCGGTCGTGGCCCTTCGGGTACTTTATATACCCTCTCGGAGGTTGGACATGGGGGATATTATTGTATGATCATTACGATGTAAATGTACTTGCCAGTCTGGAATGATTAATGAAAGTATTTATTATTCTATGATACATTCTGTGTTTATTATATTTCCTGTACTATGTCTGTGCAATACTAAGTTTACCCCAGCGGGCAAACAATCATAAGAAGATGCATGTTCTTTATCAGCAATTTCACAAGAAGTTTCACCCTTCCCCATCCCTATCTATAGTAGTGTAGATAGGGGTGGTTGGTTTGGGGCCCTATCAAGCCCCTATGGTTCTAAACTAACTATTATCTTTGTCATTCCTTGCCCTCAATGCATTCTTCATGAAGTAAAGGAGGGACAAGATTATGCTCACTACAAGATTCATCAGGAGAACTCATCTCACCACAAGATCTATCTATGTCGATCACAAGATCACCAACAAAAAGCTTAGAGTGCTTCTCACTTGAAGCAATTTGTTCTTCATTCTCTTTTCTAGTTGGCCCATCTTCTTTTGCTAATTCATTGTCCTCACTAACCTCACAATTGTGATCAAGTGTCCAAGTCTTCTGACATGTGAAACAAAAATGCTCTCTTCTCATTTGGTTCTTACTCTTTTAAGGAGACCCTGTAACCTGTAATCCCAATGAAATTAGTTTTCCTTGAGCTAATTGTTTTTTGAACTTTTCAATTTTTTGCTCACATTATTTAAGCACCTTGTTTACCAACTGATAAGAAAATTTAGAAACATCGTGTTCTTGCCTTGAAATTGCGAACACCATATGCATAAGGGGCTGGAAATGAGCATCACTCTCATTAATTGACATAACAATAATAGTATTCATAGTTGCAATTACATCTCTATTGTCTTCTTTACTAATTGTGACCAAAAAATTTTGAAACATGCTATGCATTAAATTATGCAATCCCATGTCTAGCATGAGATTACTCAATCTGATTTCTGCAAATGCTTTTGGTATGACAACTCTTCTAGTGAAATGACAATTTTTGATGCCCCCAAGTTTTTGGAAGCTATCAACGATTTAGCTGAAGTACCTCCTTCATTGTATTGTCTTCATAAGTTTCTTTAGGTGCTAAGATTCTTGTGATCTCCATCAAACACGAAGTAACCAATAGCCTTATCGCGCTATCCGAATACTTCAACCACTTGTTTTGACCCAATCCATTAACTGTAGGAGCAAGAGAAATCTGCAACAAATCAGTGAGTGATTGCTCTACAATGGTCAAACATCCTTCCCATTGGATCAAGACAAGGTTGCATGGGGACGGGGGTACTTGGGTACTTAGGGTACGGGTACTGGTATCCGTATAGGTACGCGACTATTTTTCAAAATAGGGAACGGGGGTACTAGGGTACATCAATTTTTTTTGATATAATTTAATATTTTATAGAAATCTTGAAAATATGAGTCATAACAATGAGTTTTCGAAACAAGAACAATGATAAAGTTTGCAGATGTAATGTATTTTTTTCAGTTTCAGATTTGCAATATGTTTGCAATAATAATATATGCTAAATGTTTAGATGATAACAAAGAAGACAAACTTTAAACATGAGCAAGATCATAAATCATATAACAATGACATATTGCAAATGATAAACTTCTGACTTGAACAATGATAATGTTATCTGTTAATCAATATTGTATCAAAGTTTCAAACTAATTATGTATAGAATTAGGCTTGATAAACAACAAGTTGATATGCAAACAAAAAACCTAAAGAAAAATCAGAAATCTTAATCACGGTCCTTAGCTATGATGCTCTCCAATGAGTACCTATTGAGTACTCGGTACTTGGGTACATGTACTAGTACCTGGTACGCATTCTAGGGGTATGGGTATGAGTACCCATGCAACATAGGATGAAAGTGATGAGAACATTTTCCCTTGTTTGTGATTCCAACCCAAGTTTACTACATGTCTCATAGAGCATTTTGGCCAACTTTGATGTGTCATTTGATGCAATTTTAAATTTGAGAATCCTTTTTTTTTTTGAATTTGCCCAACAAGTTGGCAGGAAATCTATGATCTGATACCATTGCAGCATCCTACCCCTGGTTACCACTATTTTTTTTGCACTTTATCTTTAACGTAATTCCATCAAACAATTTGCATAAATGTAAAGGTGAAGAGTAAATTTTGCAAAGTTCATGTGCATTGGCCATTAGGAAAATTAGGAGAACCATAACATCATTTAAACCTCATAAATGGCATTGAGCATACATTATCAACACAACAATAGTTGACACCTTTTAGAATAGATGATATCATTGAAATGTTAAATAACAAAACTTTGTAGGAATTATAGATTATGAGGACAATAATATTTTACTGAACTCAAGGAATAACTGTATTCCACTTGGGAGCAGTAAATAGTTTGATATATCAAATCTTCTATAATCGATGCAAACTTACCCTTGGGATAAACTAAAACTCGTACAGCAAACTATTGAAAGGATTCAACAGCAACATCATGTGACATCCCCTTTTTAGTAGGTGTCAGGACATGGCATTGTTAGCCCATCACTGTGACCCTCATGTGCTAACGGATTGTTTTGAGGGTCTTTGGTGGTCAACTTACTATTTATAGTAAGTCAATGTTGGCTAGTCTCCATTTTTGGCATGGCACTTAGGTGCTATATCTAGTTAGTGAGCTTCTGCACTTAAGTGGGTTACTTGTGGATTTATGAATTATTGTTATAATTTATGTTTATTAATTAAGTTCTACTTAATTAATAACATTATGAGCATAAGTTAAGTGGCAAGTTGCTTTATTATTAAAAGGTGCATTAAGGCGCCTAAGGGGGGGTAATTTATATTAATTCAAATTCAAAAGTTGCCAACCAAAAGCAAGTCATCATTTAAGTGAAAGGTGTAAGGTATAAGGTGGTTAATGATAACATTTCGCATGCCAACTTCTAGACAAAGAGATACAGGACGACAGGTATAAGGTGGTTGATGATAACTTTCGCATGCCAACTTCTAGACAAAGAAATACAAGACGACGGGTATAAGGTGGATGATGATATTATTTTCTACAAAGGCAGAATTTATTTGGTACCTGAATCCAAATTGAAGGAGAAAATCTTGAAAGAGATGCACGACTCGCCTCTAGACGGGCATCAAGGATACTTGAAAACCTACAGACATATTAGGGAAAGGTTTTCATGGAAGGGCCTAAAGAATGATATATTACAGTACATCCGGGAATGCTCTACCTGTCAACAAAATAAATCCGAACACACTCTACCGGTGGGTTTACTTCAACCATTATCGATTTCGAAGAAAAAGTGGGATAGCATCTCAATGGATTTCATCTCCGGGCTCCCTAAGGCGCAAGGGAAGGACTGCATCTTTGTGGTGGTTGACAAATTAACCAAGTATGCACATTTCTTTGTTGTTTCAGTAGAGTTTTCGGCGTCACCTTATTCTTCCGAGAGGTGTTCCGCCTGCACAGACTCCCTCGAAACATAGTCAGCAACAGAGATAGCCGCTTCCTCAGTAATTTCTGGAAAGAATTGTTTCGACTAGCAGGGACTGAGTTATCGCCAAGCAACAATTATCACCCCCAGACCAACGGACAAACATAGATTGTGAACAAATGGCTGGAAGGTTACCTTAGAAACTATGTTTCCGCACAACAGAGAGCATGGGTCAAATGACTACATTTGGGTGAGTACTATTACACCAGTAAAGTTTGGAGAAACACGTTAGCTTAGATTTCTATAAACTAGAGCTTCTTTCCTAATATGAGAGGCCTAGAGAAAGAGTGAGGAAACATTTTATGATAGACATTCCATGGGAGGATCTTATTCAAGAGCTTGTTAGAACTTGTTGACCTAAAGTTATTTTGTTATTTTGCAAAGCTCCCTAGTGATATGTCCCATACCATTTTTGCGTTGGTTCGCTAGAAGGGTCGTTTTAGGGACGTGTAGAAAATGTCCTCCCATCCCCAATAAGAAAAAGGAAACATTTGGGAGACACATATTTATCTAGGGGATATTTCATAGCTTACATATTTGATTCTCTTGCCTGAATAAGGAGCATGTGTTATCCAGGAGTCGTTATAAAATCTTGTTTGTGTAGTAGGTGGCCCAAACTTATAATTGATTAAATGTGATTTTGTTGTTGGTATTGCAATTCCTTCACTCTCTTGGGAAATAAGTTACTCCTCCATCATTATTGTAGGTTGGTTAATAGGTTCCTGTGTCTAGTCCACCATATTGATCACAAGTAGAACTTGGTTTCTCAATTTGTATGGTTTTAGTTTTGAATTGTTGACACTATCTTTGACAAAAGTGTCGTTCAAATTCTCCATCTTTATAGCTCCCTTATTACAATTTACAAACTTCTTGGATTTTAAAGGGATTGGGCCATCTCACCTTGAACATCGTTTAATATTGTTATGACTGTTATATTTAAAACTAATTGTTTGGTCCAAATATTTATTGTTCGAAGATGATTGATGTACCAGTTTTTCCTTTTCTTAACGTCACTTCATTTGCATATTGAGAAAGTAGTTTGCGTTGTCAAGCTTATTCAATGCAAAGAGTCATTCTTTCAAACTCTCCATATTGCTAATCTAGTTCTCCATGGCAATTCTTAGACTTAGAACCATGTACTCGGTAGGGATCATTGCTTCTTGGCCAGACGTCAATTGAAATGGTGTGTCTTGTCATTACCATGTATGTTCTTCAGTTGACCATAGTATGACTAACAACTTTTCCCAGCTTGCTTCTTTAGTGCCACATGACTTATGAATGGCTGAAACGAGTACTTTGTTCATCGACTCACTTGACCATTTGCTCTCAAATAGTATAAGCTTGATAAATTATGAAAGATACAAAATTTCACTGTAATTAGGCAAATGGTGCGGCTCATAAATTGTTCTCCCTAATCATTAGTAATTTGAATTAGAATGCCATACTAGGTGACTATTTGTTCATAAATGGACCTTGCCATATTGACTATCGTGTTGTCTTGGCCTTTGCCCATTTCGTCAAGTACTCTGTGGCTACAACAATATATCTGTATTATGTAATTAGCTGACCTGGCATAGACCAATGACATTTAGTTCCCACCTCCAGAAAAGTTTCCATGGTTGTGATGGGAGCAATGGCATGTAGTCTCTTTTCATATTTTTTCCAATTCCTTGACATGTATCGTATCCTACCACCTACTCTCAAGAAACTACGTAACTGTCGGCCACCACAAACTTGCCGACAAAACTTTTTAGACTATGGCATTCCATCCCATATGTCCTCCAGTAAGGCCTTTGTGTGCTTCTTTCAATACTCCTGGTATCTCTTCCTACATAACATTTCACCTTAGGACATAGTCAGACCCCATTTCATATAATAATCTATTAATAGGTTGGAAGGTTTTACTCTTTAAGTTTAGTTTCCTTCTTTCTCCTAGTGGCATTTCCTTCAAAATGGTGGAGGTGGACAAATATTGTCTAACACTCATACCATGGAGGTGGTGTTGCAATTCGTAACAGATGGGAATTTGGCACGTCCTCATTCACTCCCTCGAGTGGTTCAATCGACTTAATTCTCAATAGCTGATCAACATCGACATGGATATTCCTTGCTGAACAATGATGGCAAATGTGAATCTTGCAATAGTAAAAGCCACCTAATTACCTGACCTTGGATGATGTGCTTGTTTACCTAGTGCATGAGGGCTTGGTGATTGACATGGAAGGTGAATGGTGTTGGCAACTAGTAGTGTTTGAACTTCTATATTGAATAGACCATCTTGAGTGCTTCTCTCTTTGTCATACCGGTAGTTCTTTTCTGCCTTCAACAACAATTGATAGCAAAGAAGACTTGATGGTCCAATCATTGGGGTCCTACTTGTGCATCTGTTCCTCCGATTGCATAATTTGATGTGTTTACATGTATGTGGAACTCCTTACTCCAATGTGGGTACACAAGGACTGGTGAGCTTATTAATTGTACCTTCAATTCATTGTATTCCTTCTCTTGGTCCTCTGTCCATGTGAATGGTTGGCCCTTTCTTGTTAGTATGTCTTGTTTGTAAGATATTTGAGTAAAGTTTTTGATGAATCTTTTGTAATAGTCGATGTGATTGAGAAATGATTTCACTCTAGTGATGTTTAGAGGGGATTCCATCTATATGATTACTCTTATCTTGTTAGGGTCAGTTTTCAATCTGGCTTTACAGACTTTGTGGCCCAACAGTTTGCCCTCTGGTACAATGAATTGGCATTTATTTGAATTCAAGGCCAACCTGTTTTGCATGTTAATGCTTACTAGTTATTGAGAGGGGGGGGTGATTCAGTAAATGCTCCTTCCTAGTGTAATTCTCTTCCTTCTTTCTTCCGTCCTTATGGATAAACAGAATATAACAATCATTCACAGGCATAAACAGAATCACACAGATTAACATAGGTATTTATACATGGAAATCCTCGGTTAGAGGGAAAAAACCACGGTGAGACGGAGCTCATAACTTCACTAGTATCAAATGAAGACGCCCTATTAGGAGCTTACAACGCACTAGTTAAGGTGCTACCCGATTAGGGGATTTTACAAAAGATCGGTTAAGATCTAAACCCTGTTAAGAGTTGCCTGGTTACAGGACTTTGAACATCAACAAAGATGTCACCCTGTTAGAGGATTTTTACAACGAACCGATTAGATTCACCCTCATAGAGGGATTTCAATATGCTTTTAATACTTATAAAAACAGTGATCTATTATGACACTGATTGTCTGATTAGATCATACCTGTAGATCTCTTCCTCGGTTTGCCTGGTTGTTGACTTTTCTTTCTTACTTCACCTCTGTGCTTGTAGCACTCAGAAGATATCTCTCCTCTGCTTTGTGCAATTTCCAACTATCAACAACAGCAACAACATATGTTGCGTCCTATGACCTACATTTATAAAAGAGTGAACCTCTCGACTCATAGAACCGCCAGGGAATAAACTTAGCCATAAATCATGCAACACATAGAGGCTATGTGTTGTGATTTGGAGTTTATCTTGAGATCATCCGTAGAATTAAAGCTAACTTCAGTTGAAAAGCTAACTCCACTTCTGAGCGATGGATGTCCCGTATAATCAGGCTTTTCGAATCAAATTATAACTCAAACTGATCCACAAAATCCGGATCGGATTTTTCTTGCAGTTAGATCGGTATACCCTTATACTTGGTTTGTCCTTGTATGCTTCATAAGACCGATACTGAGTACTTTGTTTGGTCTACCGGTGTATCTATCGAGATAGTCAATCGGTGCATACACTCTGTTCTTTATCTACCGGTGTCTTCAAAGTAATGTGAGTGACCAGTGACTGAATGGGTTTTGTGAAATACACTAATGACAACTCATATTGCTAGCAATCTTCCCTTTTGTCATTGGTGGCAAAACAATACACAAAACCATTCATACAAAAACTGTGAGTTTGTACCTTTCTTTGTGGACTTTGTGTAGAACACTTCCCCTGTTTTGGTGCTCTGGAACTTCCCCTGTTTGCTTTTTTGCAGTTTCCTTCTTCCCTCTATTCCTTTTTTCCTTCTGTTCCACTATACATTCTATCTTCCCCTTTTTGCCTCCATAGGACAAAGGGTTAAGCTATTCTAATAATCTTACATTTGTAGCTTTGTGAAAATGTCCTTATAGATGTTCTTTGTAGAATGGAGGAAGGGTGCCCATTGACCGGTTACACTTTCAATGTTCTTTTGGGCTGCTTTTAGAGAAACAATAATGTTTTCCATATCTTCTACAGTTTTGTACTCCGGTTCTTTGATCAGAGCATCTGTAGAAATATTTGTTTGATGCATGATATCCAGTGTTGGGGCCAAAAGCATCTGAAAGCCTGTGACATCTTGGATTCTCTTATTCTCTTCGGCAGTTGTCTTTCTCAGGACTAGAGCAAGACTAGTCATTTCTCTGCTAAAGGCTGTCGCAGTTTTATTTTTGATGTCAAATTGTGTTGACAAAGCTCATATGTCTTCTAAGGTCTGTGCAACTTTTTCAGTTAAATCTTGCAAGAATATCTCAAAATTTGATGTTCTGCTCATCAAACCTCCTACAACTTTTATCTGCTGTTGAAGAACTTTTAGGTTGTCTGACAGAGTAGCCTTTATACTTGCAACCTGTTTAAGAAGAATCTCTACTCTTTTCTTCTCATAGTGGTCAATTGCCACTGTTTTTGGATTAGTTAGATCTTCACCGATTGTTTGAGCTAACACTTCCAGCTGGTCAATAACCGGTTCGTCTTCATCTATATCAGCATCTAGTACGAAGTTGTATAAGATATCTTGTAGTTTGATCAAAACCATATCCTATTTTCTTTTAGTAAGCTCTTTTTGCTGTTTTGTTGACATTTTGCTGATGTCAACTATTGTATCGGTTGTCTTACTTCTTTTTGCTTCAGGTTCTTCAGAGGATGAGAGCTTTCTTTTATAGGAGCTAGGAAGAGTTTCCTGTTCCTGTGCCTTTGGAGCTTGCTCAGGTTCTCTTTTATCCTGTTCATCTGGCTTATTTCTCTCTTCCGGTCTGTCTTCTAGTTGTTGTACTTGTATTTCAGGCATAGCATCATCTTCTTGATGCGACGACTCTTTTGGTGGAGCTTGTGCTTGTTGTTGCTCTTCTGCTTTATTAAGATCATCTGCAGCGATTCCTTCATCTCCCTTAACTGATCTGTCAGTAGGAATGTTGTCAGAAGTCTGTCCCAAGTTGACCTGTTCACCAGAAGTGAACATTTCTGTGAGAACTTCCTGTTCATCAGTTATTGGAGTCTCAGTTGCAGTAAACTGAACAGGCGGATCAATAATTGTTGTGTTGCGATCCTGAGGACCTGTTGCTTCAAGAGTATTGAAGTCATACTTGTTAGGAAATCAGATCTTTGGGAATATAATGTTATTTATTTTAATACAGATATATATATATGAATACCTCTAATTTTAATTTGAATGCATATATTATTGTATGCAGTGAGGGAGAATAGCAATGTACGTTGTAACTGATTGTATTCAAACCCTCACTGCACACAATATATATATATATTAGTGAGCGGCCACATCCAAAGGATCGTGACCCTCACAAATGAAACAATGCATATACTAAACACAGCGCATATCATAAACAATGATCATAGCGCATATCATAAACAATAATCACAGCGCATATTAATAAAGAATAATCACAGCGCATATCAATAAAGACAGTCGCTGTGTTAATGTAAGCGACTGTTAACAACAGTCGCTTACATTAACATAGGGATTGTTAATGTAAGCCGACAACCATGGCAGTCGGCATTGTATATGATGTGATGTATAAAGTTCGATAAAGCATTTCATTGTTTATTTTGATAATGCAACAATATTATCATTATTATATTGTTAATATAGTAATGATAATATAATATAATATATATCATGTATTATAATATTATCATTACTATATTAATAATATAATAATGATAATAATATAATATAATATATCATTTATTACAACTTCATTATAATAAAGTATCAATATATATATATATATATTAATATATATATATATATATTAATACGAATGAAGCTATATCTTAACAATACTGCTGCCAGAAATCTAAAGTTTCCTTGAAGATTTCAGTCTCATACCCATTGAGAATTTTGGCAACTCTATAATTTGTATCTAGATTCATAGAAGCTTCTTCTAATAGAAGTTTTGCGCTTTTGTCGCTTAGACCAGGTCTAGCTTTTTCTAGTGCTTCCTTATTAATCTTTGAATTTATTTCTAGACCGGTTCTCCATTTTATTTGAAGCTTGCTGTTTAACTTAGGAGGAAACTTGCCTCTATAATCCCTAGGAGTCTTGATGAAATCTAGTAGACTTTCAACAAGAGCTTTTTCAATTTCTTGTTTGTCCTCCTCGGCTAATACACTATACCATTTGGCTGCATTATCTATTTCTCCAAAATTTGTAATTTCAGCTACAATATCATTGACGGTCATAGTGCGAGCCTTACCTTTTTCTGGAGATACTAGGAGTGTCGGATTTGTCGGTTCATCGATTATGTCAACAATGACCGGTTTGTCTACTCCAAGTACACCTTTTCCTTTCTCGGTGTCATGGACCGGTGGAGCTGTTGCCTTTTGGCGTGCTTCCTCTGCTTGTTGCTGAGTCCGAAGAAGATTGGTCCAGATGGCTACTCCATTATGCACTTTCTCGGTTTCTCCAGTCAACAAGAGCCCTATCCTTTTCTTTGTCAGGAAATTTTGCTGATGTAGCTCAACTTGTTGAGTAGCTTCTTCTAGTGTGAGATGATTTTGAACTTCTAACAGAGCTCGAATCCTCAACTCCTTTTCTCTGTTCATTGAAGCTTTTCACCTACCTTGAAGGATATCCAAAAGATCCTTAGGCAATACTTTTTGAAGTTCTGTAGGACTCAGATTAAACTTATGCAGGCATTCAACTACGACATTTTCAATTTTCCTTCGGTCATCGTCGTTTGCCAGATTGTATTTTCTTTCGACATCAGCCATTCCGCCACGTTCTTTCAATCCTGACACAAATTCATCGATTGTTGTCTTACTTCTTCTTGGTGGATCCACCTTTGTTAGTTTACCAGTCCTCTTCTTTCTTTCGCTGAGGGGAACTGTGTCCTCAGAATTGGTTTCTTCAGCTTCCTCCTCTTGTGTGCTTGCCTCTGGTTGAGCTTTCTTCTTTTGTGCTTTTGGTGGTGCAGTTCCCGGTTTCTTCTTTGGTGTGGGCATTCTTTTCACATAAACGTTCTTGATTGGCACCTTCTTTGGATTTTTCTCTATCTCCTCGTAGGTTCCAAACCGTTGAGCACTGATATCCAGGTGTGCTTTCTCCAGGGCCTCTACATACGCCGTTGCAATCTTTGTGGTGATTTCGTAGCCAAGCTCCGGTGCATACTCGTCTCTTGGTTTTACTGCTTGAATGATGCAGAAGTCAGTAGATACCAGAAAACATACCTCTTCTTTGTACTTGTCAACGATAGTTGACGAAATTCTTTGTCTGGCATGCATCTTCAGCTGAAAGGCTTTAAAATGATCGGTCATTGCCTTGTCAAACTGGTCTCCCAGTTGATTAGCCATGTCACTGATTTGCATCATGACCGGTCGATTTGTTGTCCATGTTACTTTTCCTATCCTAGGGAAGGAATTAGAATAGTAAAAGTAGAGACAAACTAGAAGTGTACCAAATTTCAGTGATTTCTTTTTGACAATGCCTAGCTTTATTATGTTCTCAAAGATCTGTCCTCTTAGCATTTCGCACATATCATATTGTGCATTGTCGTGTATAATTCTGTAAGCTGCATCTATGCCTCCACCCGGTATGCTATTTAGGTTACTAGATTGATATACTTTGTAACCTATTACAACAGATGTGAACCGAACGACTGGATCTTCAATATTAGTTACGGTCATCAATCGCTTGTCGGACTTTGATTTTGTCAGATTAGCTACCACTGTATTTGATATAGTTCTCAGGGTTAGGGCTTCCCCTTGATTGCTAAACCCGGTTACCCTATGGAGATCGTTTTTCGTGATCGGAGTGCAGACTCCTTTTGTGACCCAAAATCCCTGTTCATGCACTCGACTAACCACCATTCGAATCCATTCTGGTCTAAATATGGTTGGATAGGAGACTCCATTGATATTCCCAGATGATACCAGCTTTGCGTACCCATTGGGATAATTGTTGTCTTTGCGTAGCGAGCGATACTCGCTTTGTATGTATGTCTCACCCAACTCTTCTTGCTTAGCATGGATGAATGCAGTTACATCTTCTGTCAGGAGCACTCCTTTAGGCACTGAGGAGAGCGCCCCAGCCATGTCGATCTCCCTGTTTTGATTTGTCAAGATATCATACGGAGGACAATCGACTTGTTTTGCTGGAACCAGCTTAGCTTCGTATGACGAAGATGCCATTGCTCTTAATCGGTTACTCAGAGAGATGATTGATCGGTTTTCACAGACAATCTTGCTTGATGATTATTTCGCAAGAATATTGCTCAAGCATGAGAAGGATAAACATAAAATCGCAAGTAAAAGCAAAAGAGTAATCCTTCTTTACTTTTATAGGATTAGGGCATAACGGTAATTACCAAACGGTAACTATTGTTAAACGGCTATAGCATTAAATGCCTTACCTAACCTTTCTTGCTACTTTTGCTAACCGGTAGTCTGACCCTTTTTTTTTGATTAGACACGCCCCGATTGATCATCTCATATCTTTCCGGTCTGACCTGTAGATCAAGTGAGATTAGACTCACTAGTCCTATCGGGAACGGTAGTTGCACTATCGGTTCCCCCTAAGCCTTGAAGGCTCAGTTTGCAGAAGAAATATTACCATCTTGTGATGATGATGTTGCCTCCGTTTTTTCGTCGGCGGAGTTCTTTGATTCCTTAACAGACCATATTTTCTTCACCTCTTTCTTGGTCTCCTTATCTCTGTTGTTCTTCTTATCAGAAGTCAAGGTCTTCAACACCGGTTTGTCCGATTCCTTGCCTTTTGTTCCTAATCCGGTTCCAACAATCCTTAGTTAGGTGACCGACTCTGTTGCAGTAATAGCCGACCATACCGGTTGCTTTCCATGGGTTCATCCCTCTTGGAATAGGGGATTTGCTCCATGATTCACTATTGGAATGCATCCCTTTGTTTGTATGAATAGTTGCGTTCTGGTTTTTGTTTTTCTTGGAGAATACCGGTCTTGGTGATTTGAATGCCATTGTCTTTGATCTGCATTCTTCATCCTTGTGTCCGAACTTGTTGCAGGCATAACAGTATCCCATGAAGCTTCCCCTGCTTCCACTGGACACAGATAAGGGGCTTGACCAACACTCATTGGTCTTGTGGCCATTTTTGCAACAGTTCTTACAGTAACTGCTATTAGTTCTTACCAATGTATTTCTGCAGTCATTGATGTTATGACCCAGTTTTCCATAATGCTTAGAAGAAGTATTGAAGGTTATCTCTTTGTGCTAGTGTCTTCCTCTTGTTCTTCTTGCTCGACTTTGCTCCAGCTGACTCACCGTTCTCTTTGGTGACTGCACCGGTGGATTCAAGACCGGTGTGTTCGTTGTGCTTTCTTTGAGCTTTGAGTTGCTCATCAAGCTTGACCGAGCTTTCATTGTATTTTCTCAGCATTTCATTCCTTTTTTCAAGGACTTTCTTATCTTCCTTGAGTTGATATATCTCGATCACCAACTTCTTGCATGCTTCATCTCTACCCTGCCATGCTTTGTGCATGTTGGCATTTTCTTGGGTGACAATCAGCATGTCTTCTTGGAGTTGCATAATGAGGAGTTCATTTGCCCTTATAGCTTCCTCTACTCGGTTCATTGCTTTTTCAGAGGCTGTTGATGTCTTGACTGCTGTGTTTTTTTCACTTTCAGTTTTCCATTTTTGTTCCATCAGTTTAGTCATCCTCAGAGCTTTCATCTTTTGCTCCCTTTTGAGATCAGCAATCTGACCGGTTAGGATCTGATTCCTTTCCGTAAGCTCAGAGACTGCTTCCTCAGCCTCGTCGGATCCACTCTGCCCAGAGAGTTCATCGATTGTTTCATTGCTTTCATTTAATTGTAGAGCTAGCTCCTTTCTCTTTGCAAGTGATTTCCTCAGTGTATTCTCCAGCGAGGCAATAATGTTGTTGGCTTCCTCTAGCTGTTTCTGATACCGATAACCCTCCATGATCTGTTTCTCAAGCTGTTAAACTTTGTTGTATAGAGAAATTTGGCTTTGATACCAATTGTTAATGCTTACTAGTTACTAAGAGGGGGGGGGGTGATTCACTAAATGCTCCTTCCTAGTGTAATTCTCTTTTTTCTTCTGTCTTTATGGATAAACAGAATATAACAATCATTCACAGGCATAAACAAAATCACACAGATTAACATAGGTATTTATACGTGGAAACCCTCAGTTAGAGGGGAAAAACCATGGTGAGACGGAGCTCACAACTTCACTAGTATCAAATGAAGGCGCTCTGCTAGGAGCTTACAACGCACTAGTTAAGGTGCTACCTGATTAGGGGATTTTACAAAAGATCGGTTAAGATCTAAACCTTGTTAAGAGTTGCTTGGTTACAAGACTTTGAACATCAACAAAGATGTCACCTTGTTAGAGGATTTTTACAAAGAACCGATTAGGTTCACCCTGATAGATGGATTTCAATATGCTTTTAATACATATAAAAGTAGTGATCTATTATGACACTGATTGTCTGATTAGATCATACCTGTAGATCTCTTCCATGGTTTGCCTGGCTGTTGACTTTTCTTTCTTACTTCACCTTTGTGCCTGTAGCACTCCTCAGAAGATATCTCTCCTTTGCTCTGTGCAATTTACAACTATCAACAACAGCAAAAACATATGTTGCGTCCTATGACCTACATTTATACAAGAGTGAACCTCTTGACTCATAGAAACGCCAGGGAATAAACTTAACCATAAATCATGCAACACATAGAGGCTATGTGTTGTGATGTGGAGTTTATCTTGAGATCATCTGTAGAATTAAAGCTAACTTCAGTTGAAAAACTAACTCCACTTCTGAGCGATGGTTGTCCCGTATAATCAGGCTTTTTGAATCAAACTGTAACTCAAACTGATCCACAAAATTCGGATTGGATTTTTCTTGCAGTTAGACCGGTATACCTTTATACTCATGTGATGTCCCCTTCAAGCTAGTGATATCATGCTAGCTAATGGTTAGCCTATCAGTGGACCCTCATAGGCTAGTAGACATGGATAGGGGGTCAGTAATGGCACAGGGAAGAAATGGCTATTTTTAGGCTTTTTTTGGAGCTATAGAGATGGACCCCTGCTATTTTTAGAAATACCTCATGGTCACATGGAGAATATTTTCATTAGCTCCCAGTTCAGAGGGCTTGATCAGATTCACAATATTATGGGAGTTATGACATTTTTCGTGGCTAAGTATTAAAGATGAATAAGTTTTTAATATAAAGTTATATTATAACTTTATGTTAAAATCACTTAAGTTGAGGGTCATCATGAGAAGGGGGCCAAATTTATTAATAATTTATTTGACTTCTTCCTAAGTCTGAATGATAAAATAAATCATTAATTTAATGTTTATAACATTAAATCATACTTGCATGAGAGAAATCGCAATTCTTGCTTTTTGGGTGCGATTTAGACTTGGAAGGTTATATATGCTTAGCGTGAGAAGAAAGGGCATCCAGTTTTCATTATTGATCAAATTTTCTTCTACTCTTGAGCTCTGAGAAAGGGTTTGACAGTGCAGCCATTGGAGAACGTAGTTCTTCTGTGTGTTCATCATTTGAGCCAGTGAGATATCTGGTGAATTTGATATCCAGCGGAGGTTTCATCCAGAGACTTCTATTGTGCTTCAACGGAGATTTACTTCAGCATTTACAGCATTGATTTACAGTTTTAGAGAAATGGGATTGCAGACAGTACGCCATCATTCATCCAGCGTGAGTAGAATACTACAACAGGCGTCATTTATGGTGGGATGCAGTTATGTTGGGAAAGTGTGATTTTCATCAATAAATTTCTAGGTTTTTAATGTGTATTGAATCCAATCTTATTTGCTGTTATTTATTCAGATATTATCATTTGTACTGAGTTTGGCTCGAAGGAATTAAATAAGGCAGTAGTAGTTCATTTTCTATTTAGTATTTCAGCGTTATGTTATTTGCTTTTTATGTTAAAAACCCTTGCAAAAAATATAAAACATTATAAAACCATCAAAACAAACAGTACAACAGCAAGAGCTTGAAAGGGGTTCTTACAACTCGGTTTGTCCTTGTATGCTTCATAAGACCGATACTGAGTACTTGGTTCGGTCTACCGGTGTATCTATTGAGATAGTCAACCGGTGCATACACTTTGTTCTTCATCTACCAGTGTCTTCAAAGTAATGTGAGCGACCGGTGACTGAATGGGTTTTGTGAAATACACTAATGACAACTCATATTGCTAACATTGCATTGTTCCAAACATCCCTTGAGTGCTTTTGGATGAGTATCTTGATTACTCTAAATTGACCAGTTGTCCTAGAATGCTTTAAAGTTACCAACTGACATTTTTATCAAAGATATGTAGGATAATTTCTTGAAAAGTTGTTGGAGCATTGCACAGACCAAATGGCATTTGGTCATATGCATACGGCCCATCTTCTATGACAAACATAGTCTTCAACTTGTCCTCCTCAGCTAAGCTTATCTGGTTATACCCTCAGAAGTTCAGAACCCATTCGTGTTTGGGACTTGAGTCAGTGGAAGGAATTGGAAGTGGGTACTTGATAGTTACAACATTCAGATTTCTAAAGTTCACACATATTTGGATTTGTTCTGATTCCTTCTTTAGGGAGATGACTTGAGGAGAACCACTCACTGTTCTTGACCTTGAATATTATGTTTGCTTCAATCATTTTCCCTATCTCGTGCTCGACATTGTGAACATATTTTTCATTGATCTCGTAGGGTCTGTGTTGTATGAGTTGTGCTCTTGGCATTAGGGGAATCCAATGTTCACATAGTTCTGGCAGTATCCTGTAATAAGCCACCCCTATTTTGAACCAAATTTTTTGCACTTCTTCCCTAATGGAAAGCAGTCAACAGTTTGCTTGTTTTGGTTTTGGATTGCAGGGTTTAATTTCTGTTACTGATTTTCTTTGAGTGTTTGCTGATTGTTTTCTCTCTTTAAATGGAATTTACTATTCAGAAATTTTAACTCAATTGCTGCAAATCATAGTAGTCAAGAAAGACAATTTTAATATATTTATATATATTGACCTTACTTGTAAAATATCTTCATGCACAGGTCTGTATACAAATTGTACATTCACGTATACATTCTGAATTAAAGCATGGATCTCCAGGTTCATACACAGCAATAGTTCCAGAAAGATTAACCAGCTTGATACTCAGGCAATCAATGTTTAAACACTTGCATGTAAAAATCTAAGATACAATGCAACTTACTGAGGTTATTAACGGCAGTATGAAACTATCAAATCCTTCATGCCAGAAGGAGAAAGTCCCACTGTTTTCCACTAAACTATGTTGCAGACTAAGGCAATGGGTTTGTTCAGTAATGAGACACCTCCAATACTTGATAACCCTCCATGTGCAACCCAATCTGGAATATTCTGCAGCAGAAATCAGACTTCCAATAGCCGATTAATGACAGAAACAAAATGGAATAATTATTGTAGCATTACTCATAGTAAATTATTGGATTTGGCAGACTTGACACCTCCAGCGTAAGCACCCTTAGTACAATTTTCAATTCATCTAAAATATACATTAATTCTTTAGCCACGATATCTTCAGATTTTGTCTGCATTCATTTTCCAGCACACTTTATTCTTTTGCCTTTCCCTGTTTGTCTTATCTAGAATTTTGTCTTTTATTCCAGGCTGGCACTAATCTCAAAAGGCAGCTCAAAAGCCTCGGAGAATCACACTTCAAATCAAACTCTTTGTTTGTCCTTTCCAATTTTGTCTTTTTTGTACTGTTGACTTTTTAGGCAGTGATTAGATATTCCAAAGGCTCCTTTTTGCTTCAGATTTAACTTTAAGCCTTCATTTGGTATCACTTAATAGAAGAGACGACAATATAGCAGCTAAAGCACCTCCCGATAAATATTTCTTTTCTCTTTTTCTTCTTTTCTCTGATTTTAAATCTGAAATGGTCAAACAACCCAATACTCCAGTGCATAGACTGAAAATGCAATATTAAAGGGCATCGATTACAATAAACTTATGAGTGTTTGCCAAGCGCATAGTCAAACCCCATGATTTCATTAAATTTCGACCTGCTTTGAATATTCAACCTTTCTTTAAATCCATCATATAGACCATAAAAACTCATGCCCAAATTTATAAATTGAACCAAGATGGCCAAAATTTGTAAAGTATGTTGCAGGTTTGAGCAGAATGAGAAGTTGGATAAGTTATTGATGTTGTCATTGATGTCAACATGTTTTTGTTGTCATTAGTGACTGATTATTGCAGATACTCTTGAGTTTTCCTTGTAGTGGTGTTGAGAGTTATGCTCCGCATTTCTTCTATGTTGATTCGGGTTTTTGTGCTCTGGATCATGGTTAAAAGGAATTGGTGTTGACCAGCGTGTGATAGTGTTTGGCAGAGTTTCTTGTGAGAAATGCATGCTCCACATTTCTCTGCTTGTTGATTTTTGGTGTTGTGAATTTGGAATTGTGCTTATAATGTTTGTATCTTCATTTAGTTTAGATGACACGAGTTTTTGTGTTTCAGAGGAGTGTGTTCAAAGTCCAATGGTGTCTACTCTAGGTTTGGTCGACCTCGGGTGTTTACTTTCACATAAAAAGCTCTGGTGAATGTAAATTGAAGAGTAATGTGTGTGTTGTATATTTTGGTCCTATTTGAGATGTGATGTGGTCCACTTTCTACTACAGGAATGCTTAAGTGCTGACCTAATTTGAATTATGTTTGGTTAAGATGCTTAGCCGACCTTGAAAGGCTTTTGCAAGTATGAGGATGGTATAAATAATGATGGATTATTGATGGAGAGAGTGCGAAGAGGATTTGTGAAAGAGAATCTCTCCTTGTATGTGTGGATATGAGCTGGTGTGAAGTGTTGCAATATGCGGTGTGGACTTTCATGTGTTAGCTATCAGAAGTAGTGAGTAGGAGGTATCTACAAGTCTTTCAGTCAAGTTGTAGAGGTGAATCCGTGATGGATCTTTTCTCTTCTTCATCTTGGTAGTGAGCCTTTTCTTGCAGTGAGCATTCTTTGTAAAAATCACCTTCATTGGTGTCACCTTAACATACGTTTATATAATTGAGAATTAATCTTCTCTATGGTTTTTCCCTTAATAGGGTTTTCCACGTAAATCTAGTGTTTAATTGTGTATGATGGTTCTTAATTTTCAATGTTCCTTTCATGTTTATATTATTTAGTGATTAAGGATTAAGATAAGTTTTTGTGAATCTGATTCATGAGAAGATTTACAAGTTTGTGGTCAACTGATTCACCCCCCCTCTCAGTTGTATTGTGCATTTAATAAAGTAATGCCTTTTTATGAAACACACATACCTATCAATTCGTTAGAAGTAAGTCCGCCATCGAATTTGAAAATATGCAATTGCTCTGTATAATGGGAAATACAATATTAATCATCCCATACTTCAAATGTACTATAAACCTCAACCTGAAATTGATCTTAGAATAAGACTTCACCAATTTTTAACCCTCTACAACAAAACAATGATGCACACTATGAATCGGGATTGAATCCACCTTAAAAAAATAGAATTGGGTTTTCATCCAATCCTCTTGATCCAAGGGTTTCTGTCCTTAGCTCCTAACCTTTGGGGTTTCTATCCTGGTGGTTGAGCTTGGCTCTGAAGGAAAAACCTCAGAAAATCTCCATAGAGAAAATAGAATCCTCAATCTTCTGTCCTCAAATGACACCCCCTGTCTCCTTTGACAACTTGCTTGGAAACTTCTGAAAACAATTAATTAAGATCACTTTTTTAAAATATTAATCTTTAAATAACATCAAATTTATTTAAATACTTAATATTTTGGCCTTAGCGACTTTTAAATAATTAATTAAAATTGACATTTAATATACGTTTGTATGACAATTTAAAAATTAATTAATTATTTTTGTCCCAATAAAATAGGGACATTACATATCCCCTTGAGGTCTTTGTATGTCTAGGAAAACATGTCCTACTCCATGAAATTTTGAACATTGTCGCCTTCAACACGGGGTCCCAATCATCGCCAACCATTATTGTTTACATGTTGTCTTCATCTCCCAAGTTCACTTTCTTCATTCTCAGCTCTCGTAATTAATCACTTTGTCCCTCTCAAAATTATGGGATGGTGTGTCATTCAACCTACTACTCTCTCCTTGTATTCTTCGTACTCAAGAGGAAATGTTTGATTGGGTGTGGCTTTGTCATCTTCTTTGACCTCCCCATCTGCAACATGTTGCAATTGGGTTGAAACACTTAATAGTCTTCCATTTGCTAATGGAAGAGCCCATTAAGAAAGCTTGTTTCGTTTTCATAGCAATTGTGGAGGTCTAGGACATCTTCATCGTTCAGCTCTATGATTCTTCTTTCTTCTTTCATTCTGAATTCTCATCCTTTTGACTCTGAGCTAGAAGATGCTATTTCTTTTGTCACTACTTGATTCCTCAAGTCAAAGATGTTCTTTCTCCCGTTGTTCTCTGTGGAGAGTGTGTTTTGTGTTCAATTATGGTCTTCCTTTGCCGCAATCAGCCCTCCTCTCTCGAGTAATGCGTTGTATGTTTTCTTTTGCAGTGGAATGACCACAAAGTTCAACAAAAATTGTTGTCTCAATTATTAGTTTTTACTCCAACATTCCCAATGGCTTGATACCATGCTGGTCAACGCCTACCAAGTGAAATGTCGATGGCTATAGGGTTGGCTTCTAGAGGTATTTCCTGTTAAAGAACAAGATCGTATATAGAAAGAATCTGAATGCTTACTATTGCTTAATATTGCCGCTGTGATTGATATCAAACTTTGAATAAGAATCCCTTATAAATACACTAATAGGTAGTCATATATACGTAGAGGTGTGACTCTTACAATAGAGTCACAACTCTACATATATGTAACTACTAATTAGTTTGCTGATTAATTAACATTAGTTAAGCAGCACCGATTCATTTAGACATGGTTATGTATATTAAATACAATTATACACACACACACATATATATGTGCGTATATATATATGTACATATATAGATATATGTTTATAGTATACATTCCATCAATCAGATCGATGCTATTCTCTAACACTCCCTCTTAGCAAGAGAGGATTGATCAGTGTGTTATCACAATCCTCGACTTATTCGGAACTAAATTTAGTGATAACTAACACATAACTTCATATCAAGATATCCGACATAGCTCGGGACATCATCATGATGTACTCATCTTGATAGAAGAGTTATCGCAATCCCTGACCAATTTAGAACTAGATTTAGCGATAACAATCAAGATATCCGGCACATTCCGGGACAATTTAATGTAGTCTAATCTTGATTCACACGTTATAATCCCCGACCAATTCGGAACTAGAGTTAATAACAACTCTAGAACATTCAGTGTCTGGACTAATGACTATAATACATAGTTATACTTGACACTAGGTCAAGCTATTGTCTAAGTCGTCACTTAGCAATAGTAACCTAACACATATGAAAGATCGTCACCTTTCATAAAATAACACAAGAGTAATATTGCAATATTTTCTATTTATAATATTCATGAATATAAATTACACATAATTTAGATTTAATCTCAAAATTTACAACTATGGTTTAGTCATACCAAGTTTACCTCTGAAATATTCTATTTTCAACCTAGCAGGGGCTTGGTGAAAGTATCAGTATTTCTTTAGTCTTGATGTAAACCAACTTGATAAGGTTTTCCACATAGTCCAACAAGTAACTTCCTGTTCTCCCTCTGATTCTTAATTGTGTAGTCTTCATTTATTTGTGTAAGTAAATCATTTTGTTTTTTCTTTATGACTAACGTTTTCTTCAAATTTCACATCCCTACTAATTTCAACGGCTCTTTGTCTTGGAACATAGATTCTGTATCCATTTTGTTGAGGATTGTATGATACTGAATACTCCCTCTTAATCCCAACATAAATGCAAAATTTTTTAAAATTCTTTAGAATAAGGAATATTGCTCTTTCTGACTTCAGCAATGTCTTCATGATTTTTTTTCCTTTCTGGACAGAACTTGTGAGTGTGTCCAAACTTATCACACTCGTAGCATTGAACTTTGGAGAGATCTCTGTGGTTTCCTCTTTTCCTTTTGAAATTCTTTTCCCCTTTGTTGTTTGCTTTCGCATGTAGAGCTTGAATTTCTCCCTCTTTAGTTGGGCCTATTCCTCTTGAAATTAACCGAGATTCCTCCTGAGTGCAGTCATTCTTTAGTTGATCAAACTTGGGTAGAGAAGGACGACCATTTATGCATTGAATGAATGATTCCCAATTAGGGTTTGGATTATGTCTCAAGATGACAACTTGGAATATTCCATATTAGGAAAGTGCACATTTGCAATGATTAACATATGTCATTGTGCATTAAAATAATCACTTGTTTATAATACATACTTAAGCCTTAATTCCTTACTCTTCTCCTAGTCATTAACCCTAAGACGGATGGTAGAATTACCATGACCAAGGCGTAGAAAGAGTCTCCAAGAGGCTCCCTCATGAACAAAGCCCGTTTTGGGAATCTTCTCCTCACTATGACCGAATTACTCCACCAATCCTTTCATGAACTCCCTATCCGCTTAGTCGTATCAGTGAGTGATAAGAGAATTAGCCAACTATATATTATAATATTAAATACATCACAATTATAGGGTTCAACATAATCGATACGTACTTTTGATTACCCATAATTGGTTAAATATACAATTATCTATAAACATATAACCCTAATATATAATTTCACATATATATATATATATATGTATATATATATATATATATATACATATCATATCTAATATATAATAATACAAAATAATTAATATAACTTAACTATATATTCTCATTTTATCTTATTAAAACTAAGGATGTATACCCTTCAAAACTGTGTTTTGGATGCCTCCCTATAATTTCGGGCTTTTTTACTGGTGAAAGTCAATTGTAAGTATTCTTTTACTTTCCTTCCCTTAATACCTTTGTCTTGATCTTCCCCAAGGTCAATATGCAATGAATTGTATTAAACTTCATATTATCTCCTTTTCGATGCTTGACACCTTCCTTCTCTTGACCGAATAGAAGGTGTTTATTTTCTTCCTTATGAATTTTCGTTTCCCTTATCTGGTTCATGTAACTTCTGCCATTAAACTCTCATAATGGGTTATGATATGACATTAGACTCTTTTTATCAGCGATATGAAATTCATAACATATTCTTCAAATTACTGCTTTTGATGTTTGATGTTGTATTAAGTGGTGAATCATTTATCTCTATTAGCCTTCTTAATAATGAAACATCTACATACCCTCTCAAACATGTGAACTATCGGGTATTTGACAATATAGTTGTTTAGTCTAAAATATTCTTTGTATACTCCCCTGATCCAAATATGTTTCATCAGTATCTTCTGAGCTATATTTCGTTGATATATATAAATTGTTTTCAATGATATATCCCTTCATTGTAAAGAGCGCATATATTTTATAGCCTCTTATTATTTGAGTGGTAATCTATAAATATGTATATTGTTCAATGGCTCCTTCATTGTTATTAGAACGTAATATATCTGTTATGTGATTCCTCTCTATCTTCTCCTTCTCGCTGATTAATCTCCATTCCTTTTCTTTGGTTCTTTTCTATAGAGGCTCCGATACCATGTTAAAGAACAAGATCGTATATAGAAAGAATCTGAATGCTTACTATTGCTTGATATAGCCGCTGTGATTGATATCAACCATTGAATAAGAATCCCTTATAAATACACTAATAGGTAGTCATATATACATAGAGGTGTGACTCTTACAATAGAGTCACAACTCTACATATATGTAACTACTAATTAGTTTGCTGATTAATTAACATTAGTTAAGCAGCACCGATTCATTTAGACATGGTTATGTATATTAAATACAATTATACACACACACACACATATGTGTTTGTGTATACACACACACACACACACACACACACACATATATATATGTATATATATACACATATATAGATATATGTTTATAGTATACATTCCATCAATTAGATCAATGCTATTCACTAACATTCCCATGTATCCTTGGGTAGTACGTTGACTCCCGATCCTCCATGATTTCCATTTGAACGACAACCGCTTCTTCCCCATGTTCATTGTTAGCAGCATCGGATCAATGACTTGTTTGCCCTTTGGTGGAGGCTCTACTATCATATTTTTACTTGATCCTTCTTGTCATTGACTTTGGTTGTCACCAACCCTGTTATGATTGCCTCTCTTAGTTATGGCATGGTTTGAAGGAGGTTTGTCACCTTGATTGGTATGTTATTCCTAACCGGTTACTGAGAGGGGGGGTGAATCAGTAAATACTATTTCTATTGCAATTTCACACTTGTATAAAGATTCTTACAAGACAAACAAATTGTAAACATTCACAAATAGAAATAGAAATAATCAGATCAACACATCATATATACGTGGAAACCCTCGGTTAGAAGGAAAAAACCACGGTGAGATAGAGCTCACAACTTCACTACTGCAATAATAAAGACACCCTGTTAGGAGCTTACAAAGCACTTGCAAAAGTGCTGCCCAGTTAAGGGATTTGGTAGAAGATCGGTTAAGATCTTAACTCTATTAGGAGCTGCCTTGTTAGAGGACTTTTAACATCAACAAAGATGTTACCTGGTTAAAGGATTTTAACAAAGAACCTAGTAGGGTTCACCCTGATGAAGGGATTTCAATATGCTTTCAGAATACAAAAGCAATGATGTTAACTTGACACTCTCTGTCTGATTAGATCATACTTGTTGATCTCACCCGATTTTGCTTGGCTGTTGAATCTTTTTGCCTTTCACCTCTGTGACTGTAGCTCTTCTCTCAGAAGATATCTCTCTTCTGCTCTGTATATTCAACAACTATCAACAACTACTTTTTCTTGCTTCCTATGACCTTTATTTATGTAAAAAGTTCATCTTAATGAAACTCTTAACTCATAGAACCACTAGGTTGTAAACTCATCGAAAAATAATGCAACAACAACAAGCTTTGTGTTCTGATCTCGAGTTTACCTTGAAACATCCGCGTAGAAATAAAACTAACTCCTGTTAAAAAGCTAAGTTCAGTTCAAAACGGTGGATGCTCCGCATATTCCGGTTTTCACTTAAATAGCTCTGCATTTATCGGTGCGGATAGACATGTTGACGGGTATCAATCTTATACCCAGTCCATATCATTAGACTCTTATCCTCAGTTCATTTCCTTTTCTACTTGGTCAACCGGTGCATCTCCTCTGTTTAATCTACCGGTGCATACACTTTGTTATAGTCTACCGGTGCTTATAAAGTAATATGAGTGATCTTCTGGTGTACCTATACCGGTGGGAATGGTGTTTGCATCTAATCTTCACTAATGGCAACTTAAATTGCTAACAATCTTCCCTTTTGTCATTGGTGGCAAAACCATTACTCACTTACTGATCACAATTAATACCTTGTCCTGTAGACTTCTCTTTCTTCTGGTTGCATACTTCCCCTGTTCTAGTACTTTAGCTCTTCTGTCCTGTATCTCTTCTGAGCTTCTTCCCTTTTGTTCTGTTGGCATTAAGTGATGATAACCGGTAAGCCTGCTACCGGTACTAGTGTTGTCATTGATTGGCAAGAAGAGTATAGAAACTTGTCATCTCTATAAAGTCTACAGATCTATGAAAGGAAGATGGTTTGGCAGAAGTAGTGGCTACCACCGGTCACTATACAACAACTGGGTAGTGTATACAGTATAGCAAAGGAGGATTGAACAGAGGACCTAGCTACAACCGGTGTAGTAAAAAACAAGGACAACAACACTAAACGGGTGGCAACAATATAACTGAGGACGGTGCAACCAGTGAGCCAAGGAAAGGGGCAGTAACAGGTCAACAACCCTTACCTGTTCACAGTATAAGGATCTCAACCGATCTATTAATAACTTTGGTCTGAACCGAGGAAGTCATAGTCAAACTACCTGTTGCAATTAATTCTTTGACAAAGAATTCTTGCACTGAATCCGGAAGTCTTTGAGTTAAACTGGCGATCGGTTTGGAGTGAGCCTGGAGGTTTTAAAGCCGAGATCAGTGGCTTTAAAACTGGGGGATTGGATTGAGGCGAGTCTGGAGGATTTAAAGCCGAGACTAGTGGCTTTAAAACAAAACGTTATCTCCTATGAAGGAAAGTTGCTTGCCACGCAACTATTGCTTTCTTGATTAAACAGATAAAGCAAGGGCATGCATTTGATGTTTCCTCTGAAAACTGGTATTCCACTGAGCAATGAATCCGATAAAGATCTGGAGTTAGGTCATGTTTAATGAGCTCAATTAGATCCAAGACCCTATATATTCCTCTGTCCAAGGTAAATAGAAGTTGCCTTCATTTTGCCGAGTAAAAGAGTGAACTTGTACGCTAAAGAAGCCAAGGGTGAAAAGAAGAAAGAAGAAGTGAGAAAGAAGATTGTGCAGAGTTGCACACTAGTAGAGAAGACATCTGCAGTGAACGGTGATGCTTCTCAGTGAGCACAAACAAAGATCTTATCAGGCTATGTTTAGCCATCTATAAAAGGTCAAACCTTCTATTGTTCTCTAGCAATTACAATAGTTAAATCCCAGTATTTGGGTGGACTCTAACAGGTCCTTTGTATCAAATCCCTTAGCAGGGTGGCATCTTGTAAAGTGTTCAAAGTCCTTTAATCAGGCAGGGACTAACTGGCCTTATTGTAACAAATCCCTTAACCGGGTCGCACCTAGCAGTGTGTTATTATCCTTTAATTGGGAAAAGCTCCTTACAGGGCGTACTCCAGAAGAGTACAAAATTTGTGAGGTCTGCTCACACCGTGGTTTTTACCTTGACCGGGTTTCCACGTGATAAATCTAGTGTCACTGTGTGATTGTTTGCTTACTATTATTATATGCCTATATTTGACTGTCTTTCAGCTGTAAGTGTACTTCACTAGATTTAAACATAGGAGAAGATTTAGAAGTGTTGATTCACCCCTCCCCTCTTAGCACCGGTTGGGACTATCAATTGGTATCAGAGCCAAGTTTTGTTTTCTTTGTTGCTTGACTGCGCAAAGAAAAAGACAAGATGATGAGAAAGGAAGGACCAAAGTTTTCAAAAGAAAACTCAAATGTTTGGTGCAGCAGAATGAAGCTGTACATGAAGACCACTGGCGATTAATACTGGAACCATGTCAGAACTGATTACATCGAACCCATTGGCACACTGACACCCGATCAACAGAAGATCAAAGCCGAGCACACGGCTGCTCAGGACATGATAGCTAGCACACTACCTAATCATGTGTATGCTGAGATAGAACATCTTGATTCTGCCTTCAAGATGTGGGGCAAGTTGCAAATGGTCTATGGTGGGGATCCAAATGTTCAAAGAGCCAATGTTGAAAGCCTCAGAGGAAAGTATGATGACATGAGAATGAATGAAGGAGAAGACATCGAGCAATATAGCAACTGGATCAAAGAGGTGATCAACTCCATCAGAAGTGCTGGAGGAATGCTCAGTGAAGAAGAGGTGGTTAGCAAAATACTGAGAACTCTCAGACCTTAGTATGCCATCAAGATCTTGGCCATTCAAGAGCTCAGATTGGTGACCAAAGATCAAGTCACCTTAGACTCCCTAATCAGTAAGCTGGCCGCGTTTGAATTAAGCAATTTTGATAATAGCTTGCCCATCTAGGAAGCAACTTTTAAGTTCTCTGCCAATATCTCTTCCACTAAAAAGGGAAGAGAAACCGGTAATTGCTCTACCGGTAAGTCTGGTAACCTTGTTGAGAGTCTGCTCTCAGAGGAGATGGAGCAAGATGAGTTTGAAGCACTCATCGCTAGGAGATTCCCCAGAGGAAAAGGGAAGTACAAGCGAAAGCTCCCTTTGAAAAGCTTCTCTTGCAACAAAATAGGACATATTGCTGCAAGGTGTCCTGATATGAACATAAAGATAAAAGAGATCGGTTCAAGAGCAAAGCAAAGAAGGAATGCTACCTTGCAGAAGAGGGAGTCACGGACAATGAGTCTGAAGACTCAGATGATCTTGAAATTGCATTTGTGGCAATAAAGGAGGAGAGCCCTATGATAAGTGAACTTGCGCTTATCTCACGATCACATCATTACGATGATTGTATCATCGATAGTGGATGCACTCACCACATGACCGGTGACAAGAACAAATTCATCAGCTTGGAGCTCAATGACAATGGATCAGTTACCTTCGGAAATGATGCTCCCTGTGCCATTAAAGGTAAAGGCTCTATTGTACTCTGCAACGATGCTATCTGTAAAGATATGTATTGGGTTGAAGGACTCAAGTACAACTTGATGGGTGTTGCACAACTGAATAACAAAGGATTCTTGCTGGAATTCGGACAAGGTTCTTGTATAGTAAAGAATCATTTCGGAACTCATGTTGCAACCAGTAGACAGAGCAAAGGTAATCTCTTCTACCTAGACTCAATGGCAGGAGCTTGTCTCATAGCCTCGGTTAAAGGAGAATCAAGCAAAATCTGTCTTATGACCAAAGAAGACAATAGCTGGTTATGGCACAAGAGGCTCTGCCACATAAACTTTGACAGTATTGTCAAAGTAAGCAAAAGGAAAACGGTAAGAGGACTTCCTGAGATTACAAAGCCCATCAAGGGTGTTTGTAAAGATTGTTAGTTAGGAAAGATGACCGGAACATCTTTCAATAGTAAGTCCTTCTCTGCTGAGAATGTTCTAGATCTGGTGCACACTGACCTGTGTGGACCAATGAGAACAAAGAGCTACCAAGGAGACCGATACTTTATCCTCTTTGTAGACGACTTCTCTAGGGTGATGTGGACACTCTTTCTTAAGGAGAAATCAGAAGCTTTTCACATGTTCAAAATCCACAAAGCTAGAGTGGAAAAAGAGACCGCTAAAAGCCTGAAGTGTCTGAGATCAGACAGAGGAGGTGAATACACCTGTCAAGAGTTCATTCACTACTGTGACGAGCATGGAATAAAAGGACATCTATCTGCACCAAGGACCCCTGAGCAAAATGGAGTAGCAGAAAGAAGAAACAAAATGCTGATTGATTGCGTTAGAACCTTTTTGATTTAGAAGGATCTGCCTCATCACTTTTGGTGAGAAGCTGTCAGTACTGCTGTCTACACACTCAACCGGATTCAAGTCAAAAAGGGTACCGGTAAGACTTCTTACGAATTATGGTTTAAGCATACTCCCAGTGTAGGCTACTTCAAAATCTCCTGTAGTAAATGCTATATTAAAAGAGATATGTACTTTGGGAAGCTTGATCCTAAGAGTGATGAAGGAACATTTTTGGGTTACTCTACCAAAAGCAAGGCCTATCGATGTCTGAACAAAAGAACAGGCAAGATAATTGAAAGCATCAATGTAAAAATTGATGAATCTTTAGAACCAGATAAGAAGACCAATCATGATAATCATGACAATCTTAAAGGCCTAAACGAAGGTATTGCCTTTGAGTTCAACGAAGCAATGATTGAAGATGAAGGAGAAATACACAGGGATAGACATCTAGAGCAGGAGATTGTGCCTGAACCCAACAGGCTAATGTAGGATGGTGAACAAATTGATGCCCAGAACCATGATGAAGATAATGCTCAACCAGAAGAACTAGAGCGGGAACAGAGACCGGTTCTTCCAAGGTATGTCACATATCATTCCACTGACCATATAAGTGGTGACAAACATGCAAATATCTTAACTAGGAAAAAGGCTAGAGAGAATATCTACTTACTTTCCTGTATAGAGCCCAAATCCAGTAGGGAAGCTCTAGAAGATGACAATTGGGTCAAGGCCATGGAGGAAGAAATTGAGCAAATTGAGAAGAATGATACATGGGAGCTTGTGCTTAGACGAAAGGACAAAAATGTCATAGGGACCAAGTGGGTCTATAGGAACAAGTTGAATGAGGATGGAAAAGTAATAAGAAATAAGGCAAGATTGGTCTGCAAAGGATACGCCCAGGAAGTTGGACTAGACTATGGAGAAACCTTTGAACCATTAGCAAGACTTGAAGAATTCTACTTGCCTATGTTGCTCACAAAGGATTCAAAGTATACCAGATGGATGTTAAGTCTGCATTCTTGAATGGAAGACTGGAAGAAGAAGTCTACATTGAACAACCGGAAGGCTTCACATCTGCACATAAGGATGGAATGGTCTGTAAACTGAAGAAAGCTCTTTATGGGCTTAAGCAACCTCCAAGGGCTTGGTATGAAAGGTTGCATTCATACCTTCTGACCATAGGATTCACAAGAACCGGGGACAACAACAATATGTATCTCAAGACCGGAAAAGATGGAAATCTGATTGCTGAGATCTTCGTGGATGATATCATCTTTGGAGGAGATGACATGATGAACAAAGCCTTCGCTGAAGAGATGAAGAAAAAATTTGAGATGTCTATGATAGGCGCAATCAAATTCTTCATTGGACTACAGGTCCATTAGCTGAAAGAAGGAATTTTTATTTCTCAGTCCAAATATATCAAAGAAATTCTTAAGACCTTTGGACTTGATGACTCTAAACCGGTTGGAACCCCAATGATAACTAACCTCAAGTTATCAAAGGAGGATGATGCTAAAGAAGTAAATGAAACAATGTATCGGTCCATGATAGGTAAACTGCAGTATGCTTTTCACAGTAGACCGGACATTGCACATGCAGTTGGCACAGTGGCAAGATTCTCTGCAAATCCCAAAGAGACACATCTAATAGCAGTAAAGAGAATCTTCAGATATCTAAGGGGAACTGAGGATTATGGATTATGGTTTCCTCACAAGGGAGGATTCGAAGTAAAAGTATACACTGATGCAGATTGGGCTGGAAACATTGATGACAGAAAGAGCACAAGTGGTGGTGCATTATTTCTCGGAGGAAAAATTGTTTCTTGGACAAGCAAGAAACAGAACTGTATATCTCAATCTACTGCAGAGGCCGAATATGTTGTTGCAACAATCAATTGCACACAGGTGATCTAGATAAAACAACTGCTGGAAGGAATTAAAGAACAGATACCTGACCCGATAGCTATCTATTGTGATAGCACCAGTGCAATTAACATATCCAAGAACCCAGTTATGCACTCCAAGACAAAGAACATTGCTATCAAGTATCATTACTTGAGAGTTGGTACAAGACAAGGAGGTGAGACTAGAGTATGTTCCCACCAAGGAACAAATTGCTGATATCTTCACAAAGCCATTACCAAAGAGTACTTTTGAGTATCTCAGAGGTAAACTAGGGGTGATACCCCTGCATGATCTTTAGTAAACCTAGAAAGGTGGTCATCAGTTCATTATGCTTCAACAGAGAGTTACACCTCATCTTTTCTGGACTGATGACAAAGGAATGCTGCTCATAGGGGGAGCAACTTAGACAAAGGTAGTCTCTCTGACTAACCTTTGGCATCATTGTCAAAAAGGGGGAGAGTTTGGCAATAACTGGAGGACTGTAACAGTTGCAAGAGGACTGTAACAGTTGCAGTGGTACTAAGATACAAGCACAGTAATCCGGTGATATTGTGATTATTGCCCATCAAGGTTTTGCCATCAATGCCAAAGGGGGAGATTTTTGGCATTAAGTGATGATAACCGGTAAGCCTGCTATCGGTACTAGTGTTGTCGTTGATTGGCAAGAAGAGTATAGAAACTTGTCATCTCTATAAATTCTACAAATCTATGAAAGGAAGATGGTTTGGCAGAAGTAGTGGCTACCACCGGTCACTATTCAACAACCGGGTAGTGTATACAGTATAGCAAAGGAGGATTCAACAGAGGACCTGGCGACAACTGGTGTAGTCAAAAACAGGGACAACAACACTAAACCGGTGACAACAATACAACCGAGGACGGTGCAACCGGTGAGCCAAGGAAAGGGGTAGTAACAGGTCAACAACCCTTAACTGTTCACAGCATAAAGATCTCAACCGATCTATCAATAACTCTGGTATGAACCAAGGAAGTCATAGTCAAACTACCTGTTCCAATTAACTCTTTGACAAAGAATTCTTGCACTGAATCCGAAAGTCTTTGAGTTAAACTGGCGATCGGTTTGGAGTGAGCCTGGAGGTTTTAAAGCCGAGATCAGTGGCTTTAAAACTGGCGATTGGATTGAGGCGAGTTTGGAGGAGACTAGTGGCTTTAAAACAAAACGTTATCTCCTATGAAGGAAAGTTGCTTGCCACGCAACTACTGCTTTCTTGATTAAACAGATAAAGCAAGGGCATGCATTTGATGTTTCCTCTGAAAACTGGTACTCCACTAAGCAATGAATCCGATAAAGATATGGAGTTAGGTCGTGTTTAATGAGTTCAATTAGGGCCATGACCCTATATATTCCTCTGTCCAAGGCAAATAGAAGTTGCCTTCATTTTGCCGAGTAAAAGAGTGAACCTGTACGCTAAAGAAGCCAAGGGTGAAAAGAAGAAAGAAGTGAGAAAGAAGATTGTGCAGAGTTGCACACTAGTAGAGGAGAAGACACCTGCAGTGAATGGTGATGCTTCTCAGTGAGCACAAATAGAGATCTTATCAAGCTATGCTTAGCCATCTGTAAAAGGTCAAACCTTCTATTGTTCTCTAGCAATTACAATAGTTAAATCCCAGTATTTGGGTGGACTCTAACAGGTCCCTTGTATCAAATCCCTTAGCAGGGTGGCATCTTGTAAGGTGTTCAAAGTCCTTTTATCGGGCAGGCACTAATCGGCCTTTTTGTAACAAATCGCTTAACCGGGTCGCACCTAGCAGTGTGTTATTATCTTTTAACCGGGAAAAGCTCCTTACAAGGTGTACTCCAGAAGAGTACAAAATTTGTGAGGTCTACTCACACCGTGGTTTTTACCCTAACCGGGTTTCCAAGTGATAAATCTGGTGTCATTGTGTGATTGTTTGCTTACTGTATTATATGCCTATATCTGACTGTCTTTCAGCTGTAAGTTTACTTCACTATATTTAAAGATAGGAGAAGTTTTAGAAGTGTTGATTCACCCCTCCCCTCTCAGCACCGGTTGGGACTGTCATGTTCTGATCTTTATCTCTTCTGAGCTTCTTCCCTTCTATTCTGATCTCTCTCTCTTCTTCCCATTGCTTCTTGTTCCCCTTTTTGCCTCCACAGGACAAAGGGTTTAGCTTCACTGTTTATTTTACATTTGTAGCTTGGTGAAGATATCGTTGTAAATGTTCTTTGTTGAGTGAAGAAAAGGATTCCATTGACCGGTTACATATTCTATATTTTTCTGCATTGCTTTTATAGAGACAATAATATTTTCCATGTCCTCTACAGTTTTGTAATCCAGTTCACTGATCAGATTTTCTGCATCTGTTGTTGTTTGTTGCATTGAATCGAATGTTGGGGCCAGAAATAATTGAAATCCAATAATGTCTTGGATTCTCTTGGTCTTTTCTTCAGAAGTCTTTCTCAGAAGGAGAGTTAGACTGGTCATTTCTCTGCTGAAATTTGTTGCAGATTTATTCTTGACATCAAATGTTGATGACAAAACTCTTATGTCTTCAAAGGTTTTTGTTGACTTTTTTGTCAGATCTTGCATAAATGTGTCAAAATTAGAAGTTTTGGTCATCAGACTTCCTGCAACTTGAATTTGTTGTTGAAGTACGCTTAAATTGGTGGATACTGTGACCTTTATTTCCTCTACCTGTTTGTGGAGAATTTCTATTCTCTTCTTTTCATAGCGATCAATTGCTATAGTCTTTGGATTGGTGAGATCTTCTCGGATCGCTTGTGCTAATATCTCCAATTGATCTATCACATGTTCATCTTCGTCAATGTCTGCATCAGGTACAAAGTTGCACAGAATGTTCTTAACACTTGTAAGAACCATGTCCTGTTTCGACTTGGTCAGCTCCTTTAGCTGCCTTGTTGACATTTTGCTGATGTCAACCACAGTCTCGGTAGCCTTGCTCCTTTTGGCTTCTGTGTCAACTGCAAAAGATAGCTTCCTCTTGGATGAGGACGAGCTTGGAATATCTGCCTGTTCCTTGTGTCTTGGTTCTTGCACCGATTTTTCTTTTCCACGTAACTCATGTTCCTCTTCAATTTCCGGTTGGACCATCTTCTCCTGTAGGACTTCTTCTTCAAGCCTTTCTTGCTCTATCTGTTCTTCCACTTCCGGTTGCTCTTGTTCTTTTGGTTGAGCATTCTCTTCCTGTGGCAATTGCTCTTCAAGTGGGACTTCTTCATTGTGTTGCTCTTCAGCTGAATTTAGATCGCCTACAACAATTTCTTCTTCAACACCTGTAGTGTTGTCAGTGGTCATCTTGGACGATGACTCTCCCAGATTAATCTGTTCACCAGATGTGAACTGTTCTCCATGAATATTCTCCTCACCGGTTGTAGGTTCTTCACGAGGAGTGAATTGAACCAGTGGTTCTTGTGCTGTTTTTGTTTGACCTTGTGGACCTGTTCTCTCAAGAGCACTGAAATCATACTGCTGCCAAAAATCTAATGTCTCTTTGTAGACTTCATTCTCAAAACCATTTATTATCCTGGCAACTCTGTTTCTTGTATCTAAATTCATTGATGCTTCCTCTAGTAGAAGCTTGATTCTTTCTTCACTGAGACCAGGTCTGATTAATGACAATGTCTCTTTATTGATTCTAGTATTGATTCTTAGACCGGTTCTCCTTTTTGTCATTAGCCTAGAATTGAGCTCAGGGGAAACTTAGCCCTATAGTCTCTTGGGGTTCTGTTGTAATCCAGGAAGGTTTCCAACAGAGCCACTCTTAATGCTTGGTTATCTTCCTCCCCTAGCACAATATACCATCTAGTTGCATTCTCTACTTCTCCAAAATCCATCACTTCATCATCTAAATCATTGATAGTCATGGTGCGAGTCTTACCTTTTTCTGGAGAGATAAGAACGGTTGGGTGAGCTGGATCACTGTCTTTATCACTAGTGATGTCGACGATGATCGGTCTGGTAGGAATCTTCTCTTTGACTGGTACTTCTGCTCCAAGTACTCCTTTTCCTTTACCGCTGTCAATGACCGGTGACACAATGGTCCTTTGACATGCTTCTTCAGCTTGTTGTTGAGTTTGAAGAAGCTTAGTCCATGTTGCCACACCTTCATGAACTTTGTCAACTTCCCTGACAAGCATCTAACCGATCCTCCTCTTTATCAGGAAATTTTGCTTATGCAGTTCGGCTTGCTGAGCGGCCTCATCCAGAGTGAGATGGTTCTGAACCTCTAGCAGAGCTCGAATCCTCAGCTCCTTTTCTCTGTCGATTGAAGCTTTCCATCTAGCTTCAAGAATCTCTTGAAGGTCATCAGGGACAACCTTATGAAGTTCTGTGGGAGAGAGATTGAATTTGTGAATACAGTAAACTACTGCTTCTTCTGTCTTTCTCCTATCTTCATCATTTGCTAATTGATATCTTCTGCTTACTGATCCCATTCCACCAGTTTCTTTTATTCCTGTCACAAGTTCATCAATGGTGGGTTTTCTGCCTCTTGGTGGGTTCTCCTTCACCGGTTTGCGAGATTTCCTTTTTCTGACTAGAGGAACTGTCTCTTCAGTTTTTGTTTCCTCTTGTTCTTCACCTTGAGTGCTGGGTACCGGTTGAGCTTTCTTCCTTTGAGCCTTGGAATGTTCTGTCACCGATTTCTTTTTTGGCATTGGTGTCCTCTTGACATACACGTTCTTGATTGGTGCTCTTTTCTTTAGATTATCTTGAATCTCTTCATAGGTACCAAACCGGAGAGTAGAGAGATCTAGGTTAGCTTCTTGTAGGGCGTCAACATATGCCTTAGCTGTCTTGGATGAGATCTCATAACCCAGCTCAGGAGCGTACTCGGTTCTTGGTTTAATAGCTTGTATGATGTAGTGATCGGTCGACACCAAAAAACATACATCATCTTTGTATGAGTCAACAATGGTTGACGACAACCTCTCCCTAGCGTGCATTCGTAGTTGGAATGCCTCAAAGTATTACTGAATTGGTTTCCCAGTTGGTTGGCCATTTCTCTTATCTGGTGCATAACCGGTCGATCGGTTCCCGATGTCACCTTTCCAATTCCTGGGAAGAAATTTTAGTAGAAGTAAAGGCATACTAGTAGAGTCTCGTACTTCATGGATTTCTTCTTTACAATGTCGAGCTTCTTCATATTTTCGAATATTTGTCCTCGAAGCATTGAACAAATATCGTATTGAGCATTATCATGCATTATCCGATGAGCGACATGAATGGCTCCTCCCGGTATGCTATTTAGGTTGCTAGATTGATAGATTTCGTAACCTATCACAGCGGATGCGAACCGAACTCCTTCATCTTCAATGTCGTTTACGGTCGTAAGTCGACCATCAGATTTTGACTTTGTCAGTTTAGTGACGACAACATTGGAGATAGTTCTTAGGGTTAATGCTTCCCCTTTGTCATTGTATTCGGTCACTCTATGCAAGTCATCCTTCGTGATTTGATTGCATACTCCTTTTGTGATCCAGAAACCTGGTTCATGAAGACGACTTAGAACCAGTCGAATGCAGTTGGGTCAGAAGGCGGTCGGATAACAGACTCCGTTGATTAGTCCTGATGACACCAGCTTTGTGTATTTGTCGAGAGGTCTCCCATCTTCGCAAAGTGAGAGGTACTCGCTTTGGATGTAGGTCTTACCCAGTTCTTCCTGCTTGGCGTGAATGAAGGCCGTGACATCTTCAATCATGAGGACTCCAGTTGGCACAAATGATAGTGCACTAGCCATGTCATTTTCCCTGTTTTGTATTGCCATAATATCGTAACCAGGTCGGTCGACGTGGTTGCCCTTGATCAGCCTGACATCGGAGGATGATGATGCCATTTCTTGATAACCAGTTAACATAGAAAGTCGCTTGATTGGTATAATAGACAATATCTTTCGATGATCAAAGCACGAGAATATTACTCAAGCATAAGAAATTGTTAATCACAAAATCGCAAAGTAAAAGTAAATGAGTAATTCTCCTTTCTTTATATAGAGTTAGGGCATAACGGTAATTACCAAACGGTAACTATTCGTTTAATGGCTACAACATTAATTGCCTTACCTAACCTTTCTTTCTGTTTTTGCCAACCAGTATTTATGCTTTTTTGGTTGAGCAAACCCTGGTTGATCAATTGTTACTTGTTTGGTCTTTCTTGTAGACTGAGTGAATTTAATGCTCACCAGTCCTACTGGGAATGGTAGATGGACTACCAGTTCCCTCTAAGCCTTATAGGCTTAGTTTGCTGAAGAGATATCATCATCTGCGGATGATGATCTTCCCTCTGTCTTCTCCTCAGCGGAGCTCCTTGATTCCTTCTTGAACTAAATCTGCTTGACTTTTTCTTCAGTCTTCTTTCCTTTGTTCTTCTCTTTTGAAGACGATGTCTTTTCCACCGGTTTGATCGATCCTTTTCTTTTGTTCATTGACCGGTTCATGCAGTCTTTAGCTAGGTGTCCAACTCTGTTGCAGGTGTAACAGACTATCCCGGTTGCCTTCCATGGATTCACCCTTCTTTTGTTGGGTGATTTGCACCAGGAGTCATTGTGACTGTTCATGCCAAAATTAGCACAGTTGGTTGTGCTCCGGTTCTTATTCCTTTTGGGGAATATTGGTCTCGACGGGAATCTGAATGCCATAGTCTTGGATCTAAATTCATCAGCTTTGTGTCCAAACTTGTTGCATGCATAGAAATAGCCTTTGAAGCTTCCCCTACTTCCACTGGACACACTTGTGGGTCTAGACCAGCATTCATTGGTCTTGTGGCCATGTTTGCAGCAGTTATTGCAGTAACTGTTAGTTGGCTTTACCGGTGCATTTTTGCAGTTGCTCGTTTTATGGCCCAGTTTCCCAAAGTGTTTGCAAGAAGTGTTGAAGGCCTTTTTACCCTTTTGTTCTTCCAGTTTCTTCTTTTCCTTCTTGCTTTTGTTGGTTCCTGATGACTCACCAATCTCTTTGGTGTCTTGACCGGTGAACCCAAGCCCGGTGGGATCTTTGTGCTTTCTTTGAGCTTTCAGTTGCTCATTAAGCTTGACCGAGCTCTTGTTGTATCTCCGTAGGGTTTCATTCCTTTCTTCAAGTTCTTTCATCTGCCTCTTCAGTTGATACAACTCTATTGCCAGTCTTTTGCATGCATCATCTCTATAATACCAACCCTTTTGCATGTTGGCATTTTCTTGAGTGACAATTTGCATGTCTTCTTGAAGTTGCAGAACGATAAGATCATTCTCCCTTACCGCTTCCTTTGCAAGATTCCTTTCTCTTTCAAAGGCTGTTAAGGACTTCACTATTGTGTTTCTTTCATCTTCAGCTTTCCCCTTTTTCTCAATCAGTTCAGTCATCCTTAGGGCATTGTCTTCTTGCTCCATCTTTAGGTTGGAGATCTGATCGGTTAGGATCTGGTTCCTCTCTCCATGAGCTCAAAGACTGCCTCCTCAGCTTCATCTGATCCACTCTGCCCAAAGAGTTCATCAATTGTTTCATTACTCTCACTCAACTGCAGAGCCAGCTCCTCTCTTTTAGCAAGAGATCTTCTGAACCTATTCTCCAGAAAGGCAATGATGTCATTGGCTTCCTCAAACTGTTTCTGATACCTGTAACCCTGCATGATCTTTTTCTCAAGCGGTTAAGCTTTATGTCTTAGAGAACAAAGCTTTGATACTGAAATGACCCTAACCGGCCATTTACTAATTCCGACCAATAAATCCTAAGCAGATTTGAAATAAACACTAACATGCAAATAACCAGCAGATACTGTAATGACCATTACTATAAAGGCCACTAAAAACCCCCAAATCCGAACTGAGACAATTTGTCAAACACTTGGCGTGCACTGAATTGTTTTGTTTGTAATGAGGGTTTCAATGTGATAGTTGTTTTTGAGCATCAAGTACAATTGAGATAACAATACCAATATTGAAATGAAATACAATGAGCAACAATGAAACTCTAAATATCAATGCAAAGACCCCAATGCCAATGTATCATGAACTACCCAAATTCTGATTGCAATGTTCAGAAGACTGATTTTCTATAAATGTATGACAGTTACAAACTCTTACCCTTGAACACTGAATTATGACAAGAGAATGTACGAACTATCACATATGACAATGAACTCTTAAATGACCCTGCAATGCACTTCTCTACTATATCAATCCAACTACAATATTGCAATGTCTGATTACAATGGACTGTTTTTTCCTAATCAAAACTATAGCAAAGACATTCAATACCATGATATTTCAATTACAATTGATGACAACAACGACTGATTCAGACTGCTATGAAAGTGACTGTTGACAAGTACTGGATTGTATTGACAATGTCTGAATACATGCAAACTTATACAATTTCTTGACATTCAAACAATACATAAAAACCTGGAAATCGCTCCTTGAATTCTGATGACAAAATGCAGATGTGATGATGACTAGACCTGCCCTTTGTTCCCTGCCGTACTACCTCCAGCTGGTGGCCGTACCAGGGCCGTACTGTACGGCTGCTGTACTAAATTCTGAGCTATGTATTGGGTGCTGAAAATGTATGGAATGGAATCGCCTAGGGTTAGATAATAACCCTTCTAATGCATAAAAATTATCTCCAAGTAGGTTGAGAGATATGAACAAAAATGTAGGTCCAAACCTTGGTATGACTGAACTGAAAATGTACCAAAATGATCTCCAAATCTTCACCAAATGATTCACCAACGCAATGATGAATTCAGAACCCTTATTCAATCAGATGCAAGCCCCAAAATCAATCCTCAATGAAATCCAACATGAAATGGCTGAGTACCATCTCCAATCATGCAACCCTTCAGTAGATATTTCACTACCTCAGTTATGCCAATCTAGGGGAGTTATCGTTCCGAAAGATCAAATGATATTTGCAGACCAAAAGACTACAAATTGCTCCACAATGGAAGAAGTAGAAAAAATCCCAAATCCAAGCATGTCCAAATGAGAGGCCAAGCCCTCTATTTATTTACTTTTCTAAGAAGTTACTAAGAACTTCTAGAAACATCCAATTATAATGCACTTTATAATAAAATAACATTTTAATATAAAAGTGCTTTTCTCAACTCAAAATTATAACAATGTAGGCTCATAATTGAATGTAGGCCCAACTACAACCGAATGTAGGCTCGGACTGGATGTAGGCTCTACTGAACGTAGGGTCCAACAGCAATATGCAATCAACTGATCTCCAAATGATCACGAGATGACTCTCTCCTCATCGCTATCAGTCTACGAGAGCTTGTGATAAACTGATCCCGCACGCCAAATGATGTCAGCCAAAATGGGGACATGACAGTCCGCCCTTCCTGAAATTGCTTGTCCCCAAGGAATGGCTAAACAATAAACCAATTAATCCACTTGGATCCCAAATGTAGTCATGATCTAAACTGCTATCAATCAACGCAAGCTCCTACAATATTCTCTGAAATATAATCAAGAGGAATCCATAATCAAACTGGCAAATACAACTCAACCAAACTCCAACATCACAACTGCCAGAGTCAGGAACCCACGAGAAACAAACTCTCGAAATGTCAGATTCCAAGTAGAGAGGACAACTGGAACTACCAACATAGCAAATGTCATCAACACGTCCCACTGGCCTGTGTAGAGCACACAATCCAACTCTGCAACAACGGTGAACACTCCTGAATAAAACTTCACCAAGTACGGAGAATCCACACACTGTACAACTCCTGAAGTGAAAACAACTCTGCAAATCATTGACCACCGTCTCATAACCATAACTCCCATGTACCGTTGATGGCGAATAGTCATCACATGATGGATAGCAAGAACTAGAACCCAAACCAAATCTGACGGCCATCAACTGCTCAACACATGGATCAAATGCAAACTGATGAACATATCCTGCAGTATAATGTTGATAAAAAAAACCAACCTCAGTCAATAGCTCACCATGCACAAGTAATACAACCCACTGTGGCTGATCACCAGCTAAGTCCAGAGATGACATAGCCAAAGGAGTAGAATCAAAAACAGCAACCGTTGAGGTATCACTCCCAAACGCCTGCTCTAAGTCATGCACTATCAAGATATCAACCGCAGAACCTATCACCATGTCATGCTCATCACAACTCTCATCCCGCAGCGTCATACCATCCCATAACTGATGACAAGCACTAGGGACCAAAGTCTATCTACGTACCATCATCTCATCAACATGGTCATCAAAAATAAATTGATGAGCATACCTCACAGTGTAATGCCGATAGAATGCGCCAATCTCAGTCAGTGGCTCAGACTGCAATCCAGATGAAACTAACTGCAACCGATCACTAACCAAGTTGGAACTGGCTACTACCTCCGAAGACATCGCCAAGGGAGTAGTATCACTAGCAGGAACCATGCCAACTGCTGGCTCACTAACATCACACATGATCTCTGATACAACATCCCTAGTCTCCGTGCCATCAGTAGTAGAAACCACCACCATGTCAGGCATACCACAACAATCTGCTGCAGCACCCAACTCAACTGAACTTGACTCTAGTGGAAACGAACCCAATATGCCAATGCTAGTATCAAGGATGGATGCATCCCCATCTCCACTGTCTCTGACAATCTCGACCATGGACATCCTCGAATCACCAGACACCACAACCTGTGACTGTACAGAATCTGGTAAAGACTGCAGTCGCTCTAACTCCATGGTCACCTCAGCCAAATGAAACTGACTCCTCGAAAGCCAACTGCGTACTCTCAAGTACCTCAGAAGTCACCTCGAGCTGCTGAGTAAGCTCACTCACCTCCTCTTCCTTGACCAATAATGCATTGTACGCTGTACTGCCCCACTCTATAAGATGCTCTTTGTCGGCTACCAACTACATATAATTCTGCCTCAGAACCCGCATAGCCTCCCACAAAGAGTGGATCTCTGTCAAGGAAAGGTAATTGCCTCCCTGCTCATCGCTAGTAGGAGAACCCCATCCATAAACTGCTAACAACTGACGAGCAGCATCGAAATGCTCGCAAGCGGCAGAAATGTCACGCTCACTAACTCTCAGCTGACTAACCACATGATGGCGCTGGCTAGACTGTCTCCTACAATCCTCCTCTAATGCACTGTCCAAAGGAGTAGACTCAAAATCATTGATCTCTGGAGTACTACCATCCATACTCTGTGAATCAACTCCAAAGCTCATATCAACATACGGAGTATCAAAAACTGTAGCATCACTGCCCAACTCCGCTGTAACAAAAGAATCTGCTGAGGAAGCTAAGTCTTCAAAACTGTCCATAGCATACTCCTGAATGTCCTCAACACCAATACGATCCTGGGACTCATTTGTAAATACTAATACCTTAGATGTGCCTGAATCATCACAAACCCACTGCGCCCTAAGTGGTAGACTGGAAATGTACACAACTCCTAACATCGGTGTATAAAGACCAATACCAACATTTGACAAGCTGCTGGTATGAATGAGAACAACACCGTGTAATCTGCTAATCAAATCCATGATAGCACTCAAACAATTACTGCTATCAATAGGTGATAAGGATCTCCAGTCAACAAAATCCCAAGCGCCAATATAACAATCCCGAATCCACATCCGTAAACTAGAATCAGCTGGTAACTCAAGCAAACTCCTCACCTGAGTAATATGACTAATATGAACTAACTCCACGCACCTGTCTACTGTACTCACTACAATCTCTGAATCCGGAGTGTGAATGCTAGACATACTCATATCATCATCAACATGTGACCTGACTGTAAAAGAAAGCTGAGTCCCTGCCATATGTGCTAACTCCTGAACTGAACTCACCTCAAGACAAAGCTCATCCACGTCTCTCAGAATCCTGGATATGAATCCAAGGTGTACTCTTACAATTATCAACAACCACATGTGATCCGCCTGCTGTAGAAAGCTGAGTATCAGGTGTGCAAGATGAAACTAAACTCAACTCCATGCCATACCTATCCACATGTCTCTCCGCTGCACTACTCTGATCAACTGTACTATCCTCGGCCACTGTAACATCATCCTCACAATCATCATCCAAACTCACTACGCTGTAGTCGCTACCTGTCGTAACCAAACCATCCTGAGTACCTCTGACATCACTCTCAGGCAACTTGTATACGACTGTCTCAACTTGAGTATCAAGTTGACAATTACTATCCATTAGTGTAATATCCTTCACCACTTCCTCCTGTGGCTGAGTAGAAATTGAATCTTCTACCTGGCTACTAATCTGTTTTTCAAACTCCTCATGCAAGTCCCTGGAAACTGTAGCATGTGTCCTGTGAGAAGATCGGCCAAATAGAAAACTAGTCAACTTATTCACCTTGGCTGGGTCGGACAGCATATCATTCATCATACGGTAGCGCTTATCCCACTGTTCAGACATGTCCCGGCTTACTCTTTTAAGTTCATCTCGAATGTCATGTCCCCTTTCTAGAGACATGTTCTTTCATGACGGGTTTGCCTATCATCGACTCTCGTAGGCAAATAGTTTGGAGAGAGAGTCATTGTGTGGATCATTTGATTGCTTATTGCTGACAGAGCCTATATTCGACAGAGCGTACATCCAGTTTGAGGCCTACATGCAGTTGTAATGGAGCCTACGTCCAGAAGTGAGCCTACATCTAGTTCGAGCCTACATTCAGTCTGGTTGGGCCTACATTCGGTTATGAGATATCTTGGCCTACATTGTTATATTTTTGAGTTGAGAAATGTACTTTATTATTATAATGTTATTTTATTATAAAGTACATTATAATTAGATGTTTCTAGAAGTTCTAGTAACTTCTCAAGAAAAAGAATACATTGAGGGCTTGGGCTATCATTTCTGCATGCTTGGATTTGGGATTTCTTCTACTTCTTCCATTGTGGAGCAATTTGTAGTCTTTTGGGTCTGCAAATACTATTCGATCTTTTGGAACGATCACTCCCCTAGATTGGCATAACTGAGGTAGTGAAATATCTACTGAAGGGTTGCAAGTTGGAGTTGGTACTCAGCCATCTCATTGGTACTTCATTGAGAATTGTTGTAAGGGTTTGTTTTTGGTTGGAATAAGGGTTTGAATTCACCTCTTGCATTGGTGAATCATTTTGGTGATAGTTGAAGGTCATTTTGGCACATTTTCAGACTTTCAATATCAGGGCCTGGAATCAGAATTTTGCTCATATCTCCTAATCCACTTGGAGATAAATTTTATGCATTTGAGGGGTTATTATCTAACCCTAGGCGCCCCTATTCCCATCATTTTCGGCAGCTGTTACTTGGCACAGATTTTAGTACAGGTGCCGTACTGTACGGCCTGTACCTGGGACTGTACGGCAGGCAGTAAGGAGCAGATTTGGGGACAGGATTGGTTGCTGAATGTCTACCTTTCATCAGTGTATATCATCAGCATTTTAGGAGCTATATCCAGGTTCATTTCAGAGTTTGAATGTTGATATTTGATGTAATAATTGCATTAAAGAAGGCACATGTAATCACTGTTATAACAATCAGAATCAGTCATTGTTTTTCCATCATTTGTAATTGAAATTGTCATAGAAAAAGTAGTGCATTGTATGGAAATAAGAGAGCATTGAAAGGTCTTGTTTTTCCTTAGGTTCTTGATTATGTGACAGTCAAATATATATCCAGAATAATCAGTCAATTGTACATTGTAATAAGTCCTTGGAAATGTCACTTTTCATTTGGCGTTGGCACTATTGCATTGTTATTTGAGTTCTTCCATTTTATTGCATATTGGTATTGTTATCTCAATTGTTCTCGATGCTCAAACAACAATCACATTGAAACACATCATTGCAAACAAAAGTATTCAGTGCATGCCGAGTGTTTGACGTATTGTCTCAGTTCAGATTTGGGGGTTTTTAGTGGCCTTTATAGTACGGGTCATTACAGTGGTATCAGAGGTGTTCTTGCCATCCTGTTGGGTAAGAAACCTATATGCATCCTTTAGCATTTGGACATCACAGGTACTACACACGAAGAAGAGCAGCACTAGAGGGTGAACAGGAGTTCGGAGACACTCTTACCATGGGTGAGAGACAGTCACAGAGCGCACCTAGAATTACTGATGATGAGAGGGAATTCTTTCGGATTATGACTACGGGACAGTAGGAGATGGTCCAGTCTTTGCGTAATTTGACCACTATGATGGAGAGAGAGGTTCAGCCCAGAGCTCAGGAGCAGGGTAGAGGTACGCCTGATCATGATAATAGGAGTGTAGCAGGTTCACAGGGTGCTCCTAGGCACAGGTCTTGGACAGTGAATAGACCTACTCGTCCTACTTTCCTTAGCGAGGAGGCTCAGTAGGCAGGAGAGGGTGATGTACAGGATGAGTTTCAGGATGATCTTAGAGCTGCTACTGCAGAATGGCAGGCATTACCACCACATGTGCGTGAGTTACTTAACTTTGATCGCTACTTGAACCAAAGGAGAGAGCACATGAGGAATACTCGGCAGAACAGGAGACCTAGAGGAGGCCATGACAGTGAGTTGCAGCGAGCTGCTAGCAAGCTCACTTTACCTTTTTTTGATGGTAGTGGACAGATGACAGCACAGGCATGGATACATAAGTTGGATACTTTCTTAGCATTGAGACCCATGTCAGAGATAGATGCCATCAGATACGCCACCTTGCATTTGGAGGGCGCAGCTCATGACTGGTGGTCACATGGTATGGTTACTTTGCAGCACAACCAGGTGACATCGTACTAGGATTTTGTGGATAGGTTGGTGGAGTGTTTTGATAGGAAGGATCCTGAGATATTCTTCCGTGATCTTGCACAGTTGAGACAGACAGGTAGCTTGGAGATATATATCAGTGAATTTCAGCGATTGTCAGTTATGGTGCAGGATGTATCAGAGAGGCGATTGGTCATTTTATTCACCGAGGGATTGTCTGAACCCCTCAAGGGTTGGATCAAGGCATTTGATCCATCGACACTACAGGAGGTCATGAGGAAAGCTCGTAGTATGGAGCTTACAGCACCTAGCAGATTCACCCCTAGGAGTTGTACTTCTTTCAGAGATAATAAGAAGTTTGATAAGGGGAAGGGGAAGAAGGTTGATACCAAGGGGAAATCCACTCCACCCTTGGATACTGAGGCACTTAATGACCTATGCAGGAAGAAGCTATGCTTCTATTACAAAGGTCCATATGATAGGGATCATGACTGTCCTTTGAGGCCTAAGGGGAAGGCCAATAGAGTAATGTGGGCGTACTATAAGGACTCAGATTCAGATAGCACAACACATGAGGATGAGCACAGTGACACAGAGCCTGAGGTAGAGGCAGAGGCTTCAGAGCCTAACGTGGAGCCAGAGCTACATTTGGAGCAGGCACGCTTATCTAGTATTCAGCAGGAGGGGTCCTTTAGATTGCGTGGAGTTCTAGCAGGACAGAAGGTGATTACCCTAGTTGACACAGGTGCTACGCATAATTTCCTTGATGCACGTTTGGTTGAGTGCCGTGGCATTGAGACAGAGGAGTTTGAGGGTCTCCGAGTACAGGTTGCTGATGGTTACACTCTTGAGTGTAACAGGATGATCAGAGATATGCCCTTACGCTTGAGCAATTATGAGTTCAAAGCGGATTACCATGTAGTTAACATGGGCGACCTAGATATTGTATTGGGGATGACTTGGTTGCATTCATTGGGTGAGGTCACTTTCAGACTCAGGGACATGGAGATCAAGTTTGAGGCAGATGGTAGGCAGCATGTCTTGAGGGCTATCAGAAATAGTGATATTAGGACTATTTCTTTCAAGCGCATGGAGAGGATGGTTAGACACGATGGGATCGGATGGGCAGCCATGTGTACTCTCATGCCTACATAGGAGGAGCATCAGATGACAGAGTATCACCCTGATATTCAGAGATTGAGAGAGCAGTATGATAGGGTGTTCAGTGACATTCCACCTGGTGCACCACCTGACCGTGGAATTGAGCACATCATTGAGCTAGAGGAGGGTGCTAAACCCGTGATGATCACACCATACAGACATCCTAGGAGGCTCAAGGATGAGATAGAGAAAACCATGAAGGAGCTGCTTGAGATGGGGCATATTCGACCGAGTAAGTCTCCTTTTGCTTCTTCAGTAGTATTGGTGAAGAAGAAGGATGGTTCTCTATGTATGTGCAGTGATTACAGGGCGCTAAACAAGAGGACTATTAAGAATAGGTACCCCATCCTACGGATAGATGAGTTGATAGATGAGCTTCATGGGGCTTGCTATTTCAGCAAGATAGACTTGAGATCAGGGTATCATCAGATCAGAGTCAGAGAGCAGGATATAGAGAAGACTGCATTTAGATGCCATTGTGGACACTTCGAGTTCGTGGTCATGCCACTTGGGTTGACCAATGCACCAGCCACTTTTCAGTCTACGATGAATAAGGTCTTCCATCATCAGTTGAGGAGATTTGTATTGGTTTTCTTCGATGATATCTTGGTATACAGTCGGACATGGCAGGAGCATGTAGTACATTTGGAGACTGTATTGAGTATATTGCAGAGGGAGTCCTTGTATGCCAAGGAGTCCAAGTGTGATTTGGGTATGATTGAGCTCTTGTACTTGGGTCATATTATCAGTGCAGATGGAGTGCGGATGGATCCTGATAAGATCCGTGCTATAGTGGAGTGGCCTATTCCCGAGAACCTGACACAGTTGAGAGGGTTCCTAGGCCTATGTGGATTCTACCGCAGATTTGTGAGTGGGTATTCACGTCATGCAGCCCCTATGACAGATTTGCTGAAGAAGGGGGCCTTTGTTTGGACACCAGAGGCGCAGGCTTGCTTTGACAGGTTCAAGGAGATCATGACTTCATGTCCGGTGTTAGCTTTGCCTGATTTCTCGAAGCCATTTGTGCTTCAATGTGATGCATCCGGAGATGGTATAGGTGCTGTGTTGATGTAGGACAAGCACCCTATTGCATATGAGAGCAGGAAACTTCGTGGACCTGAGAGATCTTTCAGCATTTACGATAAGGAGATGTTAGCCATCATGCATGCGTTGGCTAAGTTTAGACAGTATCTAGTGGGTGGTAAGTTTTGCATTAAAACTGACCACAACAGTTTGAGGCATTTCCTTAGTCAGAGAGATCTCAACGATAGGCAGCAGAAGTGGGTAAGTAAGTTACAGGCTTACGATTTTGATATATCATATGTGAGAGGGACTCAGAATGTGGTAGCAGATGCATTGTCACGTAGACCACATCTCAGTGCATTGCTTGAGATATCAGAGGATTGGCGACATATGATAGTGGCAGAGTATGCTAGAGACCCATGGGCGTCAGGGGTAGTTGATGGGTCAGTTGTTGACACCCGGTATACACTTGTAGATGATTTGATTATCTACAAGGGCAGGATCTTTCTAGCCCCAGGATCGAAGGTGAAGCGATATATATTGAGAGCTCTTCATGATTCACCTACAGCTGGTTACCCCGGGTACTTCAAGACATATAGACAGGTGCAGGAGCTGTTCACTTGGAAAGGACTGAAGACAGATGTATTGCAGTATGTGCGTGAGTGCCCTGTTTGTCAACAGAACAAACAAGAGCACACCTTTCCAGCCGGGCTTCTACAGCCACTTCCCATTCCTGATCAGAAGTGGGAGTGCATATCCATGGATTTCATTACAGGCTTGCCCAAGGCCCAAGGGCATGATTGTATCTACGTGGTGGTGGATAGACTGACGAAGTATGCACACTTCTTTCCCATCACTACTACTTACACAGCAGCACAGGTAGCTGAGGTCTTCTTCAGAGAGGTCTTCAGATTGCATGGGATACCCCGCAGCATAGTGAGTGATAGGGACAGCAGATTTTTGAGTCACTTTTGGCAGGAGGTATTTAGACTTTGTGGCACTGAGCTTACACCTAGCACCAGTTATCACCCGCAGACGGATGGACAAACAGAGATAGTCAATAAGTGGGTGGAGGGCTATTTGAGGAACTATGTGGCTGGTCAGCAAAGGGCATGGGTGAGATGGATACATTTGTGTGAGTATTGTTACAATACCACATTTCACATGTCGATTCAGATGTCACCTTTCAGGGCTCTATATGGGTATGATGCGCCTAGCTTCATTGATTTGCTTATGTCTGATATTAGAGTTCCACGTGCCGGGGATTTGCTTCAGGAGAGCAAGGACATTGTTGATGCTCTCAAGGATAATATAGCCAGGGCACAGAATCAGTACAAACAGTATGCAGATCAGAAGCGGATTGAGAGGAGCTTTGAGGTTGGTGATATGGTTTACCTCATGCTTCAGCCATACAGGCAGTCTACTCTCAAGAAGAGTGGGTTGGAGAAGCTTAAGCCGAGATACTATGGGCCTTTCAGGATCATTAGGCGTGTTGGTGAGTTGGCTTATGAGCTTGAGCTTCCAGCTGATAGTAGAGTGCATAATGTGTTTCATGTGTTGCGCCTCAAGAAGGCGTTAGGGCAGCATGTTGTGCCTTCTACAGTGTTACCACCCTTAGATGATGAGGGGAAGTTGGTTTTGGTGCCAGAGTCTATCTTGGATAGCAGGGAGAAACAGCTTCGCAGGAGAGTTGTCAGGGAGTATTTGGTGAAGTAGAGAGATCTTCCTGTTGAGGATGCTACTTGGGAGTCTGAGGAGATTTTGCAGCATCCAGCTTTGAGATTGCTTGAGGGCAAGCAATTTCTGGAGGGGCGGACTGTCATGTCCCCTTTCTAGAGACATGTTCTTTCATGACGGGTTTGCCTATCATCGACTCTCGTAGGCAAATAGTTTGGAGAGAGAGTCATTGTGTGGATCATTTGATTGCTTATTGTTGACAGAGCCTACATTCGGCAGAGCCTACATCCAGTTTGAGGCCTACATGCAGTTGTAGTGGAGCCTACGTCCAGAAGTGAGCCTACATCTAGTTCGAGCCTACATTCAGTCTGGTCGGGCCTACATTCGGTTATGAGACATCTTGGCCTACATTGTTATATTTTTGAGTTGAGAAATGTACTTTATTATTATAATGTTATTTTATTATAAAGTACATTATAATTAGATGTTTCTAGAAGTTCTAGTAACTTCTCAAGAAAAATAATAAATAGAGGGCTTGGACTATCATTTCTACATGCTTGGATTTGGGATTTCTTCTACTTCTTCCATTGTAGAGCAATTTGTAGTCTTTTGGGTTTGCAAATACTATTCGATCTTTGGGAACGATCACTCCCCTAGATTGGCATAACTGAGGTAGTGAAATATCTACTGAAGGGTTGCAAGTTGGAGTTGGTACTCAGCCATCTCATTGGTACTTCATTGAGAATTGTTGTAAGGGTTTGTTTTTGGTTGGAATAAGGGTTTGAATTCACCTCTTGCATTGGTGAATCATTTTGGTGATAGTTGAAGGTCATTTTGGCACATTTTCAGACTTTCAATATCAGGGCCTGGAATCAGAATTTTGCTCATATCTCCTAATCCACTTGGAGATAAATTTTATGCATTTGAGGGGTTATTATCTAACCCTAGGCGCCCCTATTCCCATCATTTTCGGCAGCTGTTACTTGGCACAGATTTTAGTACAGGTGCCGTACTGTACGGCCTGTACCTGGGATTGTACGGCAAGCAGTAAGGAGCAGATTTGGGGACAGGATTGGTTGCTGAATGTCTACCTTTCATCAGCGTATATCATCAGCATTTTAGGAGCTATATCCAAGTTCATTTCATAGTTTGAATGTTGATATTTGATGTAATAATTGCATTAAAGAAGGCACATGTAATCACTGTTATAACAATCAGAATCAGTCACTGTTTTTCCATCATTTGTAATTGAAATTGTCATAGAAAAAGTAGTGCATTGTATGGAAATAAGAGAGCATTGAAAGGTCTTGTTTTTCCTTAGGTTCTTGATTATGTGACAGTCAAATATATATCCAGAATAATCAGTCAACTGTACATTGTAATCAATCCTTGGAAATCTCACTTTTCATTTGGTGTTGACACTATTGCATTGTTATTTGAGTTCTTCCATTTTATTGCATATTGGTATTGTTATCTCAATTGTACTTGATGCTCAAACAACAATCACATTGAAACACATCATTGCAAACAAAACTATTCAGTGCATGCCAAGTGTTTGACATATTGTCTCAGTTCAGATTTGGGGCTTTTTAGTGGCCTTTATATTAAGGGTCATTACATCGAATGTCTGAATAACCATCATTTCTACTGTGTCTATCTGCTGCCCACGATCGTGTCCTCTGAAACTCTGTACTATACATGTCCATTCTAGGATCAATCGAGTGTTGGTCACTCAAACAATACGACTCTTACCCAATAGGATGGCAGGAAACCCGCTCTGATACCACTGTAATGACCCTTACTATAAAGGCCACTAAAAACCCCCAAATCCGAACTGAGACAATTTGTCAAACACTTGGCATGCACTGAATTGTTTTGTTTGTAATGAGGGTTTCAATGTGATAGTTGTTTTTGAGCATCAAGTACAATTGAGATAACAATACCAATATTGAAATGGAATACAATGAGCAACAATGAAACTCTAAATATCAATGCAAAGACCCCAATGCCAATGTATCATGAACTACCCAAATTCTGATTGCAATGTTCAGAAGACTGATTTTCTATAAATGTATGACAGTTACAAACTCTTACCCTTGAGCACTGAATTATGACAAGAGAATGTACGAACTATCACATATGACAATGAACTCTTACATGACCCTGCAATGCACTTCTCTACTATATCAATCCGACTACAATATTGCAATGTCTGATTACAATGGACTGTTTTTTCCTGAATCAAAACTATAGCAAAGACATTCAATACCATGATATTTCAATTACAATTGATGACAACAACGACTGATTCAGACTGCTATGAAAGTGACTATTGACAAATACTGGATTGTATTGACAATGTCTGAATACATGCAAACTTATACAATTTCTTGACATTCAAACAATACATAAAAACTTGGAAATCTCTCCTTGAGTTCTGATGACAAAATGCAGATGTGATGATGACTGGACCTGCCCTTTGTTCCCTGCCGTGCTACCTCCAGCTGGTGGCCGTACCAGGGCCGTACTGTACAGCTGCTGTACTAAATTCTGAGCTATGTATTGGGTGCCGAAAATGTATGGAATGGAATCGCCTAGGGTTAGATAATAACCCTTCCAATGCATAAAAATTATCTCCAAGTAGGTTGAGAGATATGAACAAAAATGTAGGTCCAAACCTTGGTATGACTGAACTGAAAATGTACCAAAATGATTTCCAAATCTTCACCAAATGATTCACCAATGCAATGATGAATTCAGAACTCTTATTCAATCAGATGCAAGCCCCAAAATCAATCCTCAATGAAATCCAACATGAAATGGCTGAGTACCATCTCCAATCATGCAACCCTTTAGTAGATATTTCACTACCTCAGTTATGCCAATCTAGGGGAGTTATCGTTCCGAAAGATCAAATGATATTTGCAGACCAAAAGACTACAAATTGCTCCACAATGGAAGAAGTAGAAAAAATCCCAAATCCAAGCATGTCCAAATGAGAGGCCAAGCACTCTATTTATTTACTTTTCTAAGAAGTTACTAAGAACTTCTAGAAACATCCAATTATAATGCACTTTATAATAAAATAACATTATAATATAATTATACTTTTCTCAACTCAAAATTAGAACAATGTAGGCTCATAACTGAATGTAGGCCCAACTACAACCGAATGTAGGCTCGGACTGGATGTAGGCTCTACTGAACGTAGGCTCCAACAGCAATATGCAATCAACTGATCTCCAAATGATCACGAGATGACTCTCTCCTCATCGCTATCAGTCTAAGAGAGCCTGTGATAGATTGATCCCACACGCCAAATGATGTCAGCCAAAATGGGGACATGACAGATACTCTCGAATAACCAGCAAATTTATTCATAAAACCAGCAAATACAATCTCATGAAATAACTCAAAAAATCTGATTTTGTATTATACATAAACAATACAATAAGCACGAGATACAATATCCAATCTGGAATACAACAAAGAACAGTAAGACTGGATGAAAGGAACCTGGTAAAACAATGGTGAACTCTGAGTGAATCCGCACCGGGATGAATCGGGTTTTCATCCAACCAACCAAGAAATGCTGAAGGTTTCCGTCCTCAGATTTCTAATTCGATAGTTGAAGCTTCTCGAATTCTCAAGGAGAAATAATATCCATAAACTGAAGCATGCTGAATGAGACCTTAAAACCTCCTCTTATGGCTGCAGCTATGACTCTTCAGTTTCCCTACTGTGACTCTTCATATGCCCATTTTGTCTCTTTATAATTTCACTTTAAGTCACTTTTAAATAAAATGACTGTTGTGTTATAAAGTAAAATAATAAATAAAGTGAGGGAAACTTCCGGCATTAAAACGGGGGCCCAAACGAGCTCGAATGCTGACGTGTGATAGCTCGCCGGAAAGCTCTCGATGAGACGCTCCACGTCCACTACTGAAAAGGCGAGAATTCTGAACCCTGCTGACTTACTAAAAATAGTAAGTACCCTAGAAACCTGCAGAAACTGCTCCGATTGGCCTGGAACTGAAACCACCTAGGACAATTATCTCTTGGTGCACTGCCACGCCACGGTTAGCTCTCCGGACCGAGGTGAAAAGGCTAACAACACGACACAATATAATGTACCCCGAAAAGGGGACATTACAGATAGCAATTGTTATTCCTAACCGGTTACTGAGAGGCGGGGTGAATCAATAAATACTATCTCTATTGCAATTTCACACTTGTATAAAGATTCTTACAAGATAAACAAACTGTAAACAATCATTCACAAACAGAAATAGAAACACTTAGATCAACACATCATGTATACGTGGAAACCCTTGGTTAGAAGGAAAAAACCACGGTGAGACAGAGCTCACAAGTTCACTACTGCAGTAATAAAGACGCCCTATTAGGAGCTTACAAAGCACTTGCAAGAGTGCTACCCAGTTAAGGGATTTGGTAGAAGATCGGTTAAGATCTTAACTCTGTTAGGAGCCGCCTTGTTAGAGGACTTTCAACATCAACAAAGATGTTACTCGGTTAAAGGATTTTTACAAAGAACCTATTAGGGTTCACCCGATGAAGGGATTTCAATATGCTTTCAGAATACAAAAGCAATGATGTTAACTTGACACTCTCTGTCTGATTAGATCATACCTGTTGATCTCACCCAATTTTGCTTGGCTGTTGAATCTTTCTGCCTTTCACCTCTGTGATTGTAGCTCTTCTCTCAGAAGATATCTCTCTTCTGCTCTGTATATTAAACAACTATCAACAACTACTTTTTTTTGCGTCCTATGACCTGTATTTATGCAAAAAGTTCATCTTAATGAAACTCTTAACTCATAGAACTGCTAGGTTGTAAACTCGTCCAAAAATCATGCAACAACAAAAAGCTGTGTTCTGATCTCGAGTTTACCTTGAAACATCCGCGTAGAAATAAAACTAACTCCTGTTAAAAAGCTAACTTCAGTTCAAAACGGGGGATGCTCCGCATATTCTGGTTTTAACTTGAACAACTCTGCATTTACCGGTGCAGATAGACATGCTGTTGACCGGTATCAATCTTATACTCGGTCCATATCATTAGACTCTTATCCTCGGTTCATTTCCTTTTCTACTTGGTCTACCGGTGCATCTCCTTTGTTTAATCTACCGGTGCATACACTCTATTATAGTCTACCGGTGCCTATAAAGTAATATGAGTGATCTTCCGGTGTACCTATACCGGTGGGAATGGTGTTTGCATCTAATCTTCACTAATGACAACTTAAATTGCTAACATGGTATGGTTGTTTGTACTTGTAGCATTTTTTGTATGATTTTCTTCTCCGTCTCGAACCACAATGAGGTACTTGCAATTTCATTGCAAGTTCTTCTTTCTTTGGCCATTGCTTATTCTATGTCTGCTTTGGCCTCCGGAGTCATTCTTGTTGGTGGTGGATGGAGATTAACAAAATGACAAATTCAGAAATACAAAAATAAATCACCAAATTCGTTGAGTGCTACAAATTTTTATTCATTAATCACTTTTTTGATACAAACAACAACTTGAATACTAGAGTAGTCATCTTCCTTATGATTACTTGATCTTATTGGCACTTGATGCTTATATCTTCAGAAAATTTCTAACTTTATCAGCACTAAAATTAATTCTCCTTTTCAACTCGCCATTTTTTCTTGCCACGAACTAAAAAAACTTTATTTCAGACTTCCTATTGACTTCAACAGCTTTAAGTTCAAAATCTTGGTGAATTCTCTTCATCTGCAGCATCCATTTGATCTGCTTGGGCTGACAAGTGGCTTCTCCTTTCTAAACCCTGAATTCATCACTGTGAAGGCTTGGACAACGTTCTGCAATTTGAGTGGATTCATTATTTGCTATCAACCCTTGATGGCAACATTTGTGTATCGTGGCAACACTCTTCAAAACATCCTCAACAACTAAATCAATCTTCTTTTTTCTTTGCCTGGTGACAATTCTCCTTCAAGAAGTTCTGCAAACAGTATTGCGGCTACGTTCAGACAATGTCTGGCAATTTGTTTGATGTCATTTTTCACTTGCTCCAATGCCTAATTGTTGAGCTGGGCTATGATCTTCTTTATGTCTCCAAGCCGCTTAGGCATATTTCAAACAACAACTTGCCTCTAATTTTTTTTCAATTTTGACAGCTATCTTCTAAAAACATTCTTTCACTTGGGCAATTACTACAACGATCTAACTTTCAGCAATCACATTCAAATTGAACAACTCGCTTTGTTCATTCGATGATTAGTTCATAATCTTAAAATTTTTAGTTGTTGTCCAACAACTGGCTTTGATCTCTTTGATCCATCTGACCTAGCTCTAATACCACTTGATGCATAACCCATTACTAATGCCTCCTTAAAGAGAGGTTTTAAGACAAATCTAGAAATTACATAGGCCATTCTAGATGTTTGGCCAACTTGTCAAGTATATAATATTTTTGTTCAATCTGTCCTTATCTTTCTTCTTTCTAGAATATTCTTATTATCATTTGTCTTATTCATTTAATATTATCTCTCATTTAATATTTCCAAGGTGGGAGGAATCACATTTGAACAATTCTTTCTTTGTACGAGGGTTCAGATAGATTGCTTTCTTTGTTTGTGATCTGATAATTGTCAGAACTTTCTCATCTTGTTCCTCCCGATTTAACATGTTAATGCCTTTTTGCTTTAGGTAGTTGGTGTCTTTGTGATTGCCCAGTCCACATCAGTTACACAATATTTCTCCTTTGTTTTGATTTCTCTGGCATTCCTTGGCAAAGTGCCCCCATTCACCACATTTTCAGCACTATATCATCGAACTTCCTTTGGAGTCATATTGGATTCCGCTTCTTGGTCCACTGTTGTACCAATTGCTATTTCTTTGTTTATTGTGATATGCCTGACGAGATGTGTTAGTTTTATTGTTTTGTGGTTTAGAAGGTGTGGTCGAGGGGTCAATTATTCCCCTTGAGTGAAGAGTAGTTGCTTGCTTCTTGTCTTAAAATTGGATGGGCATTTCTTGATGGAATGTCCCATCACTTGACAAATGTCACAGTAATTTTTCAGACAATTTCTCTTGGTGTGACCTTACACCTTATATTCAATGCATTGTAATTCTTTAGTTTCTTTTGAATCTTCCTTCATGAGTTTTAGATCTTTCATCTTTGTTATCATGTCTTGCCATAGGGCTTGGACTGTCTTTGATTCTCCATCACTGCTATCTTTTGTTTTGTCATCATCGTTTGCCTTCCATTTCGCTTGGGAGGATGTTTTGTCCTCACTCTCAATGTCCATTTCCTGATAGTAGGCATGGACATATCAGGGTGGAGAACGACTTTCATCATTTTACATAGTGAGGGAATCAATACCTCAATGAACCATTGCTTCTTCACTCCATTAGTCAGTTTGAAATGACCCTAACCGGCCATTTACTGATTTCGACCAATAAACCTTAAGCAGATTTGAAATAAACAATAACATGCAAATAACCAGCAGATATACTCGAATAACCAGCATATATAATCTTATTAAAATTCTTAGAAAATGGTATGTATTTTACAACAGCAATACAAAACCATAGATTATAATATTCCAATTTGAACTATGAGCAAATAACAGTAAGACTAGATGATAAGGAACCTGGTAAAACACTGGTGAACTATGAAGTGAATCCGCACCAGGATGAATTGGGTTTCCATCCAATCCACCAAGAAATGCTGAAGGTTTCCGTCCTCAGATTTCTGATTCGATAGCTAAATCTTCTCGAATTCTCAAGGAGAAATAATATCCATAAACTGAAGCATGCTGAATGAGACTCCAAAACCTCCTCTTATGGTTGCAGTTGCGACTCTTTAGTTTCCCCACTGTGACTCTTCATATTCCCAATTCGTCTCTTTATAATTTCACTTTAAGTCACTTTTAAATAAAATGACCGTTGAGTTATAAAGTAAAATAATAAATAAGTGAGGAAACCTTCCGGCATTAAAATGAGGGCCCAAACGAGCTCGGATGCCGACATGTGATAGCTCGTCGGAAAGCTCTCCATGAGATGCTCCAAGTCCACTACTGAAAAGTCGAAAATTCTGAACCCTTGTTGACTTACTATAAATAGTAAGTACCTTGGAAACTTGCGGAAACTGCTCCGATTGGCCTGGAACTGAAACCACCTAGGCCAATTATCTCCCGAAGCACTGCCATGCCACTATTACCCCTCCGGACGAAGGTAAAATGGCTAATGCCCCGACACCATATAAGGTACCCCAAAAAGGGGGACATTACAATCATCCCTTCTTGCCCTCAAGCAATCGGTATCAGTATGTTGAGATCAAATACTTGGATCCCAAACTAATCTCAGGGAAGCTGCTCCATCGACCTGTCGTGTGTAACTGACACAGTCATTAGGCTCCGATCTGTGAAGCCACTCACTCCATAACCAAACAGTGGCCAAACTAATGCCCGACCCCCAACTCACTGCAAGATCAATCGTGCCAATCTGCCCTGTATTGCTGTCATTTGTAAGTAAGGTCTCAACCCAACTGAGAACCTCACTCCAACTGGGATCTCTTGCGCCTCTACCATCCCATGTCGGAGAAAACCAAATCTCTTGTTGATCGGCTCCAGAAATGAGAACCAATCGTGAGTATGCCCCTCCTAGATCCCACAAGCAAAAGAGCCATACATCTCCCCAGCTGACTGAAATATCTCGATGCTCATTGTCCATACTGAGTGACATATCAGAAGTATTCATTTGCCATAAAGCTGCCCCTCTGATCTGTAGTATGTACTAGAAACTGCGTTGCAGAGGCAAACTGTCAAAACCGTTGGATAAGGCTTCCACCTGCGATGTATTGAACAGCTCTACTGGAAACCTCAAATCAGCATAAGGACTCCTTGACTGTCTCTCTATACTCGGAGTCATACAATGTATACCATTGTGTGAAAAATTCACACCAACAGCATAACCAGCATGCCAAGCTCGATAACCCCGTATTGAATGAGTCCTACCTGACCAACATCATCAACGAGTGGTAGTGTAAAAAAAGACATATCACTCATCATGCCATAAGACATAACTACCCCTCTTGGACTGTGGGTACACAAACCATGGTGCTCATCAACTGAGCTCACCCTGCTACTCCAACTTGGTGACCAAGGCTCACCTCTGATAACTATACTTGGGTCCCAGACCTTGCAACTAACCTCATCGTCACCCTGGGAATAGGAAGTATCTCCCTCATCTATCTCAAAGAGGGGATTGTCAAATGTCCACTCGGTATCCATCTCAAACAAGGAGTTATCCATCTTCTGAAAGTGATGTAACTCATCAAGAAACCCTCGATGACCCAAAGATCTTCTTGGACATCTGTCCAAGTCATAGGTTTGCTATATGCTGTCAAGCTCCTGAATCACCTCCTAATAGAATTCAGACCTATCCCTATCATCTTGCTCCCTGAACTGGCTAGAGACCACAATCTGATTCCTCGCCTCTAGTAGAGTGATACGAGTATGCTCCAAGGTGCCCTGAGTAGCACTAAGCTCCCTATTGAGCTTATTGATCTCAACCTCCTTATTCGTCAACTGCTCAGCGTTAGTCCCGACAACCTGTAACAGGTGGTCACGGTCTGTAAGTAATCTCAAGTACTTTGATTTCCAATCCTCAAATGCTATCCTGACTCCCGGTAAATCTGTAGTGAAGGATCCAATCCTCCTGTCGTGTTGCCCTTGATCTCTCTGAGCTGTCCTGTACAGATCATCAATGTTCCGATGAGTACTATCATGGTGAAGTAGTGCTGCAATAATGGCGTCATCACTAACTTTTAGCTGACTCTTTAAGACACACTTCTCATCAGTGTTACCCTGAGAGGCACTGCCAAATGGGTCATCCATATCCGTGTGATGCAAAAGTGAAGTGCTGCTAAAGAAGTCACATGATTCCTCATTACCAGAATCGCTGAAGGTCTCCAACCGATTACCACAACCTATAACCATGGAGTTATCAAACTCCGCCATCAAGTCACCGAAGTAGAGTTTTGAATACTCACCACTATGTCCCGAAAGTGAGGTAGTCACAAATGTAATGTCTCTATCAATAGGCTGCAATTTATCTTTCCCTTGATCAATCGTGCAAACATGCCCCTGTGACCAACTCTCCTGGCATAAGAAACAAAACTGCCCTGCACTCGCTAAGTCTTGACCTATCACCGAAGATCTTGCAACTTGTAAGCCTAATGATGCTCGTTCATTTTCAGACAATGAACTCATGAATTTTTCAGCCCGAAGCTTAATCAATTTAGCTGAGAGTTCGTATGTCATGGATGCGTTCCTTATTCCTCCTCTCCATAATGCCAACAATTCAGATCGCAATTGTTTGCATGTCATAATCCTCATCTAAGATCAAGGATAAGATAGTCATTATGCATTTCTTCACCTCATTTGAATGACGCTCCTTGTAATTATTTAGGAGATATTGAAATAATTGCTCAATCATTGCATCATAACCAAGATTCAGCATGTGACTGAAAACTCTAGTGCTTGCCACTAACTCCAAGTTTTTTACCTGCTTATCAAAAGTAGAGTCTCTGTCATACCTCAGCCCATCTAAGCTGTCTACAATCAGCTGTAACACCTATCTCCAAACATGCTCGGTGTAAGGAATGATGGGGGTTGTAATTCGAGTGATCTCACTGAGACATGAGGCGACTGGAAGCCTAATATCTCGAAGTGGATGACTCAAAAATCTGCGTTGCACTAAGGCAACCATTGTGGGATGCATGGCCCAATTGAAAAGCTTGCAATCAGCTTGATCTATCTTGGATAGATATGAATTTATTTCATTAAGTTTGACCAGCATGCTGCTTGTAATTTTCTGTTCTTCTAATTGCCAGCCAAGGCAACATAATTCATTGCCTATCTCCATCTCCTTTCGGATATCTCTGAGCTGGGCACCGTAAAATGTGCCATTGAATTCCTTAGACAATAGGACTCTCCAAAGACTCCATGATTAAGTCTTCCTCCAAGTTCGTACCAAAGACTGAATCACTTCTGAAACTACAAAATGCTGTCACTGCAATGAAAATTTCTGATCTGTTCTGGCTGAAGGCGCTCAAATAGTTCCCTGCTCACTTCCTTATTTAAAATTTCATACAAACTGGATCGGATTACATCTGCTGAACAATTATCATTCAATTACTGATAACGTCTCGTTATATAGGCGTGCAAGTCTGTAAGTATGTGCTTCATCCCTTTAATAGCTGTAATGATCTGTGCTAGTTTCTGATGCAAATTTCTGATTATTCTTGACAGAGTTTATTCCAGAATAATGTCCTTCATAAGTTTTTAACTCAAGGAGACGGTTCCATTATCGAGTGATAATTTACCAATGTGATAGGGAGATGTTTGCAAGGCAATAGTCTAGTATTTGAAAACAACAACCAAATTTTCCTTGCCCAGACACTTCTGGCACTGAATGAGTAAATTGAAAACAACCCTCCAACAGTTTGAGATTGCTGCTTCAAGGAATGCGTGTGCCTATTGCTCTAAGTTTACTGCCACTGGTTGGATGAATAAACTGAAATGTCCTTCCTACTGATTTTTAGAAAAATTCAGATTTTGAAGGATGACTGCAATTAAAAATCGTAATTTGGAGTTGTCTGGTTTTCATATACGAGAATGATTGAAAGGTGTTTAAGATTGTGGATCCCCTCAGTGTTACACTCTATACTATCAGTTATATAAGTTCTTTCTGCATCCTTATTTATGAATTATCCAGGCACAAATATATAATACCAGAGATAAATACAACAGGAAATGATTTATAATTCCAGAGTTGCACTTAATAGAATTTTACAATAGTGTCACAAATGTGGATCAATTCAGTGTTACACCCTTTTATCATGTCGTGCGAATGCTAATGCTTATACAAGAAAAATGAGTACCAACTAGTTCAGGCCATGCTCTCTCTGTAGTCGGGTGGCTTCACACTTGTTGTAATGACCCTTACTCAAAGGCCACTAAAAACTACCAATGCTGAAGTGAGGAATTTTAACAAACACTTGGCATGCAAAGTGAACAGCACTGCTGAAATGTAAAATGTTGAAGGAGATAATTGTTGAGCAACAAATCCACTCAATTCATTGATGCAAAATCAGAGCCAATACATGTGTATATTCTTTCAATGAAAATATTGACTCTCTTACAATCAAGTCCCCTTTCAAATTTTACAAGTTATGTAGTACCAAGAGCTGCTATTAAATTATGCAAAGAAATGGTGGAACTGATTCATTGAACAAATTAACTTGACATCTTATATGAGACTAGATGCAATTACAATCTTTGCTTATTATGAACTGAATTCACAGACTGGTGCAATTCAACTTAGTTATGCTAATACAAATAGAACACTCCCTTTTGAACTTCTTACACAGCTGGATACAAGTTCAATGACCGGATATGACATAAGACATCTCATACAGTGGACATATACAGCAATGACTAAACTCTAAACCTTCATAAAAGTATGGCATTCAAATATGCATCAACAAATGCAATGATTAACAATGCTGACTGGGATATGCAAAATTCATAAGACTGATTACAAAGGACAGTGACTGAATTGTTTTATGCAATGACTGTTACAACTTGACTGCATTTCAAACCCTTACTTATCAGATTTACATATGCAATTTTCTATGTTCAAATGCAAAGAAATAGGAACCTGGAAAGATGCAATCCGCTGTCACCTAACTGCCAATGATGCCAACCCAGTTTGCAATCCCAATTGCCATCCACTCTGCTGCTGTACGGTCTGCAGGTACAGGCCGTACCTGTACGGACTGTATGGCACTGGTAATAAATAGTTGCTGGGGCAAACACTGCCGAAAATGCCGGGAATGGAATCGCCAGGGGTTGAGGACTATCTTCCCCAATTCGTAAAATCAGGCTCCCAATGGATTGGTAATTATGAACAAAAATGTGGGTCCAATCTGAAAATCGAACCTTCCTGGATATACCACAGAATTCACTAAAATGTTCTCCAAGTAATAGCAAAGTGTTCTCCTTGATGAATAAATGAAAATCCAATTGTTTCAACCACTGATAACACAAACCCTCAATAAAATCTGAGGACTCCAAACATGTCAAAACTCAGTCCAATTCTGAATACTCTATAAAGCTCAACATGAAATGGCTGATTACCACTTCCAATGTGCAACCCTTCAGAAGATATCTCACCTCCTCAGTTATGTAAACCTTTAGGAGTTTTCGTTCCCAAAGATCAAAAGGAAATTTGCAGATCTAGATGACCACAAATGCTCCAAGATGAAAATGTAGTAGGAACCTCAAATCAAGCATGTCCAAAAGAGAGGCCAAGCCCTCTATTTATTCACTATTCTAAGAAGTTACTAAGAACTTCTAGAAGCATCCATTATAAAATCCCATTATAATGCACTTTTTATATTAAAATAACTTTATAAAACAAAAAGTGCAACTCAACTTAAAATTATAACATGTGGGCCCCACATAACACATAATACTAAAAAATAAGCTCCAAATCATCTCTCCAAGAGCAAATAAGACCATCCAATCTCCAAGACAATCATTAGAACGACTCTCTCACCAAAACCATCTGCCTACGAGAGTCCATGATAGGCAAATCCACTGAAAAATAACATGTCACTAAAAAGGGGACATGACACTTGTCATGCGATTGCCTGATACGATCTCCTTCAGCCCCTCTCCACTGAGCAATCCTGTTCGCAGGTAACGACACCACCCTCCCAGTTACCGTCCCGTGCCATGATGTGACCCGCAATAGTCTAGAAGAGGCCGTGAGTTGGTTTCCACTTCCGAACACTTCCTCTTCATGTCCAGTATTCTCTGGCCTGTACGCGTAGGAGTAGATAGTATATTATATTTCTTCCTGATTACACCTACTGAATGATTATCATCCAATTACTGATAACGTCTCGTTATATAGGTGTGCAAGTCTGTAAGTATGTGCTTCATCCCTTTAACAACTGTAATGATCTGTGGTAATTTTTGATGCAAATTTCTGATTATTCTTGACAGAGTTTATTCCAGAATAATGTCCTTCATAAGTTTTTAACTCAAGGAGACGGTTCCATTTTCGAGTGATAATTTACCATTGTGACAGGGAGACGTTTGCAAGGCAACAGTCTAGTATTTGAAAAGAACAACCAAATTTTCCTTGCCTAGACACTTCTGGCATTGAATGAATAAATTGAAAACAACCCTCCAACAGTTTGACATTGCTGCTTCAAGGAATGCGTGTGCCTATTGCTCTAAGTTTACTGCCACTGCTGGGATGAATAAACTGAAATGTCCTTCCTACTGATTTTTAGAAAAATTCAGTTTTTGAAGGATGATTGCAATTAAAAATCATAATTTGGAGTTGTTTGGTTTGCATATGCAAGAATGATTGGAAGTGTTTAAGATCGTGGATCCCCTCAGTGTTACACTCTATACTGTCAGTTATATAAGTTCTTTTCTGCATCCTTATTTATGAATTATCCAGGCACAAATATATAATACCAGAGATAAATACAATAGGAAATGATTTATAATTCCAGAGTTGCACTTAATAGAATTTTACAATAGTGTCACAAATGTGGATCAATTCAGTGTTACACCCTTTTATCATGTCATGCGAATGCTAATGCTTATACAAGAAAAATGAGTACCAACCGGTTCAGACCATGCTCTCTCTGCAGTCGGGTGGCTTCACACTTGTCATGCGAATGCTTGACACGATCTCCTTCAGCCCCTCTCCACTCAGCAATCCTGTTCGCAGCTAACGACACCACCCTCCCAGTTACCGTCCCGTGCCATGATGTGACCCGCAATAGTCTGGAGAGGCCGTGAGTTGGTTTCCACTTCCGAACACTTCCTCTTCGTGTCCAGTATTCTCTGGCCTGTACGCGTAGGAGTAGATAGTATCTGTGGTGGCGGGTGAAGGGTGAGTTGTCCCTTATAGAGGCTGGACACCAAGTATGTCTTGCGTGAGGGATATGCCAGAAGAAAACGCGAGTTCTTGTCTTGCCTCAGCGTATTGTCTACAACCCGAGGTGGTATGCCTGTCCCGCGCTTGTGTCCCTTTCACGACAACATTCACACATTTACATTTGCTGCCGGGCTTCTCAACACTCGTGAGCGACCAACGTGGCCTCCTAGTTGCTTCCCTTGCTCCATATCTCTGTTCAAATAAAAAACTCCAATCTTCGTGGATAGTAATGAAGTATTAATAAAGTCTTCCCCAGAATAAAGTCTTCCTTCAAAAGTTTGGGACCCACAAAGTTTTATTTAGAATTAAACTAAGTTTATATGCACCGACACCTGCGATTTTCTTCCTTGTAACCTTCGGCACTGATGATAATGCTTCTCAAGGTCCCGATAAAATTTTTACTCAAAATTAAAGTCTGCATCAAACACCCCTTTTTTTTTCCGTAAATCTTCACGATTTAATACTTCCAAACCATTAAATGTTTCCTTAACACTTCACACGATCGAAGCCACTGTTCAGAGTCCTTACGCATTGAGATACCCTTACAAGGGATTTCGATCCTGCTGGTAGGCTCCTTGAACATAGTATTGGATATAAAATAATCCTCTTTTGTCTATGAGATACCAGATTTACAAACGAGATCCCCCAAATAACTCTTTTTTTTTTGTAAAAATTGCTGCAACTGAAAATGACTGTCACTCATAAAAACCCTTCTTAAAATGTCTCTATAAGAATATCTCTGCAAATCTTGTAGAAAAACCTCACAGGCTGGCAGAATTCTTGGCTCTAATACCACTGAAATGACCCTAACCGACTATTTACTGATTTCAACCAATAAACCTTAAGCAGATTTGAAATAAACAATAACATGCAAATAACCAACAGATATACTCGAATAACCAGCAGAGATAATCTTATTAAAATTCTCAGAAAATGGTATGTATTTTACAACAGCAATACAAAACCATAGATTATAATATTCCAATTTGAACTACAGGCAAATAACAGTAGGACTGGATGATAAAGAACTTGGTAAAACACTGGCAAACTCTGAAGTGAATTCGCACCGAGAGGAATTGGGTTTCCGTCCAATCCACCAAGAAATGCTGAAGGTTTCCATCCTCAGATTTCTGATTCGATAGCTGAAGCTTCTCGAATTGTCAAGGAGAAATAATATCCATAAACTAAAGCATGCTGAATGAGACTTTAAAACCTCCTCTTATGGCTGCAACTGTGACTCTTCAGTTTCCCCACTGTGACTCTTCATATTCTCAATTCGTCTCTTTATAATTTCACTTTAAGTCACTTTTAAATAAAATGACCATTGAGTTATAAAGTAAAATAATAAATAAGTGAGGAAACCTTTCGGCATTAAAACGAGGGTCCAAACGAGCTCGGATGCCGATGTGTGATAGCTCGCCGAAAAGCTCTCGACGAGACACTCCAAGTCCACTACTGAAAAGCCGAGAATTCTGAACCCCTGCTGACTTACTATAAATAGTAAGTACCTTGGAAACCTGCGGAAACTACTTCGACTGGCCTTGAACTGAAACCACCTAGGCCAATTATTTAGGCCAATTATCTCCTGGAGCACTGCCACGCCACTATTACCCATTCGGACCAAGGTAAAATGGCTAATGCCCCGACACCATATAAGGTACCCCAAAAAGGGGGACATTATGGTTTGTGTACCTGCAGTCCAGGAGGGGTAGTTATGTCCTCCATTTCGCCTTCCATTTCGCTTGGGAGGATGTTTTGTCCTCACTCTCAATGTCCATTTCCTGATAGTAGGCATGGACATATGAGGGTGGAGAACAACTTTCATCATTTTACATAGTGAGGGAATCAATACCTCAATGAACCATTGCTTCTTCACTCCATCAGTCAGTTGGTTCTCCAACTTCACCAACAATTCCTTGAGCCTATGACTGTAAGCTCATAGTTTCTTATCTTTCCCTTCTTGGTATTGAATCTTTGCCATGATCTCATTGTCATCTTGCAATAGTTTAAACTCTGATCAAGTTCTTTTTTCAACATGCCCCACGAGGCTGTAGATTCTGCTTCATGTCATGTGAACCAATCAATGGCTATACCTCATAGCATTGCAAGAAATGATCTCAACTAGTGGTCCTTGTCTTATTGGCCACTCACTATCCATATGGTTACACATTTCTTAAAGTGTCTCATAGGATCCTCAAATTTTTTTTGCTGTGAACTTTGGGATTTTTTGTGTTTCCACACTTGGACTTGCCGAGGGAGTCACCATTGTCTTCACTTGATGTTGTCCTTTTGCATTAGACCTGGGTGGATTATCTTGACCTACATTCTGATGCTTGCCTTGCACTCTCGGCCACATACGAGTATAATCTTTCACCCATCTGACCTTGCTCTAATACATCTATTGTACTTTGGTTATCTTTAAACTCGTTCTTGCACCTCCTTTATCTAGTTGTTTTTGTTTTAGTCCCTCTAATTCTTGGTTCCTCGAGATGAATAACTTCCCAATGTGGTATATTTTATTCTTGAATGGATCGATTAATTTGTTTCTAGAATTTCTTTCTTCACCCTCCTCGTTTGATGTTGACTATACTGATGGATTGCCTGGTTGGTCAACAAGGGCTGAATGCACTTCGTTAGGGAGTGGTAGATGCTTGAGTATTTCCTCCCTTGCTCTGTGTATGCTCGTTGGTGAAGGTCTTCCTTTCTTCTTGACCTTGACTACCACTAACATTTTGGCTTTAATTTCTTGGTGGGATTGGGCTTTTTTAAGAAATCATTTGGTTTCTTCCACAATTCTTCTTAATCTTCTTCAATTTTCTCCTTGTTCTCTTAGTTGAAGGGGTTTTCTTACCATTCCTTTGGTCGCTTAATGACCACTTGGAATACATGTTCTGTCTTGCATTGGTGTAACATTCTTCTTCCCGCAGGTGTCTTTCTTGTACCATTGCAGTATTTGTTTCCTTCACTACTTTTGATCCCTGTTGAGCCGAAGGTCTTGAAGGATAATGAAGTGGCGTGCATAAGCCTAAGTACTCTGTGCCACAAACAATCAACTTCTTCATTGACGATAAGATTGTCCCAGATGGCATGTTGAGGGACCTCTCTTGAGAGCTTCCCCCCAAATGTGTCCGAAAAATTTATTAAGTCCTATGTAAGTCGGTCTTCTCATTCTTTGTTGGCTTGTATTGGTTTGTTGACAAGCTGTCCCACTAGATGGCGATGATTCTTGTCCGTGAATCATACTTTGTGAGTGTTCAAATCAGCAGTGATGCCAACTTTTTTACTCAAATATCCTACTTTAGTGAATTATAGAGTAAACATAAATAACAGAATTACAGAACAAGATATTATCAATTACTTGCAATCACATTCCAGAAAGATTGTCTTTATTTTCATTTAGTAGATATGCAGTTTATATAGGAACTCATATGTGTCGTTCCCGAATAAAGTACAAGGAATATATGGGCAGGCCAGTGTTGGTTGAGAACATCAACTGTTGACAACTGCCAAGAAACCACAACTGTGAAGCACTGAACTTAATTACACTTTAACTTATTTTATTACATGCCAAACTACAGTAGCTGCAATGTTCACTCATACTGTTTTTGCAAACTTGTTGATTTTTCTTTATTATCTACTTCTTTGTCCCTTCAATGATATATATAATGAAAATCAAGGAAACCTATTAAAATATAACATGACACCAAAAACAGTCTTGCAACTACATATTCTCCAAAAATGTAATCTCTAAATGAACCAATATACATTGGATTAATTTTTTGTCATTGGCAATGCAGGGCATTCACTAATGATAAGCCTCGGAATGATTCTAAAGAAACTTGCTTTAGAGTATAATCTTGCAGTATTGGTAAGCTCTTTGCATTTTGGTTGCCATTGTTTAACTCTTTTCGTCAATACATTTCCCTTTTATTTCAAATTATTGTCAGATACAGATGAAAGATGCTATATGCACACAGCAATCTCATTGATCACATCTGTTTATTTCTGGTCTTTAAGATAATGTTTTGTTCTTATGTTTATTAAGATATATGTGAGATTCCTGTTATAAAATTCTCTTTCTTTAAAAGCCAAACAATGGGAACTTAGGTCAACGAATTTCCATGTCTAGTCACTGACTAGAATTGATGATTGTAAAGCCCTTACAGGTCCTTTAAGAGTTTGGCCTCTATTGAAATCTTCTAATTAGAAGTATTTATTGATGAGACTGGACGCCAAATCTGATTTTATTATTAAAGTTTAATAAAACAAACATAATTGACTTTATGCAACATCCGAGGACATTTTATCATATCAATAGTAAATTCTAATAGTTCAAAATGAGTAATGGTTCTCCCAAAGTACTAAGTCCAGGAGTCACTTTGACATCAAATACTTCTTAGAGAAAAGATCAAGACAAAATGGAATGGAAACTTGAAGGTAAGGGCATTTGCAAACTGGCATATCAAGCCAAGCTTCATTTTAAGCGGTTACAAAAAGAAAAATATTTATCCATTGGGTACAGTGAGTCTGAAATTTGTAGGTGCAATGTTTAGAAGGGATAACCTCTGCAGGATTTGAGACTGAGATGGCAGAATTTGACGATGAGACAGCAGAGGAACTATAATCTCAAGCTTGAGAATGAATAATGGTAAGGGTGCAATTTGAGATTAATGCTAGATTTTGTGGATGTGATGATGCAATTGTTGTGGAGAAGATCTATACTAAATTCTGTGTAGATCTGTGTCTACTATCAGTGAACAGGAGCCTAGACACTTTTCAGTTTTGGAGCTAGAGTTAATGAAACAAAGTATATTCTTCTTTTTTCAACCTTTTTAAGGTATAGTATAGTAATTTCAATCTATTCAAGCCATTATAAATTAACAGATCATTATGTCAGTATTACAGTATTCTTCCTCTCCCCTATACAGATACACATATCCGTACATCAGATAATGAATACAGATATGGTATTCTAGGATATGGATTGGATTCTGTATCCAAATGTATGAATACATAAACCTACACTTGGGCTGGATCTGATACATCTAGATACAGTACCACACTGTCTGGTGCTGTATCTAGTTTAGTGTTGATTATAGAACATTAAAAAATTGCGAAAAGGATAAAACATTAAAAATGTTCAGATGCACATGCACGCACATATATATTTAAATCATAAAAGATTAAAACATAATAAAACAAACTAAGATAAAAGCCAAAATATGTATAAATACATATATTAAAAGTTATGTTCTCTGCCCTTAGATGTATAAATAATTGAATAAATTTATAATCCATATTTAACCATATCTATATTAGAGGATCTAAAAAAACTCATTGCATCTACATGAGTATCTTATCAAGGTTGAAAATCTCGGACTTGGCAATAACTCGGCCGGCCCAAAAAATTTGAAAAACTCGGAATCGCCAAAAACTCGGCGGAAAAATCGGCAATAAATCAGCACTTTTATCGAACATTTTGAAAATATATAATTTCTTAAAATATTCTTAAAAACACACACATATACACCAAATTTGTAGAACATATACTGATTTGAGATATCCACCATATATGAATCAAAGTTTTGAGTTAAATACATAGCAATTACTATTAGAACTTAGCAGATTAACATAGAATCATATACCAAAAAACAAGTGCGGCATCTAAATAGAAATAAGTTCAAATCTCAATACATATCAAAGTCAAACTCCATGAAACTACAACTTCTGAATACATAGTAGGTTCAAATTTTAGTATCAATGAAAACTAGAAGTAGAAATCATAAATTGCGTCTACGACTAAAGCTCAAAAGAGATCGCTGCTGTTGGGTGGGTGGTGCTGAAGTAGTTGCGCCATCCCCAACAAGGGGCTGAATAGGTGCCTCAATAGAAGCCCCCGATGTATCATGACCGAGCTCATGTTCCTCCTCACGTGCTGCCACTTCTGCATCCCAATCATCTTCCTCCATATCAAAGTCAGCTAGTTGATCATCAATCAAGAAAGGATCCACATGCACATCCACATCAACATCATCACCATCAGGAGGAGCAACCCAATCTGCTTCATATGGATCAATCTCATCAAGGTCAAGTGCTTCATATGAAGCCTGTCCTCGCACCTTCTTTTCATGCAATCGAAGGTTGTACCGCACATAAACCAAGTCATTCAAGCGCTTCTGAGTCAACCTATTGCGCTTCTTTGTATGTATGTTCTCAAACACTCTCCAATTTCGCTCACAACCAGAAGCACTACATGGCTGCGATAATATTCGGATGGCAAGCTTTTGAAGATTAGGTGTTGTGGCACCATAATCTTCCCACCACAGATCTGCAAGGATTAAAAACAAGTTAAACCGTTTATAATGTGGTGAAGATTCTAATAAACGTAATGAGCGAAATAAATGGTATAATAAAAGTAAACACATGTTCTTGTTTACCTGGCTGCAGAGTGTATCTCCTACGTTTGCAATCAGGTGAAGAAAACAATGGCCCTTCTTCCCTCTTGTAGCTCTGTAACTCATCAAGTACAAGGTCTCGTTGGTCCAAATCAGGAACCAATCTCCGAATACATGTGTCTATGCCAACTTGAACCTCTGCATCTGCTTTGAAAGTGTTGGAGAAGTAATACTTGGGGTTCAAGTAGTAGGCAGCAGCATGAATATGTTGGTGGAGTTGTCGGTTCCACTTATGATCAATTATGTTCCATATGGGTCTATATTTGGTCTCATTTGACCTATACAAGTGTTGAATGGCCTCTTTGGCCCTATCCATGGCCTCATATAGATACCCCATGGGGCTTTTATCCCCATCCACTATTCGAAGAACCTTCACCAACGGTTCTGACACTTGGACATAAAAAATTTAACCAAAATCAGCGAATTGCATTATTTGAAAATTAAATAACGAAATTATAAATCATCAATCAAGGTTCAAAAACTTACCTTGATGATCTCCTCTATTAGCTTGCTAAATGTAAGATCAAACACAGCCTTCGCAACCTTCTCTGCTTCAGGCTTCTTGGCATAAGGACTCTCCAACCATTCCATACTCACAAACATCCGCCTTAGGTCGGGCAATGCATCTAATACACTTTGCAAGTTGAGAAAATTAGTAGCAAAGTGTGTGACCCCTGATCGCACAAGATCCTTATCAGCAGTGTATTTTTTCATAAGACTCAGGACCCATGTGTGATTGTAGATGTACTTTGTGATATTTCTTCCATCTTCGACCACCTTCGCCACCCAACTTAGTTTCCCTAGGTCCTCAAGGAGCAAGTCAAAACAATGGGCAGCATAAGGGCTCCAAAATAATGTGGGATGCCTATCCATCAGAAGTCTACCGACTGCCACATATGCAGCTGCATTATCAGTCACAATCTGGATGACATTACTCACTCCCACTTCCACCACCACCTCATCCAACATGTTGCACAAAGTCTCTACATTTTTCACTTGATCAGAGGCATCAACTGATTTTAGAAGTACTAACTGCCCTCCTAAAGCAACAAGAAAGTTGATGAGCGTCCTATTCCTACCATCTGTCCACCCATCTGATATAATTATAAATCCTTTTATAATTATAATTATAGGCGTTTTTAACTCAAGTCATATTGTTGCCAGAATTCTAGTGTATTATTATACACTTCCTTTTCATATAAATTGATAATTTTAGTGACCTTGCTCTTTGTGTCCAAATTCATTGACACTTCCTCCATTAGAAGTTTAGTTGTCTCTTCATTGAGACTTGGTTTTACTTGTGTCAACGTTTCCTTAGCTATTTTATTGTTGGTTACCAGATCAGTTCGCCATTTAGCCATAATTCTTTGGTTCAGTTATGGAGGAAATTTGGCCCTATAATCTCTAGGACTTCTGTTGAAATGTAAGAAAGTTTCCAACAGGGTAACCTCTATTTTCTTCTTATCTTCTTCTACTAACACATTGAACCATTTGACTGCGTTTGATACTTCGCCAAAATCCATGACTTCATCAACAATGTTATCTACAGTCAGTGTTCGAGCCTTACCTTTTATTGGGGATGACAGTAGAGTTTGTGGAATCGGATCATCAGCTTTATCATCTGTTATGTCAACAATCACCGGTACTCCTATAGGTTTGTTCTTGACAGAAGTCTCAGCGCCCACCCAATATACCCTTTCCTTTCCTGGTGTCTTTGACCGGTGGCTCTGTGGTTTTCTGGCATTCTTCTTCTGCCTAGTGTTGCCGCTGAAGAAGACTTGTCTAGGTAGCAACACTTTCTTCATGTACCTTGTCCACATCTCCAATAAGCACTTGACTTATCCTTCTTCTTATTGTGAAACTTTGCTTGGGCAGTTCTTGTTGGGTTGCCTCTTGCAGAGTTAGATGATTTTGTACTTCAAGTACAGATTTTATCCTTAGCTCTTTCTCCATATCAATTGAAGACTTCCATCTTCCTTCTATGATCTCTAGCAAATCATTCGGTATTATTCTGTGAAGCTCAGTTGGTGTGTAGTTGAACTTGTGGATACAGTGTACTACAACTTCTTCTAGCTTTCTTTTGTCCTCTTCGTTACTAAGACCATATCTCCTTCCAATTGTTCCCAATCCACCTCGTTTCTTAACTACTTCAACAAATTCTTCAATAGTTGGTTTCCTTCCTCTTGGTGCATCCTCCTTCATCGATTTCATAGATTTCCTCTTTTAGAGAAGAGGAGTTGTGTCTTCAATCTTTGTTTCTTCCTATTCTTCCCCTTGCTTATTGGACACCGATTGTGCTCTTCTCCTTTGAACTATGGGTTCTATTGTTACTGGTTTCTTTTTTGGTGTGGGAGACTTCTTCACATAAACCTTTTTAGGTTCTTTTACTGAAAATTTCTTCTTCAGATTTTCCAAAATTTCCGAATATGTCCCAAACCGGTATGAAGAGAGATCTAGATCACTCTCTTGTAAAGCATCCGCATAAGCCTTGGCTATCTTAGTGGAGATTTCATAACCGAGCTCCGGTGCGTACCCAGTTCTTGGCTCCACAACCTGAATAATGCAGTGATCGGTGGTGAGAAGAAAACACACCTCATCCTTATATGAATCAACAATAGTTGACGGGATCCTTTCCCTGGCGTGCATCCTCAGCTGGAAGGCCTCAAAGTAATCGGTCATAACTTTGCTAAAATGGTTTCCCAGTCTGTTAGCCATATTACTTATTTGAATCATTACTGGTCTATCTGTTTTCCATGTTACTTTGCCTATTCCCAGAAAGAAATTCTGATAATAAAAGAATCGACATACCAGTAGGGTTCCATATTTCAGTAACTTCTTCACAAGACCGAGCTTCTTCAAATTTTCAAAAATCTGCCCTCGTAGCATGGCGCATATATCATACTGTGTGTTGTCGTGCATGATCTGGTGTGCGGCGTGAATGGCTCCTCCAGACACACTGTTGAGGTTGCTTGATTGATAGATTTTGTACCCTATCACCGTAGACGCAAGCCGAACTCCCTCATCCTCTATATTTTTGACAGTCATCAACCGATTGTCGGACTTCAATTTTGTTAACCTTGCGACAACCGCATTCACAATGGTTCTGAGGTTAAGAGCTTCCCCTTTGTTGCTATATTTGGTAACCCTTTGTAGATCCTCCTTAGTGATTGGTGTGCATGTGCCGTTTGCTAGCCAGAACCTCGGTTCATGCACACGACTGAGAACCAATCTTATCCAATCCGGTCAAAACACAGTTGGATAACAGACTCCATTGATCAATCCTGAAGATACGAGCTTTGCATACTTATCCTTAAGCTTTCCATCTTGGCATAGTGAGAGATACTCGCTCTGGATGAAGGTTTCACCCAACTCTTCTTGCCTAGCGTGAATAAACGCAGAAACATCTTCAGTCAGCAAAACTCCTTCAGGCATCGATGAGAGCACACCTGTCATGTCATTTTCCCTGTTCTGCACTGGCATGATGTCGTAAACGGGTCGGTCGAATTGGTTTCCTTGAATAAGCTTGACGACATAAGATGTTGATGCCATCGTATTGTGACCGGTTTACACAGAGAACTTCTTTACAAAGATAATTTAGCAAAGACCGTAAATCAAAGCAAGAGAAGATTACTCAATCATAAGATGTCAAAAATCACAATTCGCAAAGAAAAGTGAAAAGAGTAATCATCCTTCCCTTATATAGATTTAGGGTTTAACAGTAATTTCCAAACGGTAACATTTGTTAACAGCTCTAGCATTAATTACCTTACCTAATCTTTTCCTTGACAACCGGTTCTCATGTTTTTACCTGTTGATCAAACCTTGGTTGTGATGTCAGCACTTACCTGTCCGATTCATACGATAGACTGGTAACTTCTTCTTGTTCTACTTTATGATTGCATGAGTTCATTGCTCACCAGTCCTACCAGGAACAGTAGGCGGACTACCGGTTCCCTCTAAGCCTTTTGGGGTCAGTAAGCTAAGGAGATATCATCATCAGTAGATGATGATCTTCTTTCTATCTTCTCCTCAGCGGAGCTTTTTGATTCCTTGTTGAACCAAATCTTCTTGACTTCTTTCTTAGTCTCCTTTCCCTTGTTGCCCTTTTGATTGGGAGACAAGGTCTTATTCACCGGTTTGACCAATCCTCTTCTTTTGTTCACTAGCCGGTTCCTACAATCTTTGGCCAGATGTCCAACTTTGTTGCAGGTGTAACAGACTATCCCGGTTGCCTTCCATGGATTTACCATTTTATTCTTAGGTGAATGACACCAGGAGTCATTATGACTATGTATGCCATAGTTAGCACACTTGATTGTGCTCTGGTTCTCGTTCCTCTTAGGAAATATTGGTCTCAGTGGGGATTTGAATGCCATAGTTTTGGATCTGCATTCATCAACATTGTGTCCAAACTTGTTGCATGCATAGTAGTAACCTTTGAAGCTTCCCCTGCTTCCACTGGACACACTGTTGGCACGAGACCTACACTCAAAAGTCTTGTGGCCATACTTGCATTAGCTCCTGCAGTGACTGTTAGAAGTAATTGGTTTTATCGATGCATTTCTATAGTCATTTGTTTTATGACCCGATTTACCACAATGATGGCAAGAGGTTTTGAAGGTCTTTTTACCTTTGGCTTGGGTTGATTTCTCCCTCTTTTCCATCTTGTCTTTCTTGACTCCAGAGGACTCACCGGTTTCCTTGCTGTTTTGACCAGTGAACCCAAGTCCTGCGGGATCCTTGTGCTTTCTTTGAACCCTCAGTTGCTCAACAAGCTTTTCCGAGCTCTCATTGTATCTTCTAAGTGTCTCATTTCTATCTTCGAGAACTTTCATCTGTTCCTTTAGTTGGTATACTTCAATAGCCAGTCTTTGGCATGCATCATCCTTATCATGCCAATTCTTTTGCATGTCTGCATTTTCTTGTGTAATTATCTACATGTCTTCTTGAAGTTGCAGAACAAGATCACTTTCCCTTACTGCGTCTTCTGCCAGATTCGTTCCTATTTTAGATGCTGCCAGTGATTTCATGACACTGTTCCTTCCATCTTCAACTTTCCTCTTTTCCTCAATGATTTCAGTAATTCTTAGAGCATTGGCTTCCTGCTCCCTTTTTAGGTTGGAGATCTGATCGGTTAGAATCTGATTTTTCTCCATGGGATTAGAGACCGCCTCCTCTGCTTCATCAGATCCACTTTGTCTAGAGAGCCTTCAATAGTTTCATTACTCTCACTGAGTTGTAGAGCTAACTCCTTTCTTTTTGCAAGGGACCTTCTTAGCCTATTATCAAGAGAGGCAATGATGTCATTGGCTTTTTCAAGATGCTTCTGATACCTGTAACCCTCCATGATCTTTCCTCAAGCGGTTAAGCCTTAAATCTTTGAGAACCTAGAGCTTTGATACCAATTGTTAATCCTAACCGGTTACTGAGAGGGGGGGTGAATCAGTAAATACAATTTCTATTCCAATTAAACCTTATATATATATTCTTTCAGAATTAACAGAATATAATCAATCACTAATAAACATAAATAGAAATACACAGGTCAACACAACATATATACATGGAAACCCTCGGTTAGAAGGAGAAAACCACTGTGGGACAGAACCCACAACTTTACTACTGCAGTAATAAAGATGCCCTGTTAAAGGCTTACAAAGCACTCGTAAGAGTGCTACCCGATAAAGGGATTTGGTAGAAGGCCTGATAAGACCTTGACCCTGTTAGGAGTCGCCTTGTGAAAGGACTTTCAACACCAATTAAGATGTTACCCGGTGAAGGGATTTATACAAGAACCTGTTAGGGTTCACCCTGATTGAGGGATTTGAATCTGCTCTCACAATTCAAAGCAATGATCTATAATGACACCTTTTGTCTGATCAGATCATACTTGTTACCCTTTTGCTCTGCTTGGCTGTTGAACCCTTCTTTGTCTTTCACTTCTCAGAAGATTCTCCTTCCTCTGCTCTGTACGCTCTCAACATTCAACAACACTTCTTGTGTATACCATGACCTGTATTTATAAGACATTATTCTTATTAAAAATACTTTCTCATAGTTCCGCCAAGCTGTAAACTCAGCCATAAATCATGCATGCAAAAAGCTTGCAAAATGATCTTGAGTTTACCTTGAAACACCTGTGTAGAAATTAAGCTAACTCTAGTTAAAAAGCTACTTTGGTTTCAACTGTGAATGCTCTGTATAATCCAGTTTTAACTGAGACAGCTGCGCATAATCCGGTTTTAACTGAGACAGCTCCGCATAATCCGGTTTTAACTGAGACAGCTCCGCATAATCCAGTTTGGATTATTATGCAGTTGACCGGTATTTAAACTTATACCCGGTTGGTCATACATTCTGTATGTCTTGTAAGACCGGTTGAAAACACTCTGTTTGGTCTACCATTGCATATTATAGAGTATGATTAGTCTAGCGGTGCTCCGGTGGGATTGATGTTTGCATTTTACTTAACCAATGACAACTTAAATATGTCAACAATATCTACTCCTAGAATTTCCCTCCTTATAAATGGAACACCTGATGGTTTCTTTGATATATCTCGAGGCATTAGACAAGGAGATCCCTTATCCCCTTTTCTCTATGTTATCATGGTGGAGGCACTAGGTAGATCTATAACTAAGGTGCATTTAGAAGGAAAGATATTAGGAGTTAAGGTCACCAATAATATTCCTAATATAACACATCAACAATTTGCTGATGACACCATCTTCTTGGGTGCTAGCAGTAAACAAGAGGCCAAAGCCTTTAAAGATATTTTGGTAGTATGTATGAAGGCTTCTAGACAAAGAGTAAATCCCAACAAATCTGAAGTCTTCTTCATTAATACCCCACTCTCTAAAGCTAGGCAAATTTGCAACATTCTAGGGTATAATATTGGTAACTTCCCTTGTAAATATTTAGGAATTTCCATAGACAAAGGTGCACATACCTCAAAATTGTGTAAACAAATAATAACTAAGATCCAAAATAAAAAGGAAAGCTGGAAAGGAAAATGGCTTACTAAGGATAGTAGCACAACTATGATTAGATCTGTCCTCTCGGCAATCCCTACTTATCAAATGTCTGTTCTCCCTCTTCTTGGCAACATTAAGTCAGATTTAGATAAGCACCTAAGGGACTTTTATTGGCAAGACTCTTCAAAAAGAAAAAAGTTATCTCTGATTAAGTGGGATAATATCTGTAAACCTACATCTCTTGGGGGTCTAGGAATTAAAAATTTGCAATGGCAAAATGAAGTTCTTGGAGCAAAATTAATATGGAGATTATTACAAGAACCAAAAAGCAAGTGGGCTTTAATCCTTCTAAACAAGTATATTTCCAATGCAGACCCAGTAAATATATTTAGATCCCGAAATCATGTCAAAGAGTCCCGCATTTGGAACTTTATTATAGATAATAAAGACATTATCAATAAAAGTCTTACTTGGGATATAGGTAAGGGTGAGGAGGCCCTTTCTTGGGAGGACTCATGGGGAGGTTATACCCCTATGAATAAATTGGGTCTATCCCATATCACCATAGATTTATGAAAAAGATTATTGGGTGACAGGGTTAAGGATTACATATCTTCGGAAGATGGTTCATCATGGAAAGCAGTGAACAATATTCAGATAGATCAGTTATAAAGACAAAAATTAATAGATATTCTTAATGAAAGATGTGTCTCTCTCAAAAACAAGGAAGATAGATTAATATGGACTGGATCAAATGATGGAAAATATAAAGTTAAAAGTGATTATCAATTTATTGTCAAAGAACAAAATATGGATTCTCTAGATATTCCCCTGAACCTTTGTTGGAGCAAAGCATGCGTACCAAAGGCAGGCATGTTTTTATGGGCAGCCCTACAAAATAAAATACTAACTGTAGACAGATTTAGGAAGCTAGGATTTGAAGGACCATCGAGATGTACCCTATGTGAAAAACATGAAGAAAATGTTAATCACATATTCATAACCTGCTCATTCGCGCAAGAGTGTTGGAATTGGTTAAGGAAATGCCTTAACTGGAGCTCTGCTATGCTTATGGACATAGTGGAATTTCTAAAAGCTTGGCCCATATTGTATAAGTATAGTCTATATAAGGATATATGGACTATCTCCCCATCTATATTGATTTGGGAGTTATGGAAAGAACGCAATAGAAGAATTTTTACCAACCAAAAATTAGATGTTAGAACACTAACGATCAAGATAGAAACTTCAGTAGTGGAGATTATAAACAACAGACTTCGTAATCTTATTGATCACAAAAATTCCTTTTCAACATGGGATAATAAAATTAGGAAAATTTGGCCAAAACTTACCATTCCGCCTCTATATGGTAAAGGTGGTAGTAGTAGCAAATTAGATAGAAGTTTATGTAAATGGCAACCTCCTAAAAATGGCTGGCATAAATTAAATTTTGATGGTGCCTCAAGAGGAAATCCGGGCATTGCTGGATTAGGATGCATAATCCATGACTGGAATGGAAAAACTTTAGTAAAATGTGCAAAGTCTATCAAACCAACTTTGAATAATATGGCAGAATGTATGGCAATCCTTGAAGGAATCAAGCTCTGGAAGGCAATGAGAATTGCTAAACTCAAGATTGAAGGTGATTCTCAAATTATGATTAATGCCATTAGATCAAAGAAAACACCCAATTGGATGCTATATTCTAAATTGGAAGAAATATTGGAAATTCTTAATGATATTCCTCAATACGAAGCTAAGCACATATACAAAGAAGGCAACAAGGAAGAAGATTGTCTTGCAAATATGGGTGCTGATGGGGTCACTCGTGTATATTATGAAGAGGAAACATAGTATTAGACAATAGATAAGATTTATATGAATATCTCCAATTACTTAGGCAACAGTGAACATTACAGTGGTATCAGAGCTGGTGATCTTGCCAGCCTGTTGGGATGATTGAGATATTTTGCGATTCAGATCACACCATGGTGCCCAACAATGACAAACAATGGTGGTTGAAGGCACTACAAAAGATTGGCAAAGAGCTCAACGAGGGTGTTGATCTTCCTTTAGATATATTGGAAGTATGTTTGTGTAAGGTTGACCAATTACTTTCAAAATTTATACAAAGGATCCTTTATAGAAGATACTTCGGATTCGCTAGATCCGGTACAGTAGAATAATAGAATAGGGTGAGGGTTGAATCCCACTGAAATTGTAAATACCAAATTGGGAGGGTCTCTCACCTTCGAAATGGCGACCAACAGAATCCCAACCGGAATTCGCAAATACAAATAAAATATCAAATCTCAACATGAAAAATATGTGCTACACGCCGGTCATAAATACCCCTTCGGAGAAACTCCAGAGGGTTTACAAAAGAACGCCGACACGACAAACACCTACGGACAATAATAATAAAAATGGACCCCCCTTTATTAATTAAAGGTCCATTTATAATATTATTTAAATTCTGGGACCATTAATTAATTAAAAATAATTTATTGAAAATGAGGGAGGATCTTTCAAATGTAGAAAGTTGTTAGTATGCGATTTGGAATATTTTATTTGTATTGCAAATTCCAGTTGGAGTTCCGTTGTTCGCCAAATCGGAATGATATTTCCAACGACAGACTAGGGTGGTTGTGAACCACCGGAACTACAACAAACCAAATAGGGAGGATCTTTCACCTCCGAGATGGCGAACAACAGAACTCCAACTGGAATTTGCAATACAAATAAAATATTCCACATCGCATACTAACAACTTTCTACATGCCGGTTATAAATACCCCTTCAGAGAAACTCCCGAGGGTTTACAAAAAAAATCGACACGACAAACACTTACTGACAACAACAATAAAAATGGGCCCATTTATTAATTAATTAAAGGTCTATTTATAATATTATTTAAATTCTGGTACCATTGATTAATAAAATAATTTATTAAAATTGGGGACATTACATTAGGCTTTGGCACCACTTTTGCATCTTGTTCAACTTGCCCTCGTTAGTCCTGTTTGCACACATGACTTACCAAATCAACAAATTAAGGCATGGGCCTTATTTTGCAAATAGACTCCAAGATTGGAGAATGACACAAAGGAAGAGCAACAACATGACAGAGCCATATAAGGAGGTGAATAAGTGACAAGAATGTTTCATCAAAGACAATAGAATGCTTTCAAGACAAAGGTGCCAAGTGATTTGTAAAGATCTTCATTTTGGGTTTCCTATTTTTGTTGCAAATAACTTCCCTACTAAAGAATGGGTACTACCCCAAGCAAGAGGATAAGATTGAAGTTCGTTGGCCAAGGACACAAAGACCATCAAGGATACAAGTTCCTTTTTTGGTTCAAGATGCTTTCACCAAACCTAAGTACTTCAATCACGTAGCATTTTGTAGCAGATGAAGATAAGGAAAAGGATGATGTAAATAGAGTCGTGTCTCTAGAGACTTAGATTAGTTTCAATTATGTACTTGTAATTTCATTTTTACAAATTACATATAATGTCAAAAATTGTAATTGCAGGTGATCATATCACTTGCAAAGCTATACCTTGTAATTACATGTAAACAAATTGCAAATGAAGTTACATTAGAATTGCAATTTGGAATAAGTCATTGATAGTTTTGGAAAAAGTCATAGTTAGTTGGACTTCTCCCACCTTTTTCTCTCAGCCCCTCATGTATATATATAGGGGGTGCTCTTTGTAATTTTTATCTTTTGGCAAGACGATAAAACTATGTTGGTTTGTTAAGCACTCTAAGACTTTGAGCTTAGATGTAAATGAAATTGCTTTCAATCAAAGAGGCAAATTTCTTTTAGACTTTGTGCTAATTTAAGGTGTTATGTGATGACATTTTTTGAAGATTGATTGAGTGTTATGCCATTGTTCAAGAGGAATTTAAACTTGATCTTGCACACTTTGAGCTGCAAATTTTGTTTAGAGTTATAGTTAGATTTTTAGGTTTGATCTTGCAAACTTTGAGTTACTTATCAAATTTGAAGCTCTTGTAGAATGCTCAAATAAGGAGGTAAATCGCAGTGTTATGCTTTTAATTTCTCAATTTGTGTGTGTAAGGTGAAACACACATTGGAGACTTTGAGCTGCACGTATGTTTCATCCTTGTTCCTGAATTCAAGGAAGGAGTCATAGAAAGACTTTGGGCTTTCATGAACTTCTTGTTTTTACTTTGCTAAACTGTATTCAAACGATTGTTGTAAAGATAGAATCATGTATTCTGAAATAAGAGAATACTACGAAAGAACACCTATTCTAAAGAAAGAGGATATGGTGAATGTAATGCCTTGTGAGTTAGCTTAGTGTACGTACTCTTAGGTTTTAGTTTAGTATTAGCTATTTTCAGTATAGGGAGATCCATACTCCCAGCTAGATGATATACTGCCTATGTCCCATGAGGATGATGGAGTAGCATAGTCTATTGTCACACAACTCTCTGAAGAATCCACTACTGCCGCACAAGGACTCTCAATAACCTGTCCCACATCATCTAACAATGTGCTGACTACTGAAGAATCTGATACAACAAGAGGCTCTATGTAGCTCTCAATCAAAGTACTCATCCTAGCTGACTCCACTGCATCTAAATCTGCGACGGATGTTGCCACAACCTCACTACAACCCGTGGATATCAACTCATCACAATTTGCCACTCTAGGGAGCTCAATTGAATCGTAGATGGTGAAGGTTGTACTCAGCTCAACTCCTGTGAAGAACCGAACTGGCTCTTCCTGGATATTTGATATTAATTTGAAATCTCTGTAACTATGTTTTAATAATACTCATGCAAGAACAATTCTGAGAATATATTCACCGACTTGAATTATCAAACATTCAAACAAATAGTTTCATCATAACTATTATCAAATAAATCCTTATTCTCCAAACAGAATTATATAAAATTGTCATTCTGAAAATTATTAAGCACTTGTAAACTGAAAATAGACTCCTTGCAAAATCACGTCTCCACACAATTGAGACGCCTCCCAAATGAGCTGCCACGAAACCAAATGTATATGGTAGCCGTCTTGCACTTTCACCAACTTTCTCTATGCAGCCACAACTCACGCAAATAGGCACCTCCTTTGATTTTTTAGCACGTGACTGTCTGAACAATGCGCATGAAGATTTGAATTGAATGCCGACCCAAGAGGAATGGCCGTACGACCCTATTGAAGATAACATGCAGTCCAGAAATTGCTGTCATCAAACCTCCACACTCTCACGTGCCTGGGAATGAAATTACCACAGCCTGAAACTTAGCACATGTGCTGCCAGCTAAGACGCCTTGAATTTATTTGTAGACGTAGCATAAATGATGTATATCAGATATTAAATTTGATAATGCTCCTTTGCATATTACTTTCAAAAACCATGAAATGAGTATATGCACCTCTAGAGTTATAAACCAGAACTTCTTGTGTTGTATTGACAAACACAATTTAATCAACAAATATAAACTTCAGATTTGAAACTTCCACCAATTCGGTTTACAACAACACCGAATTGTAATCTCAGAGATAATCAGCATGTAAAATTCACCATCATCAGATAATGGCTCAAATTACGAAAATGAAGAATCAGTCCTCGAAACCCTAGCCAGGATTTGTCTTCTTCCCAAATTCCAAGAAAAATAATGATTGCATAAAATGAGAAAAGTGCTTTTTTGAGTAGCATATATATGCTTTTTGGAAAAAAACACTTTTTAATATTTTCACTTAATTGGCTTTAAAAATAATCTCACTTTATAACATAAAGTTATAAAGTCATAAGTTATTAAATTAAATCAAAATAATTTAATTTAATAACACATTTAAAATATAAGCCACTGAACTGTTTGACTGCAATCAACGAACTTCTGACAAAGCACCAATCCAACTGCCCAACTAGGAATAGGCACTGCCCTGCCATAAATAGACTTACTATAAATAGTAAGTCTCTCAAACTGGAGATTCTTTGAACTCGATCCTGAGATATCTGACGCTCCGTGCAAACACCCTGCTAATTTTGGCTATACCCAGAATACCACTTACTAAAAATAGTAAGTTGACCAAAATGATCCGAACGAAGAGCAGACTTGATGAGTCAAACCTCCAGAATAGAATCCCAACACTGGCTCCACCATCTGACCCCCTCTGATCACCTGATTAGCCTGTGAGGGTCGCCAAACCAAACTAATCCCATAAGTCTAAAAATGGGGACATTACAGTGCTCCCTTCCCAAGATTGCTTGTCCTCAAGCAATCAGGAAAAACAAGCAACGTCATAAACCACCCGAATCCTAAGGATGGTCACAAGTAATGTCCCGATCCTCACCAAACTCTTGTGAAGAGAGAACCAACATCAACAGAACAAGCACCACTAAAAACAACATCTGTAAACGAACTGTAGATGTTGATGCTGAAAACAACCCAATGAAACTCAACCCATCTGAAATAACAACTTTGTCAAAACCTGAGTCCTTGTCTACCCAGCACTCACACCCAACTGCACTGGGAAAACAATAGTGACCAAATGTGCCTGAATCACTGTTATCAATTCTACCCTTTGATAAACAGTCCTGAGTGTGTGGATATTGCAAGTAATCTAACTTGCAACTGCCAAATCCATCTGCAAACGATGGTGCTAATCCATCCCATAATGGATGGTAAGATACTGGAGCCGATTTACCCCTGTGTGAGATCAAATCATCCACCTGTGGGTCAAAAGAAAAATGATGAGCATACCCCACCACATAATGCTGGTAGGAATCCCCAATCTCTGTCAATGGCTCATCGTTACCAAACCGGGAATCAAAAAATGGCTCCAATCTCCGACTCCGCATCACTGTAGGCTAGGTACGAACCTAAGCAACCCTCTCAACAAACCCAACCTCAAAATCCCTGTGGGGAAGCATAGTAGAAAGAGTCTCCACAATCTTCCCGACCAACCTCCGAATAGCACAAGAGCCTCGGATGAGAGTACCCTCAGTCACTATAATAATCCTGACGCACATCTGCACTCTCAAGTAGATACTCCATAAATGACTTAGTGCAATAGAAATTATACGTGGAAGCATCAACTCGCTCCCTCGCAATCCACAACTGATTCCCTCGCAAATGTGGCACAACCAACTATCCCCTTCTATCAGCTAAGTGAGATGATGAAGTAGATTCACTCCAAGCTAAAGGAAGCAATTCAACTTAAGAGCCTGTCTCCTTTGGTACTCCTACCTCATCCGTACCAAGTGCTCCCATATTCGGAACAGATGTGTCTACCACAACATCATGTTCCTCAACACCAACTGTAGGAGCAAACTCACCACCAACCACCTTAATGTGTAATTGAACTGGGTCCGGGGTTGGTGTAGACCGTAAATGCTCCAACTCCACGGTCACCTCCTCTAATCGGATCTGCGACTCCTGAAGAGCTCGCTGAGTATCCTCTAAAACCTTAGTAGTCGCTGTGAGCTCCTGGGTAAGCTCACTCACCTCCTCTCTGTCCATCAGTGCCTCATAAGCTGTACTCCCCCACTCCACTAGGTGATCTCGGTCGGCTACCATCTGTAAATAGTTCTGTCTCAAAATCTTGATAGCCTCACGCAAAGAGTGAATCTCTGTCAATGAAAGGTAACCACCACTGGGCTCATTTGTCATAGGAGCACCCCAACCATAAACAGCCAGCAACTGACGAGCGACATCAAAATGCTCGAGAGTAGAAGAAATATCCTTCTCATCAACTCGCAACTGGCTAGTCACATGATGACTCTGCACAACAGGCCTCCTATGAACAACCTCAAACGCAGTGTCTACACGATGAGAGAAAGCTGTATCCAACAAAATCCCCTCAAGATCACCCTCTCTCTGTCTACTTACATCTGAGTACACCTTTACACTCTCAGTACAAGCATCATACATGTCCTCATCTAACCCCGAGGAAGTTGCTGTTGAATCTAACTCAACACAATCTCCAGCTATCCTGTCCTCTGCAACCATTTGACAGTCCAGATCCTGAGACACATCCTCATTTACCGAAGAAGTAACCTCGTCTCTAAAAGTGGAAGCCTTGGCTGTAACAAACTCCTGCCACTCATAAGCTTCCCTGTCCTCATCTGTGAGTCCCTGTAACACATAATCTTGGAACTCACCATCACCATATGACAACGCTGAATCTACACCCAAAGTCAGATATAGAAAGTTGGAAATACTACAACACTCATCATCCTCGCTCTCAGCATCAGAGATATCTGCAATGCTAGTGTACACATCATCTATTTGCATCTCCTCTACTAACTCTGGCTGCATACACAACTCAATGTCGTCATGTGAATCAACTAAACTGTGGCATGTAACTATGTCGCCCAAATCAACTGCAACACTCCCATCCTGAGTGTTATCACTAGAAAGTTCTATGCTCACATCCTTAACACACGAATAAACCATTGTCTCCTGTACTACTGATCCTACACTGCGACTGCTATCATAAATCTCTGAGCTATCAAAGCTCATACGCTCCTCGCAGTCATCACCCAATGTCTCACAGGGGGCGTCATCACCAATGCAACTCACAACATCCTCAAAAGTGTCATCAGATGTGTCTATACTATCAGCTCCCACATCTCCTGCTGAAATCTCAACTGCTGACATGTGACTCTGCACACATGACTCAACGTCAGGCTATGCATGAATAATGCTAGAGCACGAACTGTCATCAAATGACCCCGCTGTAATGCTCAGATCACCAACCTCACCACTGGGAGACTCCGTACATGCCTAGGTCCCAACTAAGGAAGCAACTGCATCCTAAACTGGAACAACACTACTACAGCTGACATAAACATCTCCAATAATAACTCCCTCCATGAACGAGTCTGAACACTCAGTGATAATTGCAACATCAGCTGCCTCTGTACAATCCATAGTGACTGCTCTGGGAGCCTCAACTTGGTGATGCTCAACACTGCTGTCAACCAATGGCATTGAAACATCCACTGGTTCCGATGCAATAAATCCATCATCAACACTGCAATTGGGAATAGCAGGTGCTGAACTAGATGCAGGAACATCGGAATCACGGACAACTATCAGAGAAAACTCTAGCCTTCCCCCCTGCAAACTTGTTGCTGACCTTCTAAAGGCAGAGACCATATATCTCGCTGTCTTGTATACTTTTACTGGATTCGACAAATTCTCTACTAATCTCTATTGATGCAGTCTAAGTCTCTCCACGCTTTCTACTAAAGCATTTAATTCCTCTCTATTTCCCTTACTGCTATGACGACTTCCGGAACTGGATCTCCTGTATTTATCCATAGCTAGGGAAAATGGAAGTCCCGGTCACCTTTAAAATAACTTCATAAAATTAATGTATCCAAACCCCACAGGATGACAGGAAGAAAGCTCTGATACCACTGTAAAAAACTGAACTGGCTCTTCCTGGATATTTGATATTAATTTGAAATTTCTGTAACTATATTTTAATAATACTCATGCAAGAACAATTCTGAGAATATATTCACCGACTTGAATTATCAAACATTCAAACAAATAGTTTCATCATAACTATTATCAAATAAATCCTTATTCTCCAAACATAATTATATAAAATTGTCATTCTGAAAATTATTAAGCACCTATAAACTGAAAATAGACTCCTTGCAAAATCACGTCTCCACACAATTGAGACGCCTCCCAAATGAGCTGCCACGAAACCAAATGTATATTGTAGCCGTCCTGCACTTTCACCAACTTTCTCTATGCAGCCACAACTAACGCAACTAGGCACCACCTCTGATTTTTTAGCACGTGACTGTTTGAACAATGCGCATGAAGATTTGAATTGAATGCCGACCCAAGAGGAATGGTCGTACTGCCTTGTTGAAGATAACGTGCAGTACAAAAATTGCTATCATCAAACCTCCACACTCTCATGTGCCTGGAATGAAATTGCCATAGCCCGAAACTTAGCACATGTGCTGCCAGCTAAGACGCCTTGAATTTATTTGCAGACGCATCATAAATGATGTATATCAGATATTAAATTTGATAATCCTCCTTTGCATATTACTTTCGAAAACCATGAAATGAGTATATGCACCACTAGAGTTATAAACCAGAACTTCTTGTGTTGTATTGACAAACACAATTTAATCAACAAACATAAACTTCAAATTTGAAACTTCCACCAATTCGGTTTACAACAACACCGAATTGTAATCTCAGAGATAATCAGCATGTAAAATTCACCATCATCAGATAATGGCTCAAATTACGAAAATGAGGAATCAGTCCTCGAAACTCTAGCCAAGATTTGTCTTCTTCCCAAATTCCAAGAAAAATAATGATTGCATAAAATGAGAAAAGTGTTTTTTCGAGTAGCATATATAGGCTTTTTGGAAAAAACACTTTTTAATATTTTCACTTAATTGGCTTTAAAAATAATCTCACTTTATAACATAAAGTTATAAAGTCATAAGTTATTAAATTAAATCAAAATAATTTAATTTAATAACACATTTAAAATATAAGCCATTGAACTGTCTGACTGCAATCAATGAACTTTTGACAAAGCACCAAGTCCAACTGCCAAGCTAGGAATAGACATTGCCCTGTTAGAAATAGCCACTGCTAAAAATAGACTTACTATAAATAGTAAGTCTCTCAAACTGGAGATTCTCTGAAACTCAATCCTGAGATATCTGACGCTTCGTGCAGATACCCTGCTAATCTTGGCTATACCCAAAATACCACTTACTAAAAATAGTAAGTTGACCAAAATGATCCGAACGAAGAGCAAACCTGATAAATCGAACCTCCAGAATGGAATTCGAACGCTGGCTCCACCATCTGACCACCTCTGATCACCTGATTAGCCTGTGAAGGTCGCCAAACCAAGCTAATCCCATAAGTCTAAAAATGGGGAGATTACAACTCCACAGTAACCTCATCTAATTGTAATTGTGACTCCTAAAGAGCTAGCTGGGTGCTCTTTAATATCTCCATAGTCGCCTCAAACTCATGAGTAAGCTCTGTTGTCCTGCATTTTATCACCGCAAAATGTAGATAACAGTACGAAACTTTTGAACTTAGTTTTGCGTTTCTCTATGTTAATTCACTATTTAATTTGCCAATATTGATCAATTAATTGATCTCAATATGTTTAGCGAATCCTTTTGCTGAAGGCTTTTGTCAAGTTTTTTTTCGTTTTTTTAGTCTGTCTTCGTATACTTGATTTTTGAATCCTTTAGTGTCCTTTGTCATGTTTTTAAGTGTGTGTTTAGTTGTTTTTAGTCTTTTGTTTCGTCTTATCTCTTGCTTTCGGTTTTGCCTTCGATTTGATCTATGTTAGGGCTTAATCGGACTTATCAGTCAAAAGATATGACCATTTAAGTGCCCACAAAGTGGACTCTCCAAGCTCAATTGCATATTTAAAAAAATAGAAGTTATTTTCTATAGTTGAGTTGCACTTTTTGAAAAATATAACATAAATTCATTTTATGTTATGTTTTTAAGTTATTTTATCACTTAAGTGACTATAGTGCACTTTATGTTATATTTTAATGTTGAGTTGTTTTTAAATTTTTCACTTAAGTGACTTTATCACTATATATTTCTAATTTAATGTTGAGTTTTACTTTATGTTTTTTTAAAAACATATAAGTTAAATATTACTTTATGAAATAATGTTTACACATTATATATACAACTATATAGTGTAAATGTTATTTTTGACCCCTTTAGTAATATTAGACTCAATAAACAATTAGACATGTGCTAAATAAATCACTTAAGATGTGCAATGCAACAACATGACTTCATTTTCCTACTTTACATGTAAATGCATCTAGAGAATCCAATTTGCATGTAAAAGAGGCTAAAAACTTGATAAAAAACATGTCATGCATATATGCAATCCCTCTTGGAGAGTGCGATTTGCATATGTTGACAAAAATAAAACATGCAAATGCACCTAGAGAGTGTGATTTGCTTGCAAAAACTCAAGTTAAGTCCATTTCATGTAAATGCAAGTTTTGAAACACATGCAAATGCACTTGGAGAGTGTGATTTGCATGTAACGGGCTTTTCTCTTCAAAAATAATTCATGCAAATGCATTGGAAGAGTCCGATTTGCATCTAAGACACCATTTGCATGCAAAAACGTCCCATGCAATTGCATCTCAAGACCACGTTTTTGCTTGGAGTCTCTTTCTAAGACATTTGCATGCAAAAATAAAACATGTATATGTATTTAAAGTCTGCGATTTGGCTTTATGTCATTCACAAGTGCATTTCCAGCCAAAAATAATACATGTGAATGCCCTTGAAGAGTCTGATTTTTCTCCATTTGCATGTATCTTCCTTTCAAGAACACGTTTTTTGCATTCTCAGCCAAAAATGGCTCATGCAAGGGCATCATTAGAGTGCGTTTTTCTCCAAAAACGCCGAGCAACTCATTCTTGCCAAAAACATTTTGCATAAGGAGGGTTTGAAAGATTGTTTACATCATTTACATGCAAAAACGTTTTATGTATTTGCATTTTGAGGTCACACTTTGCAACTTGGAATTGGTCAAGAGCTTCTAAGTTATTGTATGCAAATGCACTTGGAGAATCCAATTTTGGGAAAGACAAGTTCATTTCAACTTCTTCTTCCATTTTTGGCTCATTGAGCTCCAATTAATTAAATGTATTTAATTTTGCTTGTGTTTCTCACTTGTTTTCCTACATTGTTGCATTTTGTGGCTCATTTTTATCCATTTGTTCAAATGCAGCCCATATATTTTTCATTTTGTGTTTAAATAAGTTGAAATCTTCTTTTATCAAATGCATAAAAATCATCCAACACTCAAAATCAGATTTTCATGTAGAAGATTATTTTCAAGTTTGTCATGTTTGAGTCAATAGCAAGAGGTATGTTTTTGTTTTTCATTTTTGTTTGCTTGCTTGCTTGTTTGTTGTTTGTTTTGTTTTCATTTTTGAAGAAAGTTGAAGTCATTCTCTCAAGAATGCAAGTGCATACATGCTTCCTCCATTCATGCCGATTCATCCTTCATTCTCCAACACGTGATTACATCTCTCAAGTCCATTACATGTAAAAACATGTCATTTTCATTACATGTAATCATCTCTCAAGAATTCATTTTTGTATAAGGTCACTCTTTTAAATACCAAAATTATCATTTACACATATCCATGTACTTCCAACTTGCATTCTTGACCATATAAACGAAGCCCCACATGCAATCCATCTTTAGAAGTCTGATTTTGCCCCTTTTTGCCCACATACATGTGCTATTTGTTTCATTTCAAGCCAACACGTGTTTTATGAGTATCCAATCAATACTCCAAACACCTTGTTCTTCATAGAACTATCATTGCAAATCAAAGCCTAACTCTCTCATGCATCTAATCTCCTTAGATGATGTATCTACCCTTTGGGATTTCCATGTTGCAACACAAGATATGTCAGCACCATCAAAAGTCAAAAGAAAGATGAAATATCAATATGACAATGAGCTGGCTCATACCACAACCTCACTTATTTCATCAACTTTTGATCATGACCAATTTTTTGCAAAGGCTCAACAAAGTCCAGGGAATGGAAAAGCTTTTGGCAAAGTTACAAGGGGATCTGAAGAGTTGTCAAGCAGTAGAAGTGGACATCACCAGCAATCTCAAGCAAATAGGATGCAAGGTTCTTACTAAAGATGATAACCTCTTCACTGAAGAGGAAATGACTACAGAATACATTGACAAAGTTAATGCTGATTTTGATTATGAAGAATTTGGAGAGCATACAATGAACAAATTTGCTGCATATAAATTTGTGGCAAAACACTTAAGGGATTGTCTTGTAGATGATTACAAAATTGTGAAATTAGCACATACAAATGCAATCAAGGTTGAAGCCATTTAAGAGACAATGAAGATTCTAGATCTTTCTATGGTTCATGTTTGTATTGTCAAATATAAGGCCTTTCTTGACAATTCCAATGATTGATTCACTTTCCTTCACCTTTTTGTTTTAGTTTCCATGCTTTGTAGATTGGAAAAGATGAATTGCATGTAATTCAATTGCATGTCCTCATGACATGTAATCCAATAATTTTTCTCACCTAGTTTTACTAGGTCAAAGTGGTTGAGTTGCTCCCACTTTTTCTTCCTTTTTCTCATTTCTTTTCCTATAAAAGGAATGCCTCTCTCATTGTAAAAAACATCTTTATTTTCATGCAAGAAAGATTTGCCAAACTTGTGCAAGCATAACTGTGAATGTGTAGTACTATTTTGGAGAAAAGTAAATAGAAAGAAACAATTGGAGCTGAAGCTGTGACTGAGTGCAATTGTGGTGAATCAAATTGGAAGCTGTGACTACAATTTGGTTTTACTGCCTTTATATTTATGTTATTCTTGTGTTTTATTGAGAGCAAAGTGAATATCATAAACAATTGGAGCTGAAGCTGTGACTGTAGGTTATATTACCATCTTATTTTCCCACACTTTGTTAGAATAGTTAGAAAGTCTCTACTTCTAGAAGTCTGTGCGCCCCAATGGTAGAGGGATTTCTTATAGATTAGATAAATAGGTTTTAGAGCCAAGCCGGTATGCTTTTCAACTAGTCTGTGAGTTGGTGTTGGTTTATTGGTATCATTGTTTCCAGCTTTTAGATAGAAGTGTAGTTTAGAGATTAAAGTTTTGCCCATTACTCGTTCTTCAGGTAAGTAGATTCCTTCTTGAAAGATAAGAAGGAATATTTGTAACATCCTATTTGATAATCTCTTAACTTCTTGCTTACCTTGAGTTGATCCATGGAACGGTGAGAAGGGGGAGCCTTCCCTTTAAGGTAGGAGATACATTGTCTCATACATTGTGGCTGGTATACCTATTTTGCAATTGAATTTTTTTCCCAAAATTGTCGGTTGCAAAATATCCACCCAACAGGCTCAACTACCTCCTCTTCCTTTCCTCTCAATGCATTGTAACAAGTGCAACCCCACTCGAGAAGGTAGTCCCTGTAAGGTAATAACTGCAAGTAATTATGTTTCATTATCCTGAGAGCTTCTCATAGTGAATGGATCTCTACAAGGGAAAGACCATTATCACTGTGCTCATCCAACATAGAAGTACCCCAACCACATATGGCTAATATCTGACAGGCAACATCAAAGTGCTCTATGGTTGTGGCAATCATTCTATCAACCTTCAGTTGCCCAACCAAATGATGTCTTTGAAATTCATGGTTCCCATGCAAGTTCTCTGAATCAAAGTCTGCACTGTGATATGAAGTTGTATCCGCAATGCTCACCTCATGATCAACAACATCATGTGTGCTATCATCAACACATACATCATCAAGTAAGGTATTGCTGCTATGTACCTCAAAAGATGGCTCAATTGGTAATGTGGAAGCTGCTGTTATAACGATCCTAGGACCTATTACCAACAAATGAAATATTTGATTCATTTTCCAAAGTTTGATATGAAAAATCAGACTCACTGAAGCATGAGTCATCCTCATAAATAACATCATTAGTACCCAAATCTCAAGTACCAACATCATCCACATGTGAAATCTCTGTTGTTTCAGGTTGATGCAAACATAACTCACTGCTGTCATGAAAATCAGAATTGTTATAGCCCGTATTTTCCAAGAAATCTTCATATTTGACATTCCCAACTTGCGTGTCAACACTCAAGAGGACACACACAACATCCTCCGCACTTGCCCTGACATCAACACCAACATTATGCTCAAGCAAGGGACTGCTGTCATAAAAATCAGAACTTTTATTGTTATTTGAATAAGTGTTTGCTTCCTTAATGTACGAGTGATTTTTAATCACCATAGGCTTAGCTGCATGTTGGTCACTAGCTGCTGAAAGTTCATTGTAAACATTTCTAGATGTCCCATCAGTAGAGACCTCTTGTTTCTCTTCCTTTTTGTTTTGTGATGTAGACCCCTTAAAAATGGATGTCATAAACTGAGCTAAATTGTCCATGGTTGTTGGCTTTGAAAGCAATTCATTCATCCTTTTTGGATTTTGGTTAATCTTCTCCAAGTTTTTCATGATGGCATTTGACTACTTCCTAGAAATAATCACGCTATTCAATTGGTTTCCTTGTTTGATTAATTTCCTAGATTTTTCCATAACTGAAACAATTGCAAGAGTGCTGGTCACTCAAAATCAAACATATGAGGTCAATGATTTCCACTTCAACAAGATGGCAGGAAACTACTCTTATACCATTGTAAGAACCCCAACAGGTTCTAACTTCAACAAACACTGGATTAGCTTCAATTGTGAATGTTTGACATTTTGTCAAACACTTGTCATGAAACTTCTATATTGCTGTCTTTTATTTTCAGATTATTTTTGCTTGCTTGTAATGGTTTCAATTGAAGTTTAAATGCTTGCAAATGATTTTAATGATATCTAGGCAAAGAATAAAAATGCAAACGTAATCCTTTTTGACTTTTGAATACAAACATATGATTTCTACATGTAAAATGTGCACCTACAACCAAAGGGCATTTTCACAAACACTTGACATGCAACATGGATATGAACAATTCATCAAATACTTGCCATGCAATTTATCATTTCTTATCAATGGCCAATTACAATGCTGTAATAAACATGAATTTCCAAACATATATGCAACCAATAAAATCTAAAATAAATGTATGATTGAAATCTGAAATATATTGCAGCTTAGGAAAACTTGACATCACGTATGGCCTGGGAAGAGATGAATTTCTCAAATTAAATTTGCAAACCCTTTGAATGTTGAAGATTGATCAAATCTGAAATCAAAATAGCTTGAAACCCTAGATGTTATGAGCTAGAAAACTCACACCAAGCTGCTAGTTTTCACATGGCCAATGGGAAGAATACAACATGCCTCCCATTCACTATTTCCAACAACCAAATTACAATTAATCACAGCCACTGATCAGCTATGGATATTTCTTGTAAATTCTATGAATTTCAAACTCCAGTTTTGCACAAGTAGAACTCTTGTATGAAGTTCTCAAACAATGATATCAACTGGTCTTTCACAACCTCAGAATTGCAAACACATTGAAGAATTGTCGCCCTCCAATGCAGATGAATTGCATAAACCCTTGTTTCCCCCGATTCCCAAAAACAAATTTCAAGCCAAGTCCAAAAACAATAATCACATAATGAAATCCTTTTCTTGAAGAGACTTCATATATCTTTTCCCACTTGGTTTGATTTCCTTCTGTGCACTTTAAATCATTTAAAATGATATGAATTATTTTCTTTCCAACTTCATTGAATGCTTTAATAAATGGCCCTTCACAAGTAATGTTTTTAATAATCATTTAAAACATACTTTATATTTTCTTTTTAACTTAATGAAGTGCATCGATATATGGGCCTCAAATATTAAAATCATTAATTGCACTTTAAGTTATTTAAATTAAGGGTCATGGCCCCATCGAATATAAAGTGCACATAAAACTTTATATTATGTCTTTAAAGATTAATTATTAATAAAGTATTACTTTATTAATAATTAAAATAACATAACTCCATAAATACTCATTATTTCTCGATTCTGTCTAAACCAAGGAGTCAACCACCGCATCCTCTTTTTCGTATGATTGCCTAACTAAAAATAGAAAGGGCCCTTCTCGATCAAACTTTGACTCGTGCTATAAATAGTAAGTATATGAAATTGAGCCCAAATGAAGTCCAATCTGAGCCAAACGAAGACCAAATTGGAACATACAAAATTTTGAAGAAGATAAGAACCTTCATTAACCAAGCCTCTGCCTCAAGAGACCCTCTATCCATAATAATCAGCCTACTAGGGTCACAATAATAGGCTAATCCCTCAAATTCTGATGCTCAAGAAAATGGGGACATTAATGTGGTTACATCCACCGCAGGTGTTGTTGGTGACGAGTCAGATGGCGGGAGTTATATTCAAAACTATAATAGTCAGCAATTGACCGAGGTGGGAGCTTTTTATTGTGATTGCATAGGGATGAGTACTCATCACTTCTTTTCTGATCCACACACAGAGGATTTGATGATGCATCGGTGTGGATTGGCTTTGAGGTTGTACCATCCTTTGTGGGATGGGTACTCACCATCTTCATTAGATGGAAGTAGTAGTTGCAAGTATTCGGCTTCATCTTCAGTGGGGAATTATTTGCAGAATCAACAAATCCATGGGAGTCTAGCAGGGGTTGGAGATAGTTGTGGTGTTGCAGACACCTTTCGTGATTTGTGTCTCCACATAGCAGATGGATGTGAGTTCAGTTTCCTTTGGGACCCGAGTGATGACAAGGTTAGCACTATAGTTTGACTGGGTCCCATTGGTTGGCTTCACCATTTTTGGCATGATGAAGTTGAGGTCAAAGTTGAACAACAGAAGTCTAAGGATTTTCTTCTTGGCCGACTTCTATTTAGAGTTTTGGATCCTTCCAGTGCATTGAGATTTCAGATAGAGCTCACTAAGGAGTTTTCAGGTGTTTACATAGTGAGGCGTTCCTATAGTTTTACTTTTGATCCTCATGTGCATGACCCCTTTCAGATGCATAGTTGTAATGTCCCCTATTGGGACCTTTCTTAATTTATCCTAAATTTTTTAATTAGAGTTTAGATTGTAATGTCCATGATAAGATTATTCATTTATCTCATTAGATTTAGTTATCTTTAAAACTCATATCCAACCTTATTACTATTTAACTCCATGAAGCGAAGAGTAGATGTTATCCAAGGTGCCTAGAGACCAACAACAATGGGCTCCCTCAAAGTTTACAGGTCGAAGCCCACATCCTATCTTGGGACTTCCCCTCAAGGCTTTTGGGACGTTGACCCCTACCCTATCTTGGGACAGATAGCCATTGCTTGGATTTAGACTAGCCCCTACTTGGTAACATTACAATCTTCTCTACTTAAGCCAAATAGTAAAAGAGATCTTGTATAATATAATTGATATAATTCCTATATATATTAAATAAATTAGAATATATAAAGACCTCTGGTTTTGATAGAATGTAAATATAATATTTTGTTATTATCGTTGATTCATAAATACTTTCCATAGTCGCAATCTTGTTCCATCTTCTCTTCCTTTTGAAGAATATACCTACTTATTCTCCTTATGTATTTTCCTGCAAAACCGACGTTAGTAGAAAATATTACACAATATTTACATGACTCTTACTCTATTCAAAGTTAGTAAGGGGGGATTTGATTCTTAGGGGCTGCCTCTAGGTCGGGCTTCACAGAATTCCCGATTCTCGACTTGAGGGATATAAGATCCACTCTAAACAATCATCAGACTATCGACACGTCTTCCCATAGAGCACCACCCATAAGAATATCTTGGAAGCAATAAATGCTCTTCAAGCCGACGCATATGTATATGACTCGTATAAGTATATATACTGCCTACATGAGATTATAACAATCTGGAGACTAGGTAAACTTTAACAAGTTCCTCTAGCCCCCTCTAGATATAGGAATCCATCTCCAATGAATATAAGATTAATTCTATATGGTATCCATATCATCATCTTTAGCAAAAACATTAATGTTGATTATAAAATCATAGTTTTAGATTTATCCATAAAAGAAATCCAGAATTACCCAAGGATGCATTAATTAAGAATTCACATAATAGATATCTCTCTCTCTCTCTCTCTCTATATATATATATATATATAGATATATGAAAATAGAAATGTTCACACACACACACACATATATAAAGAATTTATTTATATTACATGACATACCACAATGTTGAATTTATCTTTTACTCCTTTGTTTTCTGTATATTCTTTTTTCCTCCCTTGAGTTCCTCCTACATTTCCTCTTTTATTTTCTCCAATATTTTCTCCTTCATTTTCTCTTAGCTTTTCGCCTTCATTTTCTCCTATATTATTTTCTCTCAAATTTTCCATATTATTTCTTCCCGTTTCCCCATAATTGTTTTCTTATACCTTTTTTTTTTTTTTTCCAAAAGTCATGTCTTTTAGATTATATTATGTTATTTTGTTTCTTTATATTTACTATATGAATAATATATTATAATTTTAGTGTGATTACTTATTTATTATTTATTATATATAATAAAAAATTAACATTATTATATTGATTCAGCAATATATTATATTATATTATATTTATATATCATATTTTTTTTTTATTATTTTAATAATATTTTATATTTTTTTGTATTAATAATCGAGAGTTCACAAAAAATGCACCAAAAAGAAGGGAGGCTAGGTCTCAACCCACCAATTAGAGAGTATCAAGTAGAGAACCGCTAAAAGTTTAAGACATAATAACAGAATATAAACAAGTACGGAAGATCAAGAGAACTCTAATGAAGAACATCATCAAAATTATCTATCCACGTGCCATCCAAGCGGGCCTTCCATCCAGACCACTTTTTTCTGATCCAATAGTTGGGAGTAGATATGCAGGTTCTCAACTCTGGGACCATTGTTATCTTTGATGTCTTGAATAAGCTTCCCGAGCGCAACATCAAAAGTCGTCTGATTGTCAACAATGCTAGCCAATTCGAAACCATCCTTCATCTCATAGATGAACATAGAAGCATGCCCATCACGAAGAAATCTCAATAGCTTCCTCCTCTCTAGATTCAAAACACAACAAACCTGAGAGGCAATTTTAAAATGGGTGAGTTTTCTATAAAACCCAGTAAGAGTCATGTTAATGCCTTGAAATTTAGATTCATTTCTTAATTTCCAAATATACCAAAGGATGAAAGTGTTGACTTGGTGGTCAGCACCTCCTTGGAGATTCGTGACATGGCTTAACCACCTCCTGTGGATCGGGTTAAATCTGGCATTTGTATCGGACATTGACAGTTCGAGCTTTTGGTGCAACGACAAATGATTCCAACAATTGGTATCAGAGCCTTGGGTCACGGGTTCGAGTCTCCCTTCAGTGGGTGCTGAAGGCTCAGTCGGTGCTGAGGGGGAGATTGTTGACTTGGTGGTCAACACCTCCTTGGAGATTCGTGACATGGCTTAACCGCCTCCCGTGGATCCGGTTAAATCTGGCATTTGTATCGGGCATTGACAATTCGAGCTTTTGGTGCAACGACAAATGATTCCAACAGAAAGATGAGAGAATCTGCCAAAACAAGTTAGCATCTTTGCGAAGCCCATCAATAAATCTAGTTATGATATCAAGATTTTAAACATGTTTAGTAATAGAAACACCAAACATAAGCCAAATCTCTCTAGCAAAACTACAATCAAAGAAAATGTGTCTCATAGTCTCAAGTATTCTGCAAATAGGACAGATATCAAGGTTGGCTTGGTGGTTCCTGATTGGTAATCTATCCAGCAGAAGTTGCCACTTGAAGCATTTAATCTTTGGCGGGATAGGGGCCTTCCACAAATTATCAAAAGTTTTCTGCCAGTCAGCAAAATTGGTGGTACTATACCAAACAATATTGATATGATCGGTGACAGAGGTATCGTGATTGAGAAATTTATAAATATCTTTAGCTTTAACAGTGGTCAGGATGGAGCCATTTTTCCATCTAAATTAAAGGTGAGGAAGTGGTGGGAATCAACATCAGTGTTCCTAGGAAGGTTGAGGGCAGCACAGGCCAACTTGATCAGATTGTAAGTACATTTATGGGAAACAGGGAGATCAAAATCCCTGGCAAGGTTATCCCAGCTAATAAGATTGTTATGTTCCATAATATCCATGATACATTTGATGCCTTTATTAGCCCAGAGTCTGGCCAAACATCCCTTGGTCAGGGCAAGGGGCTTGCCCTGGTGGAAGAGATTCCACCAAATAGAGCGTTCTCTATGCAAAGTATAATTGTAATCAAAACTGGAATTATCAATGAAGCCACGCACATTCTCCCAAGCCTTCCAAATGGATCTGAAAACCCAAGTGCCCCAAACAGTTATGGGGAACTTGTCAGGAATCGGGTCACAAAAAGGAAGGCCTTTCTAGGATCTGGCCTCTTTAGGGACACCATTCTGAATATTATTTCTTATAAGCACCTTCCAGGGCTCATTTCCTTCAAGAGCCTGTAAGATCCATTTGGAGGCCAGAGACATCCCTTGAAGTCTGAGGTCCTTCAGGCCAAGACCACCAAGACTATTCTCTAAATGGCACCAACCCCATTTGACCGCATGGGCTTTTCTATTACCTTTACTAGCCGACCACAAGAAATGACGGATGGCCTTTTGAATTTCAAAGATCTGATAGTTACTAAACATCCAAGCAGAAGAGTAGTAAATACTATATGAAGAGAGGATTTTCTGACAAACCTGGAGTCTTCCAGCAAGGGAAAGAAATCTATTATTCCATTTGTTAAGTTTTCTGATAATTTTTTCCTTAACCCAAATCCACATATCTTTGAGTGAGGGGGTCACAGAGAAAGGAATACCAAGGTATCTAACGATTTTATTAGGTCCTCCCCAAGTGTACCCAAATTGAGTAAACCAATCAGGAGGCTTTTCTTTCCATCCCAGCATAATAGATTTGGAGCTGGAGATGCGAGCCCCTGAGGCCTTACCAAAGAGCTCAAGTTTTTGATTGAGGCACTGAATGTTATTCTGCAAGAGCTCCAAAAAAAGAGAAGTATCATCAGCGAATTGAATGTTAAGAAGTTTAGACTTATCAGGAAGAGTAATGCCTCGAACTCTAGGAGAGATGGTATCGTCCTTAAGGAGGTAAAATAGAGCATCTGAGGCAATGACAAAAAGGGCAGGAGCCAGAGGACACCCTTGTCTAATGGAGCGAGATAGCAGGATGGGTTGGGAAAGAGTCCCATTGACTTCAACCATGGCAGAAGCATCTTTAAGGAGGATTTGAACATACTTGCAGAATATGCTGGGGAAGCCAAAAGCCTTAAGCATCATAAGAATAAAGTCCCATTCAACCCTGTCATACGCCTTCTCAAAATCAAGAAGAAGCATGGCAGCGTCCTGCTGAGAATTGTTGGCCCATTCCATGGCCTCCCAACTAGTAATAAGGTTTTCAAGAATATATCTCCCTTTAATAAACCCAGTCTGGGTAGAACAAATAAACTTTGGGAGAATAGTTTCTAGTTGGGAGGCTAGAATTGTTGCGAGGATCTTGTAAGAAACATTAAGCAAAGTAATAGGACGCTAGTTTTTAACAAGGGCTCTATCACCATCTTTAGCAATCAATTTGATAATGCCAGTGTTAATAGAATTCCCCAGAGTGCCATTAGTAAAAGCTTTAGTGTAGAGGTCATAAAGATCATTAGTAATCCAATCAATATTAGCTTTGTAAAATTCAGCAGGGAGCCCATCCGGGCCAAGGGCTTTATTGTCTTTAAGTTTACGAATGGCATCAGAAATCTCTTGTTGGGAGACCATACTTTGGAGGATAAGAAGATCACTGTCAGAAATCATCTTAGGGATAAATATTTTATATTAATAATATTAGTATGCTTATATATTATTTTATTATTTCAATAATAGACTATATTATGTCATTTTATTTATTAAATTTTCTTTTATTAGTTTATAAAATATTAATTTCTATTTCAAAATGGGGACATCACAGTCCGCTCTTCTCAAAATTGCTTGTCCTCAAGTAATTCGAACCATTGGTGTGAGTGGTGTCTTTCTATGTCGATATCCCATCCAATGACCTTGAAATGGTGATTTCAACTTGAGGTTAGAACTGCAATACATTCATAAATATAATCTTATGAACTTGAAAATATTTCATCATATTATTCAATTTAAGAACAATTCAATAAACAAATAAATAAAACTTATCTTGATTTGTTGTAGCACTTTCCTTTCCTTCTGATAGATGTTTCTCAACTCCAAGAATGTCCTTTATCAAATCTTGACACTCATCAAGAATGTCATTGATCAATCCTCATGGATAATTTAAACTTGTCTTTCTAATTCTATCAAATCCTTAGGGGAAGTCTACCAGATTAGGTTCTCTAATCCTCTTGAGGGTCTCCAGGGTTTTGAATGATATAAGATCGATTCTAGAAACATCCTTGGTTATTTCATCGTCTTCTCTAGAGCACATACCCCAAGGTTTCATCTTGGAAGAGATATCCTCTATCCAAGGATTCTCATCTTGGGAGAGATATCCTCTACCCAAGGCTTGGCATCTTGGAAGAGATATCCCCTATCCAAGGCTTCTCATCTTGGGAGAGATATCCGCTACCCAAGGTTGTTGGCATATGCATAAGTTCATGACTCATCAGAATATTCTAGCATTATGGTGATTATATCAATCTCAGTCAAGTCATTCTTATGGAGATTATATCAATCTCTCATACTATGGAGATTATCTCAATCTCAATCACCACCAAGCATAGCTTGGATCTCATCATTTATGTAGATAGAATTCATATTTCCATAGTACTATACATATTGCAAATCAATACCAAATTGTATGGTTGAGTAATTATAATTGTACCTTATTACTTTTACCCTTCAGGATGGCAGGATCATGCTCTGATACCACTGTAATGTCTCTTGTTGGGACCTTTCTTAATTTATCCTAAATTTCTCAATTAGGGTTTGGATTGTAATGTCCATGATAAGATTAGTCATTTAGCTCATTAGATTTAGTTATCTTTAACACTCATATCCAAACTTATTACTATTTTAATTCCATGAAGGGAAGAGTAGACGTTATCCAGGGTGCCTAGAGACCAACTACAATGGGCTCCCTCAAAGTTTACAGGTCGAAGCTCATATCCTATCTTGGGACTTCTCCTCAAGGCTTTTGGGACGCTGACCCCTACCCTATCTTGGGACAGATAGCCATTGCTTGGATTTAGACCAACCCCTCCTTGGTAACAGTACAATCTTCTCTAGTTAAGCCAAATAGTAAAAGAGATCTTGTATAATATAATTGATATAATTCCTATATATATTAAATAAATTAGAATATATAAAGACCTCTGATTTTGATAGAATGTAAATATAGTATTTTGTTATTATCGTTGATTCATAAATACTTTCCATAGTCGCAATCTTGTTCCATCTTCTCTTCTTTTTGAAGAATATACCTACTTATTCTCCTTATGTATTTTTTTGCGAAGTAGAAAATATTACACAATATTTACATGACTCTTACTTTATTCAAAGTTAGTAAGAGGGGATTTGATTCTTAGGGGCCGCCTCTAGGTCAGGCTTCATAGAATTCCCGATTCTCAGCTTGAATAAGATCCACTCTAAGCAATTGGGCTATAGACACGTCTTCCCATAGAGCACTGTGTATAAGAATCTCGTGGAAGCAATAAATGCTCTCCAAGCCTACGCATATGCATATGACTCGTATCAGTATATATATTGCCTACATGAGATCATAACAATCTCTAAACTAGGGAAACTATAACAATTTCCTCTAGCCCCTTGCGGATATAGGAATCCATCTCTAATGAATATAAGATTCATTCTATATGGTATCCATATTATCATCTTTAGTGAAAACATTAATGTTGATTATAAAATCATAGTTTTAGATTATCTATAAAAGAAATCCAGAATTACCCAAGAATGCATTAATTAAGAATTCACATAATATATATATATATATATATATATATAAAGAATTTATTTATATTAAATGACATACCACAATGTTGAATTTTCGCTGAAAGTCTTTTATCTTTTACTCTCCTTTGTTTTCCATATATTCTTTTTTCCTCCCTTGAGTTCTTCCTACATTTCCTCCTTTATTTTCTCCAATCTTTTCTCCTTCATTTTCTCCTATATTATTTTCTCTCAAGTTTTTCATATTATTTCTTTCCGTTTCTTCCTTTCTCCCCGTAATTGTTTTCTTATACCTTTTTTTTTTTCCAAAAGTCATGTCTTTTAGACTATATTATGTTATTTTGTTTATTTATATTTACTATATGAATAATATATTATAAATAATAATAGATTATAATTATAGTGTTATTACTTATTTATTATTTATTATATTTAATAATTTATTAACATTTTTATATTGATTCATCAATATATTATGTAATATTATATTTATATATCATATTTTTATTATTATTATTTTAATAATATTTTATATTAATAATATATTAGTATGCTTATATATTATTTTATTATTTTAATAATAGATTATATTATATCATTTTATTTATTAAATTTTCTTTTATTATTTTATAAAATATTAATTTCTATTTCAAAATAGGGACATCACAATAGTTTAGTTGTGCATGTGTTAGATAGCGTGTATGTCAGGTCAGCTTGCCTAGTTTTGGGAAGTAAACTTTGTCAGCTTCTGAGTTGCTTCCCTTTGAGTTATCTCCTCCTGCGACACCAATTGTTGGTATTGATTTGATTCGGCAGCGACTGCCCGTTATTCTAGTGTTGGTGTTATAAAAGCTAGTTGGTATCAACAAGGACATTACATAGTTTTGCCCTTGGGATTCGGGTGGACTATTGTGTTATTTTATTTTTGAGATTGCTTGGGGACAAGCCATTTTAGATAAGGTGAACTGTAATACCCCCTTTTTGGGATGATATGGTTTAGCCTATTACCTCTACTCTCGTGGGCTAATTGATATGGATAGGTGGTCTTCAGAGGTAGTTACTCGGGCGACCAATGGCATCACTCCACTCTAGTGCTTAGCTAGGTTTTGGATTTTACCTTGGCAATGGTTTTTGGGCTTAGATTGATGAACTTACTATTTATAATAAGTCAATGGTTGTTAGAGAGGGACCCTTACTATTTTTAGTAAGGTAATTGGTTGCACACTCGAAACAGTGGTTGACCTACAAGCTTAGACAAGACAAAGAGATAATGAGTTCTCAAAGAGATATTAAAATTATAATGACATTTAATGATATTATTTGTTAATGACTATATTATAAAGTTATTATTTAACTTTATAAAATGTTATAAGTGTGAGTCATTATATTAATGAGAAAAGTATGCTTCATTAATGATATAATATTAAGTCAACGACAAAAGCAAATTAAAATGACTTAAAGTACATTTAATATTGCATAAAAGTGAGCGCCCACTTTTGGAGTCATAATAAAGTTTTCATTAAAAACCTAAATGGATTTGAAAGGCAAATTAAAAGCACTCACTAGATCGACCATAAGAGATAATGAGTTCTCAAAGAGATATTAAAATTATAATGACATTTAATGATATTATTTGTTAATGACTATATTATAAAGTTATTATTTAACTTTATAAAATGTTATAAGTGTGAGTCATTATATTAATGAGAAAAGTATGCTTCATTAATGATATAATATTAAGTCAACGACAAAAGCAAATTAAAATGACTTAAAGTACATTTAATATTGCATAAAAGTGAGCGCCCACTTTTGGAGTCATAGTAAAGTTTTCATTAAAAACCTAAATGGATTTGAAAGGCAAATTAAAAGCATTCACTAGATCGACCATGGGTGAGAAAAGTATATAAGCTTCCCAAAAAGAAAATCGACTTCATACGCGATGATCATTTGATTTTGCTTCATTGTCTTTAGGAGGTGTGCGTGAGAAATAAGGTTTTCTGCAAAAGAACTATTAATACCAGCATTGGAGGGTGTGTACTCTTCAATGAGTTGGCATTGTGAGGTTGTGAAAGACCAGCTGAAGATTGTCCTGCGGTTTGGCTTCATCTCAGAAGTCAAAATAGAGCATATTGGTGAAGGAATTTCAAGCATATCAGAAGAAATTCATTGCATATTGAAGACTCCATTAATGGCAGACCTGTAGCTCTTATTTGCAGCCATTAATATCAGATTTCAAGTTTTTTTATTTGCTGCTACAGTACCCGCATGAATAGTAATGCTATAGTACAATGAACAGTAAAACGTCTAGGGTTTGGGCTCCAAATCACCTTTGTTTGTGGCAGTTGGGTTAGATATCACTTGCAACAACATAATATCTTGGGAAAAGTTATCCATTTGGCTGTAACATCAATATTAGGGGTTTCATAGGCTTCATACAATTCCAGGTTTTTAAATCAGACTTTGTATTTGCCTTCCTAGTTGTTTAATTTCAATCCTTTAGCATATATACCAGATTGTATATGGAATTGTGTTCATGCATTGCAATATGGTTGAATCATTGTGAATACTCATTGCTGTTATAGGCTATAGCTTTATATTTCAAGCATTTTCCTTATTTCTCATATGTGCAATCAAAACCAAAAAAGGCAAATATATCTAAAAGTAAATAAAAACACAACAACAATATCAGTCATTGGCAAAGCAAATTTAGTGTTGGTAGAGGTTGAACCAGCAGGGTTCATCACAGTTTCTACGTAGAGTTGTATGATCTATTGGAACTCAAGAAAGTTATTGTATTATCTCAATTAAAGGTTTTATATTCTTTAGCTCATGATTAAAATAGTATGGTGCATAAAAAACGTGGTGGTAGGTTCATAAGACATCCTTTAGCATTACAAGAGATCGAGGATATCCTCAAGCATTGGAGAGAAAACACAATATGCTAACAAATCAATAAGAATCATAATGTGACTTGATTGAATTCCCTTTTAATCCAATTCAAGAGTGGAAGGCTAAAATCATGGATCTCCTCACTTGTCTTCCTAAGGTTTGCGTTCATTTTGTTGATAAACTAATTTATCCTACACACTTCTTTAATCTATCCTACACACTTCTTTGTTATTTCCCATGAATTGGTTAAAATTGTTTTTCAAATATAATGGTGAAGTTTCAAGGTCTGCATAAGAATGTTGTGGAAAATGCTCTCATGATTTATTTACATATTGACATTGTTGTTATCAGTTATTCACATCTCTCTCTAATATATTAATATGTTACAAAAAATTCAATATAAATACACACATGTACGTACATACATACATATAAATTTGTATATCACCATCCCCTGCCGTCCCTAAAACATGTCCCATTCCATCATCCCTTTTTCCGAAACCCGATGGAACATAGTTTATAACAGCTCTGCTCTTCTATGTATGCTTATTTAAACTCAAAAGATTTGCCCAAATAAATCTCCCACCTCTGCTCCAAAATGCCATTGAATAGCCTCTTTATTTATTTATAACAGCTCTGCTCTTCTAAGTCTGTTTGTTTAAACTCAATAGATCTGCTCAATAGATCTCCTAACTTTTGATCCAAAATACTACCAAATAGCTCAAAAGTCTCTTTTGGAAGAGGCCTTGTGAAGATATCTTCAATCTGCTCCTTAGTAGCAACATACCCCAACTTTACTTTCTCCCAGTGTTTGCATATCAGTGAGTACTTGCCGAGTGGGTGAGTACTAGCCAGATTCTCACTAGTGCGAGCAACTTGCGGGTATACTCGCAGGTTCTGGGGCAGCCGATTGCTCACCTTGACTGCCCAAGAACTTGCCAGAAATGTACAGAAAACCTGTTGATTTGTAGAAACTTGTTTCCTTAAGAAAAGAAGGCCATGAGACCCCCAAAACGTGACCTCAAAAGAAGATGTGATATGTGAAAAAGAGATGCAATTTTACTGTAGCCTTCACACAATTTCGCTGGTGCCCTCCACGTGATTTTTTAATAACTGAAATGGGTCGCCATAGCAGGTGATTTTTTTTCTTCTCTTCCACAACATTAATTAGATATTTATAAAAATTTAATATTTTTTATAGATTGTATATAATAAAAATTTAAAATTATTCACATATTATTAGATATGTATGAATTTAATAGTAATTAATTAAAACAATCTACACATGAATTTACTATTGTAAGAAAAAAACTTATCTTGTTGGGGGAATTGGAAATACTTACTCATTTGATACATTTTGTAATCGAATTTTTGAAAAACAAAAAATGTGTTTTTATAAGAAAATTTAGTACATTTTAAGTTGGCGAGTTTTCAGCGAGTCAAAAAATTTGGGCTTGCTGAGTACTCTCCAAGTCTGAGTATGTAATCTATGGTTTAAACCATCTATTCATTGAATATCATTCATATTTCTAGAGCAGATTTAGAGAGCAGATTTTATGAGATTAATTTGTTGCATGCTTGTGGAGCATCTATGGTGAATTTATGCAAGATTCATAAAGGCTTGTTGTGAAGATATTGTGCCTTGCTCCTTGATGTCGTGCAAAAAGTTTAATTCATTGACAAGCAGTTGAAGATTTTGAAATCAACTTTATTAAAGAGAATATTATTTTGTTTGTGCCTCAACTTTACAAGGTACATGCAATATACTTATGATGGCTTGTGTGCTGGGAAGATTAGAAATATTTTGTGAAAGGGTGAGGAATAACTCTATCATGCAGCCATTGTTGGCAATAATGTCCTGGAAATCTCCCTAGTTGAGGATTTGGCTTTTCAGCTGCATGATTTTACTGTTATGTTCAAGAATATGTAGGATAGTATGCCTGCGATTAAAATGAAAATGCCTTATGCTGAGGTGTAGTGCTAGTAGCTTTTTGCTATATTTCTTTGCTAATTTGGCCGTTCATTCTCACTTGCTGTAGTGATTTTAAAGATGAGACTGTTATATTCCTGCCACCTCTTGGTGAAAGATAGCCTGTTTATTTCTTCCACTGGTGATCCTGTGAAATGTAGTAGTAGCTTTAGTCTAGGTTATCAAATTATAAAGGATGTTAAATTAAACTATTATGGTTTGATTTAACTTTATGATAATGCTAATACTACTAACTCGAATTTGGTTTCCTGCAAGGGTCTCGCAGGGTTTTTGGCTGGGTAAACTGCTTTTGGCTTTTTAAAAAAAAATTCAAGAAACTGTCAATGAAATACCATATTCTCTTTATAAATCTCGTAAGCTGCTCAAGCAATACAATCTGTTTTTTCTAATGTTTAAATGGATTAGATATTTAATTGTTCAACATAAAATCTAATGCATTTAACATGTTTGTTTATTCTTATAAAATGTGTGCTTTTACTAAATATCTGTCTTGTATTCTAGGTAAATAATTGCAAATGCCTGATGGCATAGTTTTATGTTATTCCAAGAGATAATGCACGCTCACTGGAACTAAAGAATTGCCATTTTCTTTTCTAAACATTTAATTATTTTTAGTGCAAATTGTACAACACGTTTTTGCACATTTTGTTTTATTAGACATCAGTTAACTTAGCCTTGAGAGGAACCAACTCAACCATAAATGTAGTCTCATATGTAGATTATCTTTATTATTTTGTGATTTTCTTTCCCATTCATTTAGGTTAGAAACACTTTAACTCCATGAATGTACACATGCTATCTTTGTATAGTGATATAGACGTCTATTATTATAAGGTGGCAGGAAGTTACCAATGATGGTTTCTTATAGTGTGCTTTTAGTTTTAAACAATTGGAGGAATAAATTGTCATGATCTCAAACTCAAAAAAATGGAAAACAGGAGATTGAGAGTAAATAATAAATATAGATTCTACATAAAATTTTCTTTTTTAACATCAAGTACATCGTAGTGCAAAAGAAAAAGTAGAGAAATATTGTGCATAAACTTGACATCTATAAAATCTTGAAATATTTCTTATTTTTTGAGTGAAGAATTCACTTCAAGAATTATTTAAAATTTTCTTCAGGATTGTGTGCTCAATAGGGTTTGATATTATGTCAAATAAATATTATCATTGTATGTTCCGAAAGAAAAAATAATGCAATGGTGGGTCAAACCGTCAAAGTAATGAGCTACTTGCTAGATGTGACAAAATCCAGTTTGAAAACTTTACTATATATTGTGTTCAGATCACTAATCACACAGTTTTGGACAAATGGGGGGTATTAAAGCCTGCCCTTGGGGAGAGTTGGAAATCTATGCCACATGTTAGATTGTTGCTGTCCCAGGACCCTGTCAACAATATCTGTGACATCTCCCTTATCAAACATACCTCCAAGGTAACTCACATTCATATTTAGCAAATGCCACTTTTACGCGTTGAATATATTAATTTTTCAGGATTTATGAATTACATTTCTGTGCCAGGAGTGTCATCAGCGGATGAGTTTTTGCCCAAGCACTTAACCTACTTCCCAGAAGTAAGATGCAAATCAATTATATTATATATAGGTCATTGATAATCAATTGAAATTCATTACCCTCTATGAATATGGTTGGTGCATGTCTTTGACAATGTTATCAAATGTTGTAGTATTCACCTTCATCTCATGTAACTTGGACTAAGAGATGCCATTGTGCCTTGCAGCATGCCTGTAAGCGTGTATTTTCTTATATTCACCAATTATTCATTATTGTTCCACCTACATAAAATTTAATACATCCTTTAGATGCCAGAATCAATAAGAAACTCAAAGGTAACATGGTAGTGGCATTTAACAATGTGATTTGTAATTACTTAATACTAAAAAGTAAAAGACTAAAAGTTGTGTACCATTTCCATTAAATAACATTGCTGGATGATTTGAATGGATGTACTATTAATTGATATATGTTCTGCAGAAATTGGTCCATTTCAATATTATAGTTTGACAAATAAAGTTTCAATTATTAATTTTTTTGAACTTTTAAGGTTCTTGACCTTAAGCAGAAACCCATGACAGCAATCATTCACATTCCTGCATAACCATCCTCCAACACTTGATTATTTTTCCTACTAATGATTGATCAGTCTTTTGCCTCAGCTAAGAGGACGCCATGTCCTCCACCTCCTAGCACTGGCACATTCGCAACCACACATCTTACGATTCGTACTCTCCAATGACAAAGGACAGCAGAACAAACTACAAATAAGAGCTCAACACTTCTCCTATTCTATGCTCATTGTGCAACCCCTTTGGTCAATTTTCTAACCAGAAAGGCCAATAGATGCTATCTCAAAATGCCCACACAACCCAAAGTTTCACGGCAGATGAAATGGAGCAAGACTTAAGTTTTTAAAAGACAAGACACTTTTTTGCAGATTTATGAGAGGCTATCTTTGTTTAAGAACCTTCAGATCTTGGACTAAGAGTATCTGGAATGTTGCGGATTCAGTGAATGTTCTATTGATTCCAATAGGGCATTTCGTGGTTGTCTTCAGCTCCGAAAAGAGATGATAGCTCACTTTTGGAGCGGTCTTTGGTTTCTCAAGAAGTATAGCCTATTCACGAGGCATTGGGCTCCAATTTCATCCCAATGAAAAATCTCTAAATTGTGGGACCTGTTCACCTCCCACATCTCCCAACTGAATATTGGTACAGACACCTACAAAAATTGATATCCGTCGTTGGAGAATATATCACAGCTTAAGTATTCTCAAAGAATCCATGCATCTTAATCTATTCCAGAATCTGTATCAACATAGATTTGGACAAGCTGTTCTTGACACGGGAAGAACTGAATGGGAAAAACCCACAGATTATGATCCCCTTCTGGTGTTGAATATGCCATTAACACAACCGTTTGATATAAGAGTTTGCTTTTCACTCTAAAACCAGATTTGAAAATCAAGACAATGAACCGTAGGAGAAGACAACTGGAGGAGATTCCATTTTAGCATTCTCAGAAAATGTCAGCTTACAGTTCACAACAAAGACATCTATTTTTAAGAGGTAAGATCACCAAGCATCCTAAAGAGCTATTGCCCCCTATTAATCTGTTTGTAGCTGTACGCCTGTACCTGACATGGAACCAGATAAATCACAACAGCCCCAGAAAAAAACATTACTACATGGGAGAAAATTATTTAATATTCAGGTCTTCGTCATACATCAGACTCTAAATCCCTCAAGAACAAGCAATCACAGAAAATACAAACTTCTCCGGCTACAATAAAGAACAAAGGACAAGGAGGGAAAGCTAAAAAGTGAAAACACAAACGAGAACCTCCTCCGTCTTTTCAACTCTCTTTGAGAATTAAAAGGCACTTCAAAAGTTTGACCATTAAAAATAATAAAACACACCAAAGAAAAGTACAGAACTAACAGAAGTTATAAGGACCGGCCAGAAAGTGAAAATTGGTCTCACTATGCACTCCAAAAATCACATCTCAGTCAGAGATCAAAAAAGGTTCCTACAGAAAACTCCCTACATGTGAAGATAACTCTTGGAATATCAATGGATTAGGCACAGCTAACAAATGTTGCTTCCTTAAGGATCATTGTCATTCTGAATGCAAATATAATTCTTATTCAGGAAAGGAGCAAAACTATGCACGACCATTCTTTGAGGTTCAAAGGGAAATGAGAATACAAACAATCTTACTTTCATCCAAGAGCCTCTGCATTGGAATTTCACGTGTTGTAAAATCCAATCAAAATTTCTCTTGGAGACTAAGCAAATTTCCATTCAATAGAATTTCAATGGATTACAACATATGTATCTCCCCTGTGGAGAGCAATCTATAGGATGATAAACATCGTCCTTCGAAGACAGTCATGTAGGTTATAGTTATGTGAATCAACTTGTAATCAGCATTTTTCATTGATGATCGTCAACGGGAGATTTTGGAGAGTCTTCTGCAATTTGATTTGTGTTATTGTTGATATATGATCAGTAGATCATCATTATTCTCTTCTATGTTTTAAATTCTTTCAATTGGTTAAGAGCACAGGAGAAGTTGAACAAAGAACTCGAAGAGCCATAGGAGGTTTTGTTAACGCTCAGCCGGTAAAAGAGTAACACACGTAAGGATGAGAGGGCATTTTCAAACCCTCCTTAGGTTGCCAATTTTTCTTTTTAATTGCTATTGTAGCATTGGAAGAAATAGAAATAAAAAATAAAAAATAAAAATAGAGGAATAGTTTATCGTGGCATATCTGTTATAGTTGTAATTTATGAAGTCACAAGTGTCCCGTCGTTAAATTGTATTGATTTCACATAAGATCATTTTATATATATATATATATATATATATATATATATATATATATATATATAACTATATATATATATAACTAGCTTATATATACTTTATATATATATAATAAGTCGAGAGATATCCTTCTTGAGGCGCCTATTACACTCAGAGATATTATGAAAATAGGCACCTCGAGAAGGATATCTCTCGGCTTATTATATATATATAAAGTATATATAAGCTAGTAGCAATCGCATGGCAACATGAAAGACATTATTATTTTTTATTATTATAATCTCTTGGTGTATTTTATTATTTTAATTATAATATATTAATAATATAATATTATACTTAGGTTATTTTTTATATTTTTTTAATCTAGAATATTAATTTATAATTATTAAATATATAATATTATATTAATATTAGTGTCTAGGGTTTAGAGTTAGGATTAGTACCATAGTTAGGGTTAGGGTTCCGATAAGGGTTTGACCTAGGATTAGTATCACGTTTAGGTTTAGGATCAAGATTAGAGCGAGATTTAGGGTTGGGGTTAGGAGATATAGTTAGGGTTGGGGTTAAGGTTATGGTTAGTATCATGGTTAGGGTTAGGGCTTAAAGTTAGCATTAGTATCATGGTTAGGGGCCTAGTTAGGATTATGGTAACGCTTATGATTTATGATTAAGTTTAGGTTTACAATGGTAGTTATAGTTAAGGGTATGGCTAGATTTTGGAAAAGGGTTAGGAGTAAATTTATGGTTAAGGTTAGTTTAAGGGTTAGGGCCATAATGATTAGATTGTATTTTGTTAGTTAGGATTAGGGTTCGGGTTTGGGGTTTAGGATTAGGGTTTGGGTTTGGGGTTTAGGATTAGGATCAAGGTTTAGGTTTTAGGATTAGGATTATTAGTTAGGGTAAAGGTATATACCATGTTTAGTATTATGGTTAGGGTGATGGTTTCAAATAGGGTTAGGATTTGGATTAGGGTTGATAATTTAGGGTTATGTTTATGGGTAGGATTAGGCTTTTGATTAGAAATAGTGTTATATTTTTATTAGGGTTGGGGTTAGGATTAGGATTATGGTTATGCTAATAGTTAGGATTATGTTTAGGGTAAGGGTTTAATATTAGGGTTTAGGATTAGGGTTAGGGTTTAATATTAAGGTTAGGATTGGGATTGGGGTTGAGGTTTCATATTAGGATTACGATTAGGATCATGATTAGCTTCAAAGTTTATATCGTGGCAGGAATTATGGTTAGAATAAGGGTATGCATTAGGGTTAGAATTTAGGATAGGGTTAAGGTAAGGGGATTTACACCATGGTTACGGTTAGACTTGGATTTAGGGATTGGTTTACAATCTTGTTTAGGATTAAAGATATGGTTAGAGTTAGGCTTCAATATTTGGATTAGGGTTTAGTACTTAGGATTATGTTTAGACTTATAATAATGGTTAGGTTATTTGGTTAGGGTTAGGATTATGGCTATGATAAACATGTACATCATGGTTAGTATTATGGTTATTAGGGTTAAAATTCAAGGTTATAATCAAGATTATGGTTTAGGGTTTAGAATAAGATTGTCATTCATCTAAGGGTTTACATCATGGTTAGTATTAAAAGTTTAGGGTTATAGTTTTGGTTAGGGTTATAATTTAGGGTTAGTGTTAGTATTATAGTTTTAGTTAAGGTTAGATTTATGCTTTTGGTAAGGAATATAGTTAGGTTTAGGGTTTAATGTGCGGATTAAGGTTTGGGGTTAGTATTATAGTCAAGTAAGCTTTTATTTTATGGTTACTATTATGGTTGGGGTTAGGATTTTGATTAGGATTATAATTAGGGTGAGGTTTTACATCATGGTTAGTATTATGGTTATTAAGGTTAGGAATTATGGTTAATTTTTAATAATCGTTAGTATTATACTTAGAATTATAGTTTTGATTATGGTTAGGGTTTATTTTTTATTAGGATGATGGGTTAGGGTTTAGGATTAGGATTGGCATTTAGGGTTAGGATTAGGTTTTAATGTTCATGATTAGGATTATGGTTAGGTTTGGGATTTTATATCATGATTGTAGTTATGGTTAGGGCTAGCATTTTGATTAGAGTTAGAATTTAGGGTTACAATCAGGAATTTTTTAGGTTTATACTACGGTTAGGATAATGGCTAGGGTTAGAGTTTTAAATTAGGGGTCAAGCTTAGGGTTTAGGGCTAGGATTTTTATAAAGTATATATAATTGTATTATATGTTCACTTCAAAAATATGATTATTAAATTAGCCTTGTATGAGGATTTAGGCTTGACATTATAGGTTATTTGGTTAGGCTTAGGATTATGACTATGATAAGCATGTACATCATGGTTAGTATTATGGTTATTATGGTTAAAACTCAAGGTTATAATCAAGATAATGATTTAGGGTTTAAGATAATATTAACATTCATGTAAGGGTTTACATCATAGTTAGTATTATATGGTTAGGGTTATGATTTTCATTAGGGTTATAATTTAGGGTTAGGGTTAGGATTATAGTTTTGGTTAAGGTTAGATTTATGCTTTGGGTAAGGAATATAGTTAAGGTTATTAAGGTTATTATGGTTGGGGTTAGAATTATATCCTAGACCTAATTACACCATGACTCCTATTAAACTATATCATTGACCCTAATCGAACTATACCCTTAATTATATCCTTACCTTAATTTAACATTAATCCTAACTAAATCATAACCTCTAATTAAATTATAACACTTCATTATTTTAAATCTAACATTATTTTAATTGTAACATAAATAAAATATTTCTCATGTAACTATAATTGAATCACACTTAATATTTATTTACTTTAAAATATTTTAAATACATTTCTATTTTTATTTTTTCTAATCCGACTTATATTATACCCTATAAAATTTTAGATATTTTTTTATTGTATATGCTTCTTAAGCTTTAATTAAGGAGTTGATCTACCCTTTTATTGGCCCTTCATCATTATTCTCTTGACAATGAGATTGGACATCTTAAAAAATATTTGTAGACCATTATGATTGAATGATACCAATACATATGCTATTAACTCTGAGAGACATTGTTTATGTTTTTGTCTATTACTTTTAATTATTTTATTTAATGTTGAATTGTAGAGAAATTGTATGTTTTTATAATTAAAATTTAAAAACACAAAAGAATTATTTCAATATAGAAACGTAATACATCTTTATTTAATTTATTTGAGACAAGAAAAAATTTAAAATATTGATTAGTTATTTATATGAAAAATTTGATATAGTTGATAGGAAAAATGTAAGAAAAAATACAAATTATGGTTAGGGTTTGGGTTAGGTTTAGGTTACAGATTATGGTTAGGGTTAGGTTACAAATTATGGTTTGGGTTAGATTACCAATTATGATTAGGGTTTGGGCTAGGTTTAGGTTACAACTTATGGTTAGGGTTAGGGTTCACATCATGGTTAGTGTTGGGTTCAAGTTAGGATACCAAGTATAGCTATGTTGAGGGTTAGAATCATGCTTAAGTTTAGAGTTAACATTATGCTTATAGTTAGAGTTTAGGGTTAGTTTGGGATTATTATTAGAATTAAGGTTTACCTCATGTTGTTAGGATTATTGTTCTAGGATTATGGTTTAGGGTATAGTCAGATAGATATCAGTTTAAAACAAAATTCTTTATACGTTTTAGTTTTATACTTTTATACTAAATAGATATTATCAAAAATATTTTAAAATCAATTTCAATTACATATTAATAGTGATTAAAGCCAAATTCTTAACTACATTTTAAAAGTTAAATATTTTATATTAATATCTTAAATTATATTTTTTTAACTTTTCATATAATTACATAATATATTATATTAATTTAAAATTATTTTAATCAATTTTTTATCCATCCCTTTTATCTATTAAATTATGGCCATCAAAAGTTTTAGTTTTATTTGAGTATCATTGCTTTGAAATATCAAATATTAGAAAATCCAAACATAGCCAACTAAGTTATCATCAATTTACACATCAAGAAAGTGAATATGTCAACATTCATTTAGTTACAATTTCACTCAAAGGGATATAGCTATTTGCTAGCATGACTTAAAAGTTACCGAAAAGTTACCTACAATGCTTGTCATCATGGAAACCAAGGTGCCACAGTAATCGGTTCCTTTGCCTATCATTCAGGATAAACATTAAAATTCAAAAACTCTCAGTTGTCCCTTGAATCATTATTAAAAAAATAACATAAATAGCTGTGATATTTGGTAGTTCTAATATTAAAAGGAATCAAAATTAATATCTAATTAAAGACAGATAGAAAACTTGCTTCCCTATCGCTTTTGTACACGAATGTACCCTTAATTAGAAATGCCCTAACCTATTAGCAAGGAACGCTAACCATAATTTAAAATGTGGATTCTCTCCTCATGTATATATTAAAAGAATTGCCAAAGAGATGATTGAACCCTATGCATCAACATGCAAAATGTGATATTATCTACAATATAAAGAATAAATTTTAAAAAAACTCATAAACTGACATCCTTATGTCCTTGCCCACAGAAGATTCTACTAATTGATATGCTGGAACATTAAGTTAGAATGTTTAGAATGTTTGAAAAATCTAAGTAAAATCTATGCAGCTCAAAAACTTGGGAATAAGTCTGGAAACCCTAAATTCATAACGACGCAGACAAACATAATTTCTGAAAAGCCTGGCAATCCATTTTTATAAATTTAGATTATCACAAATGTTGACATCACAAACAATTAAAGCTCTTAAATCCATCAATTAACACCTCAAATGCTAACTGCTTTATTTATCAATTTGCCCCAAAATTTGGCGAATATGAGCGCCAATAAAATGATCCCTAAATCAACCACTTTCTGGTCCTATTATTTTGTGATAGGTGGACAAAACCAAATCTATTAGTGATCATTGCTCCTAAATCAACTAACAAATCAGTGAACAATAAAATGAAATAATGGGCATTTTTTAAATGGGATGGGCGAGGAGAGACTTTTTTTTGTCTAGTTGCTCGTGTACGATTTATGTTTGTTTTCAAAAGGGTGATGATGAGGTGCAGAAGAGCAATAGCATTGCCTTCTGAATGTAAAAAGGACGACTAGGCTATCCAACAGGAGAACGTGCAAAAAATAATTTTTTACTTTAAAAACCATGACTATTTAACAAAAATTGTCATGTTAAAATTTTAAATTTTGTAATTGAATATATTTTCAAAATAAACTATTATTAATCTAAATGATGGTCAAGATTTACCTCTTATACTATTATTCACCAATCTAAAAATTCATTTTCAAGTTCAATATAGATAGATAGATATGTATATATATATTGAAATAATATATAAAGATTTTGATTTTGAAAAAATCATTAAATATCAATACATAAATTGTTATCACCTTCTATATGATATTGTCTATATATGTTTTGCAATAATATATAAACATTTTGATACAATTATACAATTATAATAATCCTGTTAGCTATAAATTGCAGCCAGAAATACATAAGAGCGGCTCTAAACAACCCATGCCCTGACATTTTTACTAAAAACCCCAACCAATATAGCTAATGCTAACTAAAACAAGAGCCCAAGATAGCAAAACGGCATGCACAGGCATGACCACAACAATAGAAGAATCAAGGATACATATAGCTTCAGTCAAGTTTTCCCAAGATTTGCTTTGTGCAAATGTCACATCTGATGAATATCTCTTCTTTCAAATTCACCAGGGATACTTTGGTGTATTACTCTGCATGAAGATCTTTTTTCCCAGTATGTGGATGCTCCAGTAAACAATGGGAACAATATGGACAAATTCCTAAATATCAGCACCCAACTTGCATGTAATAGAAAATAGCAAAAAATTTGTTAAAAGAATAGAAAACAACGCTTCCACCATAGATGGTGCAAAGGGCAGCACATAGCTCACATACAACAGACGATAAAAACAATGAAATTAGACAGAGATAAATCAAAATCCCTCCCCACCCAACCGCTTCCAGCACTAAATAAAATAGAGGCTGCAAAGAACATCTGAAGATTAAATTGTAAAGACAATTATGATATAAATAAAATTCAAGCATACCTCAGATTGCAAAGAATCAAAGACGAAATTGGTTTGAGAACACAAAAACTCTGTCGCAGGCCCTTTAGAAGTTACAAATCTTCGATTGCCAATATATACTTTATATATGTTCTCTCGGCTTTTCCTGAAGAGAAGAAACCAACCGCTACAATTTCTTGGTGATATTCCTATTTTATAAGTGCGAATGCATCTCTTCCTCTCCAATTTCATCGCGACTCTTCCTCTCCAATTTCATTGCGGTTATGAAACCTTTCGTGGCCACATAATGCATAAGAGGCTCTGTGAAATGGTTCAATCATATGTGGCCACATAACGTATGCATTTGATATTTCCTTTTTTTGCGTTTGTAATTGTTTATATTTCCTTTTTATGTATACAATCTGTTACTATTGAATTGACAACTCACCGAACATGAGAATGGACGTCAATTTTTTTCAAAAAGCCCAAATGTTTACATTGATGAATGATGCCATTGTGGGAAGCCTCTCGGCTTAATTAATTAATAAAAAAATGTTAAAAAAATATTTTATTAATATATTCTTTCAATAATAATATTTAATATTTTTTTTTATTAAGATATTCTATCATTTTTCATGTTTCAAGAATAACTAAAAAATATTACAAAGAAAGAATTAGCTTTACTCTAATTATTCTTTTTCATAATATTTAAAATTTATTTTGTTACTTATGTATTTTTATGAAATCATAAATAATAATTGAAGATATTAGAATTAATTTAATTCTAAATTATTTTATTAATATTTTAGCTGTTATACAATAATTATATTTATATAAAAAAAATCTATCTTCATATTTTTTGAAAAAGAGACGAAAAAGACAAAAGAAGCATTCTTTATATTGAATTTGTGGTATACCATCCTCATAGACAATCTTGTGATACATAGTGCACTATAAATTTAGTGGAGGAGCACCTTAAGGTCTTTAATAGATCTTTGAATCAGTTTTGGCTTGTAGGTTGGTTTTGCCAACCTACAGTGAATAAGGACTAAATTGTAAAGTCCCTTGTGTGATTTGGTGTGAGCCTAGAGATAGGTGAGAGTAGTGTTTAGAGTTTGATGAAGTCATTTTGGTTCTAGGAGTGTAGGTCCTAAGAAGTCAATGGGTGGTCAGACTTGGGTTGAGATCCCAAATGGCGTGACAAGTAAGATTTTGATGTTTCAAGTGATTCAAGGTCTTAGATGATGATTTGAGGTCATAAGGGGTTGTGAGTTTTAGTGGTTTTACAAAATGACTTAAACTATGCCCAAGGCCCGACACGAGGATTAAAAAACATGCGGGAATATGATATGTAAAGGAGAACAAACCCAAGAATGATGGTTGGAATTCATTCTGTTCGAACTGGTTGTGTGCAAGGAAGTTTTAGACTGTAAATTGCAGACCGAGCCATCATCCAATACCTGAATGGATTTGATGGATTGATTTAATGCAGAGTGTGTTTAGTATGTGATTTCTTAAAATTTTTGTGGCTTTGTGTTGGTCTATTGATCGTTCTGGTTAACCTTTTATAAATCTTTTACGTTCTGGTAGTTCACTATCCCGTTTTGGACCAGTCATGTAGGAAATGGCTTTCCTTGGCATTCCCGTGGTTGAAAGTCTCATGATCACTGGGGATCCATTAAAGCCTTGTATATACATTGTAGATATAGTGTGTGGAGTGTGTGTGAGCAGGGAAGGCAAGAGAACATTCGAGCCCTAGGCGAGTACTGGTTATTCTGGCTAGGGTAACTAAGCAGTGCAGGGGCAATGTCGAGTGCTAGATGATTGGTATGTGCCAATCAATGGCAGAGGCATGTAGGGGCATGAATTACAGACAAGTGAATGGAAGGAGAAGTCTAGAGGAGCTCATTTGACCAGTGAAAGAAAGTAAAGAAACCAGACCAGTTTTCATGCCCTAGAAACCCTTGATTTTAGGAGTTTGGAGGAAATCCACTGTACAGACAAGGTGGGAACTTGAGACCTAGAAAATCTCTAAGGACAGGAAAAAAAACCACAAGGAACATGTATTCAGATTCCAGGGGTGTTAAGGGATTTTAAGACAAAATCTAACTTTTCAGTGTTTAGGAGGGCTAACATGCCTAAAAAGGCTACTAAGCCTAAAGGAGTAGAATCTTGAACCCGATGGGAAAGATCCTCAAGATTGGATCAAGAAGAGTTGAAGAGGGACTATAAAGTTGTCAGGAAATCAACTCACAAATAGGAGGAGAAGATGGATGGATAAGTGACCAAAGCTAACCATAACAGCGTAGGCCATGCTGAAGAGTTTTAGTAAGGATTGGTACTTGATGGAGAGCTTCTAGAGAGGGAGAGGATCAAAGTAGTGTCCTCTAATTGGGGTAGTGAAAGAGACCCTAAAAGAGACCAAGAGAATGTCTTAGAGAGAACAAGAAAGCTCTAGGAGTGGGAGCTCCCCATAAAAAATACTAACACTTAATTGAACAATTATCACCTAGCAAATCTTGTCATTAATTACTTGCAACTTCATCAAAATTTATATATAAAATTTAAACATATATAGAGTTATATTACATTATACAATTAATTATGTAATATAAAATATATTTAGATATCTTTTCATTTGTTCCATTTTTTTCAAGTCCAATAAAAGGAAAGGGAGAACACATTAATGTTTGGAAGGTCAAATATGATCTTTTGGTAGCAACTAATAGGGTATTTATGATGTCATTGACTGAAAAATGTTTGGAAGATTGAATACTACCAAGGAAGCCACATCCCTTTAGGAGGGATATAATTGTAAACGTGCAACAATAAAGAGCAAGTGTCAAGCATATGATAACTCAATAAGGATATCAATTCTATATTTGAAATTTAAAATTAAAAGTAAATTTTGCAAGCAATATGCCATAATTTGTATTAGGAGTTTATTATTTGCCAGCAAAGTATTTTCTAATTGTTTGGAATGTGATGACAAAACTTTTAGGTATATTGGGAGTATTGATTCTTATTTTTTATGGTACAATTTTCTACATTGGGGTACATGTATCCAAACTTTGTTAAAATCTAAGGATTTGTCAAAAATTGTTAGTAGAGGTTTTAAAAAATGAGAAGATATTAGTACATTAAATAATCAACAGAAAATAGAGCTTAAACAAAATGAACAAAAAACCATGAAGCATTATTTCTAATTTGAAGTCTGAAAATCAATCATTTTTTAAAAATAAATCATGGTGCATATTCAAAATATACAAACTATTCTTGTAAATGCATATTAAGGTACTCACACAACAAAATTGCAAACACTTAAAAAAAAAAGTATAATAAAGCGCTTTAATAAATGAATTTTTGGCTAAGGTTGAAGTTATGATAAATCAAATGAAATTTGAGGTGATAATGTGAGTAATCGTCATGTGATTGATAAAATCTTGAGAAGTTTGCTTCTAAAGGTTGATGATGTTGTTTCCACAAAAATAAATCTCATAGGATGTTTAGTAGCATTTTATATGCAATTGAAGAACTAAAGGATGAGTGAAAAGATTTTAGAACAAGCATTTGAATTTAAGCAAGACATAAGAGGTAACAAAAGCATAAATTTTTAAAGGGTTATCATAAACCTAAATATAACAATGATTATGTGTTAGAAGTTAGGATCTTAGGACACTAATCATTATAAACAAAATATAAAATAGATGAAATGAGAATCATACTTGCATAAAGGTACACATTACACAAGATATACATGGAGAAAACCCTTTTGGGTGAAAAATCTCATAAAGCATCACTTTATTAAAACACTTACAAAATATAGTCTATTATAAATAGGTTGAACTTAGGGACGCTTCTACTTACTTCCACATGGTCCATAAGACCTTCTATGCATAATGGTATACCTCACTATAAAATCTTCAATTTACTCACTCAAATGAGATAGAACCTCTTTAAATATAGAAGGGTGGCTTCACTAGTCACACTTTTTATATAAACCCCAATCATAAATAATTAATAAACTAGAATGTACTAGTTCATAATTATTTCAAATAGGATATTCTTAATAAAACATATAATATTAGGTTTTATAACCTTATATTAGAACACTATATAAATGTTATAAGGGTGTGGTCCCTAATAACATTATGTTTTAACATTCCTTAATGTTAATAGTGGGCACCAAATGTCAGTTTTTTAAAAAGAAAAAATGTACCTCAATAATTAAGGTCTAAGTTGATAGTGATAAAAAAGGACACAAATATATGCCAACATGAAGATCATGCATCACGGGCTACATGAAGGACATCTTGTCATAATTTATAATCCCATTGTTTTAAAAATGATGCTATGGGTTCTTATAAGATATCCTATTGGAGTTGTAGTCTCCTCAAATTAGCCTCTGTCGAGGTTCATTACATACTTCTCATAGGTCTTAATTGAATGTGCTCATAGGACTTAATACAATGTGTTGGCTAAATATTGTGCAAGTAACTTCATCAACAACTTGCAAAATGGTGATTTTAGATGTGTAGTCTAGAATAATCTCTCCTCCCAGCAATAGGGGACGCACCCTTCTTATCACTATTCTATTTAGTAAACACTCAATTGGAAATAAAAAATGGGTGGGACATAAGATCAATTCCTCTTTTTTCAAGAATGATTTACAAATTTCACCAAACACCTTACACAATTTTCACAAAAATGTACCTACTGCAGCAATAATATTGATAGTCTTTTGATTGACGTAAGAACAATCAGGAGCATACTAGTTCCTCTATTCTAACAAGAGAGTTGCATAAACCTAAGGACTTTTGCACTTTTCTAAAATAGTTAAATGATAATATACAACACAAAGTCTATTATTGTGGTGCACCCTTAAACTTGTTCAAATAATTAGATTTGTGGCACAAAGTCTCTCGATTCTTCCCTATCTTCTAATAACTAAATTTACGTCAATCAACAAAATTGTAACACGAAGTTTGTGAGAAGAAAAAAAATTGGACACTTGTACAATGATACAAACAAAACATGCACTTGTTTAAATGAATTCAAGTTAATATCACAAATGTGATGTAAGAACATAGATTTGACACCCCAAGCTGCTTCAATACAAAGTTTGAAATAAGTTAGTTCTATTACTCACTTTGAAGCAACTTACGCGATAAAACTCAAAGTTTCCACTCTTGCAACAATTTGAGCATAGTCTACTTGCATAGAAATAAAGATGGTAATTACAATGAAGCACCCTCCTATATATAGATGAGGGACTGAGAACAAAAGGTTGGAGAAGTCAAAGTAACTAAGGCTTTTTCCGCAACTAACTATGATTTATTCGAAATTCTAGTTCTTATGTAATTTGACTTACAATTTATTTACATGTAATTACAAGATATAGTTTTATATGTAATATTTTTACATGCAACTACAACTTTTCCCTCAACATATAATTTGTCAAAAATAAATTACACCCTACAACTAAAAAGTGGGGGAAAACAACTAAATGTCTTGAGACATTTCTTGATCTTCTTCATTCCTATTCATGAATGCTTGATACTTGTAGATTGACTCACACACTTCTTTAGGATCAGCACACTTTTGTTCTTTGTCACAACAATTGTTTTGACGATTGCATCCAAACATTGGGGATTATTGTTTTGTCCTCAAGAACAATCTAAAGTTGATCAAGTGAAAATTGCTACCCCGTGAGCTTGTGAAGGGAATTTAGCATGAAATGATCCACCTCAAGCTCTAGATGGATCATCAACAAGAGTTATGAAAATGTAGTGTCTTTAGAAATTAGATCGTGGTCCTTAGTTATCAGTTTGCATGATATTTCTTCAACATTGGCACTGATCTCTTACTCTTTCTTAGTGCAAGTTTCAATTGCCACTTCCAAGTGTGTAACTGAACCCCCAATGACCTAACTTCTATTCACAAATAACTCCTTGTATGCAATGTACTTCTGACTAGAAGGTATTCCATTCTCACACAACATTTCCAATTCCAAATCTGATAACTTATTCCAGATTCATAAATCTTTTTAAATGAACTCCAAGTCCTGATTAAAACCTCGAAGAATTTTTTTTAACTTGGACACAATTGTCCTCACACATGTTAGCACCTAGAGTACTTTCTTCACTAGCTTTGTTCCTTGTGCCATCATCTGATCCACCCAAGAGTCAATATCTTTGGCCTTCTCCCCAACCTTCTTTGTCTTCTTTATGGATTCTTCAAAAATAGAAGAAGCCAAGGGATCAACATTTTTGGAAGATTTAGAAATCTTCTAAATCATGCAATAAGTTGTGATTTCTTCTCCTTAAGTTTTCTTTCTTTTTCCAAAACTTATCATAACCTTGAGCCAACATGGCTACAAAAACTTGAGCATCATTCTTAAGTCTAGTAGATGTTTGTTTCCCCAGCTCCACTCTTGTAAACTTGTAATCATACACTTGCTTCTCTTCTGATAGTTTATCATTGAGAGGTTTTGCAACCTCAACATATTTCATCTTTTTTTTGTCCACAAGCACCCTTGAAGTTGTTTTGTCTTTCTTAGCGACTTTTGGTTTATATTTTTAAGCTATTGAAAATCAAACATATTAGGAGAGACTTATTGTTTCCTCCTCTTAGGAGTGATTGAACTTAACCATAGGGTTAGATCTTAGGAACATGCTTGAGACACAACAGTTGATCTTGTTTAGAATGAGCCGAAGATTGTACCACAATTCTCACTATTGGTGGTGCTTCCATTTGGACAACCACAAGAGTTTTCATGGATGATATATATTTTGAGAGGCCTCATGAATTTATCAAATCTCACAATGGAGGTATCAAGTATAGGTACTAAAACATCTGACAAACTAGGATATCTAGAATATGAGTCAAAAACATTCTCTAGGTTGCCATGATAAATTTCAAGATGGGATTTAGTGGTTGATGAAGAAATAATAGTTACACTTGAAGCTATAGGAGGAACATAGACCATAGAAAAGAAATCATTATCAATGTCTATGAGAGAAATAGGAACATCCATAGAAGGAATAGATTCCTGAGACTATACCATATGTGACAAAAGAATTTTGAATCATTTTCCTCTTGAGGTTTATTCTTAGTCTCAACAAATTTTATTTGATCCTATTTCTTTCACTTTCCTTTCTTTGATATCTCCTCTAGAGGCACATTCACAACCATTCTAACCTTGAGATTAACCCTAGTTCCAGAAGAAGAGGCACCTTCTTTGGTATTTGCCCTTATTTTAGATTTGCACCCAACTGGTCTTGTTGTATAATCATTTGATCCAGATTTGATCTTTATTATCTTAATACCTCTACTCTTCAACTAAGCATTTGTGTTGGCTAAAATGGGTTGAAACCTTTCAAAGATTGACATACACTCTGTGTGTGACCATTGGATCGACATAATAGGAAGATTTGCAACTCTTTTCTCTACATATTATGGATCAAGGATCTCTCCATCATCCACCATCCCTTCTCAAACTTTGGTCATGTTAAGATCTATGATCTTCTCCAAGGTAAGTATATTGTAGTCCATCCTTCTAATATTGTCCTCTATAGGAAGTTCAACTCAAATATCCTCAAGACAATGAACATGAGTAAAGACCCTCTTGATTTTTTCTTTCATCCCTCGATAATCAAATTATTTTCTCACATTGAAATTTTCCAATTTGATCTCCTAGAGATCTGTCTCCATGACCTTTTCTCTTGCTACAATTACCATGGATTATCTTTGGATCTGCAATGGCTTATGAGAGGATATGTTAATCCTTAACTTATATTGGGCTAGCTGATATGCATGAGAAACCATCAGTTGCCTCACTAATTCCATGAGAATGATCTTATTAGTAGGATATTGAGGAAGCATGATGGGGTGATCATAAAAAAAAACACTCATGTATATGTGAAAGTTGGAAACTGAAGGAAGAGGCATCCGTATTCATTCCCTTTTTCTAGGATGCACTAGACACTCTCCTTTTTCACAAGTGTTTTATAAAATAAGCACATAAAAAACCAAAGAATGCATCTTGTACCCTCTTATAATGAGTCCTTTTAGGCCTTAGAGTTAGGTGTTCATAGTACTCCCACATTGGCACTAGTGGTTTGTCACCTTTTCTATAAAGGCCTAAAAATGGCCTTAGTGATGTCGCTATGTACACTAGATATGAATTCATATTAAACATGAGAGTTGTAGGAACTTATGAGAGAATCTCACATAGAATGTCAATAATTGCTTCAAGCCAAAAAAATCTATTGTCATCACTTCCTCATTATCACAACATATTTGTACATCTAGGTCTAAAAAAAATAGATTCCTTCAAATCCATGACTTTACTCAAGAGGGTGATCATGTCATTGATCTCCAATTTAGTATCATTACAATACAACTTAGGCCATTGGGATTGACAAGTCCTTTTAATCATAAGCCATTTTACATTAATGTGTTTTATGCATTCCTTAGTTTTGGATTATAATGATCAAGAGTCTTTTCCACTGTTATCTCTACATACATAGGAGTGGTAGGAACTTTGAAGATCTTGTCAATGGTTTTAGCATCCAACCCAATAATGAGTTTACCATCATCATCATTGATTGTTCTTGTTTCCTTGTTGAAGTGAGAAGCACAAGCATGGACAAACTTTGTTTCTAAGGCCTCCACTGGGAAGGTAGATAACAAGTATTTATGACTATTCAAAAGCAACTCCATATCAAGATTTGTTGCATTCTTCATTGTCCTCTCAAGGAAATCAGACATATCAACATGTCCAATCTTTGTATCTATGATCTTGTAAATGGGAGAGGTCACTTGAATGGGTAGAATTAAATTTTGATATCTGTTGTACTTCATCTTTTTGTTGGTAGGAGACACTAGTTCTTCTAACATCGAAAAGGAACCTGTGAGGCTATGATGAAGCCTTAGAACATCATCTTGTGCTATAGGGGAAGCCATGGAACTCTCTTCAAGATGAGAGAATTGTGAAATAGAAGTCATTCTTGGGTTTATAAGGAACAAAGGAAATGTGGGCAAACAAGCATGAAAAGACAAGGATAAAAATGACTTTAAAATGAGGTCATAGGTGAAATTCGAATCTTGGAAAATGTATTGCAAGTTGGGAAAAACATTGACATTTTACTTACAAATGGGAAAAAAACTATTGAACTTTTCACATATGTGGTAAATAGGCAAGCTTGCACTTGTAATGGGGTCTTAGAGACCCAATTTCAAGTGATTTTAACTACATTTTAGGTTATATTCGAGTTTTTGAAGGTCAATTGCAAGTGGAGGGAATAGTTTTTTGCATTCCAACACAAGTGTGAAATATGCACCTCAAGGTTGGATTTTGGGTTTTGGAAAATATGTTGCATGTTTGTGAGCAACATGCTTTCTTTTTTCTATGTTGTAATAGAAACTTGCGATAAGGTCCTTCAAACTCAAAATTACTAAACAATGCAAAATTTGGGTCTTACAAACTTAAATACAAGTTGGACAATTGCAAGTTTGAAGATATCAAATGCAAGTAAAAATACTTGCAATATGGAAGCTTGAGTTTCAATCCTTTTGACTCGAAATGTGTTAAAAGAAATGATAAAATATACACAAGGGACCCTTAAAATACATACACATTTACATATACTTGCAAAATGATTTAGAATCTAAACCTCAACACACAATATATAGCATATGGGTATTCTAGGAAATGTAGATCCTGCAAGAAATGCAATGAAGGAGTTTTACAAGACTTACGTGGGAACTGTTAACTATTTTTTCTAATAAGCTCAATCAGGTAGAGATTTTATGATTCTTAAATGAAGAAGTAAGGTATAGTTTAGTTTTGTTGTAGCATATTCATGTTCATAAAGAAAGAAAAAAAGATTACACTATCACTTTGAATTATGAAAATAATATGACACAGGAGAGAGTGCAATTTTTTATAGAAAATGTAATCTTTATGTATAATGTAAATGAATAATGTCTCACACAAGCCATGAGACTAACCTTTATAATGCAATTGAGAGAAAACATTATACATTTGTAGATGCAATGGAAAATAAATACACATATAGTGAAGGGTAACTCGTCATTGCCTAAATGACAAGTCTTGGTTGAGTTGCCTTGTCTTATCTTTAGTCTTCTTTCTTTTCTTCCATCTAGCTATTGTTTCCTTTCTGCTTACACATGCCTGCATCTGAGAGAGAAAGTGTTGTTAGAGAAATGAAGGGTCATCATACACTACATTTACACACATCTATAAACATATAATATGTTCCTCATGTGCATCATAATAGGTAGCTTGTCATGGATGTCCAAGAAGACAAGAATTATCAACATAGATTCATATACTCAATTTTATCTTAAAAAAGTTTGTTTCGTGTGCAAGAACAACTATACATTTATTATTTGTCAGCATGTGGGATCAAGTGGGCTTCTACAAGGGTTGAGCCAAGCATGTCGATAAATAATAAGCACCCAACTCTAAAGTCATATTGAGTTGCATAACATAATAATATATTTAACAAAGTGCAAGAGGATCAATATTCAATGCAAGGGTAACAACTACAACCACAAAAAAGAGCTTATATATTCATAGATGTACAATGGTCTTTGAAGGACAAAAAAAATAGCCAAAGTGACAAAGGAGGGCACTTAAACTTCATGAAAGATAATAATTAGATCAAGGAAACATGAATTTAAATAGTCACTGTTAGAGAACATCAAGGTAATGCTTAGGTCAAAGTAACAAATAAGTCATTAGAACCCATAAGGATCATTTTTCTAGAAACAACGAGGAGACAGTGTTAATGAACATAGAGAGTGAGAAGGATAACCAAGCATGATATAGAATATCCCCATGCCAAAAGGCAACCATATCATGCATAATGAATCAAGAGATCAAAATATTTATTACACGTTTCTATCAAAATGCAAGGACAACATACAAAGCTACATGATATTATGAGAAGATAAGATAGTGCTATAAAAGATAATATCGTCAAAGATGTTAAAGAAACATGACAATGGAAAGCACAATATAAGTATTATCATTAACAATAATGGTTTTTCCTCTCAATGACAACAATCTCAAAGGATAGTAATCTCAGTTGTAAGAATGTATTCACACATTTAGCAATTAGAATAGAGGATCCAATGGCTACATTGAACATAACACTAGCATGAATACAAAAAAAATCATTTGATGCTTCAAATACCCATGTTCCAAATTACATAACGTGTCAAATATACACCAAAATAAAAATATTGTAGGTATTTTTTCAGATTGCATTCAAATTGAGTCATGGCCTAAAAAGAACCCAAATGAAAAACCTCAGCATTCTGGGAGAGGAAATTTGAAAAATGCATGAAAAAGAATTGAACCCTCGTAGTACAGAGAAAAACTTTCAAGTAAAAGCACAACAACTACAAATGAAGTTATGCTACGAAGATTGTCTACAAAGATTTAAATCCCACATTTTCAAAGGAGCTCATAAAGTATTTTGCAGAGAAAATAAGAATTTTTATAGACCATGTCATGCATAGGAGCTAAATTTAAAAATTTAATAAAGAAAAAATCTTGTTCCAATAGCCAATACATAAGGGTTACAAACATTAAATGAAATAGGTTGCGAACCACATAATTTGAACATGTAGAATGTAATAAATGCATAGATGGTGGTTACTTTTGAATAGATGAACTATGGCCTAAAAATATTTTAGAGTAGAAACCCTCAAATCCTCGTGGTTTTGAAAAAAAATTCCTTAGAAAAAATAAAAATAACATCCACATCTAGTTATTGGTTATGAGTTTAAGCCGAACTTAAAGCAAAGACCGATGAAAGATAGGGGTTGAGGATAGAGTTCAAAGCACTAAAAGGGTAGCATGTTCTTAAGAGATCAAATGCCTAGATTAGAAAATACATGTAGATGATATGTAGATCTGTGTCATAACCTCCATGAAAGAAAGCTTCAAACCCTCAAAACGATCCCTTGATGATGTTCAAAGACTTCAACAAAATCAAAATAAAAAATGCAGTTGGATTTAGGGCTGATTTTGTGTTTAGGGTTTTCCTATACCCTAAGTCATCGACCCCAAATAATTTTTCCTCTTGTTTTAAAATTTTTTCCCCAAACTAATACCCACGAGTGTTATATTTATTTGCCTGCACAATTATAAATAGTGAAATATTTACGAAGTGTTGATTTATAAAACACTTAGGTAAATATTTTTTTTGATGCAAAGATAGGAAATGTTCTTTAATGAATAAGTCAAGGGGTATGACTAGGTAATTGATACACTTCTAAGCATCTAAGGGAATTTGGAGAAATTGAGAGACAATTGGAGAGCATCTAGGGATGTTTGAGTCAATCTAGGAGAGTGTTGGAGCATTTTGAGGAGCCTTAATGGTGGAAAAGGTCATGTATTGACTTTTTCTTCTTTTTTGAGTCTTTTTTAATCTTTTAGGGGCCTGAAAAAATAGGCCTTTTAGTTGAATTTGACCCTAGTTAGTTTTTAGTTCCTGTTTTGGTGTCTTTTGAGAAGTTGTTATAGTCACTTTGAGGACTCATTTGTATTTATTTCTTATTATGCATTATGGACTTAGTGACTTTTTGAGAGTCTTTTTGATAGCTTTTGACATTTTTGTAACTCATTTTTTGACATGAATATCAGTAACAACCTTGGAAATCAGTGATTGGGTTCTTTTTCCTTCTTCGTAATCTGTCTTAATGTGTGCATTTAATTGATTGATCAAATTACTAGTGAAGTTTGTTTGTGTTCCATGTAATTTTGTCTCATACTAAGAACCTTTTATAGATTTTTTTTCTTTTTGTAGGTCATAATCTATGTCACGAGTGCAAGTCATTTTAGTTGTGAGAGTTTCTTCCTTCTAAGAGTCTAGCATCAAGACCTCTTTATAAAATACTTATGCATGGATACACACCAGTAGATTGTGTAGGTCTAGCTTAGTCATTGCAACCAAGTGTCTAGTTTTATGAGTTTCATGGTCCTTCTAAATTTGGTGTATCACCCTTGTTCTAATTTCTAGTTTTTTAGTTCAATTTTTTTTAGTGTTATAGGCTAGGAAAATTTCTCCAAGGCCTCCCATGTGAATATTTCATGTAGCACCTATAGTACAACCACTATTACCTTTGCAAGATACTCCCATAGTTGTTATACCAGCTACTTGAACATTACTAGCACCTAATGCACAACCTAATAATCACAAAAGTGCCATTCCAAATCAATTTGTGGAGTTGTAAGAGATTAAGGGTATTTTACAAACATTTGGTAATGAGATTGTTAACATAAAAAATTAATAAAACCAGAATTACAAACCATACCCACCTCCTTATCAGCCCCAATATTAGAAAAATCAAGGGAATAGGCCCTTTTACCAATAGAATAACCAAGGTCAAAGACCTCCTCTTAACAATAGGCCTTATCAACCATACAATAAAAATGTTACCAGCTCCTCAAAAGAGCTTGTTCCTATATAGAATAAATTGGCATAGGACTATGAGGGGTGATTCCTATGTAATTAGCCCCATAATCAAATCACATGTAAAAATGGGGTCATTAATTAGGCTTTAATGGTGCAGAATACTCCAAATTTTCTACCAGGTGCTTCAGATGAAACCTTAATGCAACAACATGAAGGTCAACCACTAGAAACAACACTTATGAATTAGAAAAGTGAAGATTTTTGTGGTGTGAATCATGTTGGTCCATCAATAGAAAATAATACAAGAAGAAAATGGAACTTGATGTTGGGAAACAAAATGTTCATGGTTCAATACTAGAAAGGCAAGTTGCAGGAGGCAAACAAAGTGGCTCATGTATTTTTACTAGTGCTGGACTTGTTAATGGAGGTGCTAATAAGAAAGGTTCTCATAATGTCCACATATTGCAAAGGGATCAACCTATACCAAGTAAGGAACAACCAAAGAATACAACATAACCAATTGTGCCAATTGCTATTAATGTTGAGGTTTCTACTCCTAAAGGTCAAACAAAGGTTAGTGTGCCTCCATTTAACATACTAGACCATATGAAAAAGGTTAATATTTCTATGTCCATGTGGGATCTATTAAGTATTACTAGTCAAAAGGATCTTTTACTATCAACCATGTCAGATTTGAGTATTTGTAGTGAGTCTAGTAAGGAAAAGTCCAAAGTTGAGTTAACAAACATTGTTGTAAATAAAAAGGAGTTGCAAGCGTTAAAATCCAAGCCTCAATTTTATGTGTCCTTGATAATAGGATACCATCTTATTTATAACTGCATGATTGACTTGGGTGTCAGTAGCTTAGTCATACCTAAATAAATTATAGACAAATTGGGGATTGAATATGAGCCACTTGAAAAGGGAGTTGTTTAGTTGGATAGGACAACAGTTAATATAGTAGGAGTCATAAAATGATTGATTTAACTTTTCAAGCCTCTCCAAATTTCTCCATTCCACAAGACATCTACATTATTGAGTTGCCTCCCTATTTTGCAATATGTTTGTTAAGGGATTTCACTACCAAAATAGGTGGATATTTGTCTTTAGATTGGTCACACATGATGTTTAGAACCATATATGGTACTGAGGTTACCATTAAATCAGAACCCATAGCTAGGGGCCACATTAACCCTTATAACCCAAGGCCCATCAATGCCAATTTGTTAGTAGGTGAGTTAGAAGAACAACCTATTGTTCAAGAGGGTAAAACATAAATTGATGGTATACCTGACATACCCTTGGATGAGTAGGATGCTCAACATCAAGCAAAATGTTTGTGTGAGCATTTAGAACAAGCTAGTTTGGGTATTTATTTTATGCACGAAGTTGATTCATTCATGCCCAACTTGGAAAAGAGTATAGATCATTAGGATGGGTAGCAAGGTGATGAGGTCTGGGAATTGTTTTTGATGGTTCTAGGAGTAAGGTTGGGGCTGGTGGTGGTTGTATATTGGTTTCTCCATGCGGAGAAAGGTATTATCCATCCTTTATGTTTTGGTTTAGTTTTTTGAACAACATGATTGAGTATGAATCCCTCATTCATGGGTTGGAATGGGAAAGGAGAATGAGAATTAGCTATTTGAAAGTGCATGGGGATAGCGGACTAGTTGTCAACCGGGTGAGAAACCTCAATGTTACCAAGAAAATTTTTCTTAAATATTACAAACACAAGGCATGGGACCTTCTAGAAGGCTTTGATGTATTTAATTTAATTTCATACCCATAAATCAGAATAAACATGCTGACAAGTTGGCTGTTGTGGGTGCTAAATTTGATATACCCAAGGAAATTAGTAGTGATAAGTGTAACTAGTATGTTAAAATCATTGTTAATCCTATTGTACCTGATAAAAACATTCACTAGTAGGTATTTGAGAGTGACCAACAAATTGTGAACTTTCTAAGGGAGGAAGCTAAGTTCTCATATGCTAACTAGGAGAAGCTCCAACATTAGTATGATGGCCAAATTATCTAGCTCAAGAGTAACAAGATGTCAAAGGGTTTGGTCAATCTTGAGTCTATTTTCAATGCTGATGATGAGGCTAGAAAGCCTAGGGCCAACATAAAATTTAAACAAAATCATTATGAGGAAGTTGAAGTTTTTAAAGGAAAAATGCTCAAATTAGGAAAGGTATGTACAACAGAAGATAAAGTTGTATTTATTTATCTATTTTAAGAATTTAATGACATATTTTCTTGGGAGTATAGTAATTTGAAGGGTTTTAATCCATATCTAGCTTAGCATACCATTGAATTAGAACCCAATTCCAAGCATGTAAGACAAAGATAGAGGCCTATAAATCCCATGTTAGAACCCCTCATGTAGAAAGAGTTGAACAAGTTGATAGAAATTAGTATCATATTCTTCATTAAGCATGCTTCATGGGTATCTAATCTTGTTCCTATTAGGAATAAGAATAGGGAATTAAGGCCGCGTGTATATTTTAGAGATTTGAATCAAGCCTCATTAAAATATTGTCATCCTTTTCCATCCTTGGAATAAATTCTCCAATTAGTTTCAGTTTCAAAATGCTTTTCATTGCTTAATGTGTATTCTATTTATAACCATATTTTAGTAAAGGATGAAGATCAGTTTAAAACAACCTTTACCACTAAGTGGGGTACCATGGCCTATAGGAAGATGCCCTTTAGTTTATCCAATGTTGGGGCAACCTTTCAAAAAGCCATGGATATGGATTTTGATAGCTTAATGTATAAAATTGTCTTAGTGTACCTCGATGATATCACTACTTTTTCCAAAGAAGAAAAAGATCATGTAAAACATTTAAGGAATATTTTTGAGAGGTGTAGGGAATTTGGCATATCTATTAATCCTGAAACAAGTGTTTTTGTTGTGCATGAAGGAAGATTATTTGGTTACATAGTGTCAAAATAGGGAGCCACTATTGATCAAGAGAGAGTAAAATTTATTTTAGAATTGCCTTTTCCCAAACACAAAAAGGGGCTACAAAGTTTTCTTTGTAGAATTAATTTTTTGAGAAGGCTCATTCATGATATTGTAAATTTATTAAAACCACTGACTGTCATGCTTAGAAAGAATGCAGTTTTAAGCTATATGAGGGAAGCTAAACTTATCTTTGAAGCTATAAAGGAGGCCTTGTCAGCAACTCCTACATTGGTAAACCCATTTTTTTCTAAAGATTTCATCCTGTATGTCTTTGGTAGCATAGATGCTATTTCTGTAGTTTTGGCGCAAGAAAATAATGGCGCAAGAAAATAATGGTGGTTTTAAATAGCCTCTTGATTTTTTCAATCAAGGTTTAGAGGAATATGAATAGAGGTACAACTTTGTAGAGAAGAATGTTCTTACTAATATCAGAAGTCCAAAAAATTTTAAGCCTCTAATTTCTAATAACAAGAGACATCTACTGGTTTTTCACCCTAGCGTGAAAGATTTTTTTCTAAGAAGGGTCTTGAACAAGAAAAGAGTAGGATGGATTACAAAAGTCATGGAGTATGGTTTTGATATCAAGGTAACCAAAATTGTAAGGGGTAAAGGGATATGTGAAAAGATAGCTACAACTTCTAAGGAAGAAAAAAAGACTATTTTGGTCACTAATGATGGGCCTTAGAATGTTGCACCTACCTTGGGTGTGAACTGGGTACAAGATATGACCCATTTTCTGTATACTAGCGAGTGTCCACCAGGTTTAGATAAGGTTAAGAGGAGATATTTAAAATTGCAATATATTTTGTATGTGATAGTTGATAATGTTCTTTTTAGAAAATATCTTAATGGTGTGTTGTTAAGGTGTATTGATCATGATCAGATTGATAAACTATTTCATGAGTTCCATGATGGAACCACTGGGGGTCATTTTGCCCCAAGAACTACTGCATGGAAGATAATGAGAGTTGGCTATTACTGGCCAAGTGTTTTTAAAGATTCCCATACCTGAGAAAGAAAATGTGTGAAATGTGCCATTTTTTGCAAGAAAAGACAAGCTTCCAAATTTTCCTTTATGCCCAATTCAAGTGGAAAAACCCTTTATGAGGTGGGGCATAGATTTAATAGGACCAATAAATCCACCCTCAAGTGCAGGTCACAGGTGGATACTTACTACCACCAATTACTTTACAAGATTGAATGAAGTAATGGATTTGAAAGAAGCTAATAAGTCTACTGTATTAAACTTTTATTTTGATTTAGTAACTAGATTTGAAGTACCTAAATCAATTATTTTAGACAATGCTTTAGCATTTCTTGGGTTAAGAGTAAGTGATTGGGTTATCAGGAATGACATACATTTGAATACTTCATAAGATTATTACCCATAGGGTCATGGTTTGTCAAAATCAACAATTAAGAATTTGCTAAGGGTTACCAAAAGAACCCTGGAAGATAATCAGAGAATTTGGCATACTAAATTGAAATTTGCCTCATGGGAAGATAGGATAACTCTCAAAAGGTCCATTGGAAATTCCCCATATGTGCTAGTTTATGAAAAGAAAGCAATATTGCCTTTATTTATGGAACTTCTAGCTCTTGATATTATACACCAGCTAGATATGTTTGGGGAACGAGATCCAATGGTAGTTAGGTATGCTTAGCCCATGGAGCTAGAAGAGTTAAGAGATAAGGAAATGAAGTCCATGGAGTATAATCAGATCTAAACAAAAAGATTCTTTGATAAGAAGCCAACACCCAGAGTATTAAGAGAGGGTGATATTGTGATCAGGTGGGATGTATTAAAGAGTAGGCTCGGACAACACACCAAGTTTTATAGTATGTGGAGTGGCCCATTTATTATCAATGAGCACAAACAACATAATAAATTTTAATTATCAAATATGGATGAAGAAATTCTACCTATACCAATTAATGGGATACACCTCAAACAGTGTTTTGAGGTTTGATATACCTTGTACATGTTAGGTTGGCTATTTTTTCTTTCAATAAAGTGTTGTTGCACTATATTTTAGATGCAAGCTTCATTTACCTAAGTGATGTTCAACACATTTTTTTCCTCCCACTTTTTTGGTGTTCAATAAGTTTCCAGGTTCTCAATCTATCGAGTTATAGTAAATAAGGTTTTTTGATGTCAACCTTTACTAATTCATCATGGGCACATATAATTAATGACAGTGAGGTTGATACTTCACTGCCACAAAACATACACCTATAGTCAATGAATTAGGAAAGGTTACAACATTGACAAATGAATTGTAGTATGTGCAATAAAGTTTTAAGGTTTTGTTAGTATTTTGAGTGACTCCTTGCCCAATGTATAGGCTTACGAAATTGGTTAAGATGTTTAGTAGGAAAACATATTGCAAATGTCACAAAAAATGTTACCTATTTTCACTAATAATCTCAATTAGGTAGAGCTTTTATAATTTTTAAATGAAGAATTAAGATACGTTTTAGTTTTTTTGTATCACATTCATGTGTATAAAGAAAGAATAGAAGATTACACCATCACATTGCATTATGCATATTCATATGACATAGGAAAGAGTGCAATTTTTTTTTTTAAAGGTAATCTTTATGTATAATGTAAATGCATAATGTCTCACACGAGTCGTGGGACTAACCTTTATAATGAAAATGAAAGAAAAGTAGATGCAATGAAAAATAAATGCACATACTCAAGGGTGGCTCATCATTGTATGAATGTGTTGGAAATATTCAGGAATTAACTGAGTTATTGAGAGGGGAGGGGTGAATCAGTAACTTCAAAATTTTCTTTCAGATGTATTAACATATAGTTCACTTTATCCTTTTGCATATAGAAAGCATGAAACTTAAAAACATTCACAACAATGACACATAGATTTGGTTACCCAGAAACCTTCCAAAAGAAAGTAAAACTGGGGTGGGGATGAAACCCACAAAGCTTTAGTACTGCAGTATAAAGTTGGCCGGTTAAGGCTTACATTGATCACTTTTGATGATCTGCCCTGCTAGGAGCAATAAGGACTGCTAGGTCCACCTTGTTAGAGGATTTTTACAAACTTACAAAAGAAGTATGTACTTGGTAAAGAGATTTTACAAAAGACTGTTAAGTCTACCCGGTTAAAGGATTTTAGTACTGATTCACCTGTTAGGATGAAACAGTAGATCTCTTGCTTTGCAACTAGATTGCTGAATGAGATTCGCTGATGTACTGATCACCTTCTATGATGAATTTGTCTTTGCCGTTCCTTATACTACTGTAGCCCTTTGTAATTCACTTATCTCTACCTTTCTTTCTTTTTCACATTCATACTCATTACATCTTGGTATTTTTACAACATTGTTTATATACAAGTCTAAACAATTAATTACAATTACAAAGTCGGCTTGACAAATAAACATAAGTGCTACTAAGTCGGCCCAAGTATGGTTACACGGTTCCTGCAAACTAACTTGGTGACTTTCTGATACTCGACATCCACTGCATTACTCGACATCGTCATGCACTCGGTAGAAGTGAAGGCACGGTTCATACTAACCACTCGGTAGGTTTTGAACTCAGTAAATATTGGTGACTCGGTAGACATAATGTTACTTGGTTTACACTGTCCTGCTCGGTTTGCACTGTCCTACTCGGTTTGCACTGTTCTGCTCGGTTTGCACTGTTCTACTCGGTTTGCACTGTTCTGCTTGGTTTGCACTATTTTTCTCAGTTTGCACTCAGAATGCAAATAAGTGTTGTCACTAGCGGCAATCATGCTTAATGCCAACAATCTCCCCCTTTGGCATTAGTGACAAAAACACTTATTGCCCAAAACTTATATACATGAACCATGCTGAGATTTATTTTGATTTTTCAAAATTTGTCTTTGTTATAGGGCGTTATAGGGCTTTATACATTGTCTCCCCCTTTCAATGTGCTAACTTTTTCTTCTTTTCTTCTATACATATCTTCTTCTATACATATCTCCCCCTTTTTGACGATAATGCCAAAGGTGTATATACAAGTGATTTACAGAGAGAATCCAAAATTTGATAGAAAAACATAATGTACCTTCATTATCAGTGCCAGGGTTCTGTCCCAATTTTCTTGCAGAATCTTGCATGTTTGGATTGCAATTTGGACTTCTGCAGAGAGTTCAATCATTTGTGATCTGCTATTGAGAATTGATTGTCATGAATTAATGTTTTGGAATGTTCAATGTGCTTATACATTGTATTCATGATGGGAAGGATCATGTTCTGAATGTCTAGCAGTGTGGACCGGATCCTTGTGTCTTCTTTCAGTAGTTCTGACTGCATATTTGATAGGTATGAGATTTTCATGTGATGACTAGAGTTTGAACTTGGTTCAAGTTGCAGCTTCTGTATGCTAATCTTCAAATCCTCATCAATTTTATTCATTTTATCCTTGACATCCTTGGTGAACTCGGCAACATTGCACAGTCTGGCCAAAAGAGAGGTAACATTCGAATAGGTAGATTCAATGTTTGACAAAACTGAAGAAAATTCTACTTGATTAATAGCTATGTGCTGAGCAATGTGCTCAAGCACTTTATTGTTGAATTTCTTCTTGGCTTTTTCAACTAACTTGTCTGTCCTAGATGAATCCTCATTGTACTTATTTACTGCTTCTACTAATTGTAACAAAACATGTTGAGAGGAGTCTACTTTAATACCTAATGCTTCTGACAAAATGTCCTTAGCATCCTTAATGATTTGATATTCCTTGTCTCTCTCCTCTTTAAGCTTCTTTTGCTTCGCTTTCCTTTGGAGGATTTCACCTATATTTTGCATTTGATTCGCTGATAGATTTGCAAAATCCAATGTTGGAATCTCTATTTCTTCATCTAGGTCTATATCCTCTACTATATTCTTACCCAAAAATCTTATACTCGGTTGAGCCTTAGGCTTATCTATACTTAATGCCTTAGTAGTAGTGATAGTAGACATAGTAGGACTGGCTATAGAGAATGGTATACTGTCTACTAGAGAACTTAAAGTATTTACACTTGTAGAAACTGGAATACTTACTGCTGGAAAACTTGATGAAATAGGAGACTACAACTCGGTAGAAGAAATGGTAGTTACTTCTGTTGTTGCTATAGGTGATTGGACAAATGTTGAAGTTGTCACAACCATGCTTGAAGGTGTCTCCGGGCTAGATGTAGTAACTTTTGCTGGAGAGGTAGGAAGTGATGCAATGACTTCTGCTGCTATCCTCACAGTATCATCTACCTCAGTGGCTTCTTCCTGTTCATCACTGTCATCTTCAATGTCTTTTATTATAACTGTTTCAGTACTCGGTTGGTGAAGATGGTATATGTTCTTCCATGTGGCATTTGCAGCCTTCACAACCGATTCAATATTGTTAATCAGAATCAAACAAGTATTGAACTTCAGTGTCATCTTATTTTCATTCTCCTTCAATGCCTTCTTTATTTCATCATTTTTAAAGCTCGGCATTAACTGTCTCAGGGTTTGATCAAATATGTCTTTTACAGTTTGCTTTGCATTGGTCCATCTCATTTTTATTGGATCTAATAAAGCTGCTGGAACCTGTGGGGCTATTTCATCAGGAGAGTATTTCCATTGTCCCATCTTTTCAATGACAACATCTTCTATTTCCTTTTGTTTTGTTTCTGATCTAGTTTCATATTTTAAAGATTTTATATTACTTACTCTAGATCCTGATCCTTCTCTAAAAAGTTTGATCTTCTCTTGAAGGGTTAGAGGAGGCCTTTTGAATATTATATCTTTTTCTGCCTTGTCTGCCTTACCCCTTGCACTTCTCCTTGTAAATACAACAGTGGGAGGCTTAGGTGCCTTAGTGATGAATACCTTTCCTTTCTTCTTTGCAGGTTTTGGTTCCTCTGTTTTCTCATCCTTTTTCTCTTCTTCTTCAGTGTCTTCTTCTCTGTCCTCGGTTAGCATTTGCATTTTGGCTATCCTCTTCTTTCCTTTATTTACCGCCTGTGGAAGCTTTATACTTAATTCAATTCTCACCTTTGCTTCTTCATATGTTCCAAAATATGGAGCTTTGGGATTAACAGGCTGATTAAGGAGGGCTTCAATGATATTCTTTGTCTCATCAATGTTTACCTCATAAGGAAGAGGTTTTACATGTACAATCCTCGGTTTAGCTGCTTGAATGTATACTCTGTCACAGAACACCATGAAACAAATGTCATCCTTATAATCTTCCACCAACTTCTGTGGAATCCGGAATCTGTCATTCATTTTCTCCTTGAAAGACTCAAAATAACTATCCATGATGCTCTCAAAATTTTCACCCATTTCTGAAATATATTCATTTATCTCATAAAGAACTTGTACATCCTTTCTCCATACTACTTTTCCTTTGGAAGGGAAGAATTTCTGAACATAGAAAAATAAACAGACCAGTGGAGATCCAAACTTACATGGATTGTTTTTGGAAGTTTGAATGCTTTCCATGTTCTTGTTAAACTGTTTTAACAACAAATCTGCAAGGTCAAATGATAAATTATTCTTGACCACCTTGTATGCTAGGTCTATGGCTTCACAGGATACACTATTCTGTCGACTTGAACTGTATATTTTATGGGCAATGATGTGTGTTCCAAACTTTAGTTCAACATCAGTAATGCGGCTTACTTTCATGCCTCTACCGTCCCACTCGGCTAGGGTTTTCTTCTCCAGTTCCGGCCGACCTAGGGTTTTGGTAGTTTTAACTTTGTTTAACATGGGAAGACCGGTGATTTGATGAATCATCTTCTTAGTGATCTCTATGGGTTTCTCAAGCCAAATCTTGCCTTCATGTACACGACTGAGAATGTATCTGACCCATTTCTCCCGAAAGTTTTGAGGTAAATGTGCAATGTGAACTAATCCCTTGTCTTCCAGATGTTTGTGCTTGGGTTTTAGAATACCATCCACACACAGTTCCTCACGCACAATATCTAGCTCTAGGTTTCCCATTTCTTGAATTGCACAATTGAAATGATTACGAATATCGTTAACAAGTAGTACCTTAGGAGGAATCTGAGATTGAGCTCCGTTCGGGTCTAGGGCTGCTGCAATTGCGGGCACGAGCTTGAAATATGGTGCTCTCCATTCCCCTTGGACTATCATTTCTGATCCTTTCTTCACTGAAGTGCTGGATGATGCCATGGTAGCTCACAGAGAATTCTTTTCGCAAAAGTGTTTGAATCGCTGGATTGCTCTTGAAATTTTCTGCTCTCAAAGTGCTAAAGTTCGCGGTGAAGAATGAGTTTGATTTCTTGCCTTTTGTTTACAACTCTGTCATTAATGCTCAGTACAAATTAGGGTATGAATTTCGACAGACTGTCACCCACTATGAATTAATTGCTCGGTAAAGACTTCACAACTCGGTGAACTTGAGAATTCATATTGCTCCGACCTCGCTCGGTAAAAACTGGTACCGACCTTGCTCGGTGAAAATTGATACCGACCTTCCTATGATCTTATTGCATCTTATATGCCGATTTAGATCTTTCTTTTAATTCGGTTCTGGAACTGCTTGAAATTGGTCAATGAGAATACAGTTCCAGTGCTTTCTTGGGAATTTAGTTTGAGTCGGTAGAGCCACCCATTCCATTACTTGGACTGGTTTGCTTGGTAGATTTAGGAATCCATTGTTGTCTCATCTGTTTCCTGGTTTTAGTTGCTTCATTCTTCTTTCCATCTTCAATTTCACTAGCATTCATGCAATTTCTGGCTAAATGACCGAGTTTAGTGCATTTGAAGCATCTTATGGTAGTATCTCTTTTCCTTAGATGATGTTTTATGTAGTTCATGCCAATGTGTCCATATTCTCCACAGTAATGACATCTACACCAGGTGTTGTAATCCCATCCAAACATTGCTTTCATAATTTGTTCTGCTGGATTGAATGTTCTGGATCTGCACTTGGATGCCTTGTGACCTTGTTTGTTGCATTTGTGACAATTACCTTTGAATCTTGGTTTTTCCCTGCATTCATTTGCTTTGTGACCATGCTGATTGCAGTTGTAGCATTTTCCATTGAATTCTGCTTTTTCATTGCTCCAACATTTATTTGAAGTATGTCCTATTTTGCCACAATGATTACAAGTAGGTTTCTGATTCCTTTGAGTACCTTGCTTAGAAGATTCACCTTCTCCTTTGTATCCAAGTCCTGCTTTTCCTTTCTGCCTATGAAGATTTCGCTCATACAGCTGATTTAAGTCTTCTTGGCTTTTCAACATTCCTTCATTGATTTGTTTTTTGGTGTTTAGGTCATCCACCAATCTTAGATTGATTTTCTTTTCAAATCTTAGTTCTTCTCTTGTGCTTTCTATTTCTGATCTTAGAGTCAGAATTTCCTCATTTGTATGGGAGATCTGATCAATTAGGTTTTCTAGCTAAAGGGTTTTATTTTGGACTTCATTGTTCCTTACATCCAATTCATCTTTCAACTTGTTTCTTTGTTCTAAGATCTCACAAAATCTTGTTGAGTGTAGCTCTTGTTCTCTTTTCAATTTTCTCACTTCTTCCTGCAGAGACTCATTCTTTTCTAGGAGTTCTTTGACAGCATTGTTTGCTTCATCCGAGCTATCTGAGGGAAAAAGATCTTCAATCTTTTCTTCAATGTAATTATGATCATTCATCTGATTTGCAAGTTCCTTCCTTCTTCTTAGGGATTGGGAAAGATGTTCTTTTTCTTCTTTAAGTTTGGCTATGGCCATTTCCAGATCTAGCTTTTCATTTTCAATCACCTTGTTCAGTTTGAATACCTCCATTGTCTTGGATCTTTGCTCAAGCTAGTTAAGCTTTATCTTGAGAACCAATACAGCTCTGATACCAATTGTTGGAAATATTCAGGAATTAACTGAGTTACTGAGTGATTCACTTCAAAATTTTCTTTCAGATGTATTAACATATAGTTCACTTTATCCTTTTGCATATAGAAAGCATGAAACTTAAAAGCATTCACAACAATGACACATAGATTTGGTTACCCAGAAACCTTCCAAAAGAAAGTAAAACTGGGGTGGGGATGAAAACCACAAAGCTTTAGTACTGCAGTATAAAGTTGGCCGGTTAAGGCTTACATTGATCACTTCTAATGATCTGCCCTGCTAGGAGCAATAAGGACTGCTAGGTCCACCTTGTTAGAGGATTTTTACAAACTTACAAAAGAAGTATGTACTCGGTAAAGAGATTTTACAAAAGACTATTAAGTCTACCCGGTTAAAGGATTTTAGTATTGATTCACCTGTTAGGATGAAACAGTAGATCTCTTGCTTTGCAACTAGATTGCTGAATGAGATTCGCTAATGTACTGATCACCTTATGTGATGAATTTGTCTTTGTTGTTCCTTATATTGCTGTAGCCCTTTGTAATTCACTTATCTCTGCCTTTCTTTCTTTTTCACATTCATACTCATTACATCTTGGTATTTTTACAACATTGTTTATATACAAGTCTAAACAATTAATTACAATTACAAAGTCGGCTTGACAAATAAACATAAGTGCTACTAAGTCGGCCCAAGTATGGTTACACGGTTCCTGCAAACTAACTTGGTGACTTTCTGATACTTGGCGTCCACTGCATTACTCGGCATCGTCATGCACTCAGTAGAAGTGAAGGCATGGTTCATACTAACCACTCAGTAGGTTTTGAACTTGGTAAATATTGGTGACTCGGTAGACATAATGTTACTTGGTTTACACTGTCCTGCTTGGTTTGCACTGTCCTGCTCGGTTTGCACTGTTCTGCTCGGTTTGCACTGTTCTGCTTGGTTTGCACTGTTCTGCTCGGTTTGCACTCAGAATGCAAATAAGTGTTGTCACTAGTGGCAATCATTCTTAATGCCAACATGAATGATGAGTCCTGGTTGAGTTTCCTTGTCTTCTTTAGTCTCCTGACTTGTATTGCATCTAGTTGTTGTTTCCTTCTTCTTACACATGCCTGCATCAAAGAGAGAATTTATTTTTAGAGAAATGAAGGGTCATCATACACTACATGTACATGCATCTATAAAAATATAATATGATCCTCATGTGCATCATAATAGCTAGCTTTTCATGGATGTCCAAGAAGAAACAAATTATCAACATAGATTCATATGCTCACTTTTATCTAGAAAAAGTTTGTTTCATGTGTAGGAATAGGTACACATTTATTATTTGTCGGCATGTGGGATCAAGTGGGTTCCAAAAAGGGTTGAGCCTAACATGTAGATAAATAATAAGCATGCAAATCTAAAGTCATATTCAGTTGTACAACATAATAATATATTAAAAAAAGTGAAAGGGAATCAATATTCATTGCAAGGGTAACAATTATAGCCATGCAAAAGAGCTTATATATTCATAGATGTACAATGGTCTTAAAAGGATGGAAAAAATACCCAAAGTGATAAAGGAGGACACTTAAACTTCATGAAAGACAATAATCAAATCAAGGAAACATGAATTTAAACAACCATTGTCACATAACATCAAGGTAATGCTCAGGTCAAAGTAAGTAATAGAGCAGTCATTAGAACCCATAAGGATCATTATTTTTTGCAAATAGAAATACACGTATATGAAATCATCTGTCATAAAAATAAAAGAACAATGCTAATTGATCCAAGAACATAGAAGGGGGATAATTGATGTAGTCAAGACACAAAGTCAGAAATAATCTCAAGTGTGAACAACAATGTCATAAAGATAATGAACTATCATAACAGGAGAAAAGATCATTCAAAAGGCACAAGTTCAGTCAAAAGGAATAGGATCCTATCATCATTAAAATACATCAAAGATAGCATTCAAGCATGTATTTAAGTGAAAAATCTAGTATTCAAGATACAATCAAATATTTCCATTGATATTATAAATTATGATGGTACTCATAGAAATGCCAAGGGTGTACCTATCATGGCAATATTATTCACTGTTATAATATTTCAATTAGTAGATCTTATCACAACTAGACCAAAAAGACCTCAAAAGATGTCATGATGAATTTATTGCTAAGTGGTTGGGTCAAAGCCAAATGTCAAGGGAACAATGTTGTTGTAGAGCCAAGAACAATAAGAATCTATGGACAATAATGTCCTAATGAATGAGATGATAGTCATCAAATGCATTAAAATATCAAAGACATGATATTCTTTTTAATGGATGATATATTTTAAGGAAAGATATAAAAAGGTGTTGCAACCTAGTCAAAATACAAAGATCATAATTGCAATTAATCATATTAGAAAAGTGAAGTGAATATAGATCAGACATTCATCTATAACACCAAATATTGAGAGGATACATTATCATAGGACAATAGCCTATCATACAACAACTACAATTTGGTAACGATCAACAACAAGCACTAAACAAATTATTCAGTGACCAAAAATGTTGAAAGAAGGTCTATTACTATGAATTCATGGTGAATACCAAATAGATAAGTTATTCTTTTACAAAATGAAAGATTAGTTCTCAATTCATATCATACAAGGACACATATTAAGGCATGGATATAGGTCTATATTATAGTGCAAATACAAGCAATGCATAGAAGGTTCAAACACAATGTTGTGTAATGAAAATGTAATAACCATTCAATAAATAGCAAAGAGATGGTGTTAATAAACATAGATAGTGAGAAATATTTAACCAAGCATGAAATAGAATACCCCCATATTAGAAGGCATCCATATCTTGCATAATGGATCAAGAGATCAAAATGTTTATTACATGTTGCTATTAAAGTGCAAGGGCAGTATACAGAGATAAAGGATGTTATGGAGAAGATATGATAGTGCTATTAAAGACAATATCATCACATGAAAATGTCAATCACCTTATAAATATTATCATTTACAATAATGTTTTTTCCTGTCAAGGACAACACCCTCAAAGGACAATAATCTGAGTTGTAAGAATGTATTCACATATTTAACAATCAAACTAGAGGATTGAATGACTATATTGAATAGAACACTAGCATGAATAGAAAAAAAAATCCTTTGATGCTTCAAATACTCATGTTCCAATATACACAATGTGTCAAATATATAGAAAAATCAATAGATTGTAGGTATTTTTTAAATTGCATACAAATGGAGCCACAACCTAAAAAGAACCCAAATGAAAAACCTCAGCATTCTAATAGAAGAAATTTGAAAAATGCATGAACAAAATTAGAACCCTCGAAGTACATAGAAAATTTTGCAAGTAAAAGCACAACAACCACAAATAAAGCTATGCCACAATGATTGTGTACAAAGATTCAAATCCCACACTTTTAAAGGAGCCCATAAATTATTTTGTAAAGAAAATCAAGTTCTTACAAGCCACAACATGCATAGGAGCTAAATTTTAAAATTTAATAAAGAAAAACCCTTGTTCCAATAGCCGATACAGAAGGTGGTGTAGGACCACCTAAGGTCTCCCATAAGATTGCATTGATGGTTTGTATGTTTTATTTCAAATGTGTTCAATAATTCCATTTTGGTCATTTCATGATGTAATAAGACCATTTAATTTCATTGGTTATGTTGGTTCATTTTTGTAGTGTCAAAGGTCCAAATATTGTAAATTGTCCAAAAGTGGTCCAATTGGTTCAAATTGGTCAAAATGTGTAATCGAGAGTAAAATCATGTGTTGGAATAATTTTGGACTTAAAAAATATCAAATGTAATGAGTTTAGGTTGATAGGGTTGATGGAGAAGCAAAATGCTAAAATGTTACACAAAAATTGTCATGCAACTTTTCAAATTGCTTAAAAAATTGTTTACCAACGACTAAGTTGGGTTTGAAAGTTGGTTTGGTGGTTGTAGGAAGTTGAAGGGACTTGTAACAAGTTTAATTAATTTTTCCCACTCCCACAAATGGGGGGTTGTCATTAAGAAAGTGCCATTGTACAGACTGTTCTGGGGATCAATAAAAAAACACATTTTGGACTACAAACTAGTTTTAGATTTTGAAGTGTTTTGAAGTTTCTTTATTGCAAATTGAATGTTCTCCATTGATATATGATAGAAGAATTATTTAATAACCTTTTTGTATTGTTTTGAACCAATTTTAAATCCATTTGTCCTTCATAATATTGATTGTCATGTAGGTGGCTATTTAGAACAACAAACACCAATTTTTTAAAGATTTAATGGATTAGAGACCCATTCCACTTTATGTTACTGTTGTTCCTTGTAAAATGGGTCCACATGAATGTATTATAACTTATTCTAATGATAAGAACATAGGTCAAAGCATAGTTTTGTTATGTTGGTGTTTGAAGTTGTAGGATTGAAGAAGGAAGAGACTCAAAGTGGGTGCCATGGAAATGTTTGGATAAGTTCTTCAAATGAGGGGATCTTTTTATGGTATAATATATTTACATATTTTGAATACATGGCGTAAGATCCATTGGCTGGATCTAGAAGATTTTCGCGGATGATTTTTGTGAAGGCCCTACTTTTTTAGGTCTCAAAGGCGAGGGTTTGTAGTTGGGAGGGTATATGAGCATGGATGGTCAAATGGGCATGAAATTTATTTGATTTGAAACATTTATTAATATTTTTCAGGGTTTGGGGTCTTCGCATCAATTATTTCCTATAGTTTCTTTGTAAAAGTGGCCCAATTAGGCCTAATTCTAGTAGGACAATCTGCTAGAACTGTATATCCATTCAAAGGAAATATACCTGGTTATAAGATATGTTGTCAAAATTTCAAATGGGTATCCTAATCTCTAATTTTTTTTTCTATTATTTTGGAAGACTTTGGAAAAAAGTACAGATTGCCCGATTTCAAGGGCTAATGGGAAATAGGCCTAAAGTGGATAGTTTGGTGCTTGATGTTTGAGTCAGGGTTTTTTGGGGGCATGTATAACCTCATGAAATGGTTTACTTGATATTTTAAGACCATTGGTTGGAGTTAACCTTGGAATGTGTGAACCAAATTTGAGTTCTTGGAGGAGCCTAGTTGAGGCCTAGGAAGAAGACAATTTGTGAACAAACTTGTTAGATGTTTCAAACGCATCATGAAACCTATGAAAGTAGATATTTTTTGTCATGAGGATATAAATAATAGTGGTATCAGAGTGAGGGAATAGGTATTTATAAGGGAAAGAGTTGAAGGTTGAAGTGAGGTTGATCCAAGATGCCTCCTGAGAATGTGGGCACGGTTAGAGAGATACAAGAGTTGAAGGAGAAGAATGCAAGGTTTCATGAATCCTACAATACCATTTTGGAAAGGATTGAAGCCTTGGATTGAAACCAAAAAAGGGATGTTGAAGTACGAGATGTGAGTAGTGATGAACTTAATGAGGAAGGAGAGGAAGAGTTCCAAGAAGAAAAGGAAGCATTACCAGTGGATCCTAAAGAATAAAGGACAATCAAACTTCTCAAGGAAGTGAAAGGAGACAAGTATAAGATAAAGGGTGATATACCTATGTATGATGACAGTTTTGAAAGAATAAGATCTATTGGATTGGATAGCAACAATGGATGCCTATTTTGAAAGTGAGGAAGTACTTGATGATCAGAAGGTCAAATTAGAAAATACAAAGCTCAAGGGACATGCACTTTATGGTGGGAACATGAAGAAGGTGATAGAGGGAAAAGAGGAAAGACCAAGATTACTTCTTGGGACCGGATGGTGTACAAACTCAAAGGTAATTCTCTTACTAAATATTATGATGTTCAAATATATAAAAGATTTCAAGGGTTAAAGAAAAAAGATCTAGATGCCAAGACATACACTGATGAATTTTATAAGTTGAGTATAAGATCAAGTAGGGAGGAAGATGAATTTTCTAAAGTTGCAAGCTATCTAGGAGGTCTGAGATTTAATATACAAGATGAATTTGTTGTTTCTAACCCAAGGACTTCGAAAGAGTGTTATCAATTGGCTATCAAGATAGAGGAGAAGATGAAAAGGAGACAAGATAAATATACAAGTGGAAGAGGCAACATAAATAGTAGGGGTAGAGGCACATTTTCTTCACACAAGCCAACCAATGAAGAACAAGGTGATACCAAAAAAGGTAAAGAGAAATCATTTTCTGATTTTGGAGGTAGTTTTGGTAGAAATAGAGGCAGATTTGGTAGGGGCTCTAATCAATTTTTAGGGAGATGTTATAACTATAGTGAATATGGTCATCCTTCTTTGAAATGTCCTAAAAAGATAGCACCATCGTCATCATCCTCTGAGAGGGTTGCATATGTTCAAGAGGAAGAAGTTAGTAGTAGTCCAAATGAAGTTGATTGCATTGGAGAAGTTGGTGAATGTTTGATGATCAAGAAGACTATCTTAAAGACCGCACAAGAACAAGAACCTATTCATAGAAGGAGCCTCTTTAGAAAAAGGTGCCAATGTAAAGGTAAAGTCTGCACTCTTTTTTTTTAATTCTAGTTCAACTGATAACATGGTTTCTACCTAAATGGTTGAGAAATTGCAATTAGAAAGGATGTCTCATAAGAATCCATATCGAGTTTCTTGATTTAATGATGATGTTAGTTTGTTGGTAAAGGAACAAGCAAGAGTTGATTTTCAGATTGGGGAATATAAAGAGAGTGTTTTATGTGATATTTTGCCTATGGAATGTAGCCACATGCTACTTGGTAGGCCTTGGAAATATGACAAAACCACTAATTATGATGGTAGGAGGAACATATATACTCTTGAAAAGAATGGGGTTAAGTATACCTTGTGGCCTATGAATGATGATGTCAAGGGTAGAAATAAGATTATCATGTTTGGTAAGAAGACATTTCTACAAGACAAGAAGATTGAAGCACCTCTTCAAGGAAAGGAGATTGAGACCAAGCCCAAGCAAGATAAGGTGGGACACAATGGTAGTGTAGGGGTAATGATTGGGCCAATTTGGGATCCTACTATACACAATCAGATCAGTACACAAATTATGAAGACTGATTCAATACAAGACAACAATAAGAAGCATCATGTTCCAAAACAATCGGTTCAAGTCTCCAAGAATGCTTGTGCAAGTTATCCACCAATGGGATCGTTCTTTTATAATCCATATTGTATGAATTGGTATGTAGGTTCTTATCATTTTTCTATAGGTTTTCAAATGATTCCAAGTCCCTATTGATTAGGTTACTCATGGGACATGAGCTCTTTTCCGAGTGTGGAGTATGGTGCAGGAGAACCTAAGGCCTGCCATAAGATTTCATTCATGGTTTGAGTATGTTTTAGTTAAAATATTTTCAATAAGGTCATTTTATTCATTTCATGATGAATTAAGACCATTCAAGGTCATTGGTTATGCTGGTTCATTTTTGTAGTGTCAAAGGTCCAAATATTGTAAATTGTCCAAAAGTGGCCCAATTAGTTAAAATTGGTCAAAATGTGTAATCAAGAGTAAAATAATCTGTTGGAATAATTTTGGACATTAAAAATATCAAATGTGATGAGTCGAGGTTGATAGGGTTGATGGAGAAGAAAAATGCTAAAATGTTACACAAAAATTGTCATGCAACTTTTCAAATTGCTTGGAAAATTGTCTACCAATGGTCAAGTTGGGTTTGAAAGTTGGTTTGGTGGTTGTAGGAAGTTGAAAGGAATCGTAACAAGTTTAATTACTTCTTCCCATTTCTACTTATGGGGGTTTTTCATTAAGAAAGTGCCATTGTACGAACTGTTCTGGAGATCAATAAAAAATAACATTTTGGACTACAAACTAGTTTAAGATTTTGAAATGTTTTGAAGTTTCTTTATTGAAATTTGAATGTTCTCCATTGATAGATGGTAGAGGACTGTTTTAAGAACCTTTTTGTATTGTTTTGAAGCACTTTTCAATCCATTTTTATTTTGTCATATTGATTGTCTTGTAGGTGGTTATTTAGGACAACAAACAACAATTTTGTAAAGATTTAATGGATTAGAGACCCATTTCACTTTATGTTACTATTGTTCCTTGTGAAATGGGTCCATATTAATATATTATAACTGATTCTAATGATGAGAATGCAGGTCAAAGCATATTTTTTTTGTATTAGTCTTTGAAGTTGGAGGATTGAAGAAGGGAGGGACACAAAGAGGGTGCCATGGTGATGGTTTGGCTAAGTTATTCAAATGAGGGGGTCTTTTATGGTTAAATATGTTTTCATATGTTGAATACATGGTGTAGGATCCATTGGTCAGATTTGGAAGCATTTGGAGCATGGGTTTTGTGAAGGCCCTAGTTTTTTAGGCCTCAAAGGTGAGGGTTTGTAGTTGGGAAGGAATATTAGCATGGCTGGTAAAATGGGAATGAAATTCATTTAAGTTAAAACATTTATTAAGACTTTTTCAATGTTTTGGGTCTTAGCATCAAGTATTTCCTATAGTTTCTTTGTAAAAATGGCCTAATTAGGCCTAATTCTAGTAGGATAGTATGCTAGAACTGTATATCCATCCAAAAAAGCTATGCCTAGTTCTGATATATGTTTTCAAACTTCCAAATGAGTATCATAATCTCTAATTTTTTGGCCTTTATTTTGGAAGACTTTGGTGAAAACAAGTGAAACATGGGTGCAAGGGTATGTCGGGACAGGGGAACACCGAGATGAGTTTTGGGTGCGGGAAAAAAAGGGCCTCAATTTTGGGATGACTAGGGGACGACGGAGGGGGTACGGGTGGGGAGGGGGGGGACTGCATACTATACATATATAATTTAAAATGTTAATTATGAAAAGACGTTTCAATTTAACATACCAAATTGAACTACTAACTTACATACCAAATTGAAATACATGAACTAGAACTATTGAACATTCAACATAGTAACATAATCATTTAAACATAGTAATATAAAATTTAAAGTTTAAAGTTATAAACATACAACTATCATGTTCTACTATCAAATGACAAAGATTCAAAATTGAAAATTCATTGTTCAAATATGAAAGATCAATATGTCATTTATCATAAAGATGATCATGATTACAATGAGTAGAGTAGCATGATATGATATAATGAATCATGATCAATCATCAATATCAAAATGAGTACAAAATTAAAATGTCAATCTTAAATCATGTCAAAATGTATGAATGGGAGGCCTCTAATCATCCCCCAAGCCAAAGTCCTCATTACTAGAACTAATGGACTCGGAGTCCTCATGGTCAAGGTCTCCCAAAGGAACAGGTCTCCCAAAGGAACACCAACTAGACCTACGTGGGCTTCTGCTACAATCTTGTCCTCATCGATCTGTGTTGGATCCTCTGGCTCTACATCCCATCGTGTTGATGGGATCTCTTTTTCCCCATGTGTCTTGCGATCTACGCTACACAAGGCACTGTGTACAACACCTAGCTTCTCAACTCTCTTAGAGGTAAGTCTATTCCTCTTAATAGAGTGGATGAAGCTATAAGCATACTAGTTCCTCTCTATAGCTGAGGAACTAGAAACCTGAGATAGAAAAAAAAATTATAAAATAAAAAAAGTAAAACTAAAATTAAAACTTAAAAACTCTTAAGTTTATTAAAAAATTCAAATTTAAAAACTTGAATAGGTTCTAAAGATGATGAACTTCAAACTTGAGAAAGAAATCAAATGGTTAGTGTGGTAATCTTTTCCCTCTGTGCTCCATGACATTTCCACCACAATATTGGATGATTTTGTGCGATAGTTCTAATGTCCATCTTTGCCAAATCCGAGTATCCTGGAACATAATAAGTTGTAACATAATGTTATGAGTCATGACTCATAAACATAGTACATACCCAATGGGCCAATAGTAAAACTAAAAGTAAATTTACCAAACTCTAGATACTAAGATAGTAAAACTGTAAAACTAAATATTAATAATGAACGTCGAATAATGAATTAACAATTACCTATAAGAGTGGAAAATTTCATCCACTTAGAGTGAATCCGACCAGTAGTATCAACATCAAACATCTTACCAATGCACCAAAAGAACCCGATCTGCACCTCATCATCCTAAAGTGGTGTAACTCTACCAGGCCTAGACATGTACCATTTAGGATTCAATGCATAGGCAACCACGTGCAAATGAGTGTTTAGCTTCTCCCACCTACAGTGAATGATAGGCTGAATGTTCTCAGTATAGAATGCTAGAGTGGGGTCTCTCTCACGTATAACAATCCTCATCTGGCCAAGCATGGAATCAATGCACTCATAAACCTCTCCAAGGGTAGGTGCATCCTCATCACCATATCTAATGACCATGAAAACTAGAGTAATGATGGAGACTTTGCATCAATCTGAAACTAATCACTCTTCACCATCTCCTTTACCCTCTTCCCTTGCTCTTTTTTGGACTCAGCCCATCGATTCCATTCCTATGTCATAACCATGAGTTACAATGGCTCTTGCAACTCAACCATTCTCTCCAAGATAATGTAATATGATGCATATCTAGTCTCAACTAGTTTCCAAAACTCCTTCTTCATGAAGCTCCTGAATAGTGCATGTGAAGTATGGTGATTGCAGATAAACATTTGCACCTCTCTCGCATCATTAACCACTTGTTTAATCCAACCAATTTTTTCCATGTCCTTGAGTGCATTGTTCATGGCATGCACACAATATAGAGTCCACCAAATATGTCTATAGTTTTCCTCAACAAGCCTCCTTGTAGCTTTGCACACATGTGCTACATCTGTCACTACTTGGACCACATTTTGTGGCCCAACCTCCTCAATGGAATCCCTAAGGACATGAAACTAAAAATCAACATCTTTATGATGCCTTGAACAGTCAACTGCCCTCAGTGCATGTGACCATGATGTTGATGAGTGGCTGATGTCTAATGTCCATCCACCCATCCATAATAATGCCGCAACCCAAATCCATCTAGCATGCCTTCATCTGCTCCATCAAAACCCTGATCTTGTTATACTGCCTATCCAAGACCATCATCCTCAATTTGTGCTTACCTGGTGGCACATATGACGACCCTCCCTCTTTTTCCACCAAGGACATCATATTCCTATTATAAGGAGATCGAGTAACATGCAATGGGATGTCATTGGAAAATAAGAATATACCAATGACATTGTCTAACCGATCCTTTGTGTGCATGTTAAATAAATTAGCAATGGGGTCAGTAGTAGAACTTCCTACCTTCCATTTCCCCCTACTGCTCTCCCCTGTTGAACTCTGAATGGATGAAGGAATGGAAGCCAGATCTGACAAAGTCCCTTCTCTCTGATGAAAGATATGTGTAGAAGTATCTCGCTGCCCTTGTAACTGCTCAATAGCCTGAACCTGTTGCCTACCAGCCAAAGATATAGGCACTGCAACTGTACTATCATCAGGAATGCCCCATAGTTTGTTTATTTCGATTCTACACTTAACATTTTCAGCATCTACCAGGAATTTACATGAGCTCACACCAAATCTAGTCCAAAAGAGGTGTGAATTGACACTAGTAATGTTTCCAAACCATTCTGTGCCACATAAATTACATTTCCATTTTCACATGCCACCACTTGTGGTTGTAGGGACTGAAATTATGGTTGCAAATTGTTTTAGAGGGGACTTTGGATTAAAAGGACCCCTAGAAAATTGTGTCAAAATCTCTGAGGGGCAGTCAATAGAAGGTACTCCTGGTGCAATATAAGGAGGTTCAGATTGGGCTTCTGGATCATCCCCATGCTCACTTCCCTAATGAGCAGGCTCAGGCTCATACTCAGATATACTAGCACTTTCCTCATACAATACCATGTCTTCTCCACTTTGACTGGAGGCCATTTAGGCACTGCATTTAAAATAATAGCCTAATTAGTAAATAATTTTTTTAAAAAACTAAATTCAACCTAGTTTAGAAATTGAAAGTCAAATAAATTATAACATTATAAGTATAACTAATAAGTAATAAGCAGTTTTTAGCCTAACTTTATAATAAAAAAAATTAAAATTTTAACATAAATCTTTGACGCAATGCATTCAAAGAATCAAAGTTGAAGCACATTCAACATATTTAGCCTATCAACAAGAATCTAAAATAATAAAACTCAAACAATGCATTCAAAAATGAAAATCTGAAAATAAAACAAAGAAAATAGTAAAAAATCTACCTTGTGCTTGATGAATCACTTTCAAAATGGAATCTTCTTGCTCCTCTTGCTCCTTTTGATCTTGTAATCACTTGCTAGATCAGTCTCAAGCTCTTTCAAACTCTTTTTCTCACTTTTCTCTTAGTTGTTGCAAAAATGTGGATGCCAAATGAAACATATGGGCCTTATGAAGGCTTATAGGGCTCTATATGGGACCCACACCCTTTTAGGGTTTTTAAACAAGCAATAATAAAAAAATAAAAAAACTTTTTAAAACATGTTTTTGGGGTTATCGTAGCCATCCACACCTTGTCCCATCCCGGGTGCAGTCGAGGGACAACTGGGTAGCACCCAAGCATTGGACCCTCGCACCCAAGACCCTGAGTACCTGACCGGTGCGGGGACGGGTGAGGCGGTTCCCAAGCCACTAGCAAGGGTGCTTGGGTGCATGGCATACCCATCTCAAGGATGTCTCTACACCTAGTACTCTGGGGTTTTGAGGGGGGTGCGCATCCCCGTGTTTCATTGGTGAAAAGTATATGTTACCCGATTTCAAGGGCTAATGGGAAATAAGCTAGTTTGGTGCTTGATGTTTGAGTCATGGGTTTTTTGGGACATTTATAACATCATGAAATGGTGTATTTGGCCTGTTAAGACCAATTTTAGGGTTGGAGTTAACCTTGGAATGTGTGAACCAAATTTGAGTGCTTGGAGGAGCTTAGTTGAGGCCTAGGAAGAAGACAATTTGTGAACAAACTTGTTAGATGTTTGAAACCCATCATGAAACCTCTGAAATTGGATGAGTTATTATAATAAGGCTCTACATTAGAAGGGTTTCAAAGATTCAATGAAATAAGCTATGACCTACATAATTTCAACATGTAGAATAGAAAAAAGACCCACATGGAGGTTTCTTTTGAATAAACAAACTATGGCTTGAAAACATTCTAGAAGAGAAACCATCAAATCCTTGTGGTTTTGAGAGATATTTTGCTAGAAAAAATAAAAATAACATCCACGACCAGTTATTGGTTATCATTTTAAGTAAATCTTAAATCACAAACCAAGGAAATACAAGGTTCAAGGGAAGAGTTCAAAGAACTGAAAGGGAAAAAAATTCTTATGAGATCAAACACCCAGATTTGACAAGAAAGAAAGCTTTGAAGCGTCGAGAAAATCCCTTGGCGGCATTCAGAGACTTCAACAAAATCAAAATGCAAAATGAAGTTAGATTTAGGATTGATTTTGTGTCTAGGGTTTTCCTATACCCTAAGTCATTGGCCCAAATATTTTTTCCTCTTCTTTTGAACTTTTTCCCCCCAAACTAATACCCACAAGTGCTTTTTATTTTCCTTTACCCTTTGCATGATTATAAATTATGAAATATTTACTAAGTGTTGACTTATAAAACACTTAGGTAAATATTATTTTTGATGCAAAGATAGAAGCATGCTCTTAAATGAATAAGTCAAGGGGTATGACTAGGTAATTCATGAGCTTCCAAGCATCTACAGGAAGTTGGAGAAATTGAGAGACATTTAGACAATATATAGGGATGTTTGAGTCAATCCAGGAGAGGGTTGGAGTGTTTTAAGGATCCATAATGGTGGAAAAGGTCATGTATTGACCTTTTCTTCTTTTTTTATTCTTTTTTAATCTTTGAGGGGCCTAGAAAATAGGCCTTTTAGTTGAATCTGACCCCGATTGGTTTTTAGTTCCTCTTTTGGTGGCTTTTTAGGAGAAGTGGATATAGTCACTTTGAGCACTCATTTGTATTTAGTTCTTATAATGCATTCTAGACTTAGTGATTTTTTGAGAGTCCTTTTGACATATTTTGATATTTTTGTAACTTATTTTTGGACATTAATATTGGTAAAACCTTGGACAATGATTAAGCTCTTTTGCCTTCTTTCTATTATGTGTTATTGTGTGCCTTTAATTGATTGATCAAATTACTAGTGAAGTATGTTTGTGTTCCTTGTAATTTTGTCTCATACTAACCACCTTTTACAAAAAAGTGTATTTGCCGCAGGTTATAATCAATGTGAAGAGTGCAAGTCATTTTAGGTGTGAAGATTTCTTCCTTCTAAGAGTCTAGCATTAGTAACTCTTTATAAAATACTTATGCATGGATACACATGAGTAGGTTGTGCAGGTCTAACTTAGTCATTGCAACCAAGTGTCTAGTTTTATGAGTTTCACGGTCCTTCTAAATTTGGTGTATCACCCTTGTTCTAATTTCTTTTTTTAGTTATGACAGGTACTAAACTTTGATAAACTTCAGGTCTAGATTAATACAATGTATGTATGTTTTTCTCAGTTAAGCTATTTATAGATGTAATGGCCACCTTTAGATAGAAAAGATTTTTGTAAGTAATTAAGGTTGCAATGCAGTCTGAAAGGCTATCTTATAGTTTAAGGGAAAATTATGCAGATTTACCTTATATAGCTTTAGTTTGGATGGTTTTTCTGAATTTGCAAAGCATTATCATGGGTCACAGTGGCAATTTTGGAGCAATACTGAAGGCTCCAAATTTACATGGGTACCAAGTATTGGAAATTGTGAATAATAAGCATATGGAAATATCTTGATGTGATATCTGTGGCCATCAGTAAAATTTCTAGATCATTGTGGTTCTTACTCGGAATAAATGTTGTTACCTTGAAATCTGATTTTGATGGATATAATTTTGGATTTCGCCAAGGAATATACATCAGGAATATTAATGTTACTGATGGGCTTTAAATTTAAACTAAGATTTACATTTCCTAGAGGACTAGGGGATGATTTGTTTTGCAATCTATATTCCTTCCTCCTAACCTCCTTATTAGAATGTTCGCTAAAGGGTACTGGATTAGCATCAATTACAACAGTTAGTATTGCTTTCTTGACGACCTTCAAATTTTGAATCAACCTATTTCTGTTACTATTTTACTTAAATAATATAGGTATTCCTCCCCCTGCTATTTTGAATTTTTAGATAGAAACCTAATTTCAGGGGGAAGAATACATATATGATCAGGTATATTCGATGTCATTACGCATAACTTTGTGAAAGTAGGGACAGTTGTAAAGGTATAATCTGGTCAACTGGGACTCTCATGGTTAGTATAAAGTATGATATACCCAGCTATAATTTGATCATTGGTTCATATTTAGTACCCTTTTATTATAGTGGCTAGCGCTGGTGGATTAACTTAGTTATGAATAGTGTTTTACAATATTTGAGCTATAGCATTTGAATGCTATGGTTATCTAAATAGCCAGACCTTGCTTAAGATTATTGTGTCTTCATGGCTTTATGTCAACCAATGATATTTAAAATGAGGCACAACAAAGGTATCAATGATGGCCAGCTTTTAGATATAAGGTAAGAGGGATATATAACGATCCCTCTTACTATATCTAAAAATGTATATGCTTACTTTCCCTTTTTGTTTTGATATGTTTAAAATAGGATATCAAAATGAAAAGGGGAAGTAATCATATTAGGAATCATATTAGTAATCATATTAGACATGACCTTTAATTTGAGGTCCAACATTCACTGAGCACATTGATATATCACTCTAATGTCTTATCACTGGATAACTAAAGTATCTGGTTATCTTTCTAAGAGGAAATGTTTCTTGTTCATTTGAACCTTTACATGTTGGTAATAGGCTTTAAAGTTCTGAAGTAATACTTTAATGAAGAATAAAAGTTCTCTCTTCACTTTAGTATGCACAAAGGTAACTAGGATAAATCAACAAATATATAAATCCTACTATCTAGAGTATATGTTATTTCTACTAGCAGTCAGAATTATAGAATAATTTGCAATTTGTACAACTTTAATAGGAAAAGTATGTATATTTTTACACTTATAGAATGCTTATACCCTCATAATCAGAACACATGTCTTATATTTTGGCCTTCTAATACCTCAACTAAAGGTTTCTTTTTAGCATGTGTAGTTGGTATTCCTATATTTTCTTACAGGTATCAAGGCATTCGAAAGTGCCCACCTTCCGGGGAAAGGTAATAAGGTAAAGGGAAAGATTCAAATTATCATGTCTCATTTAAATATCTTCTTGATTGTTAACTAGATGGGTTGGAAGAAGTTTGTCTCTCTTTTCAGGTGCAGGAACATTGGAAGGATCTTGACATTGTTTGGCGCCATTTAAAGAAACCTTATGGAGGTCTATTCATGAATAGGGTCAATTAGTAATCAAGTTGTATTTGTCAACTCATATTGTTACTCTCTGTAAATATAAATAAACAGTGTTTTAATATACTTTTGGTAAATCTCGATAATTATTGAGTCGTGGGTATGCCCATGGAATTGATGTATTAGAATCTGGATGTATTGTCCCAGGCATGGCTGGAGGTTTTCTCGACCCCACTCTTTCCTACTAGTGCCTGCATTGAGCGGGGCTTGCATGTAAAAAATTTTTATTTCAAAAATAATATAAATCTTGGGCTTCTGCCTTTTATCGACCCAAAATTTTTTTTTTCTTTTTTTAGTTTAGAGTTATTTTTCAATTTATGTTTTCTCTCTTCCCTTTTCCTTAATAGAGAAATGAGGTTAGTTAATTTAAGGTGAGAACCAAGAGGAAGCTAGCCTTCTCTAGAGGTTGATCTCTTTTTCTTTTCAAGGACCACACTTTAAGAGATATTCCAGTGTTTCATTGAGTGGTTGAATGTAATTCAATTGAGGGTGAACATTCAGGTGATAACAGGAACATAAATGGGAAGTAAACATACCTATGCACACATAGAAACTAAAAAAAATTCAAATCTAAACATGAAAATATCTTTAAAAAGGTGTTTCTTTTATGAAAACAAAAACAAAATGCTATAGATGACTAAGAAAAAAGAAGAGAGGCCAATGATTTTAAGCTAAACTCAAGAAAACTAAAGGAAAACCCTAAATGAATGAAACACATAGATGCATTTCTAAGAAACACACAAAGGACTTGAGGAAACAAGAAAATAAGTAAATGCCTCCAATCTTTTAAACGTGAGTTTGAAAAGGGAAAACCATGGGTTTATAAGCCATTTGAAGAAGGTTAATCCTTTTTTGCATCAAACACTTCAACAATAAATGGAATCTCCAATTCAATGTGAGTTTTCTTATAAAGAAATTGTAATTCATAGGTGACAAAAAACACATACAATCTCTTACTTTGGGTTTCTCCACCTATGATGCAAGCATAAAACCTAATTATTGAACTTGTATTATGTAAAATACATAATAAAATATTTTTCAGATTTCTTATTACAACTTACAAGTTTGATTTGTGAGTTATGAAATGGAAGCAACTTGTCTTTCAGGTTGTATCAGCCAATTTACTAGTATTTGACTTAACAAAAAGACATGGGAGAAGTTAGGTTTTGTATTACAAGTTAAAAGTTCAATTTGTAAATTATGAAATGAGGGTAACTTGTATTTCATTTTTTAAGAGCCAAACTATGGAAGCTATTAACTTAACAAAATGTACTAAAGTGCATTTTTGGGTTTCTAAAGACAAGTTTCATGTTTTCAAATGTCATCTTATTAAACAAAAACTACATTTTAGGTTTTGATAGTCAATTCACAAGTGTCTCTTTAGATATAAAACATAAAATTATAATGACTTTACTTGCAAAGGGTAACCCAAAACCTGAATTTGAACAAAAGAACAAAAAATACATAATAAAAAACTTGAAAATTGACAAAACAAAAGTGGGAAATTATGACCAAGATTATAGGAAACCTTATGCTTATGAGATTTATCCTCATAAAGTGTTCCTTGGAGAATAAACTATGATTTTAAGTAAAAATTTGTTGGGGTTTCTCTACTTTTGTGAATTAAAAATTAGAGACAACAACTGGCTCTAACTGGGGATCATGTCTTGTTCATTCTTGGAAATGACCAAAGATGTAGAATCCATATCTCTAAGTGTCTTCTTCCATTATGTTGGACTATAGAGTCAGGTGATCGAATGACAAAACAAAAAGATGCAATTTTTTTTTAAAAAACTCAAAGACTTGGACTTTGTATGTACAATAGTACTTATCTAGAGCTTATTCAAAATAGTGCTTTAGATATTTTCCACTATTGCATTGTAGAAATGGTGTTCCATCTCGATATGCCAACAGGAAACTATTCTCACAAGATGTTTGATGAATCGTGAAGAGACCATGCGAAAGAGTGTCAAACTTTATGTGCATCCCTTTTGATTCCCTTCATTTTCCCAGAGTAGAACACGGTCACCAACTTGAAATTCTCTATGCTTTTATTTCTTATTAAAGATAATTTTGACCTAATTTTGATGTGTAGTAATCCTATCCACCACTTGTGTTCTTTTTTCCTCAAATTGAGAGAGGAATATGATTCTTTTATCCAAGGCATTCTCAAATAACTTATCTTTAATCGCCTTGGATAAATTTAGAATGGGGAGCTACAAAGTAATGGGACTCTATGCATTCAACCCATAGAACAAATAGAATTGCAATATGCCAATAGATCTTTTGGGTGTGATTATTTAATCCTAAAAAGAATCATACAATGCTTTGCACCAAGATCTTTTATCTTCATCCACCAACTTTCAAATGATTGTAACCAGATTCTTATTGCTTGATTATGCTTGACCATTACCTTGTGAGTAGTAGTTAGAAGAATGATCTAGAATAATATTTCTCAAAACAAAATTGTGTGATCATGGATGAAGAGAAGGCATCAACATTATATGCTACTATTTATTTGGAACTCCAAATGATAAATTATATTCTCCTTCAAGAAATTACATAACACTAATGAAGTTGCATTCTTCACTAGAATCGCCTCCACCCACTTGGTGAAGTAATCTATTGTAGTGAGGAGATATGTATGTCCTGCACTTGATGGTGGGTTGACCCTACCAATGTAGTCATTTCTCTATTGTTGGAAGCGTTCCTCAATCACCATTGACTTTAGGGGAAATGTTTTGATCTTCTTACTAACAAATTGTTGACAGTGATCACACTTGCGCACCCAACTATACACGTCTTGGAAGAGAATTGACCAATAATACTTTTCTCTTAGAATTTTATGAGTAGCAACCGATGCATAGAAATTAATGTCCACCACATGTCAAATCAGGGAAATACTCCAATAATTTGATTTGTTGTTCTATATCAACACATCACAAGAAAGTACCATCTAAAGATCTCTTATACAAACCGTTGTCCTAAAGAATGAAGTTTGTAGTTTTGATCTTTACATTCCTCTTTTCCTTGAATGAAAAATATGTTGGACATTTACCATATGTCATAAAATAGGCCATGTTGGATTACAATACATTAGTTGTACTAACAAATAACACCATTGGAAGATCTTTAAGAACATCTTATTCTTGCTCATCTAGATTGTTCTCCACCACAATAGTTGACAAAGACTTTTCCAACAAACCAAATTTGTAGGTTAGATCTCCATGCCATACTCTTGAATTATATAAATCCAATTGCCTCTATTTTTACCAAATTTGTGTTGTGTCAAGATGGACTTCACAATTGTATTTGGAACTAGAGAAATGACATGTGAGTTAAGAATATGGAACCTGAAATACTTCACTGCCTTCAAAACAACATAATCATTCTTTTCTATTGGAGACTATTTTAATTCATGAGACATGAGTGGGAAAATCATGAATGTAATTGGGGATTCAATCCCCTCGATATTCTTTTGCATTAGAATTGTAAACATGGTATGTTGAGAAGCATAGTTGTACATGATGAAGTCCTTTGTGAAGTCTAGGCAGACCAACACAGGAACATAAGATATGTATTCTTTGATATCATTGAATTCAACCTTTTCTTTAGCACTCCAATGAGAAACCATTTCTCCCTTCATCATATCAGAGATATGATGATTCTTTTAAACGGTTTGGAACAAAACTTTGCAATAAGTTCACATTTCCTAAGAAATGATGCATAACAGTCTTAATTGTGGGTAGAAAAAGACTTTGAATCACCTTGACCCTCTCTGGATAAGTTTTGATCCCTTCAACACAATATGCCCATGAATCTTATTTGATCCCTTTGACACAATATGCCCATGAATCTTACCTTCTATAACCCCAAAATGGACTTCTTAGGATTTAGGGAAATTATGCGTTGGTGACACCTTTCCAAGACTTGTTGTAAATGGTAGAAATGATCTTGACGCTACTATGAGAAAATAGTAAGATCATCTAAATAAACAAAAATGAACTTATTTCAAATGTCTGAAAAGGTCAAATCCATTGCATGCTGGAAATTTGTACTAACATTGATTAATCCAAAAGGCATTATATGAGAAAAAAAAGTACCTCAAGGAGTAGTGAAGGATATCTTGTATTAATCATATTCACTAACCTCTATTTGGTTGTAACTTAAGAATCCATCCAACATGGACAACATCTAGGAACCCATCAGCAATTGTAATATATGATCCATGATCAAAAAATTATAGTTGTCCTTCACTGATGCTTGATTGAGATTACAGAAATCCACAAAAATGTGGATTTCACCATTTTCTTCCACATTATAAGAATACTCATTATCAATGTTGAATTATGAATAGGAAATATGATCCATGCATCTAACATATTTTGGATCTTAGACAAAATTATTCCTAAAATATTTGGACTATACTGTCGTTGTCTCTATCGAAAAGGAATAGCATCAGACTTGAGAAGTATGTTATGGTGTACCTCATTTGGACAAAAAGACTTGAGATCATAAATGTCCAAACCCAGATTATACTTTTCAACCTCTATGGTTGATTATAACCAAACTATTATTGATGCTTATCATAGAGATATTGCTTGTCAAACAATCTCTCCAGAAAAACCAAACCTTTGTGAATTTTATTTCCCTTCAGCTAAATAAATTCCTCACCTTTCTTAGGGTCCTTGGAGATGGATTCCCGAGGAGATGAAAATATGGTCTCAAAGTATAACTCATCAAAGTTTTCCTTAAATTCAAGAAAATTGACTATCTAACTATCATCATTGAAACCTGCCAATGATTGGAGTTATCTGGCGCACTTGGTTTTTAAATAATCTCAATTGTATACTTGCTCAAAATCCTTGTGCATAATTAAGAGAGTTTCTAATGTTGCAAGAGAATCAACTTTATCATTGAACTCTCTTAGGACCATGGGAATATTAAAAGTATCAAATGCCTTAGTATAGTTCCATATCAGATTTCGTAGTGTTTCAGTCTCTTATTCCTTGTTTAGTACTAGTTCCTTAATTAGAACACTACTAGTTCAACATCTCCTTGAGAATGAAGATTAAATATTCCTCTTTTATGCCTGGCCTCAATTCCCAATGGCAAGGCTTCATACTCTATAATGTTGTTGGTGTTATTTAACTGCAACTTGAAAGATGAAGGAAACATTTCACCTTGCAGAGAAATTCAAACTATCTATACTCTAAAACTTGAAGACGCGCAACTACCATCAAAATCAAAGATCCACACATCATTATAGCTTCTAGTGCTTACTCCTTTAGAGTCTTGGGATGAAATTATTGCTTTTTCAACTATGGTGTAAGATTCATTAGAATCAACTTTTTATGCTTGGTCTTCATTGGCATCAATGAATATTTCACTGTCTGAAAGACATGAAGAACTTGATTCATCGAATGGACAATCCTCTAAAAACTCTAAAATTTCATCAATATGCAAATAATAATTTCCCATTCCTATAGATTCAAAGAGAATCAATGTACGGGGATCATTTGACTTGACCGCTATGTATGTTGTCTCCCTCTCAAGTAAAAAATTATGCATAACACCCTTGATGGGTATCCTTCCTTTGGACATATCCATGTTGAATTCACATCCTACATCCTTACATAAGTTATGTCCAAGTAATATACTCTGAGAAGTAGGGATGTATATTACTAGGATACTCATCTTAATCTTCTTGTCTGAGAAAGCCACAAATGAAAATTGTGCATCCTTAATTTTCCTGATGAAAGGAACTTGTTTGTTCTTCATGGAATAAAAATTACCAAATTTCTTGGTTAAAGTTAATCTAATAGTGTTAGCTAGTGGAGCTGGCATAATGTTTCCATAAGCACCAAGATCTATGACACAATTACTCAATTTGAAACCATGAATCAGTAAGGAGATATAAAATGGTTCAATTTTCTCTGGGACTAATGATGGAATGGTTACTAATTTATTAAGTAGACTATTTGGTTCTGGGATGGCAGGGGTATTTTGAGTGGAAATTTAGGCAAGGCAAGTTTCCTTGTCCTTAACAAACTTAACCAACCTATCAAATTGATTTAGGTCTATTTGATGTTATTCAACCTTAGACATCTAAATTTTTGTCTTCTAGCATGATCAATTATATCAAAATCTTGAAAGGAATTGGCTAAGGAAGAAGGAATAATTTCATCCTGAAGCTTGGGAATAGATGCACTAGGCTTCAAGACATTAATTGAAACAATAGGAGGATCATGGGTACTTGATTTTTTGTTGCATCCTTGGGAAGAGTGAGTAATAGTGTTCCTAATTTGATAATGGTGATTGTCAACTAAATACCAAATGTTTCCTTTTTTGTGTCATATCTTTGACAAGATATTTGTGTTTGAGAACAAATCATCACAACATAAGCTTGACCATGCACCTCTTCAGCTTTTACTGAATCATCAAAATGCATGCACCGTATGATAGAGTTTTTAGTCGGTTCCTCTTCATCTTGGTAGAGGGAAGCAATATCCTTTGTTTGATACTCAAAGGATGAATGTTCATTTTGATCCATCTCATAGTGACCTACAACTACATTCTGTAGAGGTGCTTCAAGTGCAAGTCTCTCAAAGGAGGAGGTAACTTGGACTAATTTTTCACAGTGTAATTTGCAGCAAGGTTAGGATATGATCTTCTTGGAATGTCCTTATATGAGGAAGCATAAGGAACTTGAGAAATATGCTTCTTTAGAGAAAGAATCTCATTTGCCAGTTTGTACACCATTGGATTTTGATTTTTTTTCTTTAGACCAATTTGGGTCTTTCTGGATATTGCCAACTAGAATCAAATCATCATCAATATCTATTGTTAGAGCTTGAGCACTTCCTAGATTTGTTGCGACAAATTCTCTCAACAAGAAGCTGACTTCAAGAAGCTACGTGTTGATGAAAGAACACTTGAGATTCTTTGGAGTGGGCCTTGTAGCAGTAGGAATTCTATTTGCCAAGTTTTTGAACTTGTTAGTAAGTTGACACATGCCTTCATGTGTGTCCTTTTTAATTTTTGTTAGCTACACTAATACAACATGATCATCCTCTACAGGCTTGAAGTACTCCTCTAACTTATCTTTGAGCATGTCCTAGCTAGTGATATAACCTTTCTCTATATTGTAAAACTAATTAGCCATGTTTCCTTGTAAAGTTTCTACAAATAATCACACTATAACATCTTGATACTATACACTGAACACACTATAAACAATATAAAAATCCTTGATATGTTCATTATGATACTTCTTGTCATCACCATAGAACTTGGGGAATTTTTTACAACAACATTGTGGAAGAGGATGGAGAGGCAAATTGAGTTCCAAATGACCAAAAGCTATCCCACAGGGACTAGTGGCAACCATCTTTGGAAAAATAGGAATGAATGAAATGGAAGGGATTAATGGTTTGCAAAAGAATTATGGAACTTCACTTGGGATAGGCTATTTTTTATTTGATGGTGGGAAACTCATAGTTCTTGAAAGAGTGGATTTTTTAGAAAGGAGATCAAGCTTAGCTTGTTAAATGCAAATTGAAGTAGAAAATTTTGACCCTTCACCCTTCTTGTGTTAGACATAATAGCTTACTCCCCCCAGTATGAAGAATTAGAATAAACTTGAGAAAACAAATGTTAAAACAATAACAAGACACTAGACTTCGAGCAAAAGTCTGAGGCTTCTGAATGTGCTTGTGTCCCTAGAAAAATTTCCAAAAACTAATCAACAACTTGAAAAATGGTGATTTTAGACAACTTGCATTTGAGAATAATCTCCACTCTCAACAATAGGAAAGACACCTTTATTATCATTGTTGTATTCAATAAATTCTCAACTAGAAATTAAAAATGGGTGGGACACAAGATAAATTCCTCTTATTTCAAGAATGATTCATAAATTTCACCAAACACCTTACAAAATTTTCACCAAAAAATAACTATTGTAGTAATAATAATTATATTCTTCTAATTAACATAAGAACACTCAAGAACTTGCTAGTTCTTCTATTCTAAAAAGAGAGCTATAGAAACTCAAAGTCTTCTTTTCTTTTCTAAATTAGTAAATGATAACATACTTGAGAAAAACAAAAAAAATCCTATTACTTTGGTGCACCCTTGAACTTGTTCAACTAAATGGAATTGAGGTGCAAAGTCTCTTGATTCTTTCTTATCTTATAATAACTAAATTTACTTCAATCATAAAAATTGTAACACAAAGTCTACGAGAAGAAAATAGACTGAACACTTGTACAATGACACAAATAGAACATGCCCCTTTTTCATTGAATTCAAGTTGATATAAAAAATGTGACGTAAGAATGTAGATTTGATACCCCAAGCTTCTTCAACACAAGCTTTGAAATAAACTTGTTCTATAATTCACTTCGAAGAAACTATACAATAAAACTCAAAGTTTCTACTCCTGCAACAATTTGAGTATATTCTACTTGCATAAAAAAAATATGGTAATTACAATGAAGCACCCTCCTATATATAGGTGAGGGACTAAGAGAAAAATGTCGGAGAAGTCCAACTAACTAAGACTTTTTCTACAACTATGACTTATTCCAAATTACAGTCCTAATGTAACTTCACTTGTAATTTGTTTACATGCAATTACAACTTTTCCTCAACATATAATTTGTCAAAAATAAATTACATCCTATAACTAAAAAGAGGGGAAAAATGACTAAGTGTCACAAGGCACTTCTTGATCTTCTTCATTCATGTTCATGAACACTTGATACCTACATATTGACTCACACACTTCTTCAGGATCAAGCACACCTATGTTCTCTACCACAAAAGTTATTTTTAGGAGTGCATTTGAACACTTGGATATTATTGCCATGTTGTACTCAAGAATATTCTAAAGTTGATCAAGTGAAAATTGGTACCCTATGATCTTGTGAAGGGAATTTAGCATGAAATGAACTGCTTTGAGCTCTAGATGGATCATCAGTAGGAGTTATCAAACTACAGTGTCTTAAGAAATTAGATCTTTGCCCCTAGTTACCAGTTTGCATGATATTTATTCAAACTTGGCACTGAGCTCTTTCTCTTTCTTAGTGCAAATTTCAGTTGCTACTTCCAAATCTGTAACCAGGCCCTCAGTGACTTGACCTCTATTCACAATATCTCCTTGTATGAAATGTACTTATCACAAGAAGGTATTCCTCCATTCTCACACAACATTTCCAATTCAAAATTTGAAAACTTATTCCATATTTCCAAATCTTTTTCAAGGGACTCCAAGCCCCAATTAAAAGTTCTAAGAAATTTATTTAACTTGGATGTCATTGTCCTCATAGTTAGCACCTGGGGTGCTTTACCTACTAGCTTTGTTCCTTTTTCCATCATCTGATCCACCCAAGAGTCAATATATTTGGCCTTCTCCCCATCCCTCTCTACCTTCTTTATGGATTCTTCAGAATTAGAATAAGGGAAGGGATTAACATTTTCAAAAGATTTGGTAATATTCTAAATCAATGCAATGAGTTTTTCTTTCTCCTCCTTTACATTTTCTTTCTTTGTTGAGATCTCATCATAACATTAAGCCAACATGTCTACAAAATCTTGGGCATTATTATTAATTATAGTAGATTTTTGTTTCCCTAGGTCCACTCTTGTAGACCTTTAATAAAACATTTGCATCTCTTCTAGTGCTTTATTATTGAGAGGTTATGAACCTCACCATATTTCATCTTGTATTTGTCCACAAGAACCCTTGAAGTTGTTTTGGCTTTCTTAGAAAAATTGGTTTAGATTTCTTAAGTTGTTGAAAATTAAACACATCAAGAGAGACATTTTGTTTCTCCCTCATAGGAGTGATTTCACTTAGCCACAGGAGTAGATATGAGGAACATGCTTGAGACATAATAGTTACAACTTGTGTAGGGTAAACCTTACATTGTACCACAATTTTCACTATTGGTGGTCTTTGGTTTGAACAACCACAAGATTTTGTATGGATGACATATTTTGAGAGGCTTGAGTCATGAATTTATTTCAAAGCTCCTAATAGAGGTATAAAGAAGAGGTACTAACACATCTGACAAACTAGGATATGTAGAATATGATTCAAAAACATTATCTAGGTTTCCATGAGGACTTTCAAGAGGGGATTCAATGATTGATGAAAAAAATACTTACAATTGGATTAAGAGGAGGAACATATAACGTAGAAAAGGAATCAACATTAGTGTCTATGGGAGAAATATGAACATACATAGAAGGAACAAATTCCCGAGACTATACCATAGTTGTCAGAAGAATTTCTAAATTATTTTCCTCTTGAGGTTAATTCTCAATCTCAACAACTTGTATCTTCTCTTGTTTCTTTCCCTTTCCTTTCTTTGATATCTCCTCTAGAGGCACACTCACAATCTTGATAACCTTGAGATTAACTCTAGTTCCAGAAGAAGAGGCACCTTCTTTGGTATCCACCCATGTATTTTAGATGTGTGTCCAACTGGCCTTGCCACATCATCATTTGATCCAACTTTGATCTTTATTATCTTAATACCTCTACTCTTCAACAAAGCATTGGTGTTGGCTAAAATGGTCTGAAACCTATCAAATATTAACATTCACTCTTTGTGTGAAATAGAAAGATCTCTAACTCTTTTCTCTACATATGTTGGATCAAAGATCTATCCATTATCCATCATCCCTTCTGGAACATTGGTCAAGTTAAGATCTATGATCTTCTCCAAGGTAAGTCTATTGTAGTCCACCCTTCTAGTATCATCCTCTATAAAAAGATCAACCCAAATTTCCTCAAGATGATGGACATGAGTAAAGGCCCTCTTGATTTCTTCGTTCATCCCCCAATAATCAAAATCTTTCCTAACATTTACATTTTTTAATTTGATCTAATGGAGCTCTGTCTCCATGACCTTGGATCTTGTTGAATTTATCAAGGAATATCTTCTGATCTACAATGGTGTATGAGAGGATATGTTTATCCATGAATTATGTTGGGCTAGCTGATATGCATGAGTAACCATCAATTTCCTTGATTTTTCTATGAGAATGATAATGTTAGTAGGATAGCGAGGAAGCGTGTAGATGTGGTCATAAAAACAACCAACTCTCATATATGTGAAAGTTAGAAACTAAAGGAAGATGCATATGTATTCATTTAATTTTTTCCAGGTTGCATCAAATAATCTCCTTTCCACAATTGTTTTGTAAAAAAAATACATAAAATGACCAAAGAATGCATCTTGTACCATCTTGTAATTAGTCTTGTTGGGCCTAAGGGTTAGTTTTTCATAGTACTTCCACACTAGTTTCCCACACAAACTGTCACTAATTTCTTAAACCCAAAATATTTGTTGTTGTCCCTTCCTCATTATCACAATGTATCTATATATCCAAGTCTTAAAAATATTACATTCCTTCAAACCCATGACTCTACCCAAGAGGGTGATCATGTCAATGATCTCCTCTTTGAAATCACCATGATACAACTTAGGCCATTGAGATCGACAAGTCCTTTTAATCATAAGCCATTTTTCATTGATGTGTTTTATGCATTCCTTAGTTTTCTGATTATAATGATCAAGAGCCTTTTCCATTATTATGTTTGGATAAAATAAGGTAGCAAGAATTTTGAGGATCTTGTCAATGGCTCCAAAATCCAACTGGATAATGCCTTTACCATCATAATCCTTGATTTTTCTTGTCTCCTTGTTGAAGTGAGAATCAAAAGCAAGTACAAAATTATGTTCCAAGGAAGCCATTGGGAAGGTAGATACCAAGTCTATATGGTTGTTCAAAAGCAACTGCATACAGGATCAACTACATTCTTCATAGTCCTCACATCCAAAATCCATATCTTTGATCTCATAAATAAGAGAGGTCGCTTGAGTAGGTGGAATTATTTTGATATTTGTCATAGTAATACTTTATCTTTTTTTTTAAAGCAGATGATAGTACTTTTGACATAAAAAAAGAACATGCAAGGCTATAAAGAAAACTCCATAGCATTAGAACATCATCTTGTGCTATAGGGCCGAAAGCCATGGAACTCTCTTCAAGATGAGAGGATCACAAAATAGAAGCAATACTTGGGTTTATTGTGAGAAAATGAAATGTGTGAAAACAAGCTTGAAAAGAAAATGATAAAAAAATGACTTTAAAACGAGGTCATAGGTGACATTTTTATCTTGGAAAGCATATTGCAAGTTTTAAACACATGGACATTTTACTTGGAAATGGGAAAAAAGTTATTGCACTTTGCACATACATGGGAAATATGTGAACCTACGCTTGTAATCAGGTCTAAGAGACATGATTTCAAGTGCATTTCAGGCTATATTTTCATTTTGGAAGGTCAATTGCAAGTGGAGGGAAGAATATTGGGCATTGCAAGTGTAAAATATGCACCTCAAGGCCACATTTTGGGTTTTGGAAGGCATATTGCAGGTTTGGGAACATGCTTGAATTTTTTATGTTGTAATAGAAACTTGTGATGAGATCCTTCAAACCTGAAATTACTAAATAAGTTCTTTACAAGCTGGACAATTGCAAGTTTGAAGATATCAAATGTAAGTAAAAATACTTGTAATATGGGAGCTTGAATTTCATTCCTTGAGACTTGAAATTTGTTAAGGGAAATGATAAAATATATATAAGGGGCCCTTAAAATGCATATGTGTTTACATATACTTACAAAATGATTTAGCATCTAAGCCTCCAACTCATAGTATATAGCTCGTGGTATTCTAGGAAATGTAGATCCTAAAGGAAATGCAATGAAGGAGTTTTGTAAGATGTGTAGGAACATAAATGGGAAGAAAACATAGCTACACACATAGAAACTAAAACAAACTCAAGCATTTAGATCAAAACAACCTGAAAAAAGGTGTTTTTCTTATGAAAAAAAAACAATACCTATAAATGACTAAAATAAAGAAGAGAGGCAAATTATTTTAAGCTAAAATCAAGAAAAAATAAAGGAAAACCTTAAAAAAAAGAAACACATAGATGCATACCTAAAAAATGCACAAAAGACTTGAAGAAAATCACCAAGAAAAGAAGAAAGTGCCTCCAATTTGTTAAAGATGAGCTCTAAAAGGGAAAATTGTGGGTTTATAAGTTGTTTGAAGAAGGCTAATCCTTGTTTGCATCAAACACTTCAACAATAAATGAAATCTCCAGTTCAATGTGATTTCTTTTCTAGAGAAATCACAGTTCAAAGGTGACAAAAACACATACAATCTCTTACTTTGGGTTTCTCCACCCGTGATTTAAGCATAAAACATTATAATCAAACTTGTATTATGTAAAAGACATAATAAAAAGTTTTTTGGGTTTCTTATCACAACTTCCAAATTGATTTGTAAGTTATAAAATGGAGTCAACTTGTATTTTGGGTTGTATAAGCCAATTTACAAGTATTTTCCTTAGAAAAAAGACATAAGCAGAAGTTGGGTTTTGTATTAAAAGTTACAAGTTCGGTTTCTAAGATATAAAATGAGGGTAACATGTATTTTGGGTCTTAAGAGACAAAATGTGTCAGCTTATAACTTAACAAAATGAACCAAAGTGCATTCTTGGGTTTCTAAAGACAAGTTTCATATTTTCAAATGACATCTTATTAAAAAACACTTGCATTTTGTGTTTTGATAGCCTATTTGCAAGTTCCCCTTAAGATATTAAACATAAATAAACTTGTAATGACTTTACTTGCAAAGGGTAACCCAAAACCCAAATTTGAACAAAAGAACAACAAAAGCTTAATCAAAAACTTGAAAATTGACAAAGCGAAAGAGGGAAGTAATGACCAAGACTATAACACACAACCTTATGCTTATGAGATTTAGCCTCGTAAATAATTCCTTAAAGAATAAACTATGAATTTAACTAAAAAATTGTTCTAATTTTGTGAATTCAAAATTAGAGACAACACAATTTCTTTACAAGTAGAAGATTTATAGAGAAAAATTTAAACAATATGCTTGAGGACTTAAACAATTAGCCCATAGGACTTAAAAAATCTGCCCATAGGACTTCCAAGAATGTTCCTATAGGACTTAATGCCTGAATATCTTTTACTATGTCGATTAGGGCTTTAAAAATTCACTCGTAGGACTTAAAAAATTTGCCTATAGGACTTACAAAAATGTGCTTGTAGGACTTAATGTCTAAAGGTCTTTTATTATGTTTGTTAGCCTCCTAAGATTTTCAAATTCTTATATCGGGTTAAATCTGACATTTGTATCAGGCATTGAAAGTTCAAGCTTTTGGTGCAATGGCAAATGATTCCAACAATTGGTATCAAAGCCTTGGGTCACGGGTTCGAGTCTCCCTTCAGTGGGTGCTGAAGGCTCAGTCGGTGCTGAGGGGGAGATTGTTGACTTGGTGGTCAGCACCTCCTTGGAGATTCGTGACATGGCTTAACCACCTCCCATGGATCAGGTTAAATCTGACATTTGTATCAGGCATTGAAAGTTCGAGCTTTTGGTGCAACCGCAAATGATTCCAACAAAAAAGTCCCTTGAATTTGAATTGGTTCCTTCATGATTAGGTATTTCCAAGTTGGTTACTTAGAAGTGGCACTTGAATGAACACAATGATTTATTAGACTTTTTAAGGCTTTATTTCCCTCAAAATCCATAAGAACCCATTTAGCACATATTCTAATACATTTTTGATGGATTGAAACAAATCCTAAGCCATTAATATCATTAGGAAGTCAAAATAATTCCTAAGAAACATGATAAAACCCTTGATGATCATCACTAGATATGCCCAAAAAATATCTCTAATAAAATTGTTAATCTCCAAATAGGAGGCTTTGAAAGACTCCCAACAATTTAGGAATAGTAAACATGGGTGGTAGCCAAAAGTTTAGAGTGGATCTTGAAATTACTAGCCAAAGAAAGAGACTCGGTAATCTAGTAGATAATTTTTTTCTCAATATTGACAACTTGCTAGAGGGTTATAGGAGAAGCTTGAAAACAAAAAGGAATGCCCAAGAATTGAAGAACTTCCTAAGATCAATCTTTTTCCATCCAACACTATCTAACCAATGTGACTTAGGAAGAAATGATTGCATGTAGCTCTAAGTCTTTTCTAGAAATTACTCACACTAGAAGCTCTTAAAAAGTATCAAGGCAATGAAGAAATTTCTTAACATTATTTTTTATGCATAAGCATCTAGGGTGTAGAAGAAATCTTGCATCACCCAAAAAGAAATATTATATTTTCTTTTTGTTTTGTGGTTTTTTCTTTAGTTTTATAAGAACCCATTATGATAGTTGTACTATATAAGATGTATAGAGGATAAAAATAGCCAAAAAATAGTCACACACTATTTTCAAAGAATTTTTTCCCGCTAGGGGTCAAATGGATAAGAAAACTAGTCCCAAGTAGCAAAATTAAAAACATAGATGATTGACAAAAGGATCACCTCAATATCCTAAGTAGTTTGAAAGATATCAACGTGTGTGCCTTGAGCAATTTCTCCAATGAAACTTAAACCTCAAAATTGAAAACCTTAGAGGCCCTAAAAAGGTTTAAAATGTTGGCAAATACATCTTTAGATCTATGCATTGTTGTAGATCTCTTTGTGAGCTTTCCAACAATATATTATACAAGTAAATCAGATGCTTGAGTCAAAAGTTATGGCTTTAAGAGGTTGTGCCATCAAAACTCAAGTTTTGATATAAATTGAACTAATGGACCACTAGCACCAAAAGAGGAAAGTTTCACTTTCTAGAATATTCTAAGATGGTAATTGGTGTTACATATACAAGGATGAAGGAGGGTTTCATGACCCAGTTCTAAAAGTGTAGATTATGGCTTTGTCTTGCAGATTATTGTAATAAGAAGGCCCATGTGGTTTGGTTGAGTAAGGGGAGTACCCTTCATCAATTTTTATCCTTAATGACAATGAGGAAGGAATCATTAGCACAATGACCATTGATCAATTGGTTGGGAGAAGTTTATGAAGATAATTCTCCTTAATTAGAGTTTGAGAACTAATAATAACCAAATCTTTCTACTATAGGCACATAAAGAGAATTGGGATAGGAGATGCTCTAACCACATAAGTATGTTTTTTTACCCCCTCCACCATTCAAGAATATTAAGTTTTTGAATGTCAAAAATTATCTTAACAAATTATTAATATAATAAAAAAAGAACATTTGAAATTATAATATATATTTCATGAAATAAATTTTTTTTATATTTTATTTATTTAAGATTTCTTTAAATGATTGTTTTTACATTCTTGAATAAAATTATAGAAATAAAATTATTTCAAAAGATTTCATAGCGATTTACTATTTTATAAAACATAATAATTATTGGATAAATAATTAATAGATACCACAATAAGAAAGCGAGGAAAGAAACATATTACTAGCAACATTAGTATCACTCAACACAAAATCTTTATGTAAATTTGGATTTTATTTTTTTGCAGGCTAGTATGTGTGTGTATGTATGTAAGTAAATTCTTAAGATATAAAAGTAGATATTATTGATATTTATTAGTGCATATTATTTAAGCATTGTTAAATTGTATGTAAAAATATGTATTTATTTATAAGTATATTTTTAGTGTAAAAATAAGAATCATTATATTTCATCATATTTTTTTTTAATGTAATATTTTTTTAGAATGTTACCATGCTTGTATTGAAAACAATGAAATTATAGATTAAAACCAACCACCAATTGAAAATATCTCTTAGAATTAAAGACATGCAAATTTATCAAAACTAATAAAATATGTTGTTATTCCATAAAAACCCAAAACAAAAGCATAAAAAGTCTCTTATCTTATTAGATCAAAGCCAGGAAAATGACAATATAAAGTAAGGGACGCCTATGCTTTTGTTTTCTCTATCTTCATACTTATGAATGAGAAGGATGACCGTCAAACTGTATGAAAACGGAAGTATAATCTAAAGTGCAATATGATTCTGTTTGACAGTCCAATGAATGTTGTTTACTCCTCACCATTGAACATGGAAAAGGAAGATGACATCAAAGGAAAGTCCCAAATTGAGTAGTGCCAGATAATGACCAAACATTCCTCTCATTTCTTTGAATATTCCCAACAGAAAAACAATAAAGAGTTAGGTAATTTGTTCCATCACTCCATAACCATTCTCCTGGGCAAGAATTTTAAAACAATGGGAATTTGGTATATCCGTTGTGGGACAATTCCCATTGTGTGTTTTAGGTAGATGATTCATTTTGGCCAGAGGTTGTATATAAATTTTACAAAATTGCTAAGTTAATCTGATATAAGAGTATAATTTTGGGTTCAATTTTTTAGTTGAGAGTTAGGAATTGAGGGTGTTCGTTTTGTTAAAGTTGTCTAAAGTTAGGATCTATTGACTTTAAAATATTTCTATTTACCAACAATAATATTATTTTAAAAATTATAAAACATCACAATAAATATTAACAATAGAAGTTTAGATCTATTCTTTCATAATTGAAGACCTTTGCTTTAAAATCTATTTCTAATATTTGTCTCTTTTCATCCAATTCAATCAAAACATTTCTTTTGTGGTGCTAAATTCAGTTTATATTCATATTAAATATAATAGTTCTTAGACTTGATGCATTGAAAAGTATGTTAAAGACATTGGAATTGTACCTTTTATTATTATGTGAGTTGGGAATGATTCAAAAGTTTAAGTGAAGACTCAAATCAATCTTTCCTTTCTAGTGGAATGCAGTTGAAACATTTGCACTATATCTCCATAACAATGATAGATATACTGTCTAGATTCAAGATTCACTTTGATTTGTATATATATATCTTAAAATAAAAGCATAATCCCTTACAACCATAATATCCATAACCAACATCAACAAAAACATAAAGGAGACCAGCACACTCCCTTAAAACTCTCAGCTAGTCAAGTATTCCTTCCACCTACTCTACATATGAATGCTTCACTCCTTGCATCTATTGAAAGTAATGAGAGAATGTGTTTAAAACATAGAACCAACCCAATAAATTGTAAAAGAGTAGCTTTTGCAATGAGAGGCATAAGAATGAAGGTGAACATTAAGGCATAGAATTATGTGCTTATCATTAAAAGTGAGATGGTATGTTCATTTTTAATAATTAGAGAAACTTAATAAGGGAGTTGACACTTACACAATCAAGGTCTGAAGCGAAATTACAGACCTTCATAGATGATACATTTGTTTTTTGACGAAGGTACCCAATTATATCCCTCACATACCTAGATTTAATAATATCATATACTTGAATCTACACCTATACAATTGATATGAGAATGATGGTTCAAGTAAAAAATGATAAGTGCAATCTGATTCTTTTTGACATTTGTGTCAAAATGAATGAGTTACACAATTAAAATCATATCTAATTAACATTTGTGTTAAGTGAATGAGTTATACAATTAAAATCTTATTTGTTTGAAATCCTTTGTTTCATCCCCCTCCATTGATGCAGGAGCATCTTGGGTCCTTAGCAATCCTGTGTCACCAAAAACAAGTTTGAGTTGTTCAGTTTGGTCGGTTCCTTCTTTGACCAAGTTGGCTTGGTGGTTGCTTGGTTCCTTCTTTGACCGAGTTGTTTAGTTGGTTTGTCGATTTATTTTTCGTTGCTCGGTAATCTTTCTCACCGAGTGGTTTATTTTGATTTCATGTTGAGGCTGACTTGTGGATTAAATTTTGGTCACGGAGTTAATGTTGGTATCGATCATTGGGAAGCGTGTGGACCTAGATCTGGTCATTTCTTTCTCCAATGATGGATCTGAAGGCTGACTTGTTTCGGTAGCCTCTTGTATAAATGTAGTTGTTGTTCGTAGTTTTAGGGAGAGAGGTATTGTAGCAAATAAGGAGTAGGAGGTCAAGTCCTAGAAGATAAAAGATAGTTTCTGAAGACTAAATCCTCGCATGTTGGAGGACTGTTGTAATCAAATTGAATGTATTTGGTCATAACCGAGAAGGCCTTACAGCCTAGCATGTATGAGGTTATTTGATGAATATTATATGATATCTTCTACATTCTCTCTCTCATTGTTGTACATTTGCTTCCATGTGTGTGATCTTTGCAAGGGGGTTGTGATTAAGGTGTGCCTTTGGCCCTTCATCCTACCCTGCCTTGCATTAGGTGGTATCAGAGAAAAGTTGAGATCTAGATTTGAACTTGCGAGTTTAGGTCGAGGGTTCTGATGGGCTTCTAAAAAGCCATCTTTCTTAGTACTTTTTATCCTCTTTTCAAACAGTTAATTGCACACAGACATGAATTTATACTTTTCAAGCATATGAACTTATGGTTTTTATGTATATGTTATATATGTGTGTGTGTGTGTGTGTGTGAAGACATGGAATAGAAATGTGGATAGTTTAAAGTCATGATATTTTCTTTAATTTATGGACAGGAATGGTGTAATGCAGTAGATATACATGTTAATGAATGTTTCCTTGCCTAAGCTATGTTTTGGGTAGTCTTCCTCCTGTAGCCATAGGACTTGCAAGAGTGTTAATTAGAACTTTACACCTTTTCCTAATATTAATGATAAGGATATATATGTATATGGGAGGTTGTGTGTGCATTAATTATTTTGCAGGTGTTTACCACGGGCATTCAAGAACCGACATAGTGGTGCTGGAATCATCAAAGCCAATCGTGGATTACAAGATCTTCGCAAGCGAAGAAAATCAATCACTATTTTCTATTGCATGCAGCACAGATTTAGTTCCCTCAACATGCTATATTCCTAGGATATTTATTCATGTTTAATGTTGTTTATGTTATGAAACTTTATGAGTCTGTAACTGATCCTCATTTATGGAGTGATCTTAGATTTAGGAGGTAGTTGTAATTTTCCTTCAAATAATCGACTTTTGTAACTCTTTAGGAGTTAGTCGAATGAATTGGTTTTTATAATAGAACTATTGTAATACTATTTTCAATCAAGTGTAATCATTTGTTATGGATGAATAGAATGCTCAGTTTGAGTTTATATCTTTTATCTTGATTGTATTTCCTATTCACTCATTCAAGGGGGCCCACTTGATGAGTGAATTGTTTTGTTAGAGTAGAATTCATTTTCCTGTTCATTTCTAAGTAAGGTAGAACTCTGATGTTCCTGCAGCTACTAATAACAAAATTGGTAGACTATTCCTGCAACATAGGTGGTTAGAGTAATTCCTACCCGTGATTACATGCTTTGTTAGAATAAATTCATTTACTAGTTTTAGAATAGTTTTCCTAAAGCATAAGCATTTGAATTTCGTAGGATAGTCTTAAGATTGAGAGAGTTTGAAGCATATACTTTGTGAATGCCATTCCAAGTTTACGTCCCTGGTCGATAATTAAATGAGACATAATAATTCATTTAGAAACCATTTAGGGTGTCCAATCCTGAAATAGGCAGTCCATTGCTATGGGTTTCTAATACCATTATTTGGCCAAGCATTTTTGGCGTCATTGCCTGGGATGGTGTTAATTCAAACTTATCTTTGTAGTTACATTTTTAGTTCTAATAATCTAGATCTTAGTCTTAAGTAAGCATTTTATGCATAGAAGGAGAGACCACGTTGGGATATTTCTTCCTTGTAATAATCAGGAGGAACCATTTGATATTTTTAACCTTGAACTTGAAGAACCCCAAAACAAGAATGAAGAAGAAGAACCCTTTGAAAATCCATTTGCTGATGCTCAAGAACACATATCCTCTTCATCCTCTAAAGAATCACTACATTTGAACATCCTTTTTGCTGAACCTAAATACCAAGACAACCTACTTGCTCTTATTATCTATCAGCCACCACCACCAGGTCCTCCTCCAAGAATGGCTCAGCCCACCTTTCCTTTTCCTATCCCTACTCAACAAGGTAATCAAAATTTAAAGAACATACCTACTGCTGCACTTCCCAAATTCTACGACCTTATTATAGAAGACCCTGAGACCTTCCTCTTTGAGTTTGACATCCTTTTCCAGAGTTATGACTACACAACTGATGGCCACAAGCTGAAGTTGTTTCCATCCACTCTAAAAGAGGCTTCCTTAAGATGATTCATGGGGTTGGGTGCCAATACTATAGCAGATTGGAATGCAATAAGAAATCTGTTTCTTTCAAAGTATAAAGAATACTATAGGGGTCAAGATTTGAAAGGTGACGACATTTTCAAAATGTCTCAGAAGGAAGATGAAATCTTGGAGGATTATGTCTCAAGGTTTATGTTCAACCTGCAGCATAATAGGCAACACCAACTAAATGAGGAATCTCAAAAATACCTTTTCTTAAAAGGTGTGAATGATGGAAGCATTGAGGCTCTAGACCTGATGGCAGGAGGAGACATTACACAGAAAAACTGGGTTGACATAAAGAATATATGTCTGAATTACTATGAAGAAAGGTAGGGGACTTAGAGACCTACCACATAAGTCCAATGGTGGTTCAAGAGTATCCAAGATGGAGCTATCCAATCTATTGTCCAGCTTTAAGTAGGAAATCATTAATGATGTTGCCACTCAGTTGGATAGTATGCAGGCGAGAAGAAAGAAGGAGGAGGCAGATGCCATGCTGGCCGAATTCTGCTCTCATTGTAGAGAAAAGAAGAGAAATTGTAGGTGCAAGACAGTTGCATCTGTGGACAATAATCCAATGTCCACTGAGTTTAAAGCCATAGATGAGGAGAATGGAGAAGTTTTCTATGTTGCTCAAAGGCGTCCATGGGCTCAGAGACAAGGTATGCCTCCAGACCCATTGAATAATTTTGGTTATAATAATAATAGTAGTCAATGGCCAACCCATAACCCTCAAAATTCTGCCCCTCAAGGCCAGAATTAGAATTAGAATTGATCTAACCAACAGTCACACTATAACCAAGCCTATCAACAACAACTTCCATTTAACCCATACCAACAATAGTTTAACTCCTACCAGTAGCCACAACAGAGTAACCAATGGCCACCTCATGGTAACTGAAAACAACAACAACAACCTCAGTGGGGACCCAACTAGCCTAGTCAGCAGCAAGCTATTATGCCTCCACCTCAGCAGCAAGCTATTATGGCTCCACCTCTTGTAGCCAATAATAACCCTCAAAATCCAACTCAACTTCCTGCACAACCAATTCCAAATCGTAACAACAAGTAGCAAGCTTATTCCTTGCAAGTAAATGATATCCATCTCAGACCAGGAACTATGTTGCCTGTGCCTAAGGATCCTATAATAATTGAAGTTGTTGATGCTGAGGACATACCTGTGAACCAACCTACTGATGTTCCACCTATCCCTCAATCTGAACCAGTGTTCAAAAATCCCCCTTATCCATAAAGATTGGCTCAGTCAGCTCCTCCAAAAGAAAATCCTATAGCAGCTGATTTAATTGATCAACTCAAGAAAATGACAATGCAAATTCCCTTGTTGGATGCCCTTAAAGAAGTCCCAATCTATACCAAAGAAATAAAAGAAGCCTGTATTAAGCAACCTGGACGGAAGAAAAAAGACCCTGACATTGTCCATGTTTTAGGACAGCTCTTTGATCTCATGCTAAGCAAAGTCTTAATGCCTAAGTATTCTGATCCAGGGAGTCCAGTGGTCACTATTCATATTAATGGTATTCAAATTAAGAGTGTCCTAATTGACCTAGGAGCATCAATCAATGTCATGACTAGGGAAGTTTTGTTAAGGCTTAGCATCATTGGTTTTTGAGATACACCTACAATACTACAATTAGCTGATAATTCCACTGTTAAGCCAGATGGCATGGTTGAAGATATTGTTGTCACATTGGAATCATTAGACTACCCTTCAAATTTCATAGTCCTGTCACCCAAAGCCACCCTAGGAGGATATCCATTAATCCTAGGATGACCTTGGTTAGCCACAGATGATGCTTGCATTGCATGTCACTTAGGAAAGATGACCATATCAGATGGGATAAATACCAAGAAGTTAACTCTGTATTCTCCAGCAAAACCCCAAGTAGAACTTGACCAATTTGTCTACCCAGATTTAGGTGATGCTTCCCTTGAAGCAAACTCAGTGCAAAAACTCATGGTCATTGAAAGAAATCCATTCATGGTGTCATAAGAAGAAGATGATATACTCGCAACAATCTTTACTAACCAATATGGTTCTGAGGAATCTTCTTGTGATGTCCCTAATTATTCCCTTCAAACAATAATATTCAAGTAGACCTCACCTCAGTCTAGTCCTGCAACATTTGATTATCTCCACACCTTGTTGCCCCATGAAATAGAGTCTCCATCACTTGCATAAATTTTGATGTTGGATAAGGTCAAAAGAGTTGAAATTGCCTCAGGGAAAGAGTTGAATGTTAATAAGAATCTCACTGCATCTTAGATGTCCAGTCTTCTCAAGATTTTGCAAGAAAGTCGGCAAGCCTTTGCATGAGACTATACTAATATGAAAGGGTTAGACCCTAAAATTTGCACTCATAGAATCTATATAAGCCTTGAATGCAAGCTAGTGAGACAAGTCCAAAGGAGAATTAATCCCTCTTTGAGAGATATAGTGAAGACTGAGTTGCAGAAGCTTCTTAGTGTTGGTTTCATTTATCTTATTTATGACAGACAATGGGTTTCTCCTCTAGTAATTGTCCCAAAGAAGGAGGGAAAGTGGAGAGTTTGTGTGGACTATAGGGAGCTTAACAAAGCCACTAAAAAGGATCACTTTCCACTAACTTTCATTGACCAAGTGCTTGACAATCTTGCTGGTAAGAAGTATTTTTCTTTCTAGATAGCTTTAGTGGATATAACCAGATCCAAATATCACCAGAAGACCAGGCTAAGACAACGTTCACCTATCCATGAGGAACATTTGCTTATTCAATCTTTCCATTTGGATTGTGCAACGCACTTGCTACTTTCCAAAGAGTAGTTCTTGCTATTTTCTATGACATTTATGCTGACTGTGTTGAAATATACATGGATGACTTCACTACTCATGGAACCACATTTGAGGAGGCACAAGTTAACTTGGAGAAGGTTCTTAAGAGATGCCAAGAATATAACCTCTCCCTTAATAGTGAGAAGTGTTACATGATGATGGAGGAGGGAGTTGTATTGGGACACTACCTCTCATCTTTTGGAATTCAGGTTGACCCCGCCAAAATTGCAGTTATCAACACACTTCCCACACCGGTTAAGCAGAAAGATGTTAGGAGTTTCCTTGGCCATCCTAGTTACTATAGAAGATTCATAAAGGATTTCAGCCAACTAGCATCACCTTTGTACAACTTGCTGAAAAAGGAAGCTGAGTTTGAATGGACAAAAGACTATGAAGCATCATTTCAGCAACTGAAAGATGTTTTGACAAAAACACCTATTCTCAGAAGACCTGATTGGAAGCTGACGCTTCACATCCACATAGATGAATCGGACTGTGCCATTGGAGTGGTCCTAGGACAGAAGGAAGGTATTGTTGAACATGCTATTTACTATATTAGTAAAAACTTGCAAGGTGCTGAGTTAAATTATACTGTGACTAAAAAAGAGTTGTTAGCAATCGTTTATGCACTCAAAAAATTTAGGCACTACATCAAAAGTTATGAAGTATTTGTATACACTGACCATTCAACCATCAAATACTTGATGAAAAAACCTGCCATTAGTGGTAGATTAGCATGCTGGCTACTCCTCATGCAAAAATTTGATGTGAAGATAATAGACAAACCAGGGAAGGCTAATGTGGTGGCTGATTTCTTATCAAGATTGCAAGTACCAGATGATCTTGCAAAAATTGATGACAACTTCCCTGATGAGCACCTATTTTCTATTGATTCTTTTAATCCATGGTATGTAGACATAGCCAAATACCTTGCTATAGGAAGAACACCACCTCACTTCTCTCCTAAGAAATGCTGACTTCTAGTTGAGAAGAGTTTCAACTTCTCATGGATCTTAGGCTTCATGTTCTATACAGGCCCAGACCAGGTCACCCGAAGATGTGTTCGCAAGGATGAAACTTATGACATTCTACGGGCATGTCATGATGAGCCATGTGGCGGCCATTTTGCAACAAAGAGGACAACCTATAAAATTCTGACAACTGGATACTACTGGCCTACTTTGCATAAAGATGCAACAAAACATACCAAGCATTGTGATAGATGTCAGCGCATGGGGTGCCCAACGAAGTCTAATGAAATGCCCTTGCAGCCTCAGGTAGTGGTCACACCATTTTACAAGTGGGGTATTGACTTTGTTGGACCCATTGAACCCTCTTCTCATGGGAAGTCATACATCTTAGTATGTACTGACTATGCCACAAAGTGGGTAGAAGCAAAAGCCATGAGGCATGCCAAGGATCACAAAGTCATTGAATTCCTCTATGAATGTATATTCACCAGATTTGGAGTACCAAGGGAGATAGTCATGGATTAGGGAGTATAGTTCACCTCCAATCTTATCACAGAGTTGATGCAGGAATACATGGTGCGCCATGGTAAATCTTCACCCTATCACCCCCAGGCCAATGGCCAGGCTGAGATAACCAACCGGGAGATAGACTCCATTTTTACCAAGACAGTTGTTGTTCACAAAAATGATTGGGCTACCTATCTTCCTGAAGCCATTTGGGCCTACCGCACAACATGGAAAAGCACAACTGGGTTTACCCCTTTTGAGCTGGTATATGGAAAATCAACATCCATGCCTATTGAGTTTCAACATAAAACACTTAGAATAGCCCTGGACTTGGACATTGATCTCACTAGAGCCCAAGAAGACTAGTTACTACAGTTGAATGGGTTAGATGAATATAATAAATCTGCACTCCATAATACCAAATTGATCTAGCAACAGAGAAAAAAATGGCATGACAAGTTCATCCGAGAAAAGAAATTTTCTGTGGGAGATTGGGCACTGTTGTATGACTCTCGATACCAGCACACACTGGGAAAATTTTAAACTAGGTGTCTCAGACCTTATGAGATAATCGTAGTATTTGATAATGGAGCGGTTCAACTTTCAACCATTGACCCTGTCGAGTTCAAGCTACTTGTAAATGGGCATCAACTTAAACTCTACAAAAAGCCTGTCAGTCATGAGGAGTTCCTGTAGCAGTTCTAGAGCAATGAAGACACACTCATTCTTGCAGCCGAAGCATTTGGGTCTCCTACCCAGATTTTTGTCGATTCTTGATTCCATTCAAGAACTCCATAATAAACATTTCACATTTTGTGGAATTATTTCTCCGTAATAAATTTCATCTCACCTTCTCTCTCTACCACCCATCCATTCCATCCCATCACTCCATCAATGCAGGTGAAATTTTTCAGAACACTCTTCTTGCAGTGCTTCCAAGTTCGTGTCACATACCCTCATACATATTTTTAATTTTTATTCATTATTTATTAGGAATGCGTGTCATTTTAATTTTCTACTCTTGCATAACTTGCCTGGTGCAACCCATGCCATTACTTAGTTGGGGAGGGGGGAATATTCTATTTTCAAAATTTCAAACTAGCATGTAAACATTGAGTTTCTTGTCTTTATGAGATGATTGTCGTCATGTGCTTGTCGATCCGTCCTTTCGTGATTGCATCATCACATCTGTAATGAAATTAAAGACATTAAAAGATAAAGTTTAACTTCTAATGATATGTTAGTGACATGTTCGGGGTGGCAGCCCTTGGCACGAGCGAACTATTATGAGATTTGATGCAAGTGAAAATATCATTAGATTTCATGCAAAACTCTTTAATTTCATGAAGTAAGTAGCATTTGGTACATCGCCTTTTTTTTCTGCAACGTCCTGTGCCATAACACTTTGAATTCTGTGATTTTCCATTATTGTGCTCTGTGAAAATACCAAGTTTCTTTAAAATTTAATTTTTTTGATCATAACAATGGGAGGAGATCTTCAAAGGCATGAGCTAGTGGATCATAGGGTGTTTTTGGGCAATGCGTCCAGTTGTGAAATGTTCAGAAGGAAGGGATGGTTGGACTACTACTTGAGTCTTAAGGGGTTTGATGAAGAAATCGCTCTACAATTTCTAAGCACTTTGAAGGATGGATTTGCAGTGGTCAAAGGTTTAAAAATTGAGTTTACAGAGGATATTGTGGCTGAAGTGACTGGTTTTCCATAGGAAGGCGAATAGTGGGCGAAGGACCTCAACTTGCATTCGGCTAGGGCTCAGTTCACTTTGCACAGTGACCCCCAGCTAGAAGTAGATAAGAAGCAAGGCACTTCTAGACTATCCTTACCCTTGGAATTCATTCAGTCAGTTGCATTCATCATCTAGTACTTCACCTGTGAAGGGCGTTACAAGTATTTGCATTGCCTACATTTCAAAATTCTGAGTCATCTTCAGCACGCCAATAGACCAGTAAATCTTCCCAACTTCCTATTTAATATTGTGAAAAAGCAAGCTTCCTTAGTTCAATTAGGAAAAGACCAGTCTATTTCGCATCATTGTTTGATAAAGTTAATTGTAGAAAGAGAATTAAATAAATAATTGATTGGGACATGAGAATAATTTTTGCAAATGAATGAGGTAGAACCTAGGGTGGTCGGCCCTAGAGGCTAGGGTGTTGGGCGAAGAGAACAAACATCCATTGGGGTTTTCAAAGTCGTCCAAAGGATAGAAAATGTTTCTGAAGCTTCCCCTTTCATTTCTAGACCATCCAAGAAAAGAACTTGCAATGTTGGTGCCTCCACTTCTAAGAGAAAGAGAAATAAAAAAAAAGAAACTGTCAATATCCCTGAAACACCACTGTCCGTAAAGACCAAGTCCACCTCTAGGAGAGACAAGGGTAAAACTAAGGAGAGTATAGAAGAGGGGATATCGGAGCAGCAACCTGGTAGTAATAATGATAATGTTGAGGAAACCTTACATTCTCATGGGGAAGAAACTCCAAAAAATCCTCCTGAAGCAGCTACGGAGGAAATGACCACTAGCAGGAGGAAACGAAAGAGTCCTCCGTGCTCATCCACACCCCCCAGAAGGAGAAGTGCAAGGATTTTTTAAAGGAATGTTGAGGCTTCTGTTCCAATTGTTAACCTTGAATCCTCTAAATCTGTAGAGATGTCCTCTTCAGAGGAAATGTTTCAACAAAATGTAGCCAATGACATTGAATTCAACAACCAGAGCCCACAAATAGAAGTTAACCCTAGTATTAACTATATACTTATTGACAGTGATGAGGATTCTGAGGAGGCCGAAGAGTTTGTAGATAACTCTGTTAGGCAAGACATTCGTAGTGATTCTAAGGACTCTCTTTCTGAAGAGTACCCGAAATTTGGAAAAGACATTGTTGAGGAAGTGTTAGAAAAACTTAATCAGGATGGATTAGATGTAAACTTCAAATTTTAAAAGTTGAATTTCTTATATTGATTATATGTACACTTTTCTCACTACCTTCTACAAATTGACTAAAATGTGACTTATTTTGAATTGTTTGTTCGGTGGTGTATTTTAAGAATATTCTTAATTCATTTGAATTATCTAAGGTTTATATTTGGATAGGAAGACACATGCACACAAGAAAAAGAAGAACATATGGCATAAATATTGCATCATCCGAAGAAGATACATTATAGATATATGGTGTCATCAATATTTCTTATGTTTCCATTAAATCAACCTACACTTTTCTCACTACCTTCGATCTTCTCCTACATTATTTATATCTATCTGCACAGGATAAATTATAAAAGTGAAAATTAACAAATTTATAGTGATTAAATTATTTTTATACATTGATTATTATATGTATAGATACGCTTATATTCTGCAGCAAATTCTTTTGAAGTTGGAGGACCATTTGACCCCTGCCAATTTGCAGAAAGTTTTCTATCATTATTTGTATTTCTGTAAAGTATCATATTCTGTTGTAGCCAAATTTGGACCTTTTAAGGGATGTTGAAGGTTTTGTTACAATATTTCTCAGATCTGGGCAAAATTTATATCTTCATTGCTGTGTGGAGCGTGATCCGGTTTTCCTGTGGTCTAAACAATTTTTTTTATTGAAGGCACACTAACCTTTCTCTGTTTGTCTGTACCTGATGAGTTTTCACAGGTTTGTCTCATAACTACACACGGCTTGCATCAGATCTGTGGGTCGTGGTCAACTGTGTCACAGTTTGCAGGGTCTGATTACTTATTGAATTATTCATAAATTAAAAAAATTTGAGAATCAATACTTTTCTTAAAATAAAAGGCACTAAAATGATCAAACCGTCATTAAAAATTCATGTGACAGGCGGGGTGAGCGTCAAATTCCAGGCATGGCTACACCTTGTATTTCTCTGTGAATCCAATAATGACTTGTCGAAGACTGTAACAAGCTCAACAATGATCTGCCAGAAATAGGAATACGAGCTTCTATCAATGATGATGGGCCAACTTGAATCTGACAAATACAACCTCCACAATGCACCAACCAATGATAAGCCCAATCAATGAGCAGCCAAGATCCACAGAGTCTGCCAAGAAGATATGAAACTAATAGTCGATGGCCTACAAAATAAATGAGAGCCACATAGTTTTCTACGAAGGAATAACAGATAGGGAAGCAAACTAAACCATAAAATATACAAGAAGAGTTCGAAAAAAAGGAAATGTTCTTTTTGGTAAGATATACGTTTTAGTTTGTTGTTTAGATGTTATTATTTTTCTTTTGTTCATAATTTGGGTAAACGGAGATATTTTTCAAGAAACAAGATATCGATCAAATGTTCTTTTCATCACCTTCATTATGGTGCAGATATATTTTAGCAATTTTGTTGTTTATTACAGATTTTTTTTTGTAGTTGAAATTTTTTTCTTTGCACATATTCATTTGTTGACTTCAATTTGTAATATGAGAAGTGTATCATTGATGTAATTATGGGTTATGGAATACATCCCTCTCTAATAATTTTGATTAATCGTAATTATGAGTCATAGGCAAAATGAATCATCACATATTGTATATGGCTTAATCTCTTGCCTCATCTTTATGGAGGGATTCTTAAGCCAAAGTTATAGTGGAAAAAATCAGTTTGGGGAAATAAGAATGATCATATCAGAGGATTGATTGGTTTGAGTCTCGGTTTGGATTTCTGCCATGATATCTACTCCAAGATCATAGGTATTGAGTGCCCACACACAATTTGGACAATCGTTTGGGAGCATTTTGGAGATCTACATGTTCTTCCATTCAAAGATGATTTTGTTGCAAATTGACTCCTTCTACTTGATGATGTAGATAACATTCCCTATGATGATGATACCATAAAGGAGATTGAATATTATGCAGTACTTGAGAGATATGATGATACTGTGACTCTACTTGCAACTCTTCTCTATTTGAGACCACACATTCATGTCTCTTATTGGTGATTCCAATGGGTCATTGGAAGAGATATTTATTTGTCTTCTTGATTGGAATTACTATTTGCTAGACATTGGCGCATTATTTGTGGAGTCTCACATTTCAGATTTGGAAGACACATTTGAGGGATTTCGAGCTTCCATTTGATGACAACTTCATCATAGTTGTAGAACCTTCTTCATTGTCTTTGGAGATTAACATTCATGAGTCTCTTCCTTCACTTGATATGTCACATTTCTTGGTTTAGGTTGATCATGGCTATGTGACGAAGTCTTCTAATTTGGAGAATCCTATTAATTTTTTAGAGGGATCCATCATATTTGATGATAGTTGTGGCAACAATGTTGTCACTTCATCTTTGTCTTTGGAGCTTGTTCAAAATCAGTTTCCATTAGTTCCTTTCTTGTTACCTTCTATTGTGATTGAGAATGATCTTGATTGGTTTGTGACATCTTCATCATCCAAGGACATGGTGATACATGAGTGGATTTCAGAGACAACATCATCATACTTCCTTTGGATTCTACTTCCTAATTCTTATCCAAAATGGGAAGCATTCATGTATTTTTATGTGGATTTTCTTTTTCGTAAGGGGAGAAATATTATTTGTATACATTAGATTATGTTTTGTCTTCAAACACTCACTATTTTTGCAGGACATTATCCATTATTGGAGGGAGCGAGGGGGAGTTCTCTCCTTTCCTTTCTATGGAGGGATACTTGATTGTATATACATATCAATGTCTATAGTCCTCGAAGGGTCTTGAGTCCTCTATCCATTCATCTTATGTATTTTCATCTCTCTTTTTGGAGGGGAGTTTTGTCCCATAAGGTTTTTTATCTTTTTTCACTTTGTGAGAGATTTATTGCATTGCATTGCATATTGTACATTGGTACCTAGTATGACATAGTAGTCAAGACCCATCTTGTATTTTGAGTTTAAGTGCATTCCCCTAAGTCGCACTTAAGTGGGGGTGTTGGTATAATTAAATATTTACCTAATTACACTTTACTTAAGCTTACTTAGGATAATGCATTACATAGTATTTTTCATATGAGACACCTAGGAGTTTTCACCTTATTTGCACGTGGTGTAGAAGAAATTCCAATTTAAGTGGTGATGGTTGTTATCACATTCCACTTTATGTGTTGACTCCACCTTTAGTGCATTTATCACATTATCATCCTCCACATGTTGCACACAGTTCATTGCATAATGAAAGATGATCGACCTTTGGTGGACATGTGATTCCACCTTGTGTGGGTGATAACTTATCTACTCCTTATCATTGTCTCTTATTGCCTTGCCTATATAAGAAGACTCATTATGTACATTTTATTCATATCTATTAGCAATAATATCATTCTTGCATCTTGTTGCAATTGTCTTTTCTTTCTCTTGTGGAAGTTATCTTGGTCTTTCATTTGATCCTAGGGGTGTTGTAGAGTCACTTAAAACTTAACAACACTAGATAGTTGAATTTTCCACCACTACATTTGAATATTTGTATAGTTTTATTGAAGGCAAAAATAGTGAATTAAAAACATGTACCAACCAAAAATAATAGAAGAGTACTTAGAAAAACTAAAATGATAAATTATCTATCTATGAAACCCAAAATAATAGTATGAAAATCTTTTAAAACTTATTTGATCAAAACCATCCAATTGACTATATAAACTAAGGTGCACTCATGATTTTGTTTTCTCTCTTCATTTATATGAATAAGAAAGGATGTGCGTCAAACTCTATGAAACTTAGAAAAGTATAATATGTTATGCTTGACAACCAAGTTGAATGAATGCATCACACAATTGTTTACTTCTCTTCCATTGAACATGGAAAAGGAAGATGCCACCAGAGGAAAAATTCCAAATTGAATAGTGCAAGATAATTGTAAGAGTTTTCCTAAGGAAATGAATGAAATGTCAAGATCTAGAATCTCAATAGATAGCACAAACAAGAGAGACAAAATGATATGATCAAATGAATAACTTAATAATGATTAAATGATAATGGATATATACAATGTAGATGTGCATGAATATATAAGAAATGCATGATAACTAAGAGATATGTAGGTGATAACCTATCAATCACACAAGGTGGAATCACATGTCCACCAAACATGGATCATCCTCCATTGTACAATGAAGTATGTGCAACCGTGAGAGGATGATAATGTTATAAGAGCACTAAAGGCGGATCTCACACATAAAGAGGTGTGAGATAACAACTAACTCCACTTCAAGTGGATTTCTCCTACACCATGTGCTAAAATGAAGTGCAAACTCCTATGTGTCTACATAACAACTAATATGCAAATGCATTATCCTAAGTAAAATTAAGTAAAGTGTAATTAGTAAATATTTATAACACCAACACCCCCCTCTTAAGTGTAACTTAGGGGAATGAACTTAATCTCACAAATCTATATTGAAATGCATGATGTGTCCTGACTACTAGACCATGTTAGGTACCCATGTACAATCTGCAAGTGCAAAAAATATGCAATGCAATATCTCATAAAGTGGAGAAAGAGGTCAAACCTCATGGTAAAAATTGTCCAAAAGAGAGTTAAATAAAATAATAAAAAATAAGAGAGAAGAGATCATGTGAGGAAAAGACCCCCCATAAGAGAGAATAGAGAAGTCAAATGACCCCCCTTGAAAAAATATCTCGCACCCCCAAGAGCAATCACAAATGAAGATATTTTATCTCAATAAAGGGTTTGGTGAAGATGCCTATAATCTACTCTGTTGTAGGATAATAGTGTAACTCAATGACCCGCTCTTGTATCAGCTCTCTGGTGAAGTGCATATGAACCTGAATGTGTTTTTTCCACTGATGTTGGATTTCTATACCACCTTGATTATCATAATGAATGAATATAGGTCATGGAATGCTGAAACCAAACTCCTTCAAGATATGCTAAATCCAAATAGCCTTTGTAGCTACATTAACAAACTCTCGATCCTCAACCTCAATCAAAGAGAGATAAATGGTGTGCTACTTCTTACTCTACAAATAAATGGGGCTTGAACCAAGATGAAACATGTAACTTGAAGTAGACTTGCAACCAACAAGATCGCCTACCCAATCTGAATCTGTATATCCAATCAACTCACGTAAGTACCTATTGCATAGTAAATCCCATGTGTATGTGTACCATGTATGTAGTGTAATATGTGTTTGGTTGCCTTCCAATGAAGCTCATATGGTTCTTGCATGAAGTGAGAAACCATGCCAATTGTAAAAGATATTAATGGTGTGTGTAAAGTATATGAGGCTTCCAACAAGCTGTCTATACAATGTAGAATCAACAAGTGGTGTAGTACACTTAGCCTCAACTTGACACCTGAAATAAAGAGAGTGGGTGTAGCCTTGCAATCACTCATGGGAAATCAAGAAAGTAAATCGAGAGCACACTTGGGCTAAGAAAGTGTGACCCTTGTTGAGGACTGTGTGATCTCAATACCAAGAAAATAGTGAAGTAAACCCAAGTTTGTCTGTAAAGAAGACTTAAAACTGGAAAGGATGGATGAAGTACTCCCTATAATGATCAAGTCATCAACATAAATCACAAGTATCAAGTGAGATTCATCCTTCTGAAGAATGTAGACATTAATATCTAAATGACACCTCATGAACCTTGATGAGAGAAAAAAGGAATCCATCTTGGAATACCAAACCATACCAGCCTGTTTGAGGCCATAGATTGACTTCCTCAATCTGCAAACCAAAGAGGTATCTTGTATGAATCCTTGTGTCTACTCCATAGACATCTCCTCATGAAGATCCTCATGTAGAAATGAACTCTTCACATCCATCTGATGTACAACCAAACCATGAGTTGAAGCAATAGCAAGTGTCAAATGAATAGAGTTTATCTTGGCTACAGGTGCAAAGGTCTTAGTATAGTCAACACCAAGAACCTGTGAGAAAACTTTTGCAACAAGTCTAGTCTTATACTTGTCCACACTTCCATCTGCTGCAAACTTGGTTTGATAGATCCACTTACATCGAACCAACTTTCTTACCTTAGGAAGAGGGACTAAGTCCCAAGTGTTATTCCTCATCAAAGAGTTATACTATTCCTCCATATATTTTTACCACACAAGAACCCTTGAAGCTTTCTTAAATGTCCATGGATATTAAATCATTACAATATATGAATGTGGAAATTATTTATGTTGTGACCTTTTCCTTCTAGTGTCTGAAGGATTTCCCATAAGTGAACTTGTTGAATTAAGTGTTTTCTATGCCCAACAAGGTCTAGTGGCAGAATAAGATGAAGAAGGAATGTCTTCAACTATTTCTTGACCCTGGGAAAGTGGAGGCTTTCAAATTGGGTTTGAAGGAGTTTCATCCTCTAAGTCACTATCATCACTATCACTTTCCATAATGGAGGAAGAAGGAGGAGTTGAAGAAGACAAGCTAGGACAATTTTCTTCAAAGTAAACACTCTTCTTATAGAAAATCTCATGTCTCTAGATCCATAAGTTTGTATGCCTTAAGAGTCTCAGGATAACCAACAAATATGCAAGGCCTACTTTTTGGTTCCAATGCATTGTGCTTATATGGAGGTATGCATGCCCAAACTGGACAACCAAAGACTCTAAAATGCTTCACAACTAGTTTTCGACCAAACCAAGCCTCAAAAGGAGTGAATCCATCCAAGGCCTTACAAGGAATTCTATTTTTGGATGTGATTGGAACAACATATAGCTTCAGCCCAAAAATCTTGATCAAGAGACTTAGCATGAATCATACAAGTGGCCATCTCCTTAAAAGTTTTATTCTTCCTCTCTACAACACCATTTTTCTATGGAGTGTGGGCAACTGAATGTTGAAGATCAATACGCTCAAGCGTGCAAAATTCTATAAGCCTTGAGTTCATGTACTCCCTTCCACTGTAGCTAAGAATAATCTTGATGGCTTTCCCTAACTGCTTCTGAACATGAGCCTTGAAGGTGAGAAATTTATCAACTACTTCACTCTTATGACCAAGAAATTAGATCCAAGTGTAGTGTGAAAAGCCATCAATGAAGGTGAGTAGATAGAGACCCTTGCCAAATGACGACACTATAAATGGGCCTGCTACATCACTATGAATCAACTCAAGAAAAAATAATTCTCTCCAAGAATTCCCCTTGTCAAACATCTCTTCAGGATGCTTTCCAACTTCACAACCTGAACATACACCCTTTGAATACTTGACTTGAGGTAGAACCTTGACCATATCCTTTATGTTAAGATGCTAAAGATAGCGATAATTGAGATGTCCAAACCTTTCATGCCAAAGTTTACTTTATGACTTTGAGTGTGTCAACAAGGCATGTGAAGGATACTCAGGCACAAATTAATAAAATGAATAATGCCTTGTGTCATGATTAGCTTTACCTATTGCCACCATAGAATCATCCTTAAGATTTTTCACTACAACTGAATTAGGAAGGAAGTCAACTATATTTCCACCTCCATAGTGAGTGATTTGGTAAATTGAAAGGAGATTGGTGTTAAGGTTTGGAACATAGAGAACATCTTTGAAAACTCCATTTTACATCTCAACTTCCCCTTTTCCTTCAACTTTTACTTGTGTATCATCTCGTACATAGATGTGAGGTACCTTAGATGGTTTCAAAGAAGAAAATTTCTCCTTTGAAGCACCAATGTGATGTGTGGCACCCGAATCAAGAATCCATTCCTTCAAAATAGTTTTACTTGCCACCAATTATTTCCCTTTACCTTTTTAAGTGGAAGGTGTGGACTCCTTTCCCTTATAGGCATTTGGAAACTTAATATTATGCTTCTTGATTATGTTTGTCAACTCATTAATTTTTTTCTTGTGCCATTTATGCTCATCATGATTATGATTCTTGTAATATGCACAAATTTTCTTCTCCTTGTTATTGGAAAAAGGCTTGCCTTGTTGTGAGGAGGAAGATTGTTGTGTGTCATATTTTGATTTGGCCTCCCACTGCTTTTTCTTCTTATTGGATCCTTTACCACCTCGATTCCTTTGATTCCCATTATTAGCCACCAATGCCTTAGGCTTTGAAGACTTGAGAATCCCCACACTCATCAATTTTTCTTGTTCTAAGACCAATATTTTTGCAAATGAATCAAATGAAGGCTTGTTGAAGGAGCTTGCCATGGTCAACTTGTGAGTATTGTAACTTGAAACAAAAGCTGCATATTCACGAGGAAGAGTTTTCAACAAAGGATTAATCAACTTCACATACTTCATGGGATTACCACAATCCTCAAGTTGTGCTCTATAATAATTGAATTTATTGAGTTATTCTTGTATTGAGTCAAAATCCCTAGGCTCTACATTGAGAAGATTAGTCTCAATTGAGAATCCCATTTCTTCATCCAATTTACCATAAAAGCTTGCAAGTTTATCGCAAGCTTCCTTTGCATTGTCCATGGTTTTGATGTGATATAAGACATCTTTATGAACATATGTTCTTAAGATACCTTCAGACCTAGAATTTTTAGTAAGTCATTTATCTCTAGTAGCATTATCATCAGCGGGTTTTCTAATTTTATCATCCTCATAATTATTCAAATAATTTACATTAACAAGCTCCATACATTATCTTTCCATGTAGTATAGTTATGTGGAGTCAATAGTGGACATGAATTAGAACACATGATGCAAAATGAAAGAGCACAAGAGAGATACAAGAACAGAAGACACCCCCCCTAATTAACTCAATCAAAGACCCCCCCTCCCCCCTTGCCCCCCCCAAAAAAAAGATGATTTTGGAACTTTATATATAGTGTGTGTACAATTTCCACTTGCCAAATTTGGGCCTAAATGGACTTCTGATTTTGATCTTTAAAAATGCCTTTATGATGTCAAATCAGACTCAAATCAATATTGCTCAGAATCAAATCAAATCCTACTCATTACAATGATCATATAAGGCCAAAAAAGACCTATTTCTAAAAGTGATTATTTTCCCAAACAAGGCTACAATATTATAGCAAATCTAGAAAGTACTCAAAAAATTATTCACTTTAAAAAAATGGAACCTGAAAATGTGTCTATATGAGCCCGAACGAAGCCTTTGAAGTTGCAAATGTAGGATTGGATAGGTAAAACTAATAAAAAGTGTGAACTCTACAAAATTTGTGAACCAAAACCCTAAAATAACACCACCACCAAAAATTTCAAGAAATTCTAGCCAAAATTTTAAAAAAATTACACTAAAAAAAGTGCTTGGATGACCAAGTTATGGCCTCTCAAAGTTGGACTGCAAATTCAAAAATGTAAATGGTGAGGGGTCCAAACTTTTCAACCTTTCTTATGTCAGCAAATCTGAGAGGTTAAATTTGATGTTCACTTAGTTGCCACAAAAATTTAAAGTTGTCCTAAAATGATGGTCAAACGACCGTCAAAATTAATGTATCAAAAAGATGACACAATCACTATGCTAAATTTAACGTCCAAATGATCGTTAATGTAAAATAAAAAAGCACTGATCTGATGGCTAGACAAACATCAAATTTAATGCAATGAAAATTGATGTGTCAGAAAAATAAACCTCAAGACTTACTTGGTAGTGTTGATTGGGCTCTTACTAGTGGTATGTCTGAGGGGTGTCATATGGTAGTACATGATTTGTAGGGGGCTTTGTGCATGAGCCTTTGACTTTCTTTCTCGTGACAAGTTTTGATTGGGCTTGATCCACTATTTATAGATCGAAAGATAGGTGTAGATATTGACGACTTAGGCAAGCCAGGTAGCAAGTGGGAATGGGGAGTGGGGGTGTGGGATTTAATCCCACATTCCCCATGTGGCACAATTTGTTTTTTAAATACCACTATGCACAACAGTTAAGAAAACAACAATGTCAGCTTGGTAGTGAAGCTCAATGCCTAGTGAAGCCACTTGGTGCCGATCGATGTCAGTTTCTTGGTGACTGTGTTGATGTCAATTGGGTTTGGATTGTGATGTGGCCCGCTATGTGGGTGGGGATCTAACTTCCCTTCTTTCTTATACGACCCTATTGAACTACAACCTGATCTAACAACCAAAGGCCTAATAGGCTAAATTATTGCACCAAAATAATATTTTGTTAAAAAATAATACAAAACAGATCCAAAGAATAATGATGGAAATCAAAATAATTTCAGATCTAAAATTCACTACTGCATTTGGCGCCAAATTTCGATAGACACTTCCGATGGGTAAATTTTTTTTAATGAATTTGTTATTTTTAAAAAAAATAGGCCCCGATGATGTTGGTATTCCGATGGGTTTTAAAATGACCATCAAAATTCTGATAGTTTCCGGTATACATAAAAAAAAAAAAAATTGAAGCGCCAAATCATTTTCATTTTGATTGGCATAGGAAAGGAGCGGGAGAAAATGAGCTGGGTGCATGTGAGAGAAGGTATGTGATTTATTCATCTTTCGAGCCTCTGGCATCATATTCGACCACAAATTTCATATGCATTGCATTTTATTTGATCATGAATGCTCTCTGAAATGACCGCATTCTACTAGTGTCATGCCCTAGCCGGTGCTTTATCTCTATTATTTGATGTTACTGGTGTCATGCCCTAGCCCATGCTTTAACTCCATTATTTGATGTTATTGGTGCTTGTGCTCAAGGATATCCATTTTTTTGAAATGTTGACTGTGGTTATCAAATGGACAACCCGTGAGCTTCTAGCTAGGCACCATTTGTATTGATAGCTTAGGGCGTCAAATGTATTGTTATATCATTGATAGTTGAGACTTTGTTAAAAGGAAATAGGACAAAGATCAATTTTGATTTAGTGCTTTAACTCCATTATTTGATATTATTGGTGCTTGTGCTCAAGGATAACCATTTTTTTGAAATGTTGATTGTGGTTATCAAATGGATAGCTCGTGAGCTTCTAGCTAGGTGCCATTTGTATTGATAGCTTAGGGAATCAAATGTATTGTTATATCATTGATAGTTGAGACTTTGTTAAAAGGAAATAGGACAAATAACGATTTTGAGTTAGTTTCTCTATTTTGATCCCTAAGTGGTTTACAACCCTAGAGAAGTATATGCAGATTTATGGATGCAGTTATAGGATACATAGTAGCCGATAATTCAAAAGAAATCCATGCATTTGAATAGAAATTAATACAAAGAAATAGGGTCCTCGAATGGCCTAGTCATTTAGACCTTGACTGTCCCCTCAACCAGTGACCCTTCAAAACTAGGTTATCATGCAATCAGTGAGTGATCCTTCATTCTCCTGGTCTTCCCTGCATCCAAACATATTGGAAATACACAATACAATGATAACAAGCCTTTCAAAATCCCCCTTCCCTCAAGGAACACTATCAACATCCAGACCTTGACTGTCCCCTCAACCAGTGACCCTTCAAAACCAGGTTATCATGAAATCAATGAGTGATCCTTCATTCTCCCAGTCTGCCCTGCATCCAAACATATTGGACATACACAATACAATGATAAAAAGTCTTTCACAATCCCCCTTCCCTCAAGGAACACTATCAACATCCGGACCTTGACTGTCCACTCAACTAGTGACCCTTCAAAACTGGGTTATCATGCAATCAGTGAGTGATCCTTCATTCTCCTGTTCTGCCCTGCATCCAAACATATTGGAAATACACAATACAATGATAAAAAGTCTTTTAAAATCCCCCTTCCCTCAATGAACACTATCAACATCCGGACCTTGACTTTCCCCTCAACCAGTGACCCTTCAAAATCGGGTTATCATGTATGACTCTCATAAACTCCAGATTTCATGACCAATAAAGATATCTTTTGTCTTAGGCCTGATGCCATAGACTCCTGCACTTTTTTCTTCTACAAATCCACATAATCATTTTTACCAAAAGAAATAATGTTGTTCCTTTCATCAACATTACTAGGAAGTTGTGTAAAAGTGAAAGTTTCACCATTCTTATGCACAATATACACATTTTCAAAACCATAATGAATTATCCTTCTAGATGCTTGCCATGGCCTTCCCAAAATGATATGGCAACATGTCATAGGGACTATATTACACAAAAATCTATCAACATACCCTCCAATGGAAAAATAAGCATAAGCTTGTTCCCTTATTGCAATGTTTTGTTAATTATTCACCCAAGATTCCTTATATGGTCTATCAAGTGGAAAAAATTTCAAATTTAGTTTGTTTACCATTGCATAAGATACAAAATTATCAAAAGAACTAGAATCTATAATCATTCTACAAATCTTACCATAATTTTTGAAATTTTTTCTGAAGATTCATGCCTTTTGCCTCTCTTGTTGCTACACAGGTGTCTTCCTTACCATTAGGTACTCTCCTTCTTCCAGGTTTGCCATATTAGATCCCTCTCCTTCCTCTTGTAGTTTTCCTCTTCCCCTTGTGCCAAGTTCACTCTTCTACCTGCCTTCCTCATGTTTGCCTCCTTCTCAAGACACTTGTATGATTAATGTCCCACTTCTCCACAAGTAAACCAATTCCCTATGAAGATGCCACTACCTTCTCCTGAACCAAATCTACCTCATCCTCTTTGTCCTTGCCTTGCATCCACAATTTGTTCCTTACCTTTGTCAACATTTTTATGACCTTGTGCCTCATTAAATCTACCACCTCTACCTAATTGGTTTGAACTTCCTCCACCATTCTCTTGTCTCTCTTGTATTCTTATTATATTTTCCTCAGCCTTCTTGGCTATTTTGTAACATTATTCCATAGATCTAGGGGTAGAAAGACTAAGTTCATCTTGTATATTAAACCTCAGTCCCCCAATGTATCTTGCAAGTTTCTCCTCAACATATTCCTCATGTTGTACTCTGATATCCAGCTTATAGAATTCCTCAATGTACTTCTTCATATCCATGTCTTTTTGTTTAAGACCTTGCATCTTCTTGTACAACTACACCCTATAGTCATTGGGAAAAAATTTTTCCTTCATCTTCTCCATCATACTATACCATGATGTAATCTTGGGCTTCTCATTCTTCCATCTTTTAGCTTGATCAATCAGTGAGTGATCCTTCATTCTCTTGGTCTGCCCTACATCCAAACATATTGGAAATACACAATACAATGATAACAAGTCTTTCACAATCCCCCTTCCCTCAAGGAAAACTAGGAACATCCGGACCTTGATTGTCCCTAGCCTCAACCAGTGACCCTTCAAAACTGGGTTATCATGCAATCAGTGAGTGATCCTTCATTCTCCTATTTTGCCCTGCATCCAAACATATTGGAAATACACAATACAATGATAACAAGCCTTTTACAATCCCCCTTCCCTCAACGAACACTATCAACAACCGGACCTTGACTATCCCCTCAACCAGTGACCCTTCAAAACCGGGTTATCATACAATCAGTGAGTGATCATTCATTCTCCTAGTCTGCCCTATATCCAAACATATTGGAAATACACAATACAATGATAATGCATGGAAATCCTTTAATGAATCTCAGTCACTGGTAACTCATGGACAATCAAACCAGTAGTCTCCAAAGCATTCAATAAGTTTAATGTTAACTGTTCCTGCACAATCCACTCATAGAACACTAAAATGCTATGTGATTGACAATTTCATAGAACCGGTCCTTTGGCGTGTATTAAAAAGAATAGAATTTTCAGCATATTATTATCATTCTATTTCTTTGTTGTAAACATGTCATTGGTTCAGTTTTGTAAAAAAAAATTTGTGTTAAAGTTTTTTACAAAATAGATTACAAAATACTCTTCAAAACAAAGGAAAAACTTAGCAAATTCAGTCTAACTTGTTGTAGATGAAGGAACAGTCATGCTAATAGTTCCTCTAAGTCTTCCAAAACATTTATTGAACTCCCCTAAAGTCCTATTGGATCCCCAAATTGCTTAATCCAATCAACTTACATCAGGATCATGAGAAACTTCAAAGGATTAAAAACATTACTTGGAACAGTCACTGGTTTTACCAGTCAAAACGTAAGGAACAAAATTTTAAAGTGCTCACAATACATTCAACGATGAAACAAATGCTTGGAGATTTCTTACTATTTCTATAGACACGTAAAATTGGACAAATACTTTTAAATTGCAAGAATCAATTAAATGGATCAAAATGCATTAAAAGGCACATAATTAAATTGAGTTGAACAAAATCAATTAAAACAAAGGAATTATTAAATAATGATGTTAAATGATTAAATTGAAGCTTAAAAGGGCCAAAAACAATATATAATTGATTTTAATTAATTAATTGTATAGTTGTTTAATCAAAAATCAAAATGAACCTATTACCCTTCCATGGCTAAATTTAATTAATTAATTGAATTAATATTCCTTATTTTCTTTCAACAAAGTGATCAACCAATGAAAATTGAGAACAAAAGGACATAAATCACTCAAACATTTAAATTGTCCAAAGATTTGAAACCATTTAAAGGTTTGTCCCCTCATTTGTCCCCCCATTTATGGACAATGCAAAGTTTTTGACTCAACCATGAGATAACCATGATTACTTCACTCCACCCTCTACCCTTGGGAAATTAATATAAGTATGAGGCATCTTGGAGAGCATTTCCATCTTGGAATTTCATTTGCATAGCATTGTTACTATAGGAAATTGAGATCATTTCCAAGAGCAATTTGAGCATTTTAAGCATTTAGTATCACAATTTCATCATTATTGAGCTACAATCATCATAGAAGCATAGCATAAGCATTGTAGCAGCAACATTTCTCATTTTAGAAGTGTCACTAGTGAGGATTGTAGCTGAGAGCTTCACTTACCACTTCTATCTAGAGATCCATGGGATAATATAGATTATAATTTCAATTTTAGTTAAATTTGCATTGTATTTGATTGGATTGATGTTAGTAGATCTTAATTTCATGCAGGTGAGTAACTTCATCACAAAATTTCATCCTTGAATTTAGAAACCAAAACAATAAGTAAAGAAGCCTTTCAACAATGCATAACACAATGGACTTGCAGATTTAAACTTCTATTTTTATTGAATCTCTATTCCTGTCGTACACTCTAGGCTTAAGTCTGTCGTACAATGACTTCCAAAGGTTACATATAACTCCATCACAACTTCCCCAACCATGAAGAACATAGGTGAAGAACTTGATGGTTTCATGCTTTAATCTTTAAGAACTTGATCAAGAACATAGGTTTTAATGAAATATCAATTTGATTTGCAAAGTTTGTGTTCTTTACAAATTTGAAAGGCTCTAATACTTACTAGGGCGGATGTGGATGTGAAACCTTATGTTTTTACTACTAAGTCTTTGATTTTTGGGCATAGTGATTATAAGTACTTGACATATATCACAAATGTTGCTAATTAAGGTTGGCGGGATGATTACACCTATCCTGAAAAAAGACTGTCAAATCATTATGCTTTCAAATCAATTACCTATCGACATATCCCTTGCTAGGGAGAGAAGCCAAACACATAAAGAACATGCACATAAACACGATAGCTGAAAAACTTAAATGGAATACACCAAGAAGTACCAAATGATGAATGCTCAATTGTTGTAATGGCAAAGCATAAGAGTCGTCCATCTCTAGAACTTGATTTTCTAGTCTAAATGATTTTTCTATAGTCGTAATGATTTTTCTAGAACTTGATTTTCTAGTCTTAATGATTTTTCTATAGTCCTAATGATTTTTCTATAGTCTTAATGATTTTTCTTTCATCCTAATGTTTGTTGCTCTTGATAAATTAGGCCTTGAATTTGAATTTTTGTTCACTATTTTATTTCAGCTTGATATTTCATTCATTTTTCATATACACAGAGACTACACATGCTGATAAAAAAATGAGCTATTTGATTAAGGTTAACTATTCATGATTGTAAATAGTCAATATTTCTGATGGTACTCCTTGGTGTATTCCATTTTAAAATAATCATGTTTCTATGGCTATGATAAATGTCCCTTTGTGTTGAGAAAATTAGAGTTGAAAAAATGGTTGCAAACAAATCATCCTTCTTCCACCAACATTCTAGTCAATGTACAAGTAACGAGTCATTCCTCAAGAAAGACCATGTCTGACAATATCAACCTAGAACAAAATAAGGAGTATGCAGAATTTAGTGATTGTATCTTCCATTAGAGCCACTTCATATGCATAGGTGATGAACATGCATATTTTCCTGAGCATTATTGGGAGCTTACCCAGAAACACATGTACTATTGTGAAAATCACCACAAATCTATTTGTTGCTGGGTCTAGCTCCTAGTATTGCTTGGTCAAATATGCATGTTTTTCACCTGTGCATATACCTTCTATGATCAACTCTCATATGCACAGGTGATGAACATTCAAATTTGCCTAAGCAGTACTTTGAGTAGTCCTCCAACACATGTAATATTGTGAAAATCATCACAAGTCCATTTGTTGGAGGGCTACTCATAGTACACATGTTTGGAGGTCTGAAGGAAACAAGAGAATTTGAAGAGTCATGAGTCTTAAGATTGTACTTAATATAGGCAAGCTTCATTCAATGGTACATTCAAACATGAAACAAACCATTCTTAAACTAGATTAAACTAGTAAACCAAAGGACATATTGATTATAAGTAAACTAGTAAACCAAAGGACATGCTTTTACTACTAAGTCTCTATTTGTTGGGCATACTGATTATAAGTACTTGACATCTATCACAAATGTTTCTAATTAAGGTTGGTGGGATGAGTACGCCTATCTTGAAAAAAGACTGTCAAATCATTATCCTTTGAACGGTTACTATGAATATGAATGATTTGATATAGCATATTTCTCATTTTACTTGAAGTTCAGAATAGCTTGTGCAAGGGTGAAAGTACTTTTGATCATTTTGGTCATGACTGTTCCTCTACACAGTTAGCAAATGTAACTGTCTAATGATTATATGTAATGTTGAATGGATTAAATGCTTTATTCTTGGTAGAAGTGAATGGAAGGAATAGTGTTGGTGTTAGGTTTAATTTATTATTGAATTCAATGGTTTCCAAGATGTGTTGAGGATTTTTCTCCTTTTTTAATGTTAACTGTTCCTGCACAATCCACTCATACAATAGTGAAATGCTATGTGATTGACAATTTCATACAACTGGTCCTTTGGCGTGTATTAAATAGAATATAATTTTTAGCATATTATTATCATTCTATTTCTTTGTTGTAAACATGCCATTGGTTCAGCATATTATTATCATTCTATTTCTTTGTTGTAAACATGCCATTGGTTTGGTTTTGTAAATTTCTTTTCGTGTTAATTTTTTTTTTCTATTTTTTCCATTTAATAACAGCAGTCAACATTTCAAAACAGTGAATAACATCAAACAATGGAGATAAAGCATGGGCTAGGGCACGACACTAGTAGATTAAAACTGAACCAATGGCATGTTTACAACAAAGAAATAGAATGATAATAATATGATGAAAATTCATATTCTATTTAATACACGCCAAAGGACCAATCCCAACAATTCTTAAACAATAAAGTATGTTTAAGAATTGTTGGGAGTAGTTTTCAAACATTCATATTCACTTATTGAATGCTTTGGAGACTAGTGGTTTGACTGTCCATGTGTTACCACTGATTGAGATTCATTAAAGGATACAAAACCTTTCATTTTGGGTTATTGTGTGTGGATTCAAATGTAGGTTTGATTTGGTTAATGTTTAGAAGAGATCAATAAACTATTTAAAGACAATCTTACATGTTTGGAGAGGTTTGAGAGGCACTTATCATGACTTTACCCTCACAAACAGTGGTATAGACTGGTTTTACTAAGTTTCTTTTCTGTATTTTGAGGTTCTCATTGCCAAAGTGGCCAAAGACTATGTTAGGCTGATAAAATATGGGGATTCTCTTTACCGCTGCAAATCTTTGAAGGTTGCTGCACTTGGATGGATGTGGATGTGCAACCTTATTCTTTTACTGCTAAGTCTCTATTTTTTGGGCATACTGATTATAAGTACTTGACATATATCACAAATGTTCCTAATTAAGGTTGGCGGGATGATTACGCCTATCCTGAAAAAAGACTATCAAATCATTATGCTTGCAAATCAATTACCTATCGATATATCCCTTGTGAGGGAGAGGAGCCAAACACATAAAGAACATGCACATAAACATGACAGCTGAAAAACTTAAATGAAATATGCCAAAAAGTACCAAATGATGAATGCTCAATTGTTGTAATGGCAAAGCACCAGAACTGTCCATTTGTAGAACTTGATTTTCTAGTCTAAATGATTTTTCTATAGTTGTAATAATTTTTCTAGAACTTGATTTTCTAGTCTTAATGATTTTTCTATAGTCTTAATGATTTTTCTTTCATCCTAATGTTTGTTGCTCTTGATAAATTAGGCCTTGAATTTGAATTTTTGTTCACTATTTTATTTCAGCTTGATATATATTTCATTCATTTTTCATATACACAGAGACTACACATGCTGATAGAAAAATGAGCTATTTGATTTAGGTTAACTATTCATGATTGTAAATGGTCAATATTTTTGATGGTACTCCCTGGTGTATTCCATTTTAAAACAATCATGTTTTTATGGCTATGATAAATGTCCCTTTGTGTTGAGAAAATTAGAGTTGAAAAAATGGTTGTTCAGTGTCTATGTATCTGCAGGTTGCAAAAAAAGCATCCTTCTTCCACCAACATTCTAGTCAATGTACAAGTAACGAGTCATTCCATTAAAAAAAGACCATGTCTGACAATATCGACCCAGAACAAAATAAGGAGTATGCAAAATTTTGTGATTGTATCTGCCATTAGAGCCACTTCATATGCATAAGTGATGAACATGCATATTTGCCTGAGCGCTACTAGGAGCTTACCTAGCAACACATGTACTATTGTGAAAATCATCACAAATATATTTGTTGTTGGGTCTAGCTCCCAGTATTGCTTGGTCAAATATGCATGTTTTTCACTTGTGCATATACCTTCTATGATCAGCTCTTATATGCAAAGGTGATGAACATTCAGATTGGCCTAAGAAGTACTGTGAGATTTCCTTCCAACACATGTACTATTGTGAAAATCATCACAAGTCCATTTGTTGGAGGAAATCTTACAGTACACATGTTTGGAGGTCTGAAGGAAACAAGATAATTTGAAGAGTCACGAGTCTTAAGATTGTGGTATATTTTGGCAAATTAAGAGTGGAAAGAAGATGATATTCCTGAGATCATGGATGGACACAATGTTGCAGACTTTATTGATCCAGATATCTTGCAGAGGCTTGAAGAACTGGAGAGGGAAGAAGGGCTTAGGATGGTAGCTGAGGGTGACGAGGATGATGAGATGGGGGAAGTGGAGTTGAATCCTGATGAAAAGGAAGCTTTGACTGCGATTAGGAAGAAGAAGAAGATGCTTATTGTCGAACACAAGTTGAAGAAGAGTACTGCAAAGAGAACGCCTACCGTACCAAGGAAGTTTGACAAGAACAAGGTGTAATACCCCAAAAATGGGCTATAAGTTCATTAATCTCCTACATCTTCAATTCGAATGAAATCGACATCAAAGTCCTAACCTAAGGCACATCTAAACATCATCGAATCATAATTGATTATCTTAAATTTTGCATCGGAGAATATTCCTAGTAATATTCTTAATTATCTTAATTATCTTTAATTTAATGATTATTTGGCGATAAATCATATTTATCCTAAGTTTGATTAATTGAATATTTTCATATTTAATTAATTAGATTTAATATTTGCCACTTAATTGTGTAATTAAATTTAATTCTATCTATTATTAATTGTATTATTTAATTTTGACAATAAATCAAAATTCCTATCTTTAATTGATTAAATTCTTATTTAATTAATTAAAGCATGTTGTCATTATTTAATAATATAATTTTTAATAAAAGTTTGAATAAATAGTTAATTAACCCATAAATTAATTATTTATTTTCAAAAATCAGTTGAGTTGAGGATAAATCACTTTATTTATTTATTTAATTCTTAATTATTATGCATATTCAAAAGAAACAGTTAAACTCCAAATCAGAAAATCAATGCAAGTTATTGACTTTTTGGAACTCAACATCCTTTTGGAGTTCAAAAAGCTGATCTAAACTCTAATTTGAGTTAAAAAGCTATTTTTGCATGTTTTTGCATGATTTTGAGAATTAACTATCTTTCATGATCAGATAACTCAAAAATCAAGTTGAGTTTATTTGAGTGATTTATGGCTTTTATCCATGCACCTCCAAAGCCCTAGATTTCTATAAATTAAAGGCTTCAGCTCTTCACAAATCATCTCTCAAATTTGCATCCAAGCATCTCATATTTTGCACAATCACGCTGGAGAATTGGAGGCTGAGGAAATCAACTTGCGAATTCAAAGCTTTGTGAGATCAATTTCAATTGCATAGTTTTTATATCTTAGCATAGAATTTCATAGTTTTTATATCATTGTTAGAATCCTCATTGTTAGATCATTTAGCATCCATAGCATATCAGTTTTCATATAGATTAATTTCATATCAGTTTTTCATTCATTCTTATTGCATAGAAAAATCCAAAAAATATAGATTAATTGCATTCAATTTCATATCCATCTTTTGCATTCAAATCCTTCATTTAGGTGTCGTCTAGGTCACTGATCTCGATAATAATCTGAGAACATTAATCTCGCACCTATTAGAAGGCAGTAAATCGCTTGGTTAGATAGCTTTCAATTTTGCATGATTTTGATTATCACTAACCTCTAATATTTTACTGAGTGTTGTGTCTATAGATCAGGTACAATTTTCACACACACATTTCTGGCACCCAGCGTGGGGCAACCCACCTTTGCATGCTGGTTTTGATTTTTTTTGGGAGCTAAAACCCCAAAGTTTCAAAGATTTAATTTTATCTCCCAAACGGCTTAGAATTTTAGTCTGAAATTTTTTTTGCAAGTTGGTGACATGTTAGGGAAGATACAATAAAAAATTTAGAATTTTCTGAGATTTTTTGAATTTTTAATAATTTTTTCTTGAAATTATAGAAAAAATTAATATCTGACGCAAATTAGCATATTTTTTGAAAATTTTTATATTTTCGGAAATCTTTTTAAATTCTATAGGGGGTCCATTCTTTTTGTTTTAAATTTGGACATGATATCATAGCTCAAATAGTCAATTTACAAAAACTAGTCTATTTTGATAAAATGGGTCTCTAGGGCACAAATGAAGAGATTTTTCTAAAATTTTTGTATTTTTGGAAAGCTCTCTGTTTTTTAGCAGGGGTCTCTATTCTAAAATTCTATTTTTGTGACCAAAATAATATCAAAAAAATTAGATCTTGTTGACTAGGTCAAATGTAGCAAAAAAAATAAAATTTTGTGATGGGTATGCACTTATTTTTTTACATGGTTCAATGAATGATATGAGTTGTCATTTGGGTTAATTGCTGGTTATTATTACTGATAATAATTGATTTTTAGAGCTAACCCTATGGTTTTCATAAGTTGAATATATTTTGCATATCGTGTTTGCTTGTTTGCTTGTTGGAGAGTTCGTCACTTGCTTGCATGGAAAAGCTCAACAAAAATTGCTAAAAATCAAGTAAAATCTACTAAGCGCGTTGCGAGGATCCCAGGTATTATCCTTCATCTAATAATATTTTAATTTGGGACTTAAAATAAATCTCTTATGTGTCAAGCTTGTGTGCATCTTTTCATGCTTTTGATCTATTTCTACACACTTGCATAATTGATAGTAGGTTATGAACCCTTAAGGATTCATTAAGTAGTCTTAGAATACTTGTGATTGATCTTGATTGCTATCTTGGGTTATTGGACTCGCTAATCCGTCGGCCCCTCATTTTCGCCCCGTGGTTGCAATCTCAGCGCCATAAAGGGGAGGGGTCAACAGGACAGAAGCGTTAAATATTCCACTTGACAACCCTTTTGTGCTTTTAGGAACTCACTTGTTTTCTAAGTTGGGGAATCATTTTTAGCTTTTGTGAGGTGTTAAGTGTTCCACCTTGTGGACTCATCTCATATTCGCTTTAAGCGTTAAGTGTTCCTCTTTCTACTTTTTGGGTACTTTTGGTAGATTTACTTTCGGGAATATATCTGTGCTCACATAGTAATTAGGCCCTATGAACACTATTCGTGATTCTTGAAAGATTGGATTCCCAGAGAAATCTTTCTTGATGACAGAATCCTTGTAGGTAGGGAGGATACTTAGTGCGTTTCACATTCAACTTGGTTAGTGCATCTTCTCTTATTGATCGACACATTCTCTCTTCAGAGAGGTTGATAGATCACGTAGGGTTGATATCACGAGCTTTGGTGAATCAAAATTGGTTAGTGTGTCTTCTCTTATTGATTGATACATTCTCTCCCCGGAGAGGTTGATAGATCACGTGGAGTTGATATCATAGACCTTGGTGGAACAAAACTTTGTCTTAGCGTGCGGATTAATCTGCTTGCTTTGTTTGGGTTAAAAGTGAAGAGGTGTCAAAACCTTGAATCTGGAGCCAAGTCCCCTTGTGGTATACTATTGTGAGTCATCTTTAGAGAGGGTTAACCATAGCGGACAATCCCTTCACAGGGAAAATTGCATTGATGGAACCTCAAGCGGTAATAGCCATTTTCGCCATTGTAGTGACAGCCACTATATAAATGTCCTTGTGGAAGAAATCTCCACGGGTATGGTTCATTGTTGGGTTGTCAGATCTCCCTAGCAACTCTTGAAGATTAAGTTCTCGGACTGTGTCAAAACCCTGGTGCGCCGGGATTGGAGTTCACCCCTTTGAATCATAAAAGTTGTAGAGTCAAACCATTAGTAAAAACCCTAGAGAGGCCAATTTTTCATTCTCAGGTATATGTGTGTTATTGAAAAACTTTTCAGAACATACACAATTAGTACTCTCAGGGATTAGCACAATTTGGTCACTTGATTGTTCATGCGCAAGGTTGCTTTTGCCCTTGTTCATTATTTTCAGACGTGCTTGGAATCACTTGCTTGCTGTTCTGCATGCTTATTTATCTACTTGGCTATTAAAAATGATCAAATCTAGTATAACCTTCAAAATTTGGATAGTACAATTTGCAAACAATCCAAAACTGAAAACCTTAAATTTTGCAAAAATTGACGTAAAGTTCTTTCTGGAGTCAAAAGTCATTTCAAGAAGTTGAAAGTCGTACGAGTTTTGTCAAGTGTCATTTCAGTATTACCCAACTGTCGTATGAGTTTAGCAACTGTCATTTCATAGACTACCCAGTGTCGTACGAGTCTGCAGAGTGTCGTTTGGAAAAATTTGAGAGAGTTGTCAGAAATTGTCAAATTGCAAGATATCCAATGTTTCCAGCCTAGTTCCAGAATCTGTCAAAAATATCATTGTGTCAAGAACAGATCAGTAGCTATTGAGAATTAGTACACATGTCTCAAAGAATTAGTACACATGAGGAAGAAATTCTGATCGCCGCTATAATGAAACAGATACATGCTATGCAAGTCCAGCTTGACAAACTTGAGAAAGAGAAGGAATCTAAAAAGTTCTCCATGGAATATTTATACTCTTTTCCATTTGATAAAGACTTGTACATGTCACCATGCCCCCGAAAAAAATTTGAGCAATATGATACCTCTTCCATGGAGAGTGACACATCTAGCTTTGGAGACTATGATGACTATGACGACAGACAATGCAATGATACCTATGACACTTCTGTTCCTAAGAGTCCTCCTCATCGTCCATTCCTGCTTACTACAAATGGGCCATCACATTGGATAGATCGTGAGGGTGATCCATATGATTCTGATTATGAAAGAGACTTTGATGATTTCTATGCACAATACCTAGATGATCCATCTATTTCACTTGAGGAAGAGAAAGTTTACCACACTGATTATAAACATGCATACTATAAGGATCTCTCCTCTAAGAACTCTCAGGCTGAAAATAAAGATTACACTCTTAAGCAAGATCATGTTAATGTTGGACCTTTGTCTTGTGATGGTTCCCTTCCATCCCCTACTTCCTCCAATACCCATACATTTCCTAAAGCTTACGAGTCTTTCAAATCTTTCACAGAACCTTCATCTGACACAAGCCCTGATACTTTTCATGTGGTTCCCTATAGTTATCCCCCAGGGCTACCTCTTAAAGAAACTCAAGCTAACCTTCACTTGGCTGCAAAGACTTTCAATAATGATAAATCTAAAGAGCCTAAGCCTTCATATGCTATAATCCCTACTTCAGCTAGTCCTCCACCATCTATTCCAAAGTCATCCATACAATCCCAACATGCTTCCTTGTCCTTAGAAGTGGCTCCATGTCAAGAGGACTCTAAAAATGATAAAGAAAAGAACATAAGGAAAGATCAAGATCAAGAAGCCTCCATGTCATCCACTCCTTTTCCCAATGTCTCTTATCTGCCTCAGGGTTCTTTTGATCCTGTACCCCCTTTTTCATGCATTCCACCATGTCTTAAGTCTTCGCCTAAGCAAGATCAAGCTACTACTTACACTGTTGAGCTTATTGACAATCAAAATAACCTTACTACACTTGCACTTTCCAAAGATGATACTTCCATTAAGGTTGGTAAAAATAGTGTTGTTACTTCCAATGTTAAGCCTATTGAAAATCAAGAGACAAATTATGTGCTGGTGCTATCCAAAGATCCTTGTCAAGATCAAAGTCTTCCATCTTCTTATTTTACCACTCCATGTTCACTTCCACTTTCTACTCTTCCTAAGTCTTTGCAAGCTTTGAAAAATCCTATCAAAGAAGGTGTTCATATTCAAGATGTCCATGATTCTATTGAAAATTCTAATGCTCACTCTAAAGATGTTGATATCCTTGGTTGTCATATAGATGCTGATGAACTTATTGATTATCCTTTTGCATCTTCCACTTCCATCCTTGGACCTCTTCCACCACTACAAATATCTTCACGCCTTCCTTCCATCTTGGGTCCTTATGTCCCTTCACTTTCCCCTCCTAACTCTCCTAATTTGCCATCCATCTTGGGTCCTTACATACCTCCATCTCCTATCTTTCCTCAAGATCAACATAGATTCATACCCTTGAATCCATTTCATCCACCCACCCATCTAAACCAGTCATATCCTCCTTCTTCCACAAGTCCCAAGTCTTTTAGAAGTAACTTGAATGTTCAATACAAGAAAAAGAAGCAATACAAGAATCCATAAAAAAAAAAAGATCACCATGTCTCCTCTAATAGACATGGAAGCATAAAGTCCAAAGAGATATCTAAGAAAAAAATTACAAGACAAGTATGGGTTCCAAAATCCATCATTGAAGATATTCTCTCTAGATCATCAAAAGGAAATAAAAAGCCTATGACTATATGGATTCCAAAGTCTCTCTTGAAAGAGTCTGGTGTTGAGAAAAAAGTGAAATTGACATTCAAGCTTCCAAAGGCTTCCACTTCATCTCCCTCCAAAAATATTCTTCCATTTCATGCGCCTAAACTTCAACCTCTGCTATCCATTCGCCATATTCCTTCACGTATTCCTTCATTCACATTTCCTCCACCCTCTCGCCACCCTTCAAGGTGTGTGTTTACATTGATCTTGCCTTCCTTTCCATCTACCCTTTCACAATCCTTCCATGCATTATCCTTCTACCTCCTATCCTTTTTCCTCACTTGCCTATTCCTCCTATCTTCCAACCTCACTCGCTTTGCATAAAACCTTATCCTCCATTTTTCTCTTTCATCTCCCTTTCCCTATCAGCATCTTTGAGCGTGTTATTTTGAATCCTTGGCATATCATGGTTTATCCTTTCAAGGAGCATTATCTAAAAAGCTTTCCTTCTTCCAAAAAAAAATAAATAAATTGAAAAAATTGAAAATGTGCCTTGGTGAAAACCTGAAAACAGGCACCTTGGTAGCAAAAGTAAAGAGAAATAAATTCATCCTATGGTGAAAACCACTTCCTTGTGGCACCTTGGATAAGTACCATGATGAAAACCTGGCAATCAGGCGTCATGCGTAGTTCTTCTACATATTTCATCCATTCCATCTTCTCTCTTTGATCTTGACAATGTTGATCTATACACGAACATTTGGCTATTTTGTGAGCTATCTTACGGTGATCTTGCTTTCATTCCTTTCATGTTTAGCCTTCATATCCATCTTCCTCCATTCATTTTCACCTATCGCTATCCTTTTCCCCTTTGGTCTTGATCTAAGAAAGAAAGAGTAAAACATAGTGCTATGAAGCCTCTTGACATGTCTACTCCTTTGGACTACATCCTGTCCTTCTTTGGCAGTACACTTTTGTGACTTATATCCTATGCTGGCCTTTCATTGCTTGTCCAAATGCACTTTACATAAATTTTTTTCCCTAGCTTGAGTATTCTTGAGGAGTTTGCCCTTGAGGATTTTTTCCCTTCATTTTCCTTCATTCTCTTATCTTCCATCTCTTCCACCAGCTTGCTAATCCCTCTTGTTCTCCACCTTGCTAGACATTGGGACTGCACGATATGATCTTGCTTGGGAGTTTGCAAATGGAAAAAGATGCTATCAAGTATACCAAGTATCAAAACAATTATCAGAATCAGTATCAGAACAATTATCAGAATAAGTATCAGAACCAGTATCAGAACAAGTATCAGCACAAGTATTAGAAAAAGCATCTCATGATCAATCCAGCTCTTTGGGCCTACAAGAATATTATCATAACGCCTACAGGGGCTACACCTTTTGCTTTAGTTTATGGGTCTGAAGCAGTACTACCTATTGAGGTCAAAATCTCATCACTAAGAATTAGAATGCATGGTCTCGTAACTGATGATGACTATAGAGCATCTAGGTTACAAGAACTGGAACTACTAGATGAGCGCAGACAAGCAGCGTATGATCATCTCAGAGTGTATCAGAAAAGAATGTCTAGAGGCTACAACAAGAAAGTCTGACACAGAGAATTTCAGGTTGGCGATCTAGTGTTGAGAGAAAATCCTAAAAATCAATCACATCGAGAACGCAAGGGGAAGTTTGAACCCAATTGGTTGGGTCCCTTTGTTATCACTGCTACTTTTGGCTCTGGTGCCTATCAACTCTCAACCACTGAAGGAGAACAGCTCCAAGAACCAATCAACATTCTCCATCTGAAGAAATTCTATGCCTAACGCATTCAGTGCTTGGTAAATGTCCTGAAAAAAATCTTAAAAATCAGAAAAAGTCCTGAAAAAATGAACATCTTGGTGAAAACCTAGTAATAGGCGCCTTGATGATTCGCAAAAAAATCAAAAAAATATCAAAAGTACAAAAAAAATTAAAAAAAATCAAAAGTACAAAAAAATTGAAAAAATGAAAAATACAAAAAAATGAAAAAAGAAAGAAAAAGTGCCTTGGTGAAAACCTAGAAACAGGCGCCTTGGTAGCAAAAATAGAATCTCTACCAAGATGGTGAAAACCTGGCAAACAGGTGCCACTTGTTCCAAAACGCTCCATCTATCAGCACAATCTTGGTCTTTCCCAGCTTTCAGTCTTGCTTTAGTTTGTACATATCTCCCAGTTTGTTTCTGCATATCCTAGTTTCAATAAGTCGGTCTGTACACCAATCAGCTCAAGCGTCTGTATCGTATCAATGTTCAAACTTGGGGGCAATCAATGTCATATCCTATGGCCTCCAATGTATCTTAGATGTGTCATATCAAGCCAGAGTCCTTTGAAGCTTCATGTGAGTTAGTCAGTCAGTCTTGTCTCCAGAAAGGATTTTGCATCTATAGCAACGCAATCAAACTCAACTGAAAACAATCTATGCATTTTACATGCTTTTATCTCCTTGTATGCTTACTGATCCGCATTGAGATTTTTGCATATTGTGTCCCTTCGAGCTCTTCGATGATGTCCTTTATAGGATTTAGAGAGTGATGACTGGGGGCATAATCTTTTCTTTGTCTTCTGCTTGTATGTGAAAATCTAACATCTTTGGAACTTCTGGATTGAAATGGTGTCCGACTGTAAGAGCCTCTATCTCAAATTGGATGGCCATGCGTACCTCGACCATTGATACCCAGACAATTCAAGGAAGTTTGATCTAACTATTATCTTTTTGAGTAAGTTCTTTCTCCTACTGTGGAATGCGATCTTGTCTAAGGATGTGAACGATAAAGGGTCACTACGGGTAATTCACATTGGATTTAGAATGATCTCTTGACTGTTTGATGTGTTTGTAATGCAAGGTGTATTCAAGTCATCATGACGTTTATGTTTTGATGCTTGTACAAATTGCTATATCAAAATGGATATGATATTCAGGTCATCCTGGTGCTTGTGCCTTGGTGCTTATATCTAATCCAACATTCCGAAGATAAATCAATATTCATATGTCCATGGTTGTATAACCAGTGGGTGTTGTATTGATTCTTGCGCATACAAATCAATATTCATATGTCTATGGTTTCATGGCTAGTGGGCATTGTATTGATTTATCCGGTTACCTAAAAGTTCAATGATGATAACAAATCGACATATGATCAGTGACTAGGTCCTAGGTCTTAGGTTGCATTTCATTTTGCATGTCTCTTTGCATTTTGTATGTTTGCATGATCTCGCAATGATTAAATGAACTTCAATGCTTAAACAATTCTTCAAATCACCTCTTCCACTCTAACAAGAGCTGAATCTCACACGAAGGTTCCTCCAACGAAACAGCAATTAGAATCCTTTTTCGGGATCAAAATTCAAATCTGAGATCATTCATATTATTAATTGCTTGCATAATCAACCTTCAATCATCACAGAAATCCAGTATTCAACTCAACTGATTATCTTTCATCAAACTATCAAAATTTCAACTTGGTCAACCATGGTCAACTCATGGTCAAACCTAGTCAAATTCGGTCTCCAGGACCTCCAAATGATGCAGAATGCGTTCTCGGACATGTATAACCACACTTCTCAAATCAATTAACATGCTTCTAAACTATAACGCTGACTTTTCTTGTCAGATTTCAATTTTAATCCCAAAGGGGGCATGGTATTGCACATCATTCAAAGTCTGTAAATCAAATTCTATCAATCAAATCTATCAATATCTTTCATCAGTGATCAAGACAACAATCACGTCTAGTCGCTGATTCATCAAAAGTCCTCATCGCTCGGGGCAAATCTATCATCACTTGGGGCATATCAGATTCATCGATCCATATCAATCTGGTATTCTCCTAATCTTGTAAACTGTATTAGTTTTTGCAACCATCAGATCATATTGTTCTTTCCTTGGTTCTTCGACAACTGAAGGGTTTGGATGTGATACTTGCTAGTTCTGCTAAGACAATCGAGTCTAGAACGGGTCACTCACTTCTTATCAATCCTAAGGTTCAGAATCAGGCATTTTGACACTTTTTCGCAATCATAGGTTCATTTGCTGCTACAGTGAACATTATCTTTGGTCATTCAAGACCTATTATCTCCATATCAATTCAATATCAATCAACTCCTATCTCAATATCTTTCAATCGGTTTCTATCTTGAGATCGGTTTATCTTTTGAATCAGTTTCATATCTTTATCAAACATAGACTATCTTTGAACCACTGCGCTTTGCACAGTAATTCAAAGAGGGGCAAAATGTAATACCCCAAAAATGGGCTATAAGTTCATTAATCTCCTACATCTTCAATTCGAACGAAATCAACATCAAAGTCCTAACCTAAGGCACATCTAAACATCATCGAATCATAATTGATTATCTTAAATTTTGCATCGGGGAATATTCCTAGTAATATTCCTAATTATCTTAATTATCTTTAATTTAATGATTATTTGGCGATAAATCACATTTATCCTAAGTTTGATTAATTGAATATTTTCATATTTAATTAATTAGATTTAATATTTGCCACTTAATTGTGTAATTAAATTTAATTCTATCTATTATTAATTGTATTATTTAATTTTGACAATAAATCAAAATTCCTATCTTTAATTGATTAAATTCTTATTTAATTAATTAAAGCATGTTGTCATTATTTAATAATATAATTTTTAATAAAAGTTTGAATAAATAGTTAATTAACCCATAAATTAATTATTTATTTTCAAAAATCAGTTGAGTTGAGGATAAATCACTTTATTTATTTATTTAATTCTTAATTATTATGCATATTCAAAAGAAACAGTTAAACTCCAAATCAGAAAATCAATGTAAGTTATTGACTTTTTGGAACTCAACATCCTTTTGAAGTTCAAAAAGCTGATCTAAACTCTAATTTGAGTTAAAAAGCTATTTTTGCATGTTTTTGCATGATTTTGAGAATTAACTATCTTTCATGATCAGATAACTCAAAAATCAAGTTGAGTTTATTTGAGTGATTTATGGCTTTTATCCATGCACCTCCAAAGCCCTAGATTTCTATAAATTAAAGGCTTCAGCTCTTCACAAATCATCTCTCAAATTTGCATCCAAGCATCTCATATTTTGCACAATCACGCTGGAGAATTGGAGGCTGAGGAAATCAACTTGCGAATTCAAAGCTTTGTGAGATCAATTTCAATTGCATAGTTTTTATATCTTAGCATAGAATTTCATAGTTTTTATATCATTGTTAGAATCTTCATTGTTAGATCATTTAGCATCCATAGCATATCAGTTTTCATATAGATTAATTTCACATCAGTTTTTCATTCATTCTTATTGCATAGAAAAATCCAAAAAATATAGATTAATTGCATTCAATTTCATATCCATCTTTTGCATTCAAATCCTTCATTTAGGTGTCGTCTAGGTCACTGATCTCGATAATAATCTGAGAACATTAATCTCGCACCTATTAGAAGGCAGTAAATCGCTTGGTTAGATAGCTTTCAATTTTGCATGATTTTGATTATCACTAACCTCTAATGTTTTACTGAGTGTTGTGTCTACAGATCAGGTACAATTTTCACACACACACAAGGAATATGGCTTAAACAGAATTGGAAGACATCTTTCTAGCCTGGGCTTGGATCCTTTGAAGTTTGGTCGTTGTGGATAAAATATACAGATTTCTCTAGTGATGCAAAATTAACTTCTTTAAGCCTTACCCTTGTTGTTTCAAATATATCATTTGGGTATGCACAGAGGGCACAAGAATTGGGGTATGCATACTTCATTTATGGGATTTTTCTTGGGAAGCTAATTGCTCATCTGTCATCTACATTATTATGAAGCTAATTTTGAAAGGATCCAGGCCCAGGCTAGAAAGATGTCTTCCCAAACACATAAAAATATGCACATAAACACGACAACTGAGAAACATAAATGTAGATTTCACAATAGCTGAGAAACATAATTGCAGGCATCATGGTCACAATTTTTTGGAGACAATGTAATTGAGTTGTATACCCAAGTGATGGAGAGAAACTTCTGCACCTCCAATTCCAAATCGAATACATTTGTGTTGGAGGACCTTGTATTCATGAGCAACAAATGTAGTCAACTTGGAATAAGGGGTGCAGGAGTTACTCTCCATTGTCTGGGTATACAATATAATTGAGTTGTATACCCAAATGACCCAGATCAACTACTACTCCTTTGGTTCCAGAGGAGTAGTGTTGCTTTGCATCGTCTGGGTATACCACTCAATTATGTTGTCTTCAAAAACTTGTGACCATGATGCCTACATTTATGTTTCTTAGTTGTTGTGTCCTAGGACCCCTTATGACCCTTTACGACCCTTTACAACCCCTAAGAATACACATCTTAGAGGTCGTAAAATGTCATAAAGGGTCATAAGAGGCTCCTAGGAGGGGCCAAATGAACTTCCACCTTCACGTGGTTGGCCCTGTTAAGTAGAGAATGTTAAACTATTCTCAAAACAAAGAGAATCTCAATAATTTAAGGTCTCAGTCCACGGAAATAGTGAAAAATGACAGGAATCAGTGTTGGAGAGTTTATAGATACTAAGAAGATGTATATGTAGTGGAGCCCAGAAGAGATTTTTGTGGAGATTTGCTAGATGTGGAGATTTTCTAGAGAGGGTTTCCAGATTGAGTACCAGTGCAAAGATGATGATTCAGTACTGCATCTATAAAACCTTCACAAATATCCCTTTTTTGGTCTCCACTCATACCTCTTCTCAGAATCTAGAAACTTTGGATATTGTTTCTCATCCATGCACAAAATGTGCTAGTGATCATATAAAATTACTTTTGTGAAACTGGGATCAATTATGAGAAGGTAAACAACAAGATAATTTTATTGTATCTTTCATTTCTTTTCTCCATTCATATTTTCTACTTTCTCTTATATTGGATACTGTGCCGTGTACATAAAGGCAAGGCGGTGATTATTCTCAATGATCGACAAGTATAAGTCTTCCATCCCTTACCCAGTAGCTAGGACTAAAGATAGCAGAGCTCAAGAGACCATCATAGTTGGTCTCTGTCCTTGGTCCATATACTGACAAAACATTTTACCTTTCATTAGCTCATCAAATGCGGTGATTTGAAAGAATTTAATGGATGATATTTTCATGTATAACGTATAATATTTTAGTTTGACAGTGAATGAATTTATCTACTTCACGCACTTGTATACATCGAGCACAACCATAAAGAAGCATCTCCTCCTGTGGCTTGAGTAATGTAGGCCATGGGAGGACATGCTTCTTTATGGCTGTGCTCATAGTATACAAGTGTGCGGAGTTGATAAATTCATGCAACATCAACTTAAATAATATACGTTATCATAAAAATATTCTATTAAATTCTTTCAAATCCCTTGATTTGATGAGCTAACGAAATGTAAAATATTTTTCCAGTATATGGACCAAAGACAAAGACCAATTATGATGGTCTCTTGAGCTTTGTTATTTTTACTATGCTAATCCATCAATTTTTTGACATGTAGTAATCCTTTTCTGACAGAAGAGCTATTCCTTCGACGACTACTTGTGTCAGACCTTGATTCCTTATCGTTAGACATTCCACAGGTAACTATCGACGCGACCTCATTCCGACAAATGGGTGCGACAGGATGGCTATATCTCTGACAGGTACTCCTATCGAAAATCTACTGAATATCTGTCGCAGCCTTTTCGACTGATGAAATGTCGTAAGAAGAATATTTCGATAGATCGGTCACATAGTAAAATTGCTATTTATGTGGCCAATTCCGACAGGTAGGGATGTCAGAATACCGACAGTTACCGCTTCCGTCACAATTTGCAATGCAAAAATGGCGATGAACAAATGTGTCACAGTTTCGACAAATGGCCATTGAAAATCCAACAAATGATCGTCGAAATTTGGCCTCAAATGTACTAGTGATTGAAATTCACCAAAAACCATTACCAAATTACAGATTTGGCTTTAGGGGTCTAATTTGTAAAATATTTTGTCTCAAAATTGACTTTTGCCCAAAGATCACTAGAATAGCCACCTAGATGCAATGGTGAGGTATGATCTTGCTCAAGACTCTCCCACATGATGTTGATCCTAGATTTGAATTGTGACCCTTCAAAAGTTAAAGCAAAATGACTTTCTAGTGGCTATGTAATGAACACTCCTATGGCTCTGATACCATGCAAGAATTTTCCTAAGGAAATGAATGAAATTCCAAGATCTAGAAGCTCAATTGATAGCACAAACAAGAGAGATAAAATGATATGATCAGATGAATAACTTAATAATGATAAATTGATAATGGATACATACAATGTAGATGTGCCTAAATATCTAGACAATGCATGATAGCTAAGAGATATGCAAGTGATAACCTATCAATCACACAAGGTGGAATCACATGTCCACCAAATGTGGATCATCCTCCATTGTACAATGAAGTATGTGCAACATGTGCAATGATGAGAGGATGATAATGTGATAAGAGAACTAAAGGTGGATTTCACACATAAAGAGGTGTGAGATAAAAACTAACTCCACCTCAAGAGGATTTCTCATACACCATGTACAAAAATAAAGTGCAAACTCCTATGCTTCTACATGAAAACTAATATGCAAATGCATTATCCCTAGTAAACTTAAGTAAAGTATAATTAGTGAATATTTAATTACACCAACAATAATGACTAACCATTCATTATATGATTTCTTTGAATATATCAAACGAAATAACAATAAAGAGTTAGGTATTCTCATTGGCAAGAATATATTTGTTGTGGGACGACACTTATTAAATGTTTTAGGCATATTAAAAAAAACTTTTGTTGGGGGTGTATATTAATTTAATAAAATTATTTATAAGAGTGTAAGTTTTCGATTGAAATATTTTTAGTTGTGAGTTGATAATTGAGAATTGAGGGGTGTTCATTTCACCAAAGTTGTTCAAAGTACAATCTCAACCTCATTCCTTATGATGTTAGGGCCTAACACTCACCAAGGTTTGATTTCTTGTAGCCTCATTTAAAATCATCTAAATTCACCAAGGGTTGTTTGTTTGGTGGAATTAAATAATGCTAGAATTGTCAAATTCCAGTATTTGACAATTCAGGAAGTTTTAAATCCAAGAAATGGTTTTTGGAATATGGTTTGAATTGTTTGGTTCACCTAGAATTCATAGTGAGAAGATGCATTTTTTGCATTTGGCTCCATAATTCTAGAATAAGGAATACCACCTAATACAAAATAATTTTTTATTTAATTACATAAATATATATGGCCCAACCATTCTGAGAAATTTGGGTGTGTTCCCATATAATCCAAGTAACAAAACTACCTAAGATTGCCTTGATATTAGTTTTGCAAATTCATTACTGACTTCTACCACTTCCAATAGTAACGGTTTTACAAAACTATCATTAGAAAACACGTGGTAACGAGCTATAACTGATACTATATAAGTCGACTATCTTTATGGTGTACGTTGAAGAGATAATGTATGGAAGCGAATACTAGTCTTTTTTTGCACAGACCATGGTATGTGAACAGAGGCCAACAAGATTCAAAGTGATTTTTGCATAGACCATGGTATCTGTTAAAACCCCACAGGAATCCAACACCTAAATAGAATGAACGGAGGAAAAATTTATCTGTAATAAAGCATAATCGCACCCAAATAGAAGCTATTACCTAGGGTTTGGAGGGAAGAGTGGTTGAGGTCAATAAAAATCTAGAATGGATGGTGAAAATCAGCCACTGTACAATTTATAAGAGCACAAAAGGCATTAGGGCCGCAACCAAAAAACTCAAGGATATGAAAGAGGAGTATCTTGTGGAGACAACAATGTTGAGGATAAGAATGATGATAAAACATCAAGTAAAAGGGTGAATACGTTAATCATTGTATTCATAAAAGATCAAAAGATCCAAGACAAACTAAAAGGTATTGCCTTTGTCTATAATAAGGCAGAATCACACAAATAAGATGAAAAGAGACTAGAAATTACCTAAAATCCAAAGAAACTACTAGACAAGTCAAGCGGTATCCACACTGGCAGAGATAAGCCAAGAACCACACACACCAAGAATGAAATAGACAAGGGTAGATGTGAAAAATGAACATAGGGTAATAGGAAGAACTCAAAAATTATAAAATTTCATTTACTCCCAATTCTCATTTAAGTGGAATTGGAATTGATTTTCCAATTCCACCTTTTTAGATGGAAGATTAAAATCCAGGTTTTGGGGGTAGCTGGGAATTAACAAATCCCTATTCCATTTTTATGTTTTCAAAACAAACTTAGAATATGTCAATTCTGGGTTTTGACAATGACAATTCTAGACCAATTCCACCAAACAAACGGGCCCCAATAGATTAAGGACCCATTGATTTTCAAGATATTCTTTATTTACTAACATTGATATAATTTCAAAAGATATCCAAAACATTAAAGTACATATTAACTAACTAATTTGAAACCTTTTCTTTAGAGCTTATTTCTAATATTTGTCTCTTTGTCTTTTAGATTCAATCAAAACATTTCTTTGTGGTGCTATATTCAATTAGTATTCATGTTAAGTTTTTATCTTTTATAATTATGTATGTTGGGGATAATGTTTAAGCCAAATCAATCTTTTCTTAACATACAGTTTTCCTTTAGTAAAGAAGTGGAATTCTTTTCTTGATTATACAATTTGTAAATTTGCATTATATCTTCAAAACCATAATATATATATATATTGTTAAGATTCATTTTGATTTATATATAGATAAAGAACATCAATTACTATCTATATTCCAATTATCATTTATTAAATTTTCCTAATTAAAATCTAATAAAAAATCATCAAATGCACCAATAACCTTTAAAACAAAAACATAATCTCTTAACAAAACTCTCAACTACTTTGCATATATATATATATGAATGCTTCCTTCCTTGCATCCATTGAAAGCAATGAAAAATTTGGTTTAAAACATTGCACCAACCCCAGAAAAAAACAAAAAAAAAACAAACCATAAGAATCAAGGTGAGCATTAAAGGCACACAATGAGGAGGAAAACATCAAAATTAACATGGTATGTTTGTTTGTTTGTTTATGGCACCCTAGAATATCCCTAGCTTTAAGAATACCATATATTTGGATCTTCATTTATACAATTGATTTGAAATGATGGTCACCAAACATCACGGGAAGAAAAATATAATCTAAAGTGGAGACGGTGTTCATTCAACTCCAAGTCAAAAATGACAAGTGTAATCTGATTCTGTTTGACATTGTGTCCAATGAATGAGTTAGACAAATCAAAATCTTATCTATTTGACTTATATATTAAATAATGAATAAGTTCCACAATTAAAATCTTATCTGTTTGACAAACAAGTTGAATGAATACATGTGTAAACTTCTCCAGCATTGAACATGAAAAAGGAAGTTTCCACGAAAGGAAAATACCAAGTTGAGTAGTGAGAGATAAGGATCAACCGTTCACTTGAGTTGTTAGAATATTCGGGACAGAGAAACAATGGAGTTTCCTTCTTTCACTCCACACATGTATTCTACAATTGGTCACTCTTAACAAAGAATTAAAGAAAAAGGAGTTTGGGATATGGGCTATTTTTTATAAGTATCTAGTTTAAAGATACAAGTCTAATTTTTGGTCAATAAAAATAGAATATTTTTGGATAAGATTATTTTTATTTTTTGGTATTTGAAAGTATGAATGTGTGTAAATGAGGTGTAAAATTATAATTGATTATTTGACCATTAAATCAAATGATGTCTAAGAAGAGAGTGGATTATGCGATCGATTATCATATTCACTATGGGAAAATGTCGCATTTTATTAGTTTCTACCATAGAACTATTGTGTAGATGGTGTCTTTAATGAGTGGTTAGTAATATTTATTTCTTATCAACAACAATTTATGTTTTGTTGGGATTTAGGTGATAATTAATTGGGACAATTTCTATGTCCAGCCTTATACTCATCTTTGTGGGGGAATGTGGTGATGCTTTTTAGTATTATGGTATAACAATTTATGTTGATTAACATGTGGTAATGATGTGATAATGGTTGCAATGCATCATCCATAGTTTGTCTTCATATGGAGTTGGTAGGATAGCCATCATAAGGTACCTAGAAGAACTTAGCATCACATCATTATATTTCATGCTAGTAGATGGAAAACTAGGTCTAGATATAATACTATCCATAATGAACTAAAAAATATAAGATCTAGTAGAAAATTTGATAGGGATGAGCTAGACTCATAAATGAAGTTATCTATGTCATTAATAAGGAACATGCGCCCCTTTAAGTAAGTAGTAGGAACAATATGAACTACCAAGTCCAATCTCAATGTAGAGAATGACCAAGAGAGTTAAATAAATGAAATGCGTGAGTTAGTGCATATTTTATATTATTATGTATTTTGAGTGTGAAATACTTCTAAGTAAAGTTATATGGATCTTTCTCCATTTTACATTACTTCTAAGTAAATTTGAATATGACTCTCTTTTAAAACTCATTTATGTGTTCAACACATTTTTATATCACAACTTTCAAGGAACATAACTTCTGGTCCAAGAGTCTAATTGATAAATTGTTTGAAATTTCAAAGATCTCATAAAGTGCTTTATCCTGTTTGGCACACCATCATCTAAAATAAAAATAAAAATACTATACTTAAAATAAAAACAAATCTTTTTATAATCTATATCCTGTTTTTGAATCTATAAATGATGTGTGCCAGTAGATAAAAACTAAGCAAATTCCAAGCTTACCCATCATAGCTTTTGGATGTCCTACTGGAGATGATGCCAAAATACTATAATGGACGTTGTTTGACAGGTAATATGGTCGGTACTAGCATATCCCAAACTCCTGTTTTTCTTAATTCTTGTTAAGGAGAATATGCGTCACCAATTCCAGAATACTTTTTGTAGTGATGGAACAGATGAACTATAATCGCTTTATTGGATTTCTGTCCTGAATATTCTAAGAAATAAGATGAACGGCTGCTCATTATTATGCACTGTTCAACTCTGGATTTTCCTTTGGTGTCATCTTCCCTTTTTCATTCAAACAGAATCAGATTGCACTTACTATTTTTGGGTTGGAGATAAATGAGCACCGACTCCACTTTAATATGTAATTTACTATTTTAAGTTGATCTGTGGTTGGGTTAATCCTGCAAATGTGGCCTTCATCCCTATAGATGTGACCGTGTGTGGTCTTATATTCGCAAAACAAAAAGAAAAATCACAGCATGCAACTTTTTGGGAATGAATATAGACATATGATCAGAAAAATTTCAATAACACTACTTTATTCTAATGGGCGTATTCATTGTTACAACTTGGCAGAAATGACAACAATATGGAGCAAATGTATACAGCTCAACATAAAGGCATATCAAGCATCCAAAGATCTTACAATTTTCAACTGGAAGATGATTTTCTAATCCAATAATGATAAAGAAATCAGACGTGTAGATATGCACATCCATCTATAACAAACCTAACTCTATCTCCAAGTGATTCACTTGTAGATTCACGATAGTTTACTTAAAGGGGATTTAGAAAAATGGATCCTAGGGAACATGTTTCAGTGTTACCCTATCCTTTGACTCCAAGTTGTGATATATGATTGAAAAAAATTAAATTTGAAATAAGTTTAAAAAAATTTACAAATCGAGACATGATCTTGCAATGATAATGTACTAGTATGTTATAACTTTGAAAAAATTTATGAACCGATTCGTGCTTAAATATAAACTTACTATACATAGTAATCTTATGCAAATGTAAGGTTGAGACACTATTTTCTAACAATAGCTACACAAGCAAAGTACCCCATAATAATTAAATATTTTGTAGCTAATTCATGGATGCAATATGAGTATTTATAAAATTAATTAGAGGGAAATACTTCTAAATGAAAATAATTATAAATATCATGAAACCATTATTTGTTGGTTGGGTAAGTGCACCGAGATGTTGTGCAAAAAAGGGACATAAGTAGCCACTTTTTTTCTAAAATCATGGAAACCTGAACTTGGAAGAGAAATTTGACAGTTATAAACTCATAATTAGAATATGTGCGAAGAACAAGAATTGTAGTACTTTGAATCTAGTTTCTAAACTACTAATTTTTTTATAAAATGGATAAAATTAAGAAGGTCAAATCCATTGCGCACAAAAACAATTTCTATTTTTTTAAATTAAAAAAAACATATCCTAGTGTCTGTCATGCGTATCAAAAAAAGATATAGCTATATTTATTATTTTGAAAAACCCTTTGGTAGAAAGATAGATAAGAATGATAGCTAGAATTTTTGTATTTTTTGTAATTTTTTATAGTTATTGTAATTTTTATGTAAGTTACAAAAAATACAAAAATTATTTAAGTGGGTATTAACGCATCATCAAGTGGGTATTAATACATCATCAAGTGGGTATTTGTAAAACTACCACCATAATTTCACATATCTTCTAAGCTTTCTAACTATATAATTTTTTTTAAATTTTTGGACAACATTACCTCCCTGTCTTTTCGGTATAAGGGCTATAAATGTGGAGTTGAGTTCTTTGAGAATAGATTTAGACCCATAAAATTCTTTCACTGCTCCACACACGTCTTTCCCAATGATTTTCCAGAATGTTTGGAAGAAGAACATTTGGAACCCATCTAAACCAGGAGATTTTTCTCCTTCAAAAGAATGGATAGCCCTTTTAATTTCATCATCCTTAGGGATTGACTTAAGAAATTCATTATCCTTTGTGTCAAGAAGAGAAGCAATGGAACTCAGTAGGGAGAGTTGGTTCTCTTGGTTTAGTTCTTGCTCTTTGGAAATCAGAGAATCGAGATAACCCATCATTTCTCTTCTTATATCCTCCTCTTTAGTAACTATACCTCTGGTCGTGACAAGAGAGTTGATTCTATTCATTACTTTGTGCTTTATTGTAGTTAGGTGGAAAAATCTAGTGTTCTTGTCTCCCACTTTCAACCAAAGGGATCTAGATCTCTATCTCCATAAAGTTTCTTCTTTCGAGATGATATTGTGATAGTCAACAAGAACAAGGTTTTCCTCTCTTCTACTTTCTTCAGTCATCCCAGAGGTTTGAATTTTATCTTGAATTTATTTTAAGTCAATTTGGATCTTGTTTTTATATTGGAATATATCACCAAAGACATCCTTATTCCATTGTTTTACTCTAGCTTTGACATTCGCCATTTTTTTTGCCACTTGATACATAGCTTTTCCTTCCACTTTAATGTTCCACCAATCCCTGATTCTGTTATCAAAGTCAGGATGAGCTTGCCACATTTTTCAAGTCTAAAGGGGGGGTGTCCTTTCCCACTAAAGGAATTAGAAAGAAAGGAAATGGGGTAGTGATCTGAGCCAATACGGTTATGAGAGGAGAGAGAGCAAGAAAACTTAGCATACCAATCATGAGAGAGAAGTACCCTATCAAGCTTAACATGGATTAAGTCAACTCCCACTCTGCTGTTAGACCAAGTATAATCAATACCTTCAAGATCAACATCCAGCAGATCTTCATTACTAATAAATTCCATAAGGTCCACCCTACTTTCCACTTGAGTGTTGTTTCCTCCTTTTTTTTCCACTTATTTCAGAGGAGTATTAAAGTCTCCCATCATCATCCAGTTATCATTTGGAAAAACATTCCTAAGCTCATGAATTTTTTTCCAAAGTTTAAGTCTACCTGATTTAGTATTAGGGGTGTACACATTTATCAGAGACCAGGCAAAATTATCCTTAATGCTGTAGACTTTGATAGCCAGGAAGTGTTTATCCTCTCTCAGAAGGGAGAAATGGAAACACTTAGTATTCTAGTAAATAGCCAAACTTCCGGAGGCCCCTTCTGAATCACTGCCAATCTTCTCACCATTCTTCAAAAAATTGATTTTAGTTATCTTGTCTTTAAACATTTTAGTTTCTTGAATAAGAAAAATGTCAAGATTAGAATCTCTAACTAAGTTCCTAACAATATCTTGTTTATGAGGACTATTAAGACCTCGAATGTTCCAAGATAGAATCTTCATTTAAAGTTTGGAGGGCAGACCTGATCGATGGTGAGCTATCTTCCATCGACTATATTTTGTTTTTCTTCCAACTCCCTCTACTCCTTTTCAGAAGTTCTTCTCCTCTCTCTTTTGGGGGTTCCGATATCCGCCTTTTGTTGTTGTCCTCTAGTTTGGACTCCATCGATTTTGATTTGTCCTCCCTTCCTACTATATTTTGATGCCGAGCATCCTATTGAATCTCTTGAATTATTTTTTCCCGCTAAGGGGGTCTGGTTTTTATTGATTTCCATTTGGGGGCCAGATCCTTTCCCTGCTGGAGATTTTTTCTTCTTGACTTTTATCCAAGGGCTCTTATTTTTCTCTACTTCTACTGTTTCAGAGTCCTCATTCTATCCTTTAATCTGCTCCTACCTTGAGTCTGATTTAGGAGGTATAGCATTCGAGGCTTCACTACTATTCTATTCTAGCTCTTTCATGTCTATTCTTGATCCTTGGATGCCTAGCTGGGAGTCTCTCCCTTTTGGTGAATCCAGGCTATCTTCCACCCTTGAAATCAGTTAGGGATCTGATTCCTTTGAAAGATCAGTAGTCTCCTTAGGAGAAATGATCTCATGATCCTACATGTTGATATTCAAAAAAGGAAAAGTTGTTTCCTTTTGTACTTATGTTTCTTCCTTCTCCATTTGATGTGATTCCTGCTTCTCCTCTGAATTAGGGCAGGGGATCTTTTGAGCATGGGGTTTTAGAGATTCCCCTTACTTCCTCCACTCCCACTTCTTTGAAGTCTTTGACTCCTGATCTTTCTTCTCCATTGCAATCTTCAGAGGACAATGCTTTGCCCAGTGACCAACCTTTCTATAGGTAACACAAACAAAAGGGGTAGCCTCATATTCTATTTCTTGTCTCCACTTACCAATTTTTGAGTTAAGGGTGATTACTTGAGGTAGTTTAGTGTCTTGCTAGATATTAACACAAATCCTAGCAAACACCTGGCTTGAATGGGCCACTGTCATCGAATCTATCATTAGCAATTCTCCAAATGAACCAACGATGGCCACCAAAATGTCCTCATGCCAATATTCCAAGGGTAAACCAGGCAGTCTTACCCAAACTGGAGCTGAGATAAAGGAACTTTCATTATAATCCAAGTTCATTGACCATTTATGCAGTGATAAAGAGGACTTTCCCATCATCCATGGGCCATCACACAAAACTTTAGACAGATCTTCTCCATTGGAGAACACAAAGGAAAAGAAACCTTTGGGCATAGCCGCAACATCCACTTATCCTTTGAGTTTCCACTTTTGGAGGGTAAAGGCTCTCACCAGATCAATATTTGGTCTAGGACTCGTAAACTTTCCAATCAAAGTAGAAGCCATTATAGAAATAGTATGATCTATGATTTGGTCAAGAATGTTAATACCTAAATCCCCTTTTAATGGACCTCAAACAATATCAACCTTAGGGAAAGAGGATTTTCCAGTTGGTTTGACCCCAAAAAGGCCCGACCATTTTTGTTTACCTCTTTTTGAGTTCTCGCCATGTGAGGAATCTTCTTGTTTTTTTGTTGACCCCTTGCCTTGCTCAGTGGAATCAGCCTTTTCCACCTTTGGTCCCAAGACAGGACCGCTGTCCTTATGGGCTGGGCTAGGCTTGACCCACCAGCACTTTCCCCTTTTTCTGACAAAGGCCTTTCAATGTTGGCATTTGAAACATTCTTAGATACCACATCATTTCTAAGTTCAGGCCTAGAATCCGCAACAAAACCAGGCATAACCAAATTCACGTCTTGCTTCAGATTAAAAAAAATTCTCCCGCTCTTTCTCCCCCCCTCCCTCCCACTCTCGCTCCATTAGAGTAAAAAGCAGAGTTATAAACATAATCCACCATTGTTAAGCTCCTCAAGAAACATGCAAACAAAATGAGGAAGAAAATAATAAAACCCATTTAGGATTTGAAAAAGAGAGAGAATAGAGGAGAAATGAAGAAAAAAGAAATTTCTTTTAGGTGTTGATATTTTCACCCTAATCCTAATTTCAAATTAGGGTTAGGGAAAAAAGGTCAACCCCAATTTGAATTTCAGTTTTTCCCACCTCTTTGTCTTTTGGTAAGAAATTGCTTTTAACAATAAAATATCATTTATCAAATGACTTTAACTTATTTTCCTTAGTGAGAGAAGATATTTTTGTGGGATATGTTTTCATTTTCTACAATCAAACATATTTTTGGAAGTAATTTTAAATTAACTAATTTATAAACCTAATGTGACTTGATTATTTAATGGGAATTCTTTAAGAAATAAAATGTTAAACAATAGGTGTATTAGGAAGGAATTTTTCCTAGTGAGTTAATTTAATGAATGAACTATGGTGGAAATATTAATTGAATTGAAAAGATATAATGAAATATTTTTAAAGGAGAGATAATAATTGAAGTAAAGGCTAAATTTTGGTATTGTTAATTAAAGATTAAATGGACTTTAGAAGAGATTATTGTGTGATTAAGCAAAAAACTTATGTAAGGGAATATTCTTCAATTAATGGGTAAATACTTTATGTAAACCCAAATATGAAGTTTATTGAAGGAATTTTATTTAAATTAAGAAAAAATTTATTTAAGTAAAATTTTAAAGGGATTAGTAACATCTAATAATTGCGTTTAATTATTAATTAAATCAAGGTGATCAAATAGAGTTATCTAGTTAGATAATTTATATTTGGATGAGCACTATAATCCTATAAAGGGGTTGTTAAATTATTGAACCATGTTATTAAAGCATTGACTAGGTACTTAAGTAATTAATTTAAATATCTTTAAAAAGGGATATTTGCTCTTAATTAATTTTATAACCCAACCTAATTATTAGTCTTACAAACCTTAGTATGTGATCTACTGTGCGAGGGATGTTGACAAGTTTGAAAAATGATTTTCATGATTTCCCCTCAACCAGATTTAACCTTTACAAAACTTATCTTGCAACCGTTAATGTCAGGAGGATAATTTTATAACTATATTTTAATATATAAAAAAATTCTATGTGTTTTGCCTTTACAATTTGGGCATGACACTAGGCTCTGATTGGTGGTGTGTCTAAGGGGTGCCATGTGGTAGTAGAGGATTGGAAGGGGGATCTATGTGTGGGCCTTTGAATTTCTATCAGGTGGTTGGTCTCGACTGGGCATGATCAACTGTTTATAGACTAAATGACAAGTGTAGATCTCGACGGCTCAGGCAAGCTAGGTAGCGGGTGAGAACGAGGAGTGGGGGATGTGGGTTTTAATCCCACATTCCCTACGTAGCACAAAAATTGATTTTTAAATAACAATGTGCACAATAGTTAAAGAAACAACAATGTAGGCTTGGTAGTGAAGCTTGATGCCTAGTGAAGCCACTCGGTGCTGGCTGATGTTGATCCCTTGGTGACTTTATTGATGTCGACCAGGGTTGGACTGTGATGTGGCCCGTTGTGTAGGTGAGGATGTAATTTCTCTACTTGCTTATACGACCTTGTTAACCTACAACCTGATTTGACAACCAAAGGCCTAATAGGCCAAATGTTTTCACCAAAATGATATTTTTATGAAAAATAATAAAATACAGATCCAAAAAATAATGATGGAAATGAAAATAATTTTAGATCTGAAATTGGAATTCGCTAAAAACTATTACCAAATTACAGATAGGGCCTTAGGGGTCCAATTTATAAAAAAAATTCTTGAATTTGACTTTTGTCAAAAGTAGACAAATTTATAGTCAAAATTCATAGGAATGGCCACTCAGATGCAATGGTGAGATTCAATCTTGCTCAAGACGCTCCCACAAGTTGTTGATCTTGGATCTGAATCATGACCCTCCAAAAGTTGAAGCAAAATGACTCTCCAATGGCTATGTAGTGAACATTCATATGGCTCTGATACCATGTAATAATTTTCCTAAGGCAATGAATGAAATGCCAAGATCTAGAAGCTCAATAGATATCACAAACAAGAGAGACAAAATGATATGATCAAATGAATAAATCAATAATGACCAAATGATAATGGATATATACAATGTAGATGTGTCTGAATATATAGGCAAGGCATGATAACTAGGAGATATGCAAGTGATAACCTATCAATCACACAAGGTGAAATCACATGTCCACTAAACGTGGATCATCCTCCATTGTACAATGAAGTATGTGCAACAATGAGAGGATGATAATGTGATAAGAGCACTAAAGGTGGATCTCACACATAAAGAGGTGTTAAAGATATCAACTAACTCCACCTCAAGTGAATTTCTCCTACACCATATGCAAAAATGAAGTGCAAAATCCTATGTGTCTACATGATAACTAATATGCAAATGCATTATCCTAAGTAAACTTAAGTAAAGTGTAATTGAACACCAACAATAATGACTAACCATTCATATGATTTCTTTGAATATATCAAACAAAATCAGAATAAAGAGTTAGGTATTCTCCTTGGCAAGAATATATTTGTTGTTGGACAATGCTCATTATATGTTTTAGGCATATTAAAAAAAAAAATTGTTGTTGGGGGTGTATATTAATTTTATAAAATTATTTATAAGAGTGTAAGTTTTTGGTTGAAATCTTTTTAGTTGTGAGTTGAGAATTGAGAATTGAGAATTTAGGGGTGTTCATTTCATCAAAGTTGTTCAGAGTACAATCTCAGCCTCATTCCTTATGAAGTTAGGGCCTTGCACTCACCAAGATTTGATTTCTAGTGGCCTCATTTAAAATCATCTAAATTCACCAATAGATTAAGGACCCATTGATTTTGAAGATATTATTTATTTATTAACATTTCAATATAATTTCAAAATATATCCAAAAAATTGAACTACATATTAACTAACTAATTTGAGACCTTTTCTTTAGACTTTATTTCTAATATTTGTCTCTGTCTTTTAGATTCAATCAAAACATTTCTTTGTGGTGCTATATATTCAATTAGTACTCATGTTAAGCTATACCTTTTATAATTTTGTATGTTAGAGATACTGTTTAAGTCAATTCAATCTTTTCTTAACATATATTTTTCCTTTAGTAGAGAAGTAGAGTTCTTTTTGTAGTTATACAATTTGTAAATTTATACTATATCTTCAAAATCACGATAGATATATTATTAAAATTCATTTTGATTATATATAAAAAAAAACATGAATTACTATCTATATTTCAATTACCGTTTATTAAATTTTCTTAATTAAAATATAATAAAAAATCAATAACTTTTGAAAAAAAAACATAATCCCTAATAACCATAATATCTATAACCAATATCAGAAAAAGTGTAAAAGGGAGCAGCATAGTCCCTAAAAACTTAAACCTAAACTCTCAACTACTCTCCTTCCTTGCATCTATTGAAAGCAATGAGAAAGTTGGTTTAAAACATTCTACCAACCCCTCAAAAACAATCCATAAGAATCAAGGTGAGCATTAAAGACACAATCAGGAGGAAAACATTAAAACTAACATGGTATGTTTGTTTGTTTATGACACCCTAGAATATCGCTGGCTTTAAGAATACCATATATTTGGATCTTCATTTATACAATTGATTTGAAATGATGGTCACCAAAGATCACGGGAAGCAAAGCATAATCTAAAGTGGAGACGGTGTTCATTCAACTCCAAGTCAAAAATGACAAGTGCAATCTGATTCTGTTTGACATTGTGTCAAATGAATGAGTTAGACAAATCAAAATCTTATCTATTTGACTTATATATTAAATAATGAATAAGTTCCACAATTAAAATCTTATCTGTTTGACAATCAAGTTGAATGAATACATGTGTAAACTTCTCCAGCATTGAACATGAAAAAGGAAGTTTCCACGAAAGGAAAATACCAAGTTGAGTAGTGAGAGATAAGGATCAACCATTCATTTGAGTTGTTAGAATATTCGGGATAGAGAAACAATGGAGTTTCCTTCTTTCACTCCACACATGTATTCTACAATTGGTCAGTCTTAACAAAGAATTAAAGACTAGCTAATATATACTCTATATATAATACGCCAAGATGTATCGAGGCGTTGAATTTTTTCAACTTTAATTATCATTAAAGGTGGATGATGAAAAAATTGAACGCCTCGATACATCTCGGCGTATTATATATAGAGTATATATTAGCTAGTAGCAGTCGCAACGCACATAAAATATTGAATAAATTAATTTGATTAGGGTTTTAATTAGGGTTCATATTGAAGGTTAGGGTTTATATCACGATTAGGGTTAGCATTAGGGTTAGGTTTGTTTTTAGATTCTTTATTATGATTAGGGTTAGAGTTTAGTGTTAAGGTTGGGTCTACAATCAGGGTTAGGGTTTAATATCAGTGTGAGAATTATGTTAGGATCGCGATTAGGGTTAGGATTTAGTGTTATATTTTGAGTATGTTAATACAATAAGATTATATAGAGTATATGTTGAGTATGCTAATAAAACTAATACATACTCTGTGATAGGGGTTTTAGAGTTGAGGTGAGGGTTTACATCATGGTTAGGGTTTGGGCTAGTGATAAAGTTGAGTTTACTGTTATTCTTAGGTTGGAGTAATAATTATGGTTAGGGTTTAGTATTAGGGTTAGGGTTAAGGTTTAGATTATGAATATAGTGGGATTAGGGTTAAGGGTTGAGGTTAGGGTTAGGGTTTAATGAATATCGTTTGGATTTTGGTTACTTGGATAGGGTTTTCACAACTGTTGGGGAAGAGGTTATATCTAGAGTTAGGATTAAAAATATTATAAGGGTTAGATTTGAGTTATTTTTAGTGTATAGTTAGGGTTATATTTCCATCATGGTTGAGATTAGGCTTTGTCTTATAAAAAGGGTTAGAGTTAAGGATTAGGGTAAGGACTATGGTTAAAATCAAGGTTTACATCATGAGTAGGGTTAGAGTGAGTGTTTAGGTTAGGCATGGGGTTAGGAATTTATTTGAAGTTTAGGATTATAGTTAGGGTTCGAAGGCCCATGTTATGCTTAGCGTTAGGTTACGATTTAATGTATGGCTCATGCAAGGATTTAAATTCTTATTAGGATAATCTTAAACCATATCTTAATCTTATACATTATGTAAACCCTAATCCTATATTGTAAACCCTAATTTTAACCCTAACCCTAAACCTAACCCTAATTATAATCTTAATCCTAAATGTTAAACCAAGTTTCCACGAAAGGAAAATACCAAGTTGAGTAGTGAGAGATAAGGATCAACCGTTCATTTGAATTGTTAGAATATTCAGGACAGAGAAACAATGGAGTTTCCTTCTTTCACTCCACACATGTATTCTACAATTGGTCAATCTTAACAAAGAATTAAAGAAAAAGGAGTTTGGGATATGGGCTATTGTGGCCTTCATCCCTATAGATGTGACCATGTGTGGTCCTATATTCACAAAACCAAAAGAAAAATCACAGCATGCAACTTTTTGGGAATGAATATAGACATATGATCAGAAAAATTTCAACAACACTACTTTATTCTCATGGGCGTATTCATTATTACAACTTGGCAGAAATGACAACAATATGGAGCAAAGGTATACAGCTCAACATAAAGGCATATCAAGCATCCAAAGATCTTACAATTTTCAACTGGAAGATGATTTTCTAATCTAATAATGATAAAGAAATCAGACATGTGTAGATATGCACATCCATCTATAACAAACCCAACTCTATCTCCAAGTGATTCACTTGTAGATTCACGATAATTTACTTAAAGGGGATTTAGAAAAATGGATTCTAGGGAACATTTCAGTGTTACCCTATCCTTTGACTCCAAGTTGTGATATATTATTGAAAAAAATTAAATTTGAAATAAGTTTAAAAAAATTTACAAATCGAGACATGATCTTGCAATGATAATGTACTAGTATGTTATAACTTTGAAAAAATTTATGAACCGATTCGTGCTTAAATATAAACTTACTATACATAGTAATCTTATGCAAATGTAAGGTTGAGACACTATTTTCTAACAATAGCTACACAAGCAAAGTACCCCATAATAATTAAAAATTTTGTAGCTAATTCATGGATGCAATATGAGTATTTATAAAACTAATTAGAGGGAAATACTTCTAAATGAAAATAATTATAAATATCATGAAACCATTATTTGTTGGTTGGGTAAGTGCACCGAGATGTCGTGCAAAAAAGGGACATAAGTAGCCACTTTTTTTTTCTAAAATCATGTAAACCTGAACTTGGAAGAGAAATTTGACAATTATAAACTCATAATTAGAATATGTGCGAAGAACAAGAATTGTAGTACTTTGAATCTAGTTTCTAAACTACTAATTTTTTTATAAAATGGATAAAATTAAGAAGGTCGAATCCATTGCGCACAAAAATAATTTCTATTTTTTTAAATTAAAAAAAACATATCCTAGTGTCTGTCATGCGTATCAAAAAAAGATATAGCTATATTTATTATTTTGAAAAACCCTTTGGTAGAAAGATAGATAAGAATGATAGCTAGAATTTTTGTATTTTTTGCATTTTTTATAGTTATTGTAATTTTTATGTAAGTTACAAAAAATACAAAAATTATTTAAGTGGGTATTAACGCATCATCAAGTGGGTATTAATACATCATCAAGTGGGTATTTGTAAAACTACCACCATAATTTCACATATCTTCTAAGCTTTCTAACTATATAAAATTTTTTTATTTTTGGACAACATTACCATTGTAAAGTTTAATTTTCTTTATCAGTGTCTCCATAGTTCATCGAGACATATGTGTACCATTTTCTTAATAAATTTTGATATGCTTGAACAAATTTTTTTAAAAATACATATTATTGTTCTACACTTGATTATACACACTTTTAAAAAGCAAAGTTTGCATACTCAATTATTTTTATGTAAGTTACACATTCTTCTTTTTGTTACAGGACCGAGTCTTTCTATCCACATATAAATCATAAATAATTAAAACGAATTAGGATTATTTCTTAAATACACCATCTCAAAGTATAATTCAAACTTATCCATATTTTAGTCAATTTGTAGAAGGTAGGAAGAAAGTGTATATGTGGTCAATTTAAGAAAATCAAATTTTAAAATTTCGAGTTCAAATCTGTGCATGTTGAATTACAATTCAATTTTACACAAGTGAATCTAAACTAAAATAATGAATGATGGCTTTAACAAGTGAATTCAAAGTCTTCAGATGTATAGAAATAAAATACGACCAAAATAAATTTATTTACCAACTTTTACATAGAAAAATACATATGATAATTCATATATGAAAATTAATTAATCACTCTAAATTTGTCAATCTTAACTATTATAATAATTCGCATCAAGAAAAACCTCTCTTTCTAAAAATGATTTTTACATAAAACTAGAAGATATACTAGGATTGAAAATAGAAATAAATCTTTTTATAATCTAAATCCAATTTTTGGATCTACAAATGAAGTGTGCCGCTAGATATAAACTAATCAAACTAATCATAGCTTTTGGATGTCCTAGTGCAGATGATGCCAAAATACTATAATGGACGTTGTTTGCCAAAATACTAGCATATCCCGAACTCCTGTTTTTCTTAATTTATGTTAAGGAGAATATGCCGTCACCATTTCTAGAATACTTTGAAGTGATGGAACGCATGAACTAATTGCTGTATTGGATTTTGTGTCCTGAATATTCCAAGAAATAAGATGAACGGCTGGTCATTATTAAGCACTCTTCAGCTTGGGATTTTCCTTTGGTGTCGTCTTCCCTTTTCATGTTCAATGGTGGAGAGTAAACAGAAGATTTTAAGTGTGTCGTATTCATTCAAACAGAATCAGATTGCACTTATTATTTTTGGCTTGGAGATAAATGAGCACCGTCTCCACTTCAATATGTAATTTACTATTCATTATTACAACTTGGAACAAATGACAAAAATATGGAGCAAAGGTATGCAACTCAACATAAAGGCATACCGGGCATCCAAAGATCTTAACTAATAGATTATTTTCTAATCCAATAATGATAAAGAAATCAGATATGTGTAGGTATACACATCAATCTATAACAAACTCAACTCTATCTCCAAGTGATTAAGGACAATCTCCCATGTTTGCACATTCTTCTAGATTCACAATAATTTACTTAAGGGGATTAAACAAATATATTGGATTCTAGGGAACATGTTTCAGTGTTATCCTAACAAATATATTGGATTCTAGGGAACATGTTTCAGTGTTATCCTATATATCCAAGGGAATTTATTGACCCCAAGTTGTGGTTTATTATTGAAAAAAATTAATTTGAAATAAAGTTGAAAAAATATATAATAGATTTTGAGCCTAAGTGAGAAGTCTCTATATCCTTGATATAAGAAAGTAATCATAAGCCCATGTTGTTCAGACAAGATAAATCAAGAAACATTAATACAACCTCAATCAAATATTAATATGTCAATAGATAACCTTCCACAAATCATTTGGATCATACCCAAGGAAACACATCTCCAACTCATGATGCCTTAATATAAATTTGCATAAAGAGAAAATAGTGAGAAGAAAGTATAAGAAAGAAAAATATTATTTTGGTTGATGCAAGACTTTTGATGAGTTATAGATGCCCTTACATCAAATAACCAATGTAGCAATTATAATTTCTTAGTGCTCACAAATAAGGGTCCACTTTCAGTTTTCAAACTAGTAATTCACCATTACCTCATCTAACTTTGAGTTGAAGAGTAGGATAGAGATTTAATTTATTCTAGTATTGGTGACTCTTATGTTCCCTTCCCCATCCTTTGTAGAACAAAGATATTCTTGATTTATCCAAGCTTATTATTACTTTTGAGCCTAGTTCTTTAATTGGATATCCTTTATATAGCCTCATGTAGATGTTAGGAATCCTAGAAGATGATTAATTACAACGCCGCTTCTCTTATACATTATGTAATTTTCCAAAGATAAAAAATCAAATTCTCTAATAAAATACATCATGACTTACAAAAACATTTCATAAAATTTAACTTTGTGGATGATAAGTTGTTCTCCTTCAAACAAACTTAGAAGGTTTTTTCTCCTTCCATAGTCATACCACTACATACTCCATAAATCGGCCTCCACTAAGTTGTTCTCCTTCAACTTAGAGAGAGAGGTGTTATTGGGTTTTCCTATAGTGGGAGCTTTTATGTTTTTTTTTTCTTTTGTAGATTAAATATAGTGATAGAGATCATGAGAAACAAGCCTCATGCAAAGATCAAGAATGCTAATGGCATGGACTATAGATTTTATAAGTTTAAATTTCTCTCCTAGAAGAAAAGGATCAATTTATAGCAATAAAAAATGAGAGAAAACCTAGAATATATAGAATCTAGATTAAGGAAGGGTTGATAAAAGAGTCAAAGATAATAGTATGTTATGTCTTTTATTCATCTTGTCTAGTTGAATGTTTTTAATGAATCTACAACATTTAAGTTGAAAATAATAGGTGAAATATATCAAAAAAAGAGTCTCATTAGTAAATTGCATCTTAAAAGGAAATTATATTAATTAAAAATGAAAAGAGATTCTATGCAAATAATTTGAGGTTTTTCATTTCAATCTTGAGTCACTTATAATATATTAATATAACGTTCAGGAATAGAATAAATTTATTTATTTTACTAGTTTTATTACTACTTGGTTCTTGAGGTAATTTTATCATTTCTCTTACTAGTTCTACAATAGATCCAATCTTGTATGTCTTTGTTGATATCTTTCTTGTAGAAGACATTTGAAGAAAGTCAAATCATGATCTTTCAAAGAAGGCATTAAATGTGAGAGGAATACTAAAGGAAAAGAAGGTCAAGATAAGTCTAAAGATATATCTAAATCTAAGGGTGAATTAAAAACCCCTAGTAAGATTAGGTTGGTTGAGCCCCTTTCCTCCTATGATTGTATTCCCTTGCCCCGTAGAATATATTTCTATTCTTTCTTGGTATTGATAAGACTCGGTCAAGTTCACCGATCCTTTTCTAGATCATCGTAGTTGTTCTCCATCACTAGGTTGTTGGAGGAGATGTTTGAATTGTGGTAAGTGGGGCCATCTTAAAAATAAATGTGGAAATAAAAATTAAATGTTGATTTCTTTATATACAATGTTAGATTAATTAAGATATCACCTAATTAATTATCTAATTAGGCCCCTTATTAATTTATTCACTTAAGATAAAATTAGGAGTGTTTTTTCTTTTACTTGATTAGGCTAATAATAGTTTATGTTATTGTGGAGAAGGGGATCCACCACCATTGATATTGATAAGACCCCATGTATGGAATTGACCCTTGTACCATCTCACTTCTACTATCACTCTAGTGACTAGAGTGATCAAGAAGAAATAGATAAATATTAAGACTGAAATTAAATGCATAATTAAGAAATTGAGTTAAATAAGCTAGGCTAATAGATAAAAATATTTCAATTACTAGAAATGAAATGAGCTAACTACCAAGATTAACTTCCTAGATCTTTTTAGTATTATAAGGTACTGAGAGGGGGGGTGAATCAGTGAAACCATAATTTTGAAAATTTTAATAATAATTTTCCACAATAACCAACATGTAAATAATAATATAGCAATGAATCATAACACATAAAGCATTCACATACAATGAACACAATACACAAGATTTTTCTTGTGGAAACCCTTGTTAGAGGGAGAAAACCACATGTGGGAATGATGCCCACAAATCTCACTAGTGTACTAATGAAATCTTCCTTGTTGGGAGAAATTAAAACCCTTCTAAGGTTATACTTGGTTAATAGTATCAATAGCTCGGTTAAGAACTACATCAGTCTTGTTAAAGACTACCCAGTCAAGGGATTTCAAAAATCTAATTAAAGAGCTACCTAGTTAAATAATTTTGATCTTTAGATCCTATTAAAGATCCTTATCACCCTATTAGAAGTGACCCTATCAAGGGATTTAGATCAAAAACCTTCTAGAGTCTTCCTTGAGTATAAGAACTCAAATGTATGATATGAGATTAGCACTAAACTGCCATACAAATCCAATTCTCTTCTCAATTGTGCTTCTCTAAACACTTTAGTACCATTACACTTCCTTCAACAATCTCTGTCAATCATCACATACCATCACAACAACATTCATTACAATTTTCATAATCATTTATACACTTATTCTAAGTCAATACTAGAACCCTAAAATGTTTTACAAGTCTGCATAAAAATATAACTTAACACATGAGAAAGCATGCAAAAACCAAAATTCATCATCCTTTATGTCGGTCCAAAACACTAAATCTCAAAAAAATGTTGGCCTAACACTTACATTTGACTACAACACCAATCTAACCAAATGTATTAACTGGTACACTATTCTTCCTATCTGTGCCGTTTCAATCCTCAATAACTCACTCAATTCTTCAAACTAACTAATGTGATCATAGATGTGGCTCAATATACCTCTATATATCATGTCTTTATGATCACACACCTTATATCGATCTCCAAATCCATATCTGTTCACCTATACCTTGCATATTGTCTTCTTACTAGTTGACTGAACACTTAGTTGATTTGCCAATTTGATCCTTCAACACTATCAGTAAATTTGATCTCCTGTCATCAATATATTAGGTTTCTAGAAATTATAACATAACAATACAATCATGTGACTAAAACACATATCATCTACTTCAAAATGCCAATAATCTCCCCCTTTTTCATTGCTAGAAATATAGGGAAAAATGAAAAATTTACTAAGTGTCAAAAACTATACATAACTCTCCCTATGCTATACATAATACTACTCTCCCCCTTTGACAATAATGAAAAATTATTATACCTGTATAGATGATTCAAGATGGAGAGGGAGCGAGTAGGAGGAGGAGAGAGCGAAAGAGCAGGAAAAAAAAAATTGAATTCCTGACAGGATGGGAAGCAGGATGATCTTGGTCGGGAGGTAGATTCTGATCCTGTACCAAGATTTACGGAGGTCACTGAGAAAGTAGCAGAAGAAAAGACTATTTTACCCATGTTAGACAATGGGGAAAGAGCTGGTGGGTCTAGCTTGGCCCATCCGAGTAAGGACAGTGGACCTGTCTTGGGACCAGAGGAAGAAAAAGGGGAAAAAGCTGGTCCTTCTAAGAAAAGGGTCAACAAAATAGCTAGAAGATCTTTCACATGGGGGGAACTCATTACGAGGTAAGGGGAAATGGAGTTGTCTTTTTGGGATAAAACTAACTGGGAAATCTTCCTTCCCAAAGATTGATATAGCTTCAGATCTAAATAAAGGTGTGATAGGTTTGAATATTCTTGATCAAATCATAGATCATACTATTTCTAGAATGGCCTCAACTCTGATAGGAAATTTTATGGGCCATAGGCTGAATATAGATCTGGTGAGAGCTTTTACGCTCCAAAAATGGAAGCTCAAAGGGTAGGTGGATGTTGCTGCTATGTCGAAAGGTTTTTTCTCTTTTTTATTCTCTAATGGGGAGGATCTTTCAAAAGTGTTGACGGAAGGTCCTTGGATGTGGGGAAAATTTTCTTTATCTTTGCAGAAATGGACAACAAACCTGGATTACAATGAGAATTTATTTGTCTATGCTCCTGTATGGGTTAGAATTCCAGGTCTCCCTCTTGATTATTGGCATGAGGATATATTGGTGGCGATGGTTGAGTCCTTTGGTGAACTGGTGACTATTGATCTGATGACTGTAGCCCGAACTAGACAAGTATATGCGAGGATTTGTGTCAATATCCAGCATGATACTGACCTACCTCAAGTCATTAATTTGAACTTGAAAGTGGGTAAATGGACCCAAGAAATAGAATATGAATCCACCCCTTTTGTGTGTCTAACTTGTAGAAAAGTTGGTCATTGGGCAAAAATTTGTCCCTTGAAGATAGCTACAGAGAAGAAAGACCAAGAGTCTAAAATGTCAAAGAAATGGGAATGGAGGAAAAAAAAGGAGAAATGCAAAATCCCCTAGAGAATAAGAGCTCAAACTTAAACTCAGATGAGTAGCAGGCCGACCAACCAAAAGGGTCAAAAGAGATAGAAGGGCCTAAGAAAGCAGGCTCCCCTTCTGATGAAAATAAAATGTAGGAAAATAATATCTCAGTTACCTCTTCAGAGAAAACTCGTGACACCCCTTTAGAGTCTTATCCTCTGATGGCTTCAAGGGTTGAGGATAGCCTGTATATTTCATAGGAAAGGGTGAACTACCAAAGTCCGCAAAAGGTTTCTGAAACTCAGTATGTGCTAGATCAAATCAGTAGTGAAGCATCGAATGCTAATTTGTTAGAACCTGACTCAAAGAATGATAGATCAAATGAACAGTACGAGGACTCTGAAACTGTGGAAGTAGAGAACAAAAGTCCTTGGATCAGTGTGAAAAAAAATTAATAGATCTCCTGCAGGTGTGGGTTTAGGGTCTCAACCTAGAAGAGAAAACATGAAGGATCTGACCCTTGCAATAGGAACAAATAGTGCTAAGGTAACACATGGAGGCTCGACTTATAAATCAAACAAAAAGGGGGTCAAATCAAACCTAGAGGAGTTAAGACTAGAGGACAATAGTAAAAGGCAGATACAAGAACACCTAAAAGAGAAAGGGGTAGAGCTTCTGAGAAGGACCAGAGAGAACAAGAAGCTAAACAGAACATAGCGGATGGTAGACAATGTACCATCGATCAGGTCTGTCCTCCAAATTTTTAATGAATATTTTATCTTGGAACATTAGAGGTCTCAATAGTCTGCATAAACAAGAAGTTATTAGGAACCTTGTTAGAGATTCTAAGCTTGATATTTTTCTTATTCACGAAACTAAAATGGTTAAAGATAAGATTGTTAAAATTAATTTTCTAAAGAATGGGGATAAGTTTAGTAGTGATGTTGATGAGGCTTTTGGAGGTTTGGCCATTTTTTGGAATACCAAAAGCTTCACTTGTGATCTATTGAAAGAAAACAAGAACTTCCTGGCAGTTAAAGTTAGCAGTATCAAGGACAACTTTTCCTGGACTCTGATTAATGTGTATGCCCCAAATACTAAAACTGGTCATCTTAATCTCTGGAAAAGGCTTCATGACATAAGAAAGGATTACCCAGATGATAACTCAATGATGATGGGAGACTTCAATACTCCCTTGAAAGAAGCTGAAAAGAAAGGAGGGAACAATACCCAAGTGGAAAGTAGGGTAGATTTTATGGATTTCATATCTAATGAAGGTATGCTGGATGTTGACCTCAAAGGAATTGATTATACATGGACTAATAGAAGAGTGGGAGTGGAGCTCATCCAGGTCAAGCTTGATAGAGTCCTTGTCTCTCATGGTTGGATTGCTAATTTTTCTTGCTCTCTTTTTGCTCTTAACCGCATCGGGTCGAATCACTACCCTATTTCCTTTATCGCTAATTCCTTCAAAGGAAAAGGAAATACTCCCTTCAGAATGGAAAAAATGTGGTTGACTCACCCTGACTTCAAAAATAAAATAAAGGAGTGGTGGAGTATTAAAATAGAAGGAAAGGCAATGTTCCAGGTGGCAAAAAAAATGGCGAATATCAAATCCAAAGTTAGACAATGGAATAAGAATGTCTTTGGAGATATATTCCAAACTAAAAGAAAAATTCAAATGGACCTTAAAGAAATTCAAGATAAGATACAGAGTATAGGGTTGACTAAAGAAACTAGAAAAGAAGAAAATATTATCCTTGTTGATTACCGTAATATCATATCTAAAGAGGAAACATTTTGGAGACAGAGATCTAGGTCTCTTTGGCTGAAAGCAGGTGACAGAAATACCAAATTCTTCCATTTAACAATGATGAAACACAAGGCTATGAATAGAATCAACTCTTTGATTACCCAAAGGGGCACTCTTAATAAAGAGGAAGAGATAAGGAAAGATATGATGGGTTATTTTTCTTCGATCCTTTCTAGAGAACAAGGTCTCAATCATGATGATCAGAATTATTTGTTGAGCTCCATTCCCATGCTGTTGGAGGCTGAGGACAATATCTTTCTTAAATCTATACCTTCAAAGGAGTAAATTATTAAGGCTATCCAGTCCTTTGAAGGTGAAAAATCCCCTGGGCCGGATGGCTTTCAAATGTTATTCTTTCAACACTTTTGGGAAATAATTGGAGAAGATATATGTGGTGCTGTGAAAGAATTCTATGGTTCTAAAGCTATGCTTAAAGAGCTCAACTCCACCTTCATAGCTTTGATACCCAAAAAACTAGGAGCTAATACGGATGACATCTGTAGACCTATTAGTCTTTGTAACTCTTTGTATAAGATCACATCTAAAGTTATGACTTCTAGGATTCTCAAGATCCTCCCTCGTCTCATTTCCCCCAATAAAATGGTTTTGTGTTGGGGCGTCAAATCCTGGATTCGATTATGGTTGTTCATGAGAATATTCATTCATTGGAAAAATTGAGGAAACAGGGGTTCCTTATGAAACTAGACCTATCAAAAGCCTATGATAGAGTCGATTGGGAGTTTCTTATGAAAATTATTCAAGCGTTTGGTTTTGATGAGGGAGTGATTAAAATTATAATGCAACTTGTTACTACTATTTCTTCATTGGTGATTGTGAATGGGGGATCCTCTCCTTTCTTTAGACCTTCTAGAGGGTTATGTCAAGGTGATCCTATATCACCTATCCTTTTTGCTATCATGGCAGAAAGTCTTGGGAGATTCCTTTCCCTTCAGGTGTCTCAAGGTTTGATTTCAGGTTTACATCCGACCTCTAGAGAGATTGTCTCCTCGCATGAACAATTTTTTGATGATATGATTTTAATGGGAGAATCTACTATTAAAGAGGAAAGGAATATGAAAAAGGCATTAAATGTGTATGCTAATGCGACAAGTCAACTAATAAATTGGGAGAAGAGTGCCCTATTTTTATTCAATACTCCTAAAGCTAGAATGAATAGAATCTCTGCTATCCTTGGGTGCAAGATGGGAAGCCTCCTGACCACCTATCTTGGTATGTCATTGTGCTTGAAACCAGAGGCTAATTTCTAGAATGAAATCCTCAACAGATTTCAATCAAAATTGGTGGGTTGGAAAGGGGCGATTCTCAATCAAGCTAGGAAAGTTCAATTGCTGAAGGCTACTTTGCAAAATCTTCTGGTCTACGCCCTTAGCTTGTTCAAAATACCTCAAATTTTTTTTGATTTAATAGAGAAGATCCAAAAAAGGTTCCTATGGTCTGGAGTGGAAGAGAAAAAGAGACTCAGCCTTGTGGCATGGGAGAATGTTTGTAAGGCCAAAAAGATGGGGGGTCTAGGAATAAGGAGCATAAATAATACCATCTCCTAGCAAAGCAATGTTGGAGAATCTTTGAAGATGAGAAAGAATGGAATATGATAATGAAAAGGAAATATCATCTTAGTAATCTTGCAGGAATGCTCCAAACTCAAAATGATATCCAGGGATCTTTTTTCTGGAATAGTATAAGTAAAGGCAAGAATCTCTTAAGAAAAGGTGCTATTTGGAAGCTGGGAAATAGCAGAAAAATTCTTTTTTGGAATGATAAATGGATGTCAGAGAAGCCTCTTATAGAGAATGAAGATTGGGGGAATGCTATTCAAGATTGTAAAGATACTATAGGAGAATTTGTTGGTGATTACTAGAAAAATGAAGAGTGGATAAACCTTGGGCTGAAGGATATCAAATTTAAAGAAGTGAATAAACAACTAAATAATTGGTTTATTAGAGAAAATGAGGTTGATAAACTTATTTGGGGTCCGATGACTTCTGGAAAGTTCTCGGTTGCTTTCACTTCATTGCTTCTCCTCCCTAATGAGGCTCAGCCTTTGTGGGTGTAGGTATGGAATAAGGACCTTAACCCTAAAATTAACATGTTCTTCTAGCTGCTTGTACAAAACAAAATTCTCACACAGGACAACCTTTTGAGAAGAGGGTTTCAAATGCCAAATAGATGTACCCCGTGTTGTCAAGAAGCTGAGAATTGCAATCATCTTATGATATATTGCTCTTTCACTAGAGAGGTGTGGGACACTACTATGTCTTCCCTTGAGCTCAATTGGGTGAAACCTAACTCTATCCAGGAGTTTTTCCAGCGGTGGTAGAGTCCTTTCAATGACAAAAATGCTAGGAATATTTGGAAAATTGTCTTTCCCCACTTTACTTGGCTTATCTGGAAGGAGAGGAATAATAGAATCTTTAGAGAGAAAAAGGCCCCTCCTTCTGTGGTTGCTAGCTCCGTAACTAGAAGTATAATGGAAAACTTTAGAAGCATGGGAAGGAAAGACAGTAGTCTTTGGGATCCTCAACCTAAGAAGGACAATATTATCTCATGGGAGAGACTAAAGAAGAGCCAGAATTAGAATCCTAGAGATAATGTTATGTGGACCGCCCCTCCCTATGGATGGTTTAAAGGGAACTTTGATGGCTCGGTGAAGGGAAATCCTAGAAGGGTTGGAGGTGGAGGGATTATAAGAGATACTGCTGGAAACTGTTTAGGAGTGATTGTTGTCCTGCTGGGAATCTAAACTAGCCATGTGGTGGAGGCTGAAGCTGCTCTTTATTTGGTTATGATGGTGAAAGATTTGGGATGCATGAAATTATGGCTGGAAGGGGATTCACTAAATATAATCAATGCTATAAAAGGGAAGTCTAACAGTTCTTGGAAAATAGAACACATCATTAACAAAATAAATTTTTTAATGAATTCCTTTGAAGAAATCCATGTCACTCATGTTTATCATGAAGGCAATAAACCAACGGACAGGTTGGCTAATGACGATACCTTGTGTGACATCACCCAAAAGTGGAGAGGGGAAGCGAATCTCAAGAGTGAGATTTCAAGTCTAATCAACTATGACAAGATTAATCACCATGAAGGAAAAATCACTTAACTTAATGATGACAAGGACAAATCATTTACCGAGGAGGTTTGCATGTAAGGTGAAGTGTGGAAACTTTACTTTGCAAATAATAAGGCATGGATAATGGGTTATTATCGATAACCAAAAAAGCATTGTTAACCAGAGAAGTAAGGTAGAGATATCTAGTAAGAAGCCGAACCAGCACATGAAAAACTAGAAAATTATGGGAGGTGGTCTGAAGAGGGAGGAACCTTCCGACTGTGACAAATGGAGACAGGATAGAAAAGTATGGAAGAAGCTGAAGAAAGGGGGGGTCACTCAATTTATGAAGAAGCTTCACAAGCATGACAAATAGATCATGTCTTTGTTTATGGAAGGCTGGAATAATGGTAAGGTGCTTCTTTGGGGAAAATCCTTAACGCTTACTATTTCTAGCTTAGCTGATATTACTAGTTTACCTGTCAAAGGTACCCATTTTCATAGAGGCAATCATAGGCTAGGAACTAAAGCCTTTTCTATTTTTCCCAAAACTGATGATGAGAAAGCCCTTATGACTAAGGGGAAAGGTGACTATGTGGATATTACTAATATTGATGAATTTTGGGCTAAAATTTTGAAGGCCATGATAGAATATTTCACTCTGGACGGGCAATATTCCAAAATCTACAATTTCCATTTTGTGTTTGCTAACCACTTCAAGCATAAAAGGAGAATTTCTTTCCCTTACTATCTTTTGAGTTCTTTGAATAGCAACATTACAAGACATAGGAAAAAGGCTTCTAACCCTATGCTGCATGAGGGCTTGATCCTTCTTATTTTTGAGCACATCAGGGACAACATTCTAGACCCTATCCCTAAAAGGATCATGGGAAAAAGAAAGGTGAAGATTGAGGAGGAGATAGAAACTGAGACTAGTAAGAAGAGAAAGAAAAATAAGGGAAAACCTCTTGTTGCTACTGGTGACAAAGATATCAAAGAGGAGGAGTTAGAGAATAAACATCAAACTAGAGGAAAGGGTATTCTTGAGGAAGACGATGAGAAGGATTTCGATGAAGAAGAGATAAACAATGAGAATGAGAAAGAGGAAGAGCATGGAAAAGATCAGGAAGAGGAAATGAATGATTGGCTGGATGAGGGGAATGATGATAAAGAGGAGATTAGCCAGGAAGATGGAGAAGAAAAGGAGGAAGTGGAAGAGGAAGAGGAAGGAACCCAAGTTTACTCTTCTGATGAAGTTATGAAAGATTCCCCTGATTATAATGAGGGTGTTGAGAAAAAGGATGAAGGCACTCAGTCCATGGAGACTGATATTTCTTCTTAGAATACCCTTGTGGAAGAAAAAATGATCAGTGTTATGCTAGATATCGGGGATGGTAAAACCAGAGAGGAGGAAAATAAAGATGAAGAAGGTTTTTCTAAGGGAATTATGGGTGGACAAGAGAATGATGGTAAGGAGGCTGGTAATACTCCTTCTGCTAGTGATACTGGCGAGGACACCTTGAAAAGAGGGAAGGAAGGTAAGGATGAGATGACTATGCTAGAGATCATCAAAAACAAAGAGGAACCTGTTAGTCTTCAAAGGGAAGATTCTGTGTAGAAGGAGAAGAACAATATGGAGATTCAAGACAAGAACGGGGACTGGAAAAAGGAAATGTAGGAAATGAAAATCCATATCCAGGATATGGAAAAAACTATGAAAAACATGAATACTAAGCTGGGAAAAATGGAAAGTAAGGTTTTTGATAAGGTTAAAAATAAAAATACTAATGAGGATGGAACTGCTGAGATGAGCAAGAAGGTTAAAAAAAAGATGGAAGAATTAGAAACCAAAATCAGCAACCATGATAGTATGATAAAAGGTGTTCTAAACCACAGCAACAAGGGTCTGAAGGTGACCATTATGAATCTGAAAATGTTGCATAACTACCTGGATAGGAACATGCTAGAAAGAACCACTATCACCATCGATGAGGATGCTAACAACACTAGGCCGAGGATGAGAACTAGAGGGTGCACCCACATAAAGGTCCTTGAAAAACCTAAAGAGCTGAAGGAGTTACAAGAAACTATCCAGAAGATGGAAGACCTCCAGAAGAAGTCTGAGGAGATGATAATAGTTAATTAGCTTGTTCTTGCTGGTAGTTGTTTTGTTGTTGGTTTTTTCCTTAGTTTCCACTTTTGAACTATTCGGCTGTTGTTTTCCAACAGGTGTTTCATTTTGTGAACTTTAATGCTCTATCTTTATGTTGTTTTGTACTTTGGTTTCAGGTCCATGTAAAACCTGCTTTTACCTTAATAAAAAACAATGACAAAGGATTACAATGATATGAAAAAAGAAAATAATTATTTATCAAGAGTAGCATAACCTATTACATTCTATTGAAAATCTCATTGGATGTAGTCTACAAAAATTTCCAATCACTGATGGATGACTTGCCCAGATTATCCATAATAAGTATTTGTCCATGAAGAGAAAATGATAATTCTTCAAATTCATCAATTGTGCTCAAAATTCAAGGTGTTAAGGATTTATCAACTTCCTTCACATTTTTTTTAAAGATATCCATCTTAGAAATCAACACACTCTAAAATTCAATCAAGTTTTTGATCCTTTTATCCTGCCCATCCTTGTATTTCTTAAATTTCTGATGTATCTTTCCCATCTCAACTCCAAAAGATGTTGCATTCCCATGAATAGGATCAAAGTTTAATGTCAAAAATCTTAGCTCATGTTGAGCTTTACTCTTTTTCCTTTCAAGATCCTTCAATAAATGGGAAAAATTAGAAATGCACTTCAAAGTCTTACCTCCTTCTAGCAATGCATCCTTCAGCCAGTTCACAACCAATGTAATAGTGTTCTCGTCTTCAACAATGGACTGTGCTAACTTATCTAGTCTCTACTTCACATATTCCTTTTATTATCTAGCAATAGAAGTATTCTCCAAAATTTTCATCTCATCACTGGTAGCAGTGACTAGATGTACTAATTGCTCCATTGGAGTAGCCTTCTCATCATATTTCACTTCAGGCATTAGATCAAAGAGTATATCTGTCACCATAAGGACCACTTGTGCTTCCTACTTGATCTTATCCTTCTTATCCTTAGAAAATATTTCCATTGCAAAATTTATCTTTTCTTCAAGACTCATTATGCTCAAATCTACTTGTCCTTTGATCGGTAAATCATCCTCATCAATACTCATTTTGGACAGTGAGGGATGAGTTTCTTTTTCTTGTTCTTTATATGTAAGTACCTCCTCTTGTTTTATTTGCATCACATCATCTATATCCTCCTTTTCTTTCACTTTATCTATCTACTAATCATTTGTAGGAGTTTTACCTTGTTCACCATTAGTCATAGCCTAATTGGTACCAATTTTTGTTGGTTCTTCTTCCTTTTTCTCCTTAGTTCATCTTGAGTATCCATAGTCTCATCATGTGTTGGCATAACTGATGCTAACTGATGAAGTGATTATTGGTGTTGCAATGAGATAGATTTAATTTTATATGGATCAATTATTGAGTTGTCATTGATGTCCAGTATTGACCTAGTGTTGCTAGTATGTTGCTAAGTATATGAATGATGATCAGAGTGTTTTGGTGTATTTCAGTTGTAGTGATTCATATGGGAAAGTTAGTGATGTCTTAGAATCTTAAGTGCATGACCACTGTTGTTGATATTGATCGGTGAGTTAGTTATGATCAGAGGAAGGATAACATTGTAGCTTCTAGAACAATTAGTGACATGCAATATGTGATTTGTGTGGTTTGTCAAATCTGTGTTATGTCTTGTAATGTGTTTACAGGATATGGTTGTTGATAGTGTTTGGATGCTATGGTTTCAATCGCAACTATATTGGATGACAGGAGAGGAAGTCAGAAGATTGAAGAACATAGTCATAATTGTTAAATAGGTTGAAGTGATCAAGGCTAAGTCAGGCATGATCTGATGATGTGTATGAAATATCAAAGGTGATGACCTAAAATTACATTATTTGATGCTAGAATGTGGAGAAGATTCAAGAATATGGAAATGTGTAGTCAAAATGTGTTTGACTCCTAGACTCAAATTTCTATGTAAATCATTGTGATGGCCAACATGGTAAAGGAAATTTATTGTATACATTTAATATTTTTGTATGATGTGTTGAATTTAACAAAGAATATTGAAAGTTAAATTAGAATTTTTTTAGGGAAATCCTAAAGCGGTGGAAAACCTAAGGGCTTGATGAACAGTATATAAAGGATGAAGTTGATAGTTATGAGTGTTGATCATGTGTGATGCAAGTGCAGTGTAAGTTTCAAGTTGTGATCTAGCCAATGAAGAGACAAGTATGGTGAGAAGACATTTTGTGCTTAAGTGGATATGATCAAGCAAAGCTAGTGCTATTTTATAGATCATTGTTCATGTTTTTCCCTAATAGTTACAATAGTTAAAATCCCTAACAAGGTGGATCTTAGCAGGTCCCTATTGTAAATCCTCTAACAAGGTGGCACATTAGCTTGTGTTTTAAGTCCTATAACAAGGCTACTCTTGACAGAGTAAAGTTTTTAATGGACCTAAAGGTAAATTCATTAACCAGGTAGCACCTAATAGTACTTTTATAAAACTCCTAATAGGGTTAAGCTCCTCACTAGGTGTACTTTAGAAAGGTACATCATTTAGTGGGTATCAATCCCCACCGTGGTTTTTTCTCAATTTGGGTTTCCACTAGATAAATATGTGTCAAGTGTTTCATTATTTTGTGGATGTGTTTATGGTTAATATTTTCATTTGATATCATTAAAGAATAAACTTATAAATTTAATGGTAAAGTTTAAAGTGTCAAAATTTGGATAACTGATAGATTATTGATTCACCCCTCCCCTCTCAGTAATATGATCTTAGTATTAACATCTTGTACCTACATAGTTGGAATATCAATTGAATAATATGTTTCATTTTTTAGTTCCTCTAGTGTGACCTTCACACCATCAATTGTAAATCCTTCATCTATTTGGTAACCACTGGATCATCTTCTTGTTCCTTTACTAGTTCCTCTTCATCATTTTCATCTTTAAAAATTCCCAAGTACTTCATCAGGATCACTTTAGTTTCATCCTAAACACTAAGAGATTCACCACATAATAGTCTTGTTAATCTCATCTTTGTTTTTAAGAGTGGCCTTGTCTTTTCAAGTATATTCTTCATTTCTTCTTCTGACATTTCCAATTTAAGTTGTCGTAAAATATACTAAATCAACTCCTTATCCTATCTAATAGTAGTATGCCACCTAGAATCAAGTATATTATACAAGAAAGTGGGTATTTGTCCTTTTGATTCCATCAAAGTTTTTCTAATATTTTTCAAAACATATCCATACTTTTCTTGTTCCTCCTTTCCAAATTTATCATAAAACTTGTTCACTCCAGCAAGTATACCCCACTTTCTCACTTTATTGAGAATCTTATCAATAGAAACTAACAATTTGAAGTCTATATCAGACGTAACTAACTTAGTGGTGGGGGAACCTACCACCATAGACTTCTTACCTTGATATTTGAGTTCCTTCTTCTCTTCTTATTTTTTTCATTCAGCTTCTTCATGTTCTTTTTTGTATCCCTTAGCTTCTTATTTCTTTCTCTTTCCAACAAATTTCATAGAAGTAGCCTCCTTGGATTTTGTAGGCTCATATTATGTCTTCTCGAGTGGTCTATTGACTAGAATCTTCACTGACATTGTTTTCTCCTTATTTATTGTAGTAGCACTTCTTATTTTCTGACCAGTTGAGGCACTATTAGTTGCACTAACACTTTCAACATCTTTATCTCCTATTGTACCCAATATGCTAGCTTTCTCTACAACATGTTTGGCTCTAGCCTTATCAATTTTTTCTTTAGTGAAGCTATTTTGAATCATAAACTATTCAACTTCTTTTCTCACTTTCTTCTCAATAACTGGTTTCATCAAGTAATTATGCACTTAGAGTGACTTATCTTCAAATGTCCCAAACCTTGGAGTCTTGGGATCTACCGGTTGTGCTAACAAGTTCTCTGTATACATGGTCAAAATATCTCTTTCTACCTCATAGCCCATAGGCATCACCCATGAGGTCCTTGGCTCAACTACTTCCATCTGACAAGTGTTAGTACCAACCATGAAGAAAATGGTATCCTTGTACTTATCAACAATTTTAGAAGATATCCTCTCCTTTTCATGCATCATCTTCTAAAATTCCTTGAAATATCCCCAAACCTTTCCAATGAAATCACTTCCTAAGATTTTGATACTGTTATTAATCTGAATATAGGATGGAGTACCTCTATTCCATGCAATATCACCAATATCGGGGAGCATATTTTAGAAATATAAGAATAAACACATAATTACCTATCCATACTTGACTTTCTGTCTCTTATTCTTTTTTATCTTCTCCAGATTCAACATTAGCTACTCTCTCATTTCTTTAGCCAGATTGTAGGTAGTGTTTTCCTTGATCATCTTATATGTTGTATGAATAGCACCATCATGTATGCTATTCAATCAACTAAAATGGTAGACCTTGTAACCAATAACCATAGATGCATACTTCACCTCTTTATTTTTAATGTCATTCATGGTCATTGCATGACCATCCCACTTAGATTTAGTCAAATTGATCACTTCTTCTTTGGGTATAGTGCATAGAATAGGTACATCACTGGTTGAACATAGACCAGTTATAGCATGAATTTATTCTTTTGTAATTTTATTTGATCAATCCAGCCACATGAAATGATCATCAATTCTACTCAAAACATATCTAGTCTGATCCTCTTCAAAATCATCAGGATAAATGAATGCATGATGAAATCCTTTATCTTCTATGCATTTGTGTTCATCTTTCACCACTAACCTATCATCACACAACTTCTTATACTATTCAAAAATTGATCTTGATCTTAAATCTTCTAATTTTTAATGAATGTAAGCTCTAACATCCTCAATGTGCAGAACACCATAGGACACACTAGTTTGGGCACCCAATGGGTCATTTTCCATCAGTTTGAATGGGGTATTTTAAAATATGGTCTAGTTCTGTTAGTTATATCTATAAAATTAGGAGTAGCCATCCTATCTTTCAACCACAAGTGCAGATAACAAATAAATACCTCAAACTATTCACAACTAGGGTTCTTGCCAAAAAAATGACAACAACCAATAATTAATCAGTTTTCTCTTTCACATCACCACAAAAAATTTCTTATTATCTCTTGGATCTCTGTAAATAGCTCAAACAAAGATTATTTAGTTCCACAATAACTTTCAAAATGTGCAAGGTGAGATATGAAATCCAAAAATGCCTTTTTATCTACTTTCGCACATGTAATAAATGCATTAACTGATAGAACATACCTTTTTCAGAAATTGATCCAAAAGTTCATTGTCAATGACCAAAAAACCATGAAACTCATAAAAAATTCACAATATATTCTAAATCAACTTATTGCATCTTAAAATGTTGATAGATCTTACCACACATCTAGAGAGGGGGTCCAAAGATGGATTCAACAATACTTTCTCCCCCTAAGCTACAAGAAGGCTTAGTTTGATGATTAATTCTCCACACTCGATGGAGATGTGGATCCTTTATATGTCTTACTATCTTCCTTCTTCTTCTAGGTCTTGTTCATCTCTTTCTTTTTCTCTTCTACATTCACAATCTGTTTCCCTTTCCAATTGCTTGACTGGTTTATCGATTGGTTCTTGAATTTGGAGTTCTTTGCTAGATTTCCAATTTTATGATAATTATATCATGCCATACCAGTTGACCTCCATGGTCTAGCATTATCTCTTGTAGTCCTCATTCTACAATTCATATCCATGTGTCCATAATTACAACAAATTGAGCATGTGACATCAAATTGCCTCTCCCTTTGGTAAGGTGATTCCCGATTCACGTGTAACCTTTGATTGTTAACTCTAAACCTACACTCATCATCTTTGTGACCATATTTTTTGTAGTTGTAACAATAACCATTAAAGCTAATAGATCTACTACAAGATCTAGATCTACAATAATGAGTAGTATGACCATACTTATTGTAGTTATGACAATATCCATCAAAAGTGCTAGATCTAATTGCAGACCTAATTCTAAAAACATTTGCAGTATGACCCACCTTATGAAAATTCAAACATATAGGCTTGTAATATTTCTTACCATAATACCTTTGTGTTACCTTTGGTGGATACTCCTTTTCTTTCTTGACCTCCTTAGTTCTAGAAGATTCACCAATTTCAAAAGTAGATTGACTAGTATATCCTAAGCCCGTGGTCTCTTTGCTTCTTCTTTGATTTTTGAGTTGCTCATCAATTTTTGTAGTACTATCATTGAATTTCTTCAGTAGATCATTATCATTCTTCAGTTCTCCTTTTAAATGATCATTCTCATTTTTGATATTCTCATTCTCCATTAGGACTTTTCCATTTTCTTCATTAGTATCATGTAGTTGTTCATGCAACACACCAACCTCTTGTCTTTTCTTGAAAATTTCATCTATAGCTTTCAGTGCATCATCCTTGACCTTTAGGGAATCTTTTTCAATTTTCCTTGTAGTCTCTTCAGATCCTTATTTCCATCTCTTCACACATTCTGATTGATTGGGCTTCAATATCTCTCTTAATATTCCTCTTATCCTTGTGTAATTTTTCATTCTCCATAGCCATGGATTCTAGGGTTGCTTTAGATTCCTCAAATCCACTTTGTTCAGATAATTTCTCAATGTAGTCTTAACTCTCATTCATCTGTTCAACAAGCTCTTGTTTCTTGGCATAAGAATGCTTCAACTAATCTTTTAGTTCTTTGATAACTCTCTTAAATTCCTCAATTTGTATCTTATATCTCAAGCCCTACATATTTTCCTTAACGATATTCCCCAAGTTGTTAGGACTCTTTGAGGGAACAATGATTTGATACCAATTGTTAGTATTATAAGGCACCGAGAGCGGGGGGGGGGGGGGGGGGGGGTAAATCAGTGCAACCAAAATTCTAAAAATTTTAAATATAATTTTCTACAATAACCAACATGCAATTAATAATATAGAAATGAAGCATAGCACATAAAGCATTCACATATAATGAACACAACACGCAATATTTTTCTCATGGAAACCCTTGTTAGAGGGAGAAAACTACATGTGGGAATGATGCCCACAAATCTCACTAATGCACTGATGAAATATTTCCTGTTAGGAGAAATTAAAAAAATCCTTCTGAGGTTATACCTAGATAAGAATTGTAATACCCCAAAATTGGCACCTTATAATTTCAATCAATTTTGGTGCATTTCTTCAATTTTACATCATTAAAGTCCTATTTTACTAGGCAATTTTCTCTCTCCTACCTGACTTTATTTGACTTGGTGTCAATTGCAAAAACCCTAAATTGCATTAATCTTACACTAAAATTAATTCCTAAGTATTTGAATTTATTAGCTAAATAATCCCTATGATAAATTGATTTAATTCTAAAGTCCTAAGTGCTTTAAATTAAATTAAACCCATCCCATTTAGCTAATACACATAAAAAGGAATTAATATTACTTGGTTATTTGAATGGATTACTTATTTGGATTTAATAATTCAAATTATTTGAAGGGTCACCATATGTGGCAATAATTCATTCTTTTAATTAAGTAATTCTTCAATATTTGTCTCAATTGGGAATGAAGAGTCAACCGTTTCATTTCAAGAAACTCTTCATCCTCTCTCCGAGCTTGTCTATATAATGAACCTTCTTCCTGATTCGCAAAAAAGGCAATTGTGAGAGTATCAAAACTATAGAGAAATTTAGTCTCAATTACTTCATATTTCCAAGATTTTTATTGCTCATTAGTTTAATTCTCATTAGTGTAATTGCATTCTCATATTAAACTAGTTTGCTTATTGTTATTAGTTGAATTCTTATATGTCTTTCAAGTTCTTAGATTAAAATTTGGACTTCTTTCTTAGATTAATTGCATCTTCATTCTTAGATTAATTGCACATTCATCTTAGAGTAATTGCAATTTGTTTATCTTTCAAACTTTCAAAATCCTTTGTATTAGTTTGGTCTTTTGGTTGTTGGCTCTCATTCTGAGAGTAATTCAAACACCCTGGCTAATTAGAAGACAACAGGTCAAATCGATAGATATTGCAAGTTGAATAATTCATACTCACCTTCATAATTTTGATGATCGAGCAATGACTATGTTGTGTATATGGCTGGATTAGAGGTCCATGTTTAGCTATAGACATTTTGACGCCCACCGTGGGGCAGAAAATTCATTTCTGGCCTCACTCTCAAAAATGTTTCTAACAAGAAATTTGAACTCTGTCGTGCATCTGTACTTCACTATGTACAGAATTTTGTGTGATATTTTAGAGCGTATCATGTGAAGATTTTCTCCCAGTAGCATTTTGTCGTGTGAAGAAACACTTTCTCACACAGGTGCCTGCACTTTCTCATGTGCAACACTATACTTTCTCGCTCAAACTTTTACTATCAGTCATTAAATTTTCCAGATTCTGCAATTTACTGTTACTTTTTCCTAACATTTACTTTCTGCTATTGCTTTCATATTTTTGATTTCTAGTACAGTGTAACAGTGGTCTATAGGTCACTTGTCGAAGATCATAAAAACTTGCTAACAGTTTGCTTGCAGCACGGTTGTCAAAGATTATTTAAAACATTGTGCTTGTTTTTATTGCTTTCATTCACATAGTATAACTAGGGCTTTGTTAAGATTTCTTAAGGGTCCTGATAGAAAAGTAGGGGAACAGGTTCTTCATTACATGGAAGTGATGCCCATGAATGAAACCGAGACCTAGATGTTGCTAGAATGATGGATACCTAGAGAAGCAAAGAAAAGTAGTGAATCTTTAGCACATCTACTTGCCAGGGAATTATGCTCTTCTCTCTTTGAGAGAACCAGAAACCCAAAAGCTTGTGGATTTGGTGGAGTGAAACTAGCTCAGTGATGAATATGCTTGATGTGTTTGGGTAAGGTGAAGAGGTAGAGAAGTATGCTCTTCTCTCTTTGAGAGAATCAAAAAATCTAACCCTCGAGTCCAAGCCAAGTTGTGTCACCTTTAGAGGGCCTACCGAAAGTTGAACCTTCGGGAATGACCCAAGTGAGTATGCACCTATCGCCATGATTCCACCTCATTATAATAAAGAATGTTTTGTTGAGTCTAAAGACTCCAAAACCATGTTAACTTCCTTCTCTTGATTTTGACTATCATCTTGAGAAGGCTTTGTCTGTTGTACTGAGCGACGCCACTCCTAGCCCTACTTGCAGGGGTGTATGAATTTTAGGTGTTGGTGTGGTTGCAAGGCCCTAGCCCTGTATTAGGGGCACTGAAGGTTAGTGTGAAGGGAAGCCCACTAAAAACTTTCCCTAGTTAGTTGCCTACCCAGATCACCTCCGAAAGGAGACATAATCTTTGCGTAGGGAGGGGGAAGAATCTCTCCCATAGATTCTCACCATAGGCATGCACCTAGATGCTTGAAGGTGGTATATGACACTAGCCCTTGCTTTAAGGGTAACCTTTGAACATATACTATTGAGTCCTTAGAAACACCAAAAACATGGGTGCCCTCTAGGGGGTGACATAGCTGTGTGAGGTGAACGCATGCACATAAGCAGTGAGGCAAAGGTTTTGTCTTCTCACCATTTTTTTTGTAGGGATAACTGTGTGTTTTTTATTGAGTCTTAAACTTGTCCATCATGATTAAACAAAGACTCCCATGATACTACAAAGTTTCTTTGTCCTTGGTAGGTCTATTTATGACTACTTCTTGCATCACCATTGCTTGTTCTAAACCTTCACGCTTGTAAATGAATGCTTGAAACCTTCAAATTGAGATTATTGATTAAAATATCCTTTAAACTATTTGGAAATTGGATTTTATGTCTGAGAACCATTTGCGCTGTGTCCCGAAATCTATCTTTTATCTCAAAATTTGTGTTGAACTATCGAACATTGGTATTTTCCCATGCGAAGTTTAAAAAACTAAGCACTTCCTCACGTGAGATTTCATTCTCTCACATGAATTTTTGCATTCTCTCATGCAACCCAATGCTTTCTCGCGTGAACCTATACCCTAGTTTTCAAAATAGCGACTTATTTCCCATTGACTGGTGAACTTTTTGCCTGATCTAGTTTTTGTCTGAGGTCCATTTATTTATTTTCCTGCCATTCACGGTCTGAAACTAAGTGTCTCGAGCTACGAACTGAATGATTTTTCTTGAACTCATGATTGTCTCCTTGTTATTTGTCCTATCTCTTTTGTGATTTTGTACCTCATGTCATGATAGTCTTATCTCAGCTGTTCTAGCCATACTCTTGATGATTCATGTCGGGTGCATCTCACATCTTGGATGTTCTAGCCTTTATCTCCTTTTCATTATTCCTAGAGATAGATTTTTAGCATTATCCCAAGTCTCCTCTCATCACATCTTCATCTATGACTATCACAACTTGAAGTGGCAACACTTACCCCATTTGTAATATTGGTTAAGGTAGAGGTAAACCTCATAATCAGGAAACAAGTTATCCTGAACCTATTGTGCAATCTGAACATTATGAGGGATCCACAAGTTCTTCTTCGTTGAGTACTTTGAAAGATAGCCCATCTCAATCATCACCTCCAGTGTTCCAAGAGTGTTTTAATCTATTGTTTCAAGCACAACCTGGTTTCTCATTTCAAGAGCAAGACAACTCATTCTTCCAAAACAACTCATTGTTTCATAACTTTGGAAGACCACTTCCTCGGACTAGACCTATCATTGAACCTATCGATCATGTTGATGATATCGACTCATTTGAACCTATTAACCCTCTTGATCCTATTCACACATTAAAGGTTACCTTAGCTGCACCCTTTCAACATTGTTCATATCATTTTATTGAGCCATCATTTTCTACATAGTCCTATGACAAGATGGGAGATCCATTCGACTTACAACCAGGCAAACACAACCAAACTTATGATCAATCTTAGAACAATCAGCATCATGGTCAATCTTCCAATGACCAACGTCATGCTCAACCTCAAAATGAGCAACGTTATGATCAATCCCAAAATGATCAAAATCAGCACCAAGCTCAAAACAAAGCCCAAGGTGGTCAACCAACGTATCACTATCATCCTCCTCCTTATGATAAGAGTCAAGATAAAGTCCCAAGCATTTATGAGATTCTTGGCAATGATGGTGATGACACAATAACTCAAAATGACATAGATGATGCAAAAGAAAACAAGGGTCTTATCAAGATGATGGAGATCCTCCTTCTAGAGGAGAAGAAAAAATACTTTCTTGAGCTAGCCAAACAAGGGGCCAAATTACCCTCAGATTATCAAGTTGAAACACTTGTGGCCAAAGAAGAAGAGACTGAGACCGCTAAGTTGTAAAAGATGGTCTGAGACATGCAAGATTAGATTAGCCAACTTGCAAAGAATAAGGACAAACCTGCACAACAATTCATAATGGAAAGCATTTGTCCTTTCCCCTTTGATAGGAGTCTTCACATGCCACCTTTTCCCAAAGGTGTAGAGCTACCTAAATATGACAAATACTTAGGTAATACCAATCCCCAAGATCACTTAAGGGAGTTTGGCACTTTATCCATGGAATTCATGCATGATCAGACATACCTTATGCGTCTATTTCCTCATAGCTTGGGTGGACCAACTATGGAGTGGTTTTCTCGATTGCCCACTGGCATTAAGACTTTTGATGAAATGGATAATCTATTTATCCAACATTACTCACATAATATTTAGCATCTAGTCAACATCTGAGATCTTTGCAATTTGAAACAGCGACAAGGGGAATCTTTTCTAATGTTTCTCCAAAGGTGGAGACAATTATGTACAAGGTGTCCTCACAAGCTACCAGAGTCTGAGCGACTCAATATTTTTTTGGATAATCTTGTCCCAAACTTCACATACCAAGTGCAATTAAAAGGTCCCTTAACCTTTGATAGCATGATTAAACAAGCGGTGCGAATAGAGGCCTTTATGATCAAGAAAGGGGAATTGACTTTGAACAAAGACAACAAACAAGGATCTTCAACCTCGAACAAAGATAAAGGCAAGTTTGTCAACAAGAATAGAGACATTTTGAATGATGGAGTGGTTGATAATGTGACCTCAAAGCCTACTAAGTCTATTTTCAATCTCTCTTCTAGCATACAAGCGATCAAAGCTACTGAAAAGCCTGTGACATAAAACCAACAACCTTCAAGGTTTTCTAGGAACAAACCTTGGGCATCTCGACCCAAGCGTGAATTCACTTCCTTGGGAGAACTACTTGATGTGGTCTATAAAACTCTTGTGTAGAATCAAATACTTACTCCTTTGGAAAAGCATCTCTATGACCCACAACCATGACCTCATTGGTGGAATGACAATGCATATTGTGACTATCACCAAAACATTGGTCATAAGACTTCTACTTATCTTCAGCTGAAACATAAAGTACAAGATTTGATTGATAGCGGTGACATTGTTGTGGATGACCATAACAAGAATTCAAACCATTAGGCATTTAAGGATCCCTTCCCTCCTCACGAGAAAGGTGAATCTTCAAAGACTAAGAATATCAATGCTAAGGTCAATTACATGTACACTAATGATGACAATGTCATTGGTATGATCGAACCTGTTGAGGTTGAGTATTTTGATGTGATTACCATTAAGGGGAGCGACGATGCTCCCAAACCTAAGACTCCTTTCATCTTGCATAGTTCCACATCTCATTCATCTAAATCTAAACAACCTTAGGACTATGCCAATGTTGTTACTTGATCACATGGAAGGATTGTTTTGAAAGGTCTCGATCCTCCTATAACTTCTCCGAAATAAATTATGGATAAGACTATTGTTGGCCCTGCCAAAAAGAACACAAAATCAGTCCCCACATCTAGCATAGCTAGTTATAGCATCTTAGATCAGCTCCAATAGACCAATGCTCAAATTACCACTTTTGAGCTATTGAAGATCTCACCTACTCACAGGCAGATTCTAGATAAAGCCCTCACCAAGGAAAACATCCCCAAGGATCTTGACCTTGACCGGTTCCAATCTATGGTGAGTCATTTGACCTCACCTCATTATTTTTCCTTCTCTGAAGAAGATGATCACTCTCTAAGCCATCTGCATAATGCTCCCTTGCATATAGAAGTCATGATAGGTCCTAAGTGTGTCCGCCTAGTGCTCATAGACAATGGTGCTGGTCTCAATATCTGTTTTGCTAAGTTTCTTACCTAGCTAGGCTACGATGAGGATTGTATAGATTCCTACAAGAAGATTAATATTAAAGCTTATGATGAAGAGGAACACAAATCCCAAGGTTTACTTGTGCTACCTATCCGTGTAGGACCTGTTGAGAGAGATGTTACCTTTCAAGCTCTTGACATTCTTCTTGCCTAAAATATCTTATTGGGTAGACCATGGATTCATGAGATGCAAGCCATTCTATCTACATACCATCAATGCATCAAGTTTCCATTCCATGGAGTGGAAGTCACCGTTTCTGCTAATATCAACTATTCTTGCAATACCCTTGCACAATCTACAGATAGCTTTGTTCTAGCTAATAGAGAGTCCACTGAGTTCTATGATGCTAAGCTCAAGGAAATGGAACAAACTCTAAAACTTAAGGACATAGGCATGGGAGGATATCAGATTGAACCTATGCTATCATTGGCTACTCTCCCTCTATCTCCATGTTCTTATGGGAGACCTTCTGATGACTCTCCTCAAACAGTCTACGATGGTGCCTTTGTACGAGCCTCTACACCTTTAGAAGATGAGGATGAAGAAAGGGCTATCACAGCTTGGATCTATAAAGGGAAAGAAACATCTTAAATGACTACTCCACCTCTAGACTTAGAACAAGAGCCATATAGTGAAGCCTTCAAAATCATGAAGCACTTCAACTATAAAGGGAGTGGTCCCATAGGGATGAATGACAATGGTTTGCTGAAACCCATTGAAGCTATGGGTCATCGTACAAAGGATACTACTGTCTTAGGCTTCAAAAAGATCCCCTTCCATTTAGGGATAAACAAATTTGTGTGAGAACCTGAACCTGAACCCGAGCCAAAATTTGAAGATACTACCCCAAAGGTAAATCTAGAGGCCAACTATGATGAAGACACCTTTCCATATCCTATTCCTCTAGAATTTGTTGCATTCTTTGCATAACTGAATGAACCTGTCATACCTATCCACCTGGTAGGGACTGATAGTGATTCTAATGAGACCACTTTGGTACATCAACTCACATATGACCGATGGAGAGAAATACAAATGGTTGATTCTGATTCTTAGGGTGAATGGTACATACCACCACATTTCCAAGAGCGGTTTGAACAAGACCAACTTTAGCAAGCCATTAATGATACAAGAGATGAAGATGAGTTAGATGATATAGCTAGTGCTAATGGAATTCCCACATCAAGTATTGAATCACATGAGTACGAATTTGACTCTTTGTCTGATGATACTTATGATAAAGATATAGACATGGTGCATACCTATGAAAACCTTCTCAAAGTAGGTGAAGGGTGTAGTGTTAGGACACACAAATTAGATGCCATTGGTGTTAAATTGTCCTCTACTTCTGACGTAAGGTCTCATAGGGATTCGAACACTCCTTTGGATGAGATTGCTATGGTTCTTGACTTGCTCATCCGTACTTTTGATGATTATATTGTGAACACAATTGAACCAACCACTACTTCTCTCTCACTCAGAAATCCTAAACTGATAAACTGGAACTCCCCTTCCTCATCCAATGAAGTCCTAACATTCCAGAATGATTATGCTCTAGCCTATTATCTCCATGCTATTGAACCTATAATGTCCTCCACCAGCGAAGGCAGTATCGGCACGACAAAGGAAGATATCAAGTATCTTAGTCAAAAAATTAAAAGAAGAAAAAATAGATGCTAGGATGATGAAAACCACATTGTGGCAGTATCAGAGCCAAAAATAGTAAAAATAAAAGATGTATCTAAGGGTGAAAACCTCTCTGAGGTGCCCAAGGATGAGATACTTGATATGCTTCTGAGCCACTTTCAAGAGAGATCATCAGTATTAATTGAGTGGACACAACCAATGAATTTGGGTACAAAGGTTGCTCCACAAATTATTCATCTAGCACAGTCATTATCTGCAAAAGAAAAGGAGTTCACTAGCTTCTTTCAAAGAAAGAAGATAAACTTTTCATGGACTTACTCTGACATGCCTAGATTAGACCCCAATCTAATTATGCACCATCTATCCATTGCACTAGGTATTGAGCATGTCAAATAGAATCTTTGAAAGATGCATCCACACGTGGCACTTTTAGTCAAAGTAGAGCTAGAAAAGCTTCTTAAGGCTGGTTTCATTAGGACTATTGACTATGTAGAGTGGATTTCAAATATTGTTCTAGTCACCAAACATGATAAATCCATTTGTGTGTGCACAAACTTCTGGGATCTAAATAAGGCATGTCCAAAAGATGACTTCCCACTACCCAATATTGACATGATAGTGGATATGACAACAGGTTATGACATGTATTTCTTGATGGATGACTTCTTTGGATATAATCAAATAAAAATTGCACCAGAAGATCAAGAAAAGACTGCTTTCACGTGTGCCTAGGGCACCTTTTGCTGGAATGTCATGCCCTTTGGGCTTAAGAATATTGGAGCAACATATCAGAGAGCCGTCACTACCATTTTTCATAATATGATGCATAAAACAATGGAAGATTATTTAGATGACACTTTGGCCAAAAGCATGCAGTGAAAAACTCATCTTATAGATTTGGGTCCCATACTAGACTGCGTGGAACAATTTAGTCTCAGACTTAATCCAAAAAAATGTGCATTTGGTGTCACTTCTGGGAAACTCATGGGTTACATCATTTCATCTAAAGGCATAGAGGTTGATCTTGAAAAATTTCAAGCTATTATGGAAATGCCTCCACTTAAGAACATCAGTTAGATGAGAGGACTTTAAGGAAGGTTACAATCTATTCGGCACTTCATTTCACAGTTGGCTGACAAGTCACAACCATTCACTAAAACTTTGCATAAGGGTGTGACTTATGAATGGAATGAAGAATGTGATAGGGGACTCACTCAAATTAAATAGTATCTTGCTAATCCACCTATATTGATGCCTCCTATTCATGGGAAGCTGCTCATACTATACATCTTAGCCACGAGCACATCTTTGGGTGCTCTCCTAGCTCAAGAAGATCAGAACAACAAAGAGAGAGCCATTTATTATATTAGTAGAACATTGGTTTCTTATGAAATGAACTATTTTGTCATTGAGAAAGCTTGTCTAGTAGTAGTGTTTGCTTCATAGAAGTTGCAACATTATATGCTCGCTCACACTACAAGGCTCATTACAAAAATTGATCCACTAAAGTACTTACTGAGCAAGGCTACTCTCACGGGTAGATTAGCAAAATGGGTTATGATACTCATTGAATTTGACATTGAGTATGTGGAAAGAAAAGCTCTTAAAGGATAAGCAATTATTGATTAGTTGGCAGAAGCTCCTCTGAAAGATCACTAGCCTTTGAACATTGAATTCCTAGATGAATCTATTATGCTTCTCACACATCAGGCTTGGAGCATGTTCTTTGATGGATCATTCACTCAACAAAGATCAGGTGCAGGCATTCTGTTTATAACACCTCAAAGATACTCATTTCCCAAAGCTTATAAAATGTTGTTTCCTTGCACAAAAAAAATTGTTGAATATGAAGCTCTCATTAACGGTATGAAAATAGACATTGAATGGCATGTGGATGAGCTCAAGGTCTTTGGAGACTCTCAATTAGTCATCAAACAAGTTAATGGTATCTATCAAACAAAAGATGACAAGCTAGTGCCTTACAAACAAATGGTGGATGATCTCAAATAGTATTTTGCACACATTTCTTTTTAGCAAATTCGAAGGGAAGATAATAAAGCAGCAGATGCCATGGCTACTCTCACCTCTCTGTTATAGATGCTAGAAAATGAGTTCAGACATGAATTCTTGGTGGAGACATTATGCTACCCATCCTATGACATTCCTGAATCTAGGATGATCTGTTCAGTCATTGGACATGATTCATCCCACTACCACCATATCTATTCCTACCTTCATGACCAAATCATTCCTGACACCTATACCTAAAATGAAAAGTGTCACCTAATTCATAATGCTTCACGGTATGTCATCATAGCAAATGAATTGTATAGACAGGGTCTAGACAGTACCCTCCTTAGGTGTCTAGAACCTGATGAGTCCAAACATGCGTTAGCTAAGGTACATGAAGGTATCTATGGGTCTCATTCAAGTGGTCTAATGTTAGCTCATAAACTTATTAAAGCTGGTTACTACTGGTCAGATATGGAGAAAGAAGCTGTTCAATATGCCAAGGCTTGTAAACAGTGCCAATTTCATGGAAATCTAATCCACATGCCTACTAAAGAGCTTATTCCTTTCATTAGTTTTTGGCCATTCCAGCAATGGGCCTTTGATTTGGTGGGTCAGATACATCCTTCTTCTTCAAGAGGACATAAGTTTATCATCCCAGATATAGACTATTTTACTAAGTGGGTTGAGGCAGTGCCTCTAACTATAGCTGATGGCAAGTCTATGGCTATGTTTATACTAAACTATATCATATGTAGATATGGTGTACCCTCATCCATTATCACTAACAATAGGGGGAAATTCAACAACAAGGACCTGAAAGAGTTATGCACCAAATTTAGGTTCATTTAGCATTGGTCATCTATCTATTATCCTTAGGGTAATGGACAAGCAAAAGCTTCTAATAAGACAATTCTCAAAATCTTGCATAGAACATTTCATAAATCTGGTAGATATTGGCACCTCCAGATTAATCCAGCTTTATGGGCCTATAGAACAAGCATTTGAACACCAAAGAGGGCCATGCCCTTTGCCTTGGTTTATGGAGTGGATGTAGTATTGCCTATTGAGGTCAAGATTCCTACATTGTGAGTCTCTTTGAGGGGCCTCATCACTGATGAAGAAAACATAATATCCCGGCTTCAAGAGATAGAGTTACTGGATGAATGTCGGAAGGTGACGTTTGATCATCTTCGAGCATACCAAAAGAGAATTTATAAATCCTACAATAAGAAAGTCAGACAAAGGGAATTCCAAGTGGGTGATCTCATCTTGAGAGAAAACCCCAAAAATCAGCAGTAGCGGGTCCAAAAAGGGAAATTTGAACCAAACTATCTTGGTCCATACATTAATACTGCAACATTTGGGTCTGGTGCTTACCAACTTTCCACTACTAAAGGAGAACAACTCAAAGAGCCAATTAATGCTTTGCATCTGAAGAAATTCTACAGCTAAGACATTTCTTGTGTGCTCATGTACATACTTATTGATCCTAAAAAAATCCAAAAAATGGTATATTGTAAAAAATCCTAAAAATTGTAAAATGTCCTAAAAAAATGATCATCTTAGTGAAAACTTGGTAAACAAGCGCTTTGATGTATCTATTATCTTGGTGAAAACCTGGTAAACAGGTGCCTTGATAATAATAAAAAAAATTAAAAATTAAAAAAATACAAAAAAAATGAAATATTCAAAAAATACAAAAAAAAAAGAAAAAAGAGAAAAGAACAAAAAAATTGAAAAAGAAGAAAAATGTGCCATTGATGAAAACCTGGTAAACATGCGTCATGGTAGCAAAAATAGAATCTTTGCTAAGATGATGTAAACCTAGTAAACAGGTGCCTCTTGTTTCCTAAAGCTATATCTCATCTCAACACCATTTGGCTCTTGCTTTCCTGCTTTAGTTTGCTTTCCTGGTTCCCTACTTTAATCTGTTTCCTACTTTAGCTTGCTAAGCTCATGCATTCACTTCCACATATCTTCAAGATTTTCCTTGACTCTACATGGATTGGAATTGTTCACACTTGGGGGCACCTTCCTAGTCTAGGGGGCATTGTCCTATCACTTTCAGAGATGCTTTCTTGTATCAGTCACCAGTGGTTCTCACTATGTCTGCGTACTGATACCTAGCTATCACTTGGATCTCTCTCTTTGAGGATCCCTTGTACATCAGTCACCAGTGGTTCTCACTGTGTCTACCTGTTGATGTTTTGCTAGTAACTCTGAGATCTCTCTCCTTGAGGATCTCTCTTGTATTGGTCACCAACATTTTTTGCTGCGTCTACCTGCCGATACTTCATTTAGCACTCCAATTTTCTCTTTGAGATGACTTCTCGCACCGTATTCTTCCCATCCGACTTCAATCTGCTTGAACAAAAACTTAAACTAAAACTAAAACTGAATTTGTGATTCTTTGAAGTGTGCTGAGATTTTCTCTTTTGTGTGTTTGTTCTTTCATTTTGTGGTTTCTCCTTGAATGAATCTAATATGTCTTTCTTGACTGAGAAATGTAAAGACTGGGGGCATGATCTTTTCTTGCTTTCTGTTTGCTGGTTTAGTTCCAATGATCCAAAGAATTCACATAAGAGGGGTGTCCATTTGTAAGAGCCTTCATCACATATTGGATGGTCATGTGTACCTCGACTCCTTTTATATGAAAACTTTGGTGAGGTTGGTTCTTCTCCTTGTCTATTTTGAGTGACTTCTATCTGCTACAAGTAAAATTGCTAACGCTCGTCCTGCTAAGTGAATGTAAGGGTCATTGCGAGCATTCTTTGGAAAAAGAAGGAACTCTTGTGTGTCTGGTGTGTTTGTATGTGGGAAACATTCTGGTCATTCTAGCACCTATGCTTTGATGCTTATGTTAACTTGCTAAATCAAAAGGAATAGGTGTTCAGATCATTCTGGCTTCTTGTGCCTTAATGCTTACATCTCATTCTGAAAAATCAAAGACTTTTGTCATATTCATTTTCTCATGATTGCAATGTTAGTGAGGATTGTATGGCATCTTGCGATCATCCCATACCTAAAAACTCTATGATGATAATACGATGACTCCAACAACCAAGTCCTAGGGCTTGCATCTAGCTTAGACTTGCATTTATATTCTAAGGCTTGCATTAAGACAATGTTTTGGTACTCTCTTGATTGTCTTCTTCTGGATCTATTCATCGAAGGTTCTCATCTTTTGTCCTAGGTTTGTCCTGGTTGCACAAGTGTTCAGTCCTCCCTCTTGATCTTCAAAACATCCTTTTGGTTCGTACCTGTCATATATTGTAGAATCCCACATGAGATGGTTAGTACCACATACATTGCATTTTTATTGCAATTCCATTTGCATCCACTTCCATATGCATGCATTCCACATATACATTTTCATTTGCATGTGCATCCACTATAAGCATAAATCAAATCGTACATTGCATTCATTTATCTATCATCTATCATTGCATTTCACATTGCATATTCATATACCATCATAAAATAAACATGTGCATATTCATATCATAAAAGAAAGCATGTGCATCTCATACATATCTAATCCATACATCTAAATCATCTAGGAAACATCTCATAAAACATGAACATCAACATTAAAGCAATATATAAGTAGGTACAATTGTATCAAAGAGGTGGTCTCATATATATATCTTGTGGTCAATCAATGTCATGTACAAAAGAATGGTGCTACTCGAGCACAGTATCAAAATATAGGCTACAATATGAATGTAAAAAATGGGCTAACTCTTCCCATCACCACCTGGAGGAGGTGGTGGTGGTGGTCCCTATGGTGGTGGTGCCTATGGAGGTGCCTATGGCAGTGGTCCCTGTGATGCTCTGGCGTACTCAAAAAATGGAGGCACCTACTCTGATAGATTTGGAACAATGCCAACATATGCCGCGTAGTAGTAGGCTACCTGAGCGAACTCATATCTGGCCTCTAGTCATGCCCTCACTAGCTCCTCTTGGAGCTCTCTGATCTCTTGATCCCTCTCAGCCACTCACATCTCCTAGATGATGACCCATGTATGGAAGTCATCTCTCTCCCGCTGCACCTATCTCACTCTCTCTCGGCTCTTCCTGAGAGCCTCCTGAACCTGTGCTATCTGAGGTGGCCCATGTGCGGCCTGATTTGACATATCAATATCCTCAACTTGTGCCTCCTTGTCAGGAGGTGTCTGATATGATGGGTCCCCTATCCTCTATCTAGTGGCCCTTTGCTGAGTCCCACTGCTCCCAGCACCTACATCTAACCCCATAGTCCTCGGGGGGATATCCATCTGCCCTATCCTAGGCCTCAATGCTCTCTGCCCAAGCCATTATAATGGTATTTGCTGCTGGGTAGGTACCTGCTATTGCTACTACTATCCATGTGGCTACTACTACGCAGGCTATTGCTATGTAAGCTATTACTATGCAGCCTGATGTTGTGCAGCCTGTTGTTGTGTAGCTTGTTGTTGTGCAGCCTGCTGTTGTGCAGGCTGCTGCTATGTCGACTGTTGTTGTACTCTCTGTCCCATCCCGATGGGATCTATAAATCTAGGGAAGGGGTGTACCAAGAAATGATCTCAATATGTAGGTGTCATCCCTGCATTGGTGACATCCACCATATAGTCCCACTGAGCTAGAGGAACTCGCACCTTAATAGTGCACCTGCCCTGATCCAACCTGGGCTGCCAGCCCTTCTTTGTCTCATCGATTAAGCAAGTGTATGAAGCATACTACTAGGAGACATTTTGTTGTCTCCCGAACTATCTCATAACTCATGTCAACAAGAAGCACTCAATGACACTAATAGTACATCCAATCAGTGGACATGAGATGAACATGTGTGCCAGTTCCTGCCAAGCATCTTCCCATGGCTCTGAGGAAACCCAAGGTCTCCACACAACTACTACCATATCATCCAACTGTCCTCTCCACTGCTTGGTCTTACCTAGCACTGGATGAGTCATAGGACCTGCATATCTATAGATGTAAGGCTTGAGGGCCTGTCATGTATCATGAAAAATCAGCTTGCAAACATGGAGATGCTCCCAAGCCTAGATCTATAATAAAAAAACTCTAGCAACCATAGTCTTCGCCCCTTGATACATGACCTCATGCATCTCATGGTACATTTGTGTGAGCATGCACTCACCCCATCCAAATCTGATGGCTAGCCTATCCAGCATCCTCTGCAGCATCCATCACTAGCCACACTCCAATCCGTGCTGACCCCGATTAGGAACCAAGTAACAGCTCAGGAAAATGGCTAAAACAACTACCAATCAGTGAGCACCTCCATATCTGCTAACCAACTCATCCCACAAGATGGCCACACCCATCAATAAATCATCTTTGAATATGGCCCTCAGTTGCAGTGTACCTGCCCTTAGCTGTATATCATACTCGACTCGAGCACCGTGGAAGGGTATCCTCAATATCCTATAGATGTGATGCAGGAGCATCCTGGGTGTAAGAGCAATCTTGCATCACCCAAAAATATTTCTATTTTTTATATTCAATAAGGGCTATTTTGTGCAGAGCTTCTATTTATGGAAAGTTACTATTTTTGGTAATTTTCGTATGTGCTCAGAATGATCTGATTTCTTTCTTGGAGGTTCATTTTGGTCATATAAGTCTGCCAGCAAAGTTTCATGGCTAGATCAAGTGTAGTTTTGAAGATATTGAAAATTTTCGGTATTGGCAGCAGGGTACAGAAATTTTGAACTCAGTTTTGAAGGCTTTAGAGGCCCCGGATGAGGTCAAAAATTTGGGTGACGGGCGCTTATGCTGGTCAAGTCTGTAGTGCGCTTCGTGGTGTTTCCGAAATGGGGTTATAATAGTCAATCGGGTCAACTGGTGATGACTTATGATCTCCGGAAGTCGGGTCACCTGAAATGGTAGAAAATAATTTTCTTTCAAAATTTCTGTTCGGGTTTCAAAAGTTATTTTGAGCCGACTTTGATGTAATAAATTGAAAAATAAAATAATTCTAAGTTTGGTCGACCCTTAGGGCTAAATTTCTAGAACCTTCTCGGGCGGTGGAAATTGCCTATATAAGGAAGGCTGTATTATTATCTTAGGCAGTTCAGAATAGTTCTGGGTAATAGATCCAGGCTTTGTCCTACAGAATATTGTAAGGGAATGCCCATGTGGCTTTGCATGTTGTAATTCTAAAAATTTGTAATTCCACATTTGTGGAGATAATAAGAAGCCAATTTTCTGTTCTTGCATATTGTTGTTGTTTCCCTATTTTTGTTATGTGTTTGAGGTATTAAGGGGAGCACCCTTCATCAAGCACCCTTCATCAAGTGGTATCAGAGCAGGAGTTCTTGAGTGTGTAAACAGATCACCGACTGTGAGGTAGTTTGCACCAAGACCGTGGCTAGGGTTTCAGCGCGCATCGCGAAAATGCCTCCACGAAGAGAACATGGCGGAAGAGCTAGTGTTGTAACACGTGAGGTTAGAGAGCTGCAAAGACAAGTGCGAGCATTGCAAGAAGAGATTCACAAAGGAATGAATCTTAATGTCAGAGATGAAAGTGAGGATGAAGTCGAAGAAGAATATCAAGAAGAAGAAGTTGAAATTGTGAACTAGGAGGAAGAAAGACTTTTTCGGGCGATTTCCAAGATTGGGAAAAGACCTAAGAATGAGGTTCCTACATTTTTTGGAAATCTTAACCCAGAAGAATTGATCGACTAGATCAATGAATGTGAAGAATATTTTGAGTATGAAGATGTTGAGGATCCTGATAGGGTCAAATTTGCAAAGGCTAGACTGAAAGGTCATGCGAAGATATGGTGGCAAGAGATTCAGTTGGAGTGAAATAGAAGGGGAAAGGAGAAAATCACGAGATGGGATCGGATGGTGGATAAATTGAAATGACAGTTCATTCCTATTGATTATGAGCTTGACCTACTGAAGAAAATGCAGAGTTTGAAGCAAGCAGGAAGATTTGTTCAGGAGTATATAGAGGAGTTCTATCGACTTCTCATCAGAACAGGCCATGCAGAAGCTGATAAGGAGAAAGTTGCCCGATACCTTAATGGGTTAAGGCCAAGCATTCAGGAGGAGCTGAATCTGGTTCGAATGAACAGTATTGAAGAGACATACCAGTTTGCCCTAAAAGTAGAGGAAAAGCTGAACAAGAAGTTTGAGAGTAGACAAAATGGAAGAGGTCACGGTGGACGATCTGGTGGATGGTCATATGGTGGCCGAAATTAAAATCCGAAAAAAAAAGAATGAGGCCAGTAGCAGTCAGAATCAGCGAGGAAATAATTCCAATCGCTTCCAGGATCAGAATAATAGAGATCAAAGAGGAAGAGGAAGAGGACAAGGATCTGGAAGAGGTGGCTTCCGTGGAACATATTTTCACTATGGAGAAGAAGGTCATAGGGCATTTGAATGTCCTCAGCGCCAAGGCAGAACAGACAAGAAAAATGAAGGCCAGGCCAGAGTTGCACATGTAGATGAAGATGTCAGATCATCAAATTCTGAAGATGCTGAAAGAGGAGAAACGTTGATTAACAGAAGAGTCTTGTTGAGTGGTGAGAATGAACCTGAGCAAAGGAGGAGCCTGTTTCGCACCAGGTGCAAGTGTGAAGGTAAATGTTGTGATGTGATTATTGATAGTGGAAGCACTGACAATTTGGTGTCAGAAGAGATGGTGACAAAGTTGAAGCTCAAGAGACAGAAACACCCACATCCATATCGGATTGCCTGGGTATAGGATGACCACAAGGTCATGGTCAATGAACAATGCCTGGTGAAGTTCAAGATTGGCGGATACCAAGATGAGGTATTGTGTGATATCATATCTATGGATGCATGTCATATGTTGTTGGATAGACCATGGCAGTTTGACAGATGTGCTGTATATGATGGCCGTGCGAATACCTATTCCCTAACAAAGGATGGAGTACGACATAAGCTAAAACCATTGAAGGAGACTGAAGAAAAGGTATGTGGTAATGCAAGGATAACTTTTGTTGATGGAAAAAATTTCCTAGATGGTATGAGGCATGAGCATGTATGTTTTTCTTTAATTTCAAAAGCTGGTAAAGAGGAAGTAGAAGATGTTCCTGTAGAAGTTGCAGATTTGTTGAATGAGTTTCAAGATATTGTATCTGATAACATGCCTGATGGATTACCACCAGTCAGGAAGATCAGTCATCAGATGGACTTGATCCTAGGAGCGAGTTTGCCGAACAAGGTAGCACACAGAATGACACCTGCAGAAAGTGAGGAGTTGAACAGACAAGTACATGAGTTGTTACAGAAAGGATTGATCCGTGAGAGTTTGAGTCCCTGTGCTGTACCAGCGGTATTAGCACCAAAGAAGAATGGAGAATGAAGGATGTGTACAGATTCTAGGGCAATAAACAAGATCACAATCAAGTACAAGTTTCCATTGCCACGAATGGATGATATTATGGACTGTCTGAGTGGAGCTGTGTATTTTTCAAAGATAGATCTGAAAAGTGGATATCATTAGATTCGGATCAGAGAAGGAGATGAATGGAAGACTACCTTCAAGACAAAGGAAGGACTATATGAGTGGTTAGTCATGCCTTTTGGGCTAACCAATGCACCGAGCACTTTCATGCGGCTCATGAATGAGGTTCTGAAAGAATTTCTAGGTAAGTTTGTCATTGTTTACCTAGATGATATTTTGATCTTTAGTAAGACATTGGATGAGCATATGATGCATATTCGTATGGTATTTGAGAAGTTGAGAAAAGAGAAATTGTTGATTAATTTGAAGAAGTGCAGTTTTGTGAAGAAAGAGTTAGTGTATTTGGGATTTGTAATTTCAGCAGAAGGTCTAAAAATAGACCCAGAGAAGGTACAGGCTATCCTTGAATGGCCTACCCCAAGGAGTGCTACCGAGGTAAGATCTTTTCATGGTCTAGCTATCTTTTACAGAAAGTTTATCAAAAATTTTAGCAGTATTTGTGGACCCTTGACTGAAACAATGAGAGGGGATAGAAAAGAGTTTAAGTGGACTAATGGGGCAGAAAAGAGTTTTCAATTGTTGAAACAAAAAGTTACAGAACAACCTGTTTTAGTACTTCCAGATTTTAATAAGGTGTTTCAAGTAGATTGTGATGCTAGTGGTACTGGAATAGGAGCTGTTATGAGCCAAGAAGGTAAACCTATTGCTTATTTCAGTGAGAAGTTAAATGATGCCAAGAGGAAATATTCTATTTATGATCAAGAATTTTATACTATAGTTCAGGCATTAAAGAAGTGGATACATTATCTACTTCCTAAGGAGTTTGTTTTGTATACTGATCATCAAGCTTTGCAATATTTGAATAGTCAAGGAAAATTGAATCAAAGGCATTTGAAATGGGTTGAGTTTTTGCAGAGTTATACATTTGTTTTGAAACACAAGAGTGGAAAGTCTAATAGGGTTGCAGATGCTCTTAGCAGAAGGCAACTATTGCTGACAGAAATGCAGATTGAAGTGGTTGGGTTCAAGGAAATCAAGAATTTGTATCCAGAGGATCCCAATTTTGGTGAAGCTTGGAAAGCTTGTACAGAACTTATTACTCTAGACAGGACGAAATGGCTGGATTTTATCATCCAAGATGATATGCTATTCAGAGGGAGTCAGTTGTGCATTCCAGGAAGTTCTATGAGGGAGAATCTCATCAAGGAGAAGCATAGCGGAGGATTGGTTGGACATTTTGGTCGTGATAAAACCTTTGGTTTGGTTAGTGAGAATTATTATTGGCCACATTTGCAGCAAGATGTGAAGAAGTTTGTACAGAGTTGTAGAGTATGTCAGATGGCGAAAGGGGTGAAGCAGAATACATGATTGTATCAGCCATTACCTGTACCAGAGAAGCTTTGGGAGGATATCAGCATTGACTTTGTTCTTGGTTTATCGAGGACTCAGTGGGGACATGATTCAATTTTTGTGGTAGTTGACAAATTTTCGAAGATGACACATTTTATTCTCTGCAAGAAGACTAATGATGCTGTTCATATAGTAGAATTATTTTTCAGAGAAGTAGTGAGACTTCATGGTTTTCCAAAGACCATAGTTTCAGATCGGGACACTAAGTTTGTTGGGTATTTCAGGCGTACATTGTGGAAGAAGTTGAAGACAGATTTGAAGTTTAGTTCATCACATCATCCCTAGACTGATGGACAGACAGAGGTGGTGAATAGGAGTTTGGGAAATTTGCTGAGATGCTTGGTTGGAGATAAGCCAACAGGATGGGATTTGATTTTACCACAGGCAGAATTTACATACAATAATTCTATCAATAGGAGCACTGGTAAATCACCATTCCAGATTGTATATGGAAGTAGTCCAAGAAATGCATCTGAATTGAGGAAGATAGATAAAGAAGAAATAACTAGTGCTGAAGCTGAGAATTTTGCAGAACACTTGAAGAACATCCATGGGGAGGGGAGGAAGCATATTACCAAGATGAACGCACAGTATAAGGTTAAGGTAGATGAGAAAAGGAAGTCTAAGAAATTTCAGGTTGGTGATGAAGTCATGGTTCATTTGCGGAAGGAGCGGTTTACAGTTGGTACATATAACAAGCTGAAAATGAAGAAGTTTGGACCATGTAGGATATTGAAGAAACATGATTCATGAAACGCATATGAGGTAGAATTGCCTACTGAGCTAAATATTTCACGATTGTTTAACATTTCAAATCTGACAGAATATCATGAAGGAGGTGTTGAAGATGAGATCACAGCAGCACAGTGGAGTATTCCAGCAACTAGTTCAGACACTAAGGAGATCGAACATATACTGGACAGTCGCGTTGGCAGAAACACAAGGAACAAGACATATGAAGAATATCTGGTCAAGTGGAAAGAATGACCTGTTGAAGATTCATCATGGCTGACAAAGGAGGAGGTTAGCCGTCTTGATTTTCCTCTGCACACTTGAGTCATGATAGGGTTACTTCTCAAATTACCCCAGGTGTCTGATGCAGGAGCATCCTGGGTGTAAGAGCAATCTTGCATCACCCAAAAATATTTTTATTTTTTATATTCAATAAGGGCTATTTTGTGCAGAGCTGCTATTTATGGAAAGTTACTATTTTTGGTAATTTTTGTATGTGCTCAGAATGATCTGATTTCTTTCTTGGAGGTTCATTTTGGTCATATAAGTCTGCCAGCAAAGTTTCATGGCTAGATCAGGTGTAGTTTTGAAGATATTGAAGATTTTCGGTATTGGCAGCAGGGTACAGAAACTTCAAACTCAATTTTGAAGGCTTTAGAGGCCCCAGATGAGGTCAAAAATTTGGGTGACACACGCTTGCGCCGGTCAAGCCTGTAGTACGCTTCGTGGCGTTTCCAAAATGGGGTTATAATAGTCTATCGGGTCAACTGGTGATGACTTATTATCTCCGGAAGTCGGGTCACCTGAAATGGCAGAAAATAATTTTCCTTCAAAATTTTTGTTCGAGTTTCAAAAGTTATTTTGAGCCGACTTTGATGTAATAAATTGAAAAATAAAATAATTCTAAGTTTGGTCGGTCCTTAGGGCTAAATTTCTGGAACCTTCTCGGACGGTGGAAATTGCCTATATAAGGAAAGCTGTATTATTGTCTTAGGCAGTTCAGAATAGTTCTGGGTAGTAGATCTGGGTAATAGTTCCAGGCTTTGTCATACAGAATATTGTAAAGGAATGCCCATGTGGCTTTGCATGTTGTAATTCTGAAAATTTATAATTCCACATTTGTGGAGATAATAAGAAGCCAATTTTCTGTTCTTGCATATTGTTTTTGTTTCCCTATTTTTGTTATGTGTTTGAGGTATTAAGGGGAGCACCCTTCATCAAGCACCCTTCATCAAGTGGTATCAGAGTAGGAGTTCTTGAGTGTGTAAACAGATCACCGACTGTGACGCAGTTTGCACCAGGACCGTGGCTAAAGTTTCAGCGCGCATCGCGAAAATACCTCCACGAAGGGAACGTGGCGGAAGAGCTGGTGTTGTAACACCTGAGGTTAGAGAGCTGCAGAGACAAGTGCGAGTATTGCAAGAAGAGATTCACAGAGGAATGAATCTTAATGTCAGAGAGGAAGGGAGGATGAAGCCGAAGAAGAATATCAAGAAGGAGAAGTTGAAATTGTGAACCAGGAGGAAGAAAGACTTTTTCGGGCGATTTCCAAGATTGGGAAAAGACCTAAGATTGAGGTTCCTACATTTTTTGGAAATCTTAACTCAGAAGAATTGATTGACTGGATCAATGAATGTGAAGAATATTTTGAGTATGAATATGTTGAGGATCCTGATAGGGTCAAATTTGCAAAGGCCAGACTGAAAGGTCATGCGAAGATATGGTGGCAAGAGATTCAGTTGGAGTGAAATAGAAGGGGAAAGGAGAAAATCACGAGATGGGATCGGATGGTGGATAAATTGAAGTGACAATTCATTCATGTTGATTATGAACTTGACCTACTGAAGAAAATGCAGAGTTTGAAGCAAGCAGGAAGATCTCTTCAGGAGTATATAGAGGAGTTCTATCGACTTCTCATCAGAACAGGCCATGCAGAAGCTGATAAGGAGAAAGTTGCTTGATACCTTAATGGGTTAAGGTCAAGCATTCAGGAGGAGCTGAATCTGGTTCGAATGAACAGTATTGAAGAGACATACCAGTTTGCCCTAAAAGTAGAGGAAAAGCTGAACAAGAAGTTTGAGAGTAGACAAAACGGAAGAGGTCGCGGTGGACGATCTAGTGGACGGTCATATGGTGGCCAAAATGAAGATCCGAAAAAGAAGGATGAGGCCAGTAGCAGTCAGAATCAGTGAGGAAATAATTCCAATCGCTTCCAGGATCAGAATAATAGAGATCAAAGAGGAAGAGGAAGAGGACAAGGATCTGGAAGAGGTGGCTTCCGTGGAACATGTTTTCATTGTGGAGAAGAAGGTCATAGGGCATTTGAATGTCCTCAGCGCCAAGGCAGAACAGATAGGAGAAATGAAGGCTAGGCCAGAGTTGCACATGTAGATGAAGATGCCAGATCATCAAATTCTGAAGATGCTGAAAGAGGAGAAACGTTGATTAACAGAAGAGTCTTGTTGAGTGGTGAGAATGAACCTGAGCAAAGGAGGAGCCTGTTTCACAACAGGTGCAAGTGTGAAGGTAAATGTTGTGATGTGATTATTGATAGTGGAAGCACTGACAATTTGGTGTCAGAAGAGATGGTGACAAAGTTGAAGCTCAAGATACAGAAACACCCACATCCATATCGGATTGCCTGGGTACAGGATGACCACAAAGTCATGGTCAATGAACAATGCCTGGTGAAGTTCAAGATTGGCGGATACCAAGATGAGGTATTGTGTGATATCATATCTATGGATGCATGTCATATGTTGTTGGGTAGACCATGGCAGTTTGACAGATGTGCTGTACATGATGACCGTGCGAATACCTATTCCCTAACAAACGATGGAGTGCGACATAAGCTAAAACTATTGAAGGAGACTGAAGAAAAGGTATGTGGTAATGCAAGGATAACTTTTTTTGATGGAAGAAATTTTCTAGATGGTATAAAGCATGAGCATGTATGTTTTGCTTTAATTTCAAAAGCTGGTAAAGAGGAAGTAGAAGATGTTCCTGTAGAAGTTGCAGATTTGTTGAATTAGTTTCAAGATATTGTATCCGATAACGTGCCTGATGGATTACCACCAGTCAGGAAGATCAGTCATCAGATGGACTTGATCCCAAGAGCGAGTTTTCCGAACAAGGAAGCACACAGAATGACACTTGCAAAAAATGAGGAGTTGAACAGACAAGTACATGAGTTGTTACAGAAAGGATTGATCCGTGAGAGTCTGAGTCCCTGTGCTGTACCAGCGGTATTAGCACCAAAGAAGAATGGAGAATGAAGGATGTGTACAGATTCTAGGGCAATAAACAAGATCACAATCAAGTACAAGTTTCCATTGCCACGAATGGATGATATTATGGACTATCAGAGTGGAGATGTGTATTTTTCAAAGATAGATCTGAAAAGTGGATATCATCAGATTCGGATCAGAGAAGGAGATGAATGGAAGACTACCTTCAAGACAAAGGAAGGACTATATGAGTGGTTAGTCATGCCTTTTGGGCTAACCAATGCACCGAGCACTTTCATGCGGCTCATGAACGAGGTTCTGAAAGAATTTCTGGGTAAGTTTGTCATTGTTTACCTAGATGATATTTTGATCTTTAGTAAGACATTGGATGAGCATATGATGCATATTCGTATGGTATTTGAGAAGTTGAGAGAAGAGAAATTGTTGATTAATTTGAAGAAGTGCAGTTTTGTGAAGAAAGAGTTAGTGTATTTGGGATTTGTAGTTTCAGCAGAAGGTCTAAAAATGGACCCAGAGAATGTACAGGCTATCTTTGAATGGCCTACCCCAAAAAGTGCTACCGAGGTAAGATCTTTTCATGGTCTAGCTAGCTTTTATAGAAAGTTTATCAGAAATTTTAGCAGTATTTGTGGACCGTTGACTGAAACAATGAGAGGGGATAGAAAAGAGTTTAAGTGGACTAATGGGGCAAAAAAGAGTTTTCAATTGTTGAAATAAAAAGTTACAGAACAACCTATTTTAGCACTTCCAGATTTTAATAATGTGTTTCAAGTAGATTGTGATGCTAGTGGTACTACAATAGGAACTGTTATGAGGCAAGAAGGTAAACTTGTTGCTTATTTCAGTGAGAAGTTAAATGATGCCAAGAGGAAATATTATGTTTATGATCAATAATTTTATGTTGTAGTTCAGGCATTAAAGAAGTGGAGACATTATCTACTTCCTAAGGAGTTTGTTTTGTATACTGATCATCAAGCTTTGCAATATTTGAATAGTCAAGAAAAATTGAATCAAAGGCATTTGAAATGGGTTGCATTTTTGCAGAGTTATACATTTATTTTGAAACACAGGAGTGGAAAGTCTAATAGGGTTGCAGATGCTATTAGCAGAAGGCAACTATTGCTGACAGAAATGCAGATTGAAGTGGTTGGGTTCAAAGAACTCAAGAATTTGTATTCAGAGGATCTTGATTTTGGTGAAGCTTGAAAAGCTTGTACAGAACCTGTTACTCTAGACAGGATGAAATGGCTGGATTTTATCATCCAAGATGATATGCTATTCAGAGGGAGTCAGTTGTGCATTCCACGAAATTTTATGAGGGAGAATCTCATCAAGGAGAAGCATAGCGGAGGATTGGCTGGACATTTTGGTCATGATAAAACCCTTGGTTTGGTTAGTGAGAATTATTATTGGCCACAGTTGCAGCAAGATGTGAAGAAGTTTGTACAGAGTTGTAGAGTATGTCAGATGGCGAAAGGAGTGAAGCAGAATACAAGATTGTATCAGCCATTACCTGTACCAGAGAAGCCTTGGGAGGATATCAGCATGGACTTTGTTCTTGGTTTACCGAGGAATCAGCGGGGACATGATTCAATTTTTGTGGTAGTTGACAGATTTTCGAAGATGACATATTTTATTCCCTGCAAGAAGACTAATGATGCTGTTCATATAGCAAAATTGTTTTTCAGAGAAGTAGTGAGACTTCATGGTTTGCCAAAGACCATAGTTTCGGATCGGGACACTAAGTTTTTTGGGTATTTCTAGCGTACATTGTGGAAGAAGTTGAAGACAGATTTGAAGTTTAGTTCATCACATCATCCCCAGACTGATGGACAGACAGAGGTGGTGAATAGGAGTTTGGGAAATTTGCTGAGATGCTTGGTTGGAGATAAGCCAACAGGATGGGATTTGATTTTACCACAGGCAGAATTTGCATACAATAATTCTATCAATAGGAGCACTGGTAAATCACCATTCCAGATTGTATATGGAAGTAGTCCAAGAAATGCATCTGAATTGAGGAAGATAGATAAAAGAGAAATAAGTAGTGCTGAAGCTGAGGATTTTGCAGAACATTTGAAGAACATCCATGGGGAGGTGAGGAAGCATATTACCAAGATGAACGCACAGTATAAGGCTAAGACAGATGAGAAAAGGAGGTATAAGAAATTTTAGGTTGGTGATGAAGTCATGGTTCATTTGCGGAAGGAGCGGTTTCCAGTTGGTACATATAACAAGCTGAAAATGAAGAAGTTTGGACCATGTAGGATATTGAAGAAACATGATTCATGAAACGCATATGAGGTAGAATTGCCTACTGAGCTAAATATTTCACCAGTGTTTAACATTTCAGATCTGACAGAGTATCATGAAGGAGCTGTTGAAGATGAGATCACAGCAGCACAGTGGAGTATTCCAGCAACTAGTTCAGACACTGAGGTGATCGAAGATATACTGGACAATCGCGTTAGCAGAAGCACAAAGAAGAGGACATATGAAGAATATCTGGTCAAGTGGAAAGGATGACCTGTTGAAGATTCATCATGGCTGACAAAGGAGGAGGTTAGCCATCTTGGTTTTCCTCTGCACACGTGAGTCGTGACAGGGTCACTTCTCAAATTACCCCGGGTGTCTGATGCAGGAGCATCCTGGGTGTAAGAGCAATCTTGCATCACCCAAAAATATTTCTATTTTTTATATTCAATAAGGGCTATTTTATGCAGAGCTGCTATTTATGGAAAGTTACTATTTTTGGTAATTTTCGTATGTGCTCAGAATGATCTGATTTCTTTCTTGGAGGTTCATTTTAGTCATATAAGTCTGCCAGCAAAGTTTCATGGCTAGATCAGGTGTAGTTTTGAAGATATTGAAGATTTTCGGTATTGGCAGCAGGGTACAGAAACTTTGAACTCAGTTTTGAAGGCTTTAGAGGCCCCGGATGAGGTCAAAAATTTAGGTGACAAGCGCTTGCGCCGGTCAAGCCTGTAGTGCGCTTTGTGGCATTTCTGAAATGGGGTTATAATAGTCAATCGGGTCAACTGGTGATGACTTATTATCTTCGGAAGTCGGGTCACCTGAAATGGCAAAAAATAATTTTCCTTCAAAATTTCTGTTCGGATTTCAAAAGTTATTTTGAGCCGACTTTGATGTAATAAATTAAAAAATAAAATAATTCTAAGTTTGGTCGGCCCTTAGGGCTAAATTTCTGGAACCTTCTCGGGCAGTGGAAATTGCCTATATAAGGAAGGCTGTATTATTGTCTTAGGCAGTTCAGAATAGTTCTGGGTAGTAGATCTGGGTAATAGTTCTAGGCTTTATCCTACAGAATATTGTAAGGGAATGCCCATGTGGCTTTGCATGTTGTAATTCTGAAAATTTGTAATTCCACATTTGTGGAGATAATAAGAAGCCAATTTTCTGTTCTTGCATATTGTTGTTGTTTTCCTATTTTTGTTATGTGTTTGAGGTATTAAGGGGAGCACCCTTCATCAAGCACCCTTCATCAAGTGGTATTAGAGCAGGAGTTCTTGAGTGTGTAAACAGATCACCGACTGTGAGGCAGTTTGCACCAAGACCGTGGCTAGGGTTTCAGCGCACATCACGAAAATGCCTCCACGAAGGGAACGTGGCGAAAGAGCTGGTGTTGTAATACCTGAGGTTAGAGAGCTGCAGAGACAAGTGCGAGCATTGCAAGAAGAGATTCACAGAGGAATGAATCTTAATGTCAAAGATGAAAGTGAGGATGAAGCCGAAGAAGAATATCAAGAAGGAGAAGTTAAAATTGTGAACCTAGATGAAGAAAGACTTTTTCAGGCGATTTCTAAGATTGGGAAAAGACCTAAGATTGAGGTTCCTACATTTTTTGGAAATCTTAACCCAGAAGAATTGATCGACTGTATCAATGAATGTGAAGAATATTTTGAGTATGAATATGTTGAGGATCCTGATAGGGTCAAATTTGCAAAGGCCAGACTGAAAGGTCATGCGAATATATGGTGGCAAGAGATTCAGTTAGAGTGAAATAGAAGGGGAAAGGAGAAAATCACGAGATGGGATCGGATGGTGGATAAATTGAATCGACAGTTCATTCCTGTTGATTATGAGCTTGACCTACTGAAGAAAATGCAGAGTTTGAAGCAAGCAGGAAGATCTGTTCAAGAGTATACAGAAGAGTTCTATCGACTTCTCATCAAAACAGGCCATGCAGATGCTAATAAGGAGAAAGTTGCCCGATACCTTAATGGGTTAAGGCCAAGCATTCAGGAGGAGCTGAATCTGGTTTGAATTAACAGTATTGAAGAGACATACCAGTTTACCCTAAAAGTAGAGAAAAAGCTGAACAAGAAGTTTGAGAGTAGACAAAACGGAAGAGGTCACGGTGGACGATATGGTGGACGGTCATATGGTGGCCGAAATAAATATCCAAAAAAGAAGGATGAGGCCAGTAGCAGTCAGAATCAGCGAGGAAATAATTTCAATCGCTTCCAGGATCAAAATAATAAAGATCAAAAAGGAAGAGGAAGAGGACAAGGATCTGGAAGAGGTGGCTTCCGTGGAACATGTTTTTACTGTGGAGAAGAAGGTCATAGGGCATTTGAATGTCTTCAGTGCCAAGGCAGAACAGACAGGAGAAATGAAGGCCAGGCCAGAGTTGCACATGTAGATGAAGATGTCAGATCATCAAATTCTGAAGATGCTGAAAGAGGAGAAATGTTGATTAACAGAAGAGTCTTGTTGAGTGGTGAGAATGAACCTGAGCAAAGGAGGAGCCTGTTTCGCACCAAGTGCAAGTGTGAAGGTAAATGTTGTGATGTGATTATTGATAGTGGAAGCACTGACAATTTAGTGTCAGAAAAGATGGTGACAAAGTTGAAGCTCAAGAGACAGAAACACCCACATCCATATCGGATTGCCTGGGTACAGGATGACCACAAGGTCATGGTCAATGAACAATGCCTGGTGAAGTTCAAGATTGGCGGATACCAAGATGAGGTATTATGTGATATCATATCTATGGATGCATGTCATATGTTGTTGGGTAGACCATGACAGTTTGACAGATGTGCTGTACATGATGGCCGTGGGAATACCTATTCACTGACAAAGGATGGAGTGCGACATAAGCTAAAACCATTGAAGGAGACTGAAGAAAAGGTATGTGGTAATGCAAGGATAACTTTTGTTGATGGAAGAAATTTCTCAGATGGTATGAGGCATGAGCATGTATGTTTTGCTTTAATTCCAAAAGCTGGTAAAGAGGAAGTAGAAGATGTTCCTGTAGAAGTTGCAGATTTGTTGAATGAGTTTTAAGATATTGTATCTAATAACGTGCCTGATGGATTACCACCAGTTAGGAAGATCAGTCATCAGATGGACTTGATCTCAAGAGCAAGTTTGCCGAACAAGGCAGCACATAGAATGACACCTGCAGAAAGTGAGGAGTTGAACAGACAAGTACATGAGTTGTTACAGAAAGGATTGATCCATGAGGGTCTGAGTCCCTGTGCTGTACCAGTGGTATTAGCACCAAAGAAGAATGGAGAATGGAGGATGTGTACAGATTCTAGGGCAATAAACAAGATCACAATCAAGTACAAGTTTCCATTGCTACGAATGGATGATATTATGGACTGTCTGAGTGGAGCTGTGTATTTTTCAAAGATAGATCTGAAAATTGGATATCATCAGATTCGGATCAGAGAAGGAGATGAATGGAAGACTGCCTTCAAGACAAAGGAAGGACTATATGAGTGGTTAGTCATGTCTTTTGGGCTAACCAATGCACCGAGCACTTTCATGCGGCTCATGAACGAGGTTCTGAAAAAATTTCTGGGTAAGTTTGTCATTGTTTACCTAGATGATATTTTGATCTTTAGTAAGACATAGGATGAGCATATGATGCATATTCGTATGGTATTTGAGAAGTTGAGAGAAGAGAAATTGTTGATTAATTTGAAGAAGTGCAGTTTTGTGAAGAAAGAGTTAGTGTATTTGCGATTTGTAGTTTCAGCAGAAGGTCTAAAAATGGACCCAAAGAAGGTACAGGCTATCCTTGAATGGCCTACCCCAAGGAGTGCTACCGAGGTAAGATCTTTTCATGGTCTAGCTAGCTTTTACAGAAAGTTTATCAGAAATTTTAGCAGTATTTGTGGACCCTTGACTGAAACAATGAGAGGGGATAGAAAAGAGTTTAAGTGGACTAATGGGGAAGAAAAGAGTTTTCAATTGTTGAAACAAAAAGTTACAGAACAACCTATTTTAGCACTTCCAGATTTTAATAAGGTGTTTCAAGTAGATTGTGATGCTAGTGGTACTGCAATAGGAGTTGTTATGAGGCAAGAAGGTAAACCTGTTGCTTATTTAAGTGAGAAGTTAAATGATGCCAAGAGAAAATATTCTGTTTATGATCAAGAATTTTATGCTATAGTTCAGGCATTAAAGAAGTGGAGACATTATCTACTTCTTAAGGAGTTTGTTTTGTATACTGATCATCAAGCTTTGCAATATTTGAATAGTCAAGGAAAATTGAATCAAAAGCATTTGAAATGGGTTGAGTTTTTGCAGAGTTATACATTTGTTTTGAAACACAAGAGTGGAAAGTCTAATAGGGTTGCAGATGCTCTTAGCAGAAGGCAACTATTGCTGATAGAAATGCAGATTGAAGTGGTTGGGTTCAAGGAACTCAAGAATTTGTATCCAGAGGATCCCGATTTTGGTGAAGCTTGGAAAGCTTGTATAGAACCTGTTACTCTAGACAGGATGAAATGGCTGGATTTTATCATCCAAGATGATATGCTATTCAGAGGGAGTCAGTTGTGCATTCCAGGAAGTTCTATGAGGGAGAATCTCATCAAGGAGAAGCATAGCGGAGGATTGGCTGGACATTTTGGTCGTGATAAAACCCTTGGTTTGGTTAGTGAAAATTATTATTGGCCACAGTTGCAGCAAGATGTGAAGAAGTTTGTACAGAGTTGTAGAGTATGTCAGATGGCAAAAGGAGTGAAGCAAAATACAGGATTGTATCAGCCATTACCTGTACCAGAGAAGCCTTGGGAGGATATCAGCATGGACTTTGTTCTTGGTTTACCGAGGACTCAGCGGGGACATGATTCAATTTTTGTGGTAGTTGACAGATTTTTGAAGATGACATATTTTATTCCCTGCAAGAAGACTAATGATGCTGTTCATATAGCAGAATTGTTTTTCAGAGAAGTAGTGAGACTTCATGGTTTGCCAAAGACCATAGTTTCAGATCGGGACACTAAGTTTTTTGGGTATTTCTGGCCTACATTGTAGAAGAAGTTGAAGACAGATTTGAAGTTCAGTTCATCACATCATCCCCAGACTGATGGACAGACAGAGGTGGTGAATAGGAGTTTGGAAAATTTGCTGAGATGCTTGGTTGGAGATAAGCCAACATGATGGGATTTGATTTTACCACAGGCAGAATTTGCATACAATAATTCTATCAATAGGAGCACTGGTAAATCACCATTCCAGATTGTATATGGAAGTAGTCCAAGAAATGCATCTGAATTGAGGAAGATAGATAAAGGAGAAATAAGTAGTGCTGAAGCTGAGGATTTTGCAGAACACTTGAAGAACATCCATGGGGAGGTAAGGAAGCATATTACCAAGATGAACGCACAGTATAATGCTAAGGCAGATGAGAAAAGGAGGTATAAGAAATTTCAGGTTGGTGATGAAGTCATGGTTCATTTGCGGAAGGAGTGGTTTCCAGTTGGTACATATAACAAGCTGAAAATGAAGAAGTTTGGACCATGTAAGATATTGAAGAAACATGATTCAGAAAATGCATATGAGGTAGAATTATCTACTGAGCTAAATATTTCACCAGTGTTTAACATTTTAGATCTGACAAAGTATCATGAAGGAGGTGTTGAAGATGAGATCACAGCAGCACAGTGTAGTATTCCAGCAACTAGTTCAGACACTAAGGAGATCGAAGATATACTGGACAGTCGCGTTGGCAGAAGCACAAGGAACAGGACATATGAAGAATATCTGGTCAAGTGGAAAGGATGACCTGTTGAAGATTCATCATGGCTGACAAAGGAGGAGGTTAGCCGTCTTGGTTTTCCTCTGCACACGTGAGTCGTGACAGGGTCACTTCTCAAATTACTCCGGGTGTCTGATGCAGGAGCATCCTGGGTGTAAGAGCAATCTTGCATCACCCAAAAATATTTTTATTTTTTATATTCAATAAGGGCTATTTTGTGCAGAGCTGCTATTTATGGAAAGTTACTATTTTTGGTAATTTTCGTATGTGCTCAAAATGATTTGATTTCTTTCTTGGAGGTTCATTTTGGTCATATAAGTCTGCCAGCAAAGTTTCATGGCTAGATCAGGTGTAGTTTTGAAGATATTGAAGATTTTCGGTATTGGCAGCAGGGTACAAAAACTTCGAACTCAGTTTTGAAGGCTTTAGAGGCCCCGGATGAGGTCAAAAATTTAGGTGACAAGCGCTTGCGCCGATCAAGCTTGTAGTGCGCTTCGTGGCATTTCGAAAATGGGGTTATAATAGTCAATCGGGTCAACTGGTGATGACTTATGATCTTCGAAAGTCGGGTCACCTGAAATGGCAGAAAATAATTTTCCTTCAAAATTTGTGTTCGGGTTTCAAAAGTTATTTTGAGCTGACTTTGATGTAATAAATTGAAAAATAAAATAATTCTAAGTTTGGTCAGCCCTTAGGGCTAAATTTTTGGAACCTTCTCGGGCGGTGGAAATTGTGTATATAATGAAGGCTGTATTATTGTCTTAGGTAGTTCAGAATAGTTCTGGGTAGTAGATCTGGGTAATAGTTCCAAGCTTTGTCCTACAGAATATTGTAAGGGAATGCCCATGTGGCTTTGCATGTTGTAATTCTGAAAATTTGTAATTCTACATTTGTGGAGATAATAAGAAGCCAATTTTCTGTTCTTGCATATTGTTGTTGTTTCCCTATTTTTGTTATGTGTTTGAGGTATTAAGGGGAGCACCCTTCATCAAGCACCCTTCATCAAGTGGTATCAGAGTAGGAGTTCTTGAGTGTGTAAACAGATCACTGACTGTGAAGCAGTTTGCACCAGGACCGTGGCTAGGGTTTCAGCGCGCATCGCAAAAATGCCTCGACGAAGGGAACGTGGCGGAAGAGCTGGTGTTGTAACACCTGAGGTTAGAGAGCTGTAGAGACAAGTGCGAGCATTGCAAGAAGAGATTCACAGAAGAATGAATCTTAATGTCAGAGACGAAAGCGAGGATGAAACCGAAGAAGAATATCAAGAATGAGAAGTTGAAATTGTGAACCACGAGGAAGAAAGACTTTTTCGGGCGATTTTCAAGATTGGGAAAAGACCTAAGATTGAGGTTCTTACATTTTTTGAAATCTTAACCCAGAAGAATTGATCGACTAGATCAATGAATGTGAAGAATATTTTGAGTATGAAGATGTTGAGGATCCTGATAGGGTCAAATTTGCAAAGGCCAGAGTGAAAGGTCATGCGAAGATATGGTGGCAAGAGATTCAGTTGGAGCGAAATAGAAGGGGAAAGGAGAAAATCACGAGATGGGATCGGATGGTGGATAAATTGAAGCGACAGTTCATTCCTGTCGATTATGAGCTTGACCTACTGAAGAAAATGCAGAGTTTGAAGCAAGCAGAAAGATCTGTTCAGGAGTAGACAGAGGAGTTCTATCGACTTCTCATCAGAACAGGCTATGTAGAAGCTGATAAGGAGAAAGTTTCCTGATACCTTAATGGGTTAAGGCCAAGCATTCAGGAGGAGCTGAATCTGGTTCGAATGAACAGTATTGAAGAGACATACCAGTTTGCCCTAAAAGTAGAGGAAAAACTTAACAAGAAATTTGAGAGTAGACAAAATGGAAGAGGTCGCGGTGGACGATCTGGTGGATGGTCATATGGTGGCCGAAATGAAGATTCGAAAAAGAAGGATGAGGCCAGTAGCAGTCAGAATCAGTGAGGAAATAATTCCAATCGCTTCCAGGATCAGAATAATAGAGATCAAAGAGGAAGAGGAAGAGGACAAGGATCTGGAAGAGGTGGCTTCCGTGGAACATGTTTTCACTGTGGAGAAGAAGGTCATAGAGCATTTGAATGTCCTCAGCGACAAGGCAGAATAGACAAGAGAAATGAAGGCCAGGCCAGAGTTGCACATGTAGATGAAGATGCCAGATCATCAAATTCTGAAGATGCTGAAAGAGGAGAAACGTTGATTAACAGAAGAGTCTTATTGAGTGGTGAGAATGAACCTGAGCAAAGGAGGAGCCTGTTTCGCACCAAGTGCAAGTGTGAAGGTAAATGTTGTGATGTGATTATTGATAGTGGAAGCACTGACAATTTGGTGTCAGAAGAGATGGTGACAAAGTTGAAGCTCAACAGACAGAAACACCCACATCCATATCGGATTGCCTGGGTACAGGATGACCACAAGGTCATGGTCAATGAACAATGCCTGGTGAAGTTCAAGATTGGCGGATACCAAGATGAGGTATTGTGTGATATCATATCTATGGATGCATGTCATATGTTGTTGGGTAGACCATGGCAGTTTGACAGATGTGCTATACATGATGGCCGTGGGAATACCTATTCCCTGACAAAGGATGGAGTGCGATATAAGCTAAAACCATTGAAGGAGATTGAAGAAAAGGTATGTGGTAATGCAAGGATAACTTTTGTTGATGGAAGAAATTTCCTAGATGGTATGAGGCATGAGCATGTATATTTTACTTTAATTCTAAAAGTTGGTAAAGAGGAAGTAGAAGATGTTCCTGTAGAAGTTGCAGATTTGTTGAATGAGTTTCAGGATATTGTATCCAATAACGTGCCTGATGGATTACCACCAGTCAGGAAGATCAGTCATCAGATGGACTTGATCCCAAGAGCGAGTTTTCTGAACAAGGCAGCACATAGAATGACACCTGCAAAAAGTGAGGAGTTGAACAGACAAGTACATGAGTTGTTACAGAAAGGATTGATCCGTGAGAGTCTGAGTCCCTGTGCTGTACCAGCGGTATTAGCACCAAAGAAGAATGGAGAATGGAGGATGTGTACAGATTCTAGGGCAATAAACAAGATCACAATCAAGTACAGGTTTCCATTGCCACGAATGGATGATATTATGGACTGTCTGAGTGGAGCTGTGTATTTTTCAAAGATAGATTTGAAAAGTGGATATCATCAGATTCGGATCAGAGAAGGAGATGAATGGAAGACTGCCTTCAAGACAAAGGAAGGACTATATGAGTGGTTAGTCATACCTTTTGGGCTAACCAATGCACCGAGCACTTTCATGCGGCTCATTAACGAGGTTCTAAAAGAATTTTTGGGTAAGTTTGTCATTGTTTACCTAGATGATATTTTGATCTTTAGTAAGACATTGGATGAGCATATGATGCATATTCGTATGGTATTTGAGAAGTTGAGAAAAGAGAAATTGTTGATTAATTTGAAGAAGTGCAGTTTTGTGAAGAAAGAGTTAGTGTATTTGGGATTTGTAGTTTCAGCAGAAGGTCTAAAAATGGACCCAGAGAAGGTACAGGCTATCCTTGAATGGCCTACCCCAAGGAGTGCTACCGAGGTAAGATCTTTTCATGGTCTAGCTAGCTTTTATAGAAAGTTTATCAGAAATTTTAGCAGTATTTGTGGACCCTTGACTGAAATAATAAGAGGGGATAGAAAAGAGTTTAAGTGGACTAATGGGGCAGAAAAGAGTTTTCAATTGTTAAAATAAAAAGTTACAGAACAACCTGTTTTAGCACTTCCAGATTTTAATAAGGTGTTTCAAGTAGATTGTGATGCTAGTGGTACTGCAATAGGAGCTGTTATGAGCCAAGAAGGTAAACCTGTTGCTTATTTCAATGAGAAGTTAAATGATGCCAAGAAGAAATATTCTGTTTATGATCAAGAATTTTATGCTATAGTTCAGGCATTAAAGAAGTGGAGACATTATCTACTTCCTAATGAGTTTGTTTTGTATGCTGATCATCAAGCTTTGCAATAGTTGAATAGTCAAGGAAAATTGAATCAAAGACATTTGAAATGGGTTGAGTTTTTGCAGAGTTATACATTTGTTTTGAAACATAGGAGTGAAAAGTCTAATAGGGTTGCAGATGCTCTTACCAGAAGGCAACTATTGCTGACAGAAATGCAGATTGAAGTGGTTGGGTTCAAGGAACTCAAGAATTTGTATCTAGAGGATCCTGATTTTGGTGAAGCTTGGAAAGCTTGTACAGAACCTGTTACTCTAGACAGGACGAAATGGCTGGATTTTATCATCCAAGATGATATGCTATTCAGAGGGAGTCAGTTGTGCATTCCACGAAGTTCTATGAGGGAGAATCTCATCAAAGAGAAGCATAGCGGAGGATTGGCTGGACATTTTGGTCATGATAAAACCCTTGGTTTGGTTAGTGAGAATTATTATTGGCCACAGTTGCAGCAAGATGTGAAGAAGTTTGTACAGAGTTGTAGAGTATGTTAGATGGCGAAAGGAGTGAAGCAGAATACAAGATTGTATCAGCCATTACCTGTACCAGAGAAGCCTTGGGAGGATATCAGCATGGACTTTGTTCTTGGTTTACCGAGGACTCAGCGGGGACATGATTCAATTTTTGTGGTAGTTGACAGATTTTCGAAGATGGCACATTTTATTCCCTGCAAGAAGACTAATGATGCTGTTCATATAGCAGAATTGTTTTTGAGAGAAGTAGTGAGACTTCATGGTTTCTAAAGACCATAATTTCAGATCGGGACACTAAGTTTGTTGGGTATTTCTTGCGTACATTGTGGAAGAAGTTGAAGACAGATTTGAAGTTCAGTTCATCACATCATCCCTAGACTGATGGACAGACAGAGGTGGTGAATAGGAGTTTGGGAAATTTGCTGAGATGTTTGGTTGGAGATAAGCCAACAGGATGGGATTTGATTTTACCACAGGCAGAATTTGCATACAATAATTCTATCAATAGGAGCACTGGTAAATCACCATTCCAGATTGTATATGGAAGTAGTCCAAGAAATGCATCTGAATTGAGTAAGATAGATAAAGGAGAAATAAGTAGTGCTGAAGCTGAGGATTTTGCAGAATACTTGAAGAATATCCATGGGGAGGTGAGGAAGCATATTACCAAGATGAACGCACAGTATAAGGCTAAGTAGATGAGAAAAGGAGGTATAAGAAATTTCAGGTTGGTGATGAAGTCATGGTTCATTTGCGGAAGGAGTGGTTTCCAGTTGGTACATATAACAAGCTGAAAATGAAGAAGTTTGGACCATGTAGGATATTGAAGAAACATGATTCAGGAAACGCATATGAGGTAGAATTGCCTACTGAGCTAAATATTTCACCAGTGTTTAACATTTCAGATCTGACAGAGTATCATGAAGGAGGTGTTGAAGATGAAATCACAGCAGCACAGTGGAGTATTCCAGCAACTAGTTCAGACACTAAGGAGATCGAAGATATACTGGACAGTCGCGTTGGTAGAAGCACAAGGAACAGGACATATGAAAAATATCTGGTCAAGTGGAAAGGACGACCTGTTGAAGATTCATCATGGCTGACAAAGGAGGAGGTTAGCCGTCTTGGTTTTCCTCTGCACACGTGAGTCGTGAAAGGGTCACTTCTCAAATTACCCCGGGTGTCTGATGCAGGAGCATCCTGGGTGTAAGAGAAATCTTGCATCACCCAAAAATATTTCTATTTTTTATATTCAATAAGGGCTATTTTGTGCAGAGCTGCTATTTATGGAAAGTTACTATTTTTGGTAATTTTCGTATGTGCTCAGAATGATCTGATTTCTTTCTTGGAGGTTCATTTTGGTCATATAAGTCTGCCAGCAAAGTTTCATGGCTAGATCAGGTGTAGTTTTGAAGATATTGAAGATTTTCGGTATTCGCAGTAGGGTACAGAAACTTCAAACTCAGTTTTGAAGGCTTTAGAGGCCCCGGATGAGGTCAAAAATTTGGATGACAGGCGCTTGCACCGGTCAAGCCTGTAGTGCGCTTCGTGGCATTTCCAAAATGGGGTTATAATAGTCAATCGGGTCAACTGGTGATGACTTATGATCTCCGGAAGTCGGGTCACCTGAAATGGCAGAAAATATTTTTTCTTCAAAATTTCTGTTCGGGATTCAAAAGTTATTTTGAGCCGACTTTGATGTAATAAATTTAAAAAATAAAATAATTCTAAGTTTGGTCGGCCCTTAGGGCTAAATTTCTGGAACCTTCTCGGGCAATGGAAATTGCCTATATAAAGAAGGCTGTATTATTGTCTTAGGCAGTTCAGAATAGTTCTGGGTAGTAGATCTGGGTAATAGTTCCAGGCTTTGTCCTACAGAATATTGTAAGGGAATGCCCATGTGGCTTTGCATGTTGTAATTCTGAAAATTTGTAATTCCACATTTGTGGAGATAATAAGAAGCCAATTTTCTGTTCTTGCATATTGTTGTTGTTTCCCTATTTTTGTTATGTGTTTGAGGTATTAAGGGGAGCACCCTTCATCAAGCACCCTTCATCAAGATGTCCTTGGGAGTGACTATCATCTCCCCCATTGGCAAATGAAATGTGTTTGTCTCTGAATGGAAACTCTCAACAAGTGCACCTAGAAGACCGTGATTTACTCAAATGTCAGGTATATCACATAAGTATGTCAATCCTAGCCCATCAATGTGAACTCCCTCAGCATCGGTCAACCTCTACACTAGTGTGGTGATGACAAGATGATGCAACCAGAATGTGACATCTGGAAAGTCAACCTGCAAGGCAAGTGACGACATTGGATCAGTATCTCAACATGATGGTTTCAAAGAAACAACAATAAATGAGGCTACACATCTATCCTAAATAGGACTCTGGCATGTTTTAATTGGTTGGTTCTATGGAAAATTGGATGGAGATCCTAAATGTTGTAGCAATTTCCTACGTGAGAAAACTATTCCCTCGCATGAGACAGGATCTCTTCCTGTGCGAGAAGATGAAATTTCGCATGACATAACCTAGCGCTTCGCACAAGCTTGCAGAGAAGCCCCAGGTGAAGAAACCCTAAGTTGCACAAGGAAACTATTTCCTCATGTGAGAGGCAACCTAGGCCGACATGAGGAAACTGTTTCCTCACGTGAGGGTTGAAGAACTAGGCCTAAAACATGCTAAATCTAACCTAAGTCACCTTATAAAGCAGTTAAAAATTGAAATGGAGGATGGTTTATCGACTACTCATAGGTGGGTCATACTCTGGCAATCAGCTGTGGTGTCGGGAGTGCTCGAATTGATGTGTATGCATTGGAACACCCTCCATTCTCTCTCAGAGCTCTCAGAATCGCTAGAAGATAAAGTTAATAATGATTTAAAAATGACCACTCTAGGCCTTATATAGCTTTTCGACCTAATTTTCAAAGTGCTCCGTTTTGTGCAAAAATTGCACCCTTGGCTAAATAGACTGTTTTGAATCCATTTTTGGGATTGAAATCAAAATTTGACATCTCTAGATGGCTCAAAATCACATTTTAAAATTCTAGGATCCTTTGGGATTGGACGCTGGTGCAGTCAGCCTTCTGGCTTCATTTTCTTGCCAGATTCTCATCTCATCATTTTCTCAGCTTCTTCATCTTTTTATCGAAAGTCAACTCTAGTCAAATTTGGTCAAAATTTGTCAACAAGACCTCCCAATTGCTCCAAATTGCTTCTACAGCTTCTCAAATCTAGTCTGATTGCTTCTATTCTGCAACCTCTTGTTGTCAACCGTCCTTCTGATATGTCATCTTTTGATTTCACTCCCGAGGGGGTAGGATGATTGCATCATTTAAATCTTGTCGAACGAGTCTCATATCAGTCTAATCTAAATAAAAAATCCTCATTGCTTGGGGCATCTTTGGGCCTTACATCTGGTCATCTTGTCATCTATCTTTTAGGTATCTGAGCAATCTAACTCAGATCGTTGAGGATCAAGCTTTATTTTGGAGATGGTTCTCAAAATCTCATTAGGTATTAGAGCAATCTAACCCTAATTCTTGAAAGTCAAGCTTCATTTTGGAGATGGCTCTTGAAATCTCTTTTTAGACTATTATCTAGACAATCTAACCCAGGTCTCAAAGGGTTAAGCTTCGTATTGGGGCAATCTAACCCTAATTCTGGAGATTAGTCCTAAATCTACATCTGTCATCATTTGATCGATATGCATTGGGGGAATCTAACCCCGATTCCAGTCTCCTCTCAAGTTGTCATTAGACCGTTGTCTTCGCAATCTAACTTAGACTTCAGAGAATCATGCCTCATTTTGGAGGTGGTTCTGCAATTCGATCTATTTCAATGTCTTGGCATCCTAACATTGACTTTTGAGGGTTAAGCTTCATTCTGGGATAATCCTAAAACCTTCTCATCTGTCACATCAGACTATTCTTTGAATCAATGCATTGCTCACACATCAATTCAAAGAGGGGAAAATGTAATACCCCAAAATTGGCACCTTATAATTTCAATCAATTTTGGTGCATTTCTTCAATTTTACATCATTAAAGTCCTATTTTACTAGGCAATTTTTTCTCTCCTACTTGACTTTATTTGACTTGGTGTTAATTGCAAAAACCCTAAATTGCATTAATCTTACACTATAATTAACTCCTAAGTATTTGACTTTATTAGATAAATAATCCCTATGATAAATTGATTTAATTCTAAAGTCCTAAGTGCTTTAAATTAAATTAAACTCACCCCATTTAGCTAATACACATAAAAAGGAATTAATATTACTTGGTTATTTGAATGGATTATCTTATTTGGATTTAATAATTTAAATTATTTGAAGGGTCACCATATGTGGCAATAATTCATTCTTTTAATTAAGTAATTCTTCAATATTTGTCTCAATTGGGAATGAAGAGTCAATTGTTTCATTTCAAGAAACTCTTCATCCTCTCTCCGGGCTTGTCTATATTATGAACCTTCTTCCTCATTCAAAAAAAAGTCAATTGTGAGAGTATCAAAACTATAGAGAAATTTAGTCTCAATTACTTCATATTTCCAAGCTTTTTATTGCTCATTAGTTTAATTCTCATTTAGTGTAATTGCATTCTCATATTAAACTAGTTTTCTTATTGTTATTAGTTGAATTCTTATGTCTTTCAAGTTCTTAGATTAAAATCTGCACTTCTTTCTTAGATTAATTGCATCTTCATTCTTAGATTAATTACACATTCATCTTAGAGTAATTGCAATTTGTTTATCTTTCAAGCTTTCAAAATCCTTTGTATTAGTTTGGTCTTTTGGTTGTTGGCTCTCGTTCTGAGAGTAATTCAAACACCCTAGCTAATTAGAAGGCAACAGGTCGAATCGATAGATATTGCAAATTGAATAATTCATACTCACCTTCATAATTTTGATGATCGAGCAATGACTATGTTGTGTATATGGCTGGATTAGAGGTCCATGTTCAGCTATAGACAAGAGTATCAATAGCTCGATTAAGAACTAAAACAATCCTATTAAAGACCATCCATTCAAGGGATTTCAAAACTCTAATTAAAGAGCTTCTTGGTTAAAGGATTTTGATCTTTAGATCTTGTTAAAGATCCCTCTTCCCCTGTTAGAAGTGACCCTATCAAGGGATTTATATCATAGACATGCTAGCGTCTTCCTTCAGTATAAGAACTCAAATGTATGATTTGAGATTAGCACTAAACTATCATACATATCTGATTCTCTTCTCTATTGTGCTTCTCTAAACACTTTACCACCTCTGTAATTCCTTCAAAAATCTCTATTAATCATCACATACCATCACAAGAATATTCTTTATAGTTTTCATAATCATTTATATACTTATTCTAAGTCGGTGCTAGAACCCTAAAACATTTTACAAGTCGGCATGAAAATCCAACTTAACACATGAGAGAGTGTGCAAAAACAAAAATTCAACATCCTTGATGTTGACCCAAAACATTAAATCCTTAAAACATGTCAGCCTAACACTTACATTTGACTACAACACTGATCTAACAAGCTGTATTAACCGGTACACTATTCTTCCTGTCCATGTCACTTCAATCCTCAATAACTCACTCATTTATTCAAACTAACTAATGTGATCATAAATATGGGTCAATATACCTCTGTAGATCATTTATGTATGATCACACAACTTAAATTGATCTCCAAATCCAAACCTAGTTGCATGTACCTTGCATATTGTCTTATTATTAGTTGACTGAACACTTAGTTGATTTTCCAATTTGATCCTTCAACACTATTAGTAAATTTGATCTCCTATCATCAAAAGATTATATTTCTAGCAATGACAATGCAACAATACAATCATTTGACCAAAACACATATCATCCACATAAAAATTCCAATAGATCTATGAGATCACTATCCTAGACATCAATGTGAGTCTAGGAATACAACATAGATATAAGATGACAATGAAGTGCACATATGTCCTGTGCGAATAGAACATAGAGAAAAAAATAAAAAACTAAGGCACTAACTTAACTTAGTATAAAATAAAGCTACACTACTAAAAGAAAATAAGAAGTATGCTTATATTATGAAAATGATTAAATGAGAGTGAACAGAGGATGAATAAAATGTACAATGGAGGAGGTAGATGAATCTAAAGAGCTCCTCCTCCTTCTCCTTCACCAAAACCTACACATAAGAGAGAAAGGGAAAGTATTGGGGTTTTTTGGAGACTTGTCTTGGTCAAGTCCTTTTTTTAGTATTTCCACATCTACAACAACCAGGTAGATAGAAAAATTAGGGATAGATAACCAAAAGATGATAGACGATAGATAATGATGATAATAATAATAATAATTTGATTAAGAAAATATCATATTCTTAACAAAATGAAATGGGATGGAGTGAGAGAGTCTTCTTCGAAGCCACAAAGCCAAATCTCAATAGAGTTAAGGCAAGGTGATGGAGTTGATATGCTATGAAGATAAGTATTTTGTGAAGAAGTTGTCTAAAATGCAAGAACAAACTCTAGAAAGTATTGATAAGTTGTGTGAGAGCCACAAAAATATCCAAGAGACTTAAGAGAGTGTAGGAGAAGTTTGGATTGTAAATAAGAGAGATGAAATGAGGCTCAAGATTGAAGTTTAATATATTCCAATGATTCTCAACATCAATGCGTGGTGGTAGGAGATGTTACATTGCAAGGATGTCAAATGTAATTATAGTTTGTAAATTGTACATACTTCCTAAGATTTCCAATTCCATACTTACTTGGCAGCCATTTTAGTGTGTTCTCAATCTTCCATGCATCATAGAACTTTTTTATGCATTTAATTAATAAAAATTTAAATATAATCCTCATCTTACTTTAATTTTCATGAGGGCCATTAATTATGTTGTAGGTTTGAGAAGGAGTAGTTGATTGAGTTAGTGAGGTTTTCATTGAAGTCAAACTGCCAGTATTGTTATTGGTGCCTAGTTTTTGCAATTTCTATTGAGTCTCCTATGTAGCAGTACTAAGAAAGATGCTTCACATTTATTATATGTTGTAAATCTATTGATGTAGTTTTGGTACATTTTTGAGTAATGTTTGGAGATGTTAAATTCAAGTTTTTCTTTCTTTAGGTTGTAATTTACTAGAATTGGTGTTTGTCTGAGTATGAAAATGATTAATAGTGTTTCTTCTGTGAAATGCATATTCTACATTTCTCCATGTGATGGTTTCTAGTGTTAAGTTTTTAGGACTGATTTTTTAATGTCCTTAGCTTCTCTAGTTCAATTGGCACAATATTTTTAGTTTCAGAGGCATAAATTCAAAGTTCATTGGTGTTCTTACTCTAGGTTTGGCTGATCTCTTGCACTTTAATAAAAACTTTAGTGAATGCAAGATGAAATGTATTGTGTACTATGTTTATTTTGGTCCTAGTTAAGGCATTTTGTGGTCCTCTTCTCATTATTTTCCACTACAAGAATGTTTAGGTGCCAACCTATTTTAAATTATGTTTGATTAAGATGCTTAGAAGACCTTGGGTGATTTTGAATATGTAAGGATGATATAAGTAAATGATAAATTATTGAGGAAATGGTTTGGCATATGTGTATACTTGTGAAAGTGTGTGCATATGGGATGAGGATATATGAAAGAAGACTCGTCTCCTATAAAAATAAATTGGTGTTCAGTGTTGTGTTGTGTTTAGTTGTGTGGGATTATATGTGTTACCTACTAGAAGCAGTGAGAAGGTTTATACAAATCATTCAGTTGAGTTACATAAGTGCATTAGTGGTGGATCTTTTCTCTTTTATTCTTTTTCATCTTGGCAATGAGCCTTCTTTCAAGTAGTGAACCTTTCTTTGTAAAAATCACCTTAATTAGGGTCACCCTAATAGGAGTTCATATATTTGAGAATTAATGTTCTCCATGGTTTTTCTGTTAACAAGGTTTTCCATATAAATCTAGTGTTTCTTTGTGTATGGTGGTTTTTGTTTTTCACATGCTCTTTCATGTTTATATATTTTTATGGTTAAATATTAAAGATGAGTTTTTGTGGATATGATTCAAGTAAAGGTTTTATTGACAACTGATTCACCCCCCCCCTCTTATTTGGATTGTGCATTTAAAAATTGGTATCAGAGCTATTGGTTTCTTAAAAAAGAGATTAATCACTTCAGGAAATTCTAATAGTGCATAAATTGACACTTCCTATGTTTGATGGATCCAATTATGCTTATTGGAAGATGAAGACGAAAGGATATCTGATTTCTCTTGGCTATGAATTTTGGAAGGTAGTTGAAAGACAATATTCCAAACCCTTACAATAGTTGTGAATACATGATAAAGATTGATTGTATGTCTATGTGAAAACACTAACTATAATTATAAATATTGCATAAGTATTTTTTTTTGAAATATAATTCATTTCACTATAGTAACAAATGAGCAATCTAGACAACTAGTAAATGTCAATGCAATATAATTTTCCAACAATATAATGTTTCATAATTCATGCTTGAAAGGGTCATCTACTATAAAAAAAAAAGATTATGACAACGATTAGTGGATGTTAATTATTGATAGGACCCAAAATCATACCTTAAGTGTTTGGTAGAGGTCATGTGGAATCCTTGTCCTTATCTTTCTATGGTTTACATTGGGATCAAATGAGGTCCCAACCAAAATATATACTATTCTTATCCACCCCATCTAAGTGGATGATAATATTTCCCTTAGAAAGAGAGTATATATTCAGATTAGCATATTGTGCATAGGATCAGCTTCCTAAAAAATATTTAGCCAATGTGTTGACCATGCCACTTAGCAGTGATGATTTATGTCCAATTTCAATAGTGATTTTTTATCCCTCCAATTTGGGTGTACTCCTACAAAGCACTTGATCTACTTATGTACTTTTCTTTGAAGATATTAAAATGTTTCTCCTTGCAAGATTAAATTGTGGTTTGGCTATTAATATTGAATCTATTTCTAATTTTAAAATTGTTTGATATTGGAACTTTGTGAATCTATCTTCAGTGCATCCATGGTAATAAGGAGTAATTTTCTAAAATTTAAATTGTGTAAATATGAATGATCCAATAATCAGCTCAGAGATTGATGATTCTTTAATTTTTTATTAGATATTTCACATTATTGAACATCAAAATCCTCACTTTCTTCCAAGCTCGACATTAAGAAAGAAAGACAAGAAGGGAAGGTCAAAAAAATTATTACTTCTAAGAATAGTTACTGCTATGTCAAATCTAAGTTGTACATATATCACTATTTGTTTTCTAAGAAACCACTTTAAATGGATATAGGAAGGTATTTAAGGAGGAAACTAAAAGAACATGAAATTTATGGAATGAGATCCTAGCCTAGGAATGAAAACTAAGTTATCAAATATCTATGTCATATAATTGGTATCATAAATAGGCTTAGCTAGAATCCTAATATCAGAGATAAATACTAGGTATTTTATGATTCCTTTTATGTTTTTCAATAGAATTGAGATTGTGAAGTGTGTTTTTGATTTTTAGGGTTAATAATAGGAAAATAATGACTTTTATCAATAGCAATAAATTATGGAAGTGGTAACCAACATAGTAAGCCATATCTAGAACTAGGAAAAAAAAAAGAACTTGTATATGCAATCTAAAGCCAAAATTTCTAGACATAGTTAGATGATCCCTAGTCTAAGGGGTGTCTGTGTTAATAGAAAGTTATAGATTCATGATAAGGAGGTTCATTAGGTATGTCTCTAAAAATTTATCTAAATGTATCAAACATGGTTGGAGGGAACCCCAATGTAGGTGCTTTAATCTATTCAAGATCTAGAAATGTTTTTCACTATTTTCTCTATTGTAAGGACCTCCATAATAACAAATTAACATAGTTCAAAAAATACACATAAACAAGCATAATCATTTCCACTTCAAAATATACAAATTATATTTTGACATAAAGATTTAGTACATAAGCCAATAACACGGTAGAACATAGGGAAACATATTATTTTACAATATTATAGAATGTTGAATATAATGAATACATAAATAAAAAATCATGAAGACCGCCATGATAGGAAATCCTGACATATATCTCCCTTGAGCACACCATGGGTGAGAACATTGTTAGGGTTCATATCTTCCCTACCACAAAGTATTTACACTTCCCCAAAAAATTTCTTGACATAAACAAATACCCAACCCAATATGATGATGCTTAGAAATGTAATACTGAGAAGAGTAATGGAACTTTTATAGTATGACATATCTACATATAATGTTAATGCAATGATATCATAATTTACAACAAAAACAAAGAAGACAATAGAATTTAACCAAGTATCTAGTATTTAATTCAAAGTCAAAGAACATTTTAGACACCTATTACAACTTGAAAGATTAAGTATCTTTAATATATGAGACAAAGATATTGGATCAAATTGTTTGATTGATAGGTACATGCATTCCATATTATATGAGAAATTTCTCGATAAGAAACTCAATTTTTAGTTCAAGCTTATATAAATAATAAAAGAATGCATAGAAAACAAATAGAGTGTACATGAGCATAAAAGGGAGTATACATTAGCGCACAAAAGCATGCAAGAGTACATAAGAGTATACAAGAAAAACTTATGAATGTAAGGGCATTAGTCAAGTATTCCCATATGCCTATATATCAATATACTCAACATCTTATCCTCTACATCTAGAACACAACTATGATGTTCATTAAGGAGTTTTCCATGAGTCAATGTCAATTATCAAAAGCATGAAATTGAGACAAAATTTGATAATATCTTGAAAACCGTGTCATTAGTATGAAAATAATCATTAAAAATTAAATCTCTCGATTTGTCAAGCACATGAGGTCTTTCATGTAGAACTTTACAAAAATAAAAACATATCAGTCAATAGTTTCCTTGTTCTAACTCTATATTATGAAAAATGGTTCACAATAATGTCTATGGAAATTTGATTCTATTATAATTATAAAATCCACATCTAATTTAATATTTTTCTAGTTCGGTTCTTGCATTATTCATTATATGCATTCAAAATATTATGTAATTGAAAATTGTATTATTATAACCTAGCCTATTTTTCCTATATTAATGACCAAATGTTATCTATTTACTAGGTAAATTAAAACAAGTATATTGATATATCTACTTAGCAATTTAATCATCAATATTACTATAACATATTATTTATGCTACTCAATTACCCATATATAAAAGTATCTTGATAAAACATAAATATTACTCTAGATTAATTTTAAAATTAAATTCATCTATGATATGGTCTTTCCCTAATAAGATAAGTAATAGGAATTAATCATTCCTATGACATAAATACTATTTGAAATATGTACAGATGTCATAACCATAAAATTAATGTACTCTATATTTTTGATAAAGAGAGTTTATCCTCAGAAAGGACATAGGCCAAATCATTATTGAAATATTGAGTTAAAATAATTATACCTTCAAAATGGAAATGGTAGTGACACAATGCTCTTTACACTTGTCCTTCAATTGTTCATGCAATAACATGATAAAAAACATAATCAACATGAAATCATACTTGAATGTAGGTTGCAATAGCTTGTTATAAAATATGTCAATACTTCAACTATGAAGTAATTTCTTGATCATAAATTGGAAAGTCACATCCATGTTAATAGAATATGAAATTACGGTGAAGTCAAATTCAAATGTTAATAAAATATGAAATAATGAGAATAAATTTGTGAAAATAATTGATAGCATAAGATATGAATGTTACAAAACTAAATTTGAAAGAATCACATTGATATCTATTTTATAACACTAGTACATTCGGGGTATTTTTTCAACAGCTTTTCGTCAAAATTTCAAGATGTCATCAGGCTATCGACAAACGTCGTCATTGAAATTTTTTTTGTCAGTACGTTCAACGATGCTCGATAATGTCAAAATTTTGACATCGATATGTCTATAATTTTTGACAAGTGATTGTATCCAAAGATAATGTTTGTTTGATGCCATCCTCATTGCTGGAATTTGACAGGTCATCAAGATTCCGACGCTCGCTAGGGGCTACACATTTGACAAGGATGTTATCAGACATATAGCATCCCCATCGGTGGAATTTGATAGGTTGTTGATCTTTTGAAAACCGTCAGGGTTGGACATACAAGGAGGATGTTGTTGAACATACAACATCCCCTTTGGTGGAATTTGATAGGTCGTCAGAGTTCTGATGACAATTTATTATTATTTTTTAAATAATACAAAATAAAAGGGTTGTGAATGTAACTTGTGAGATCAACTAGGAATCATGTAGAGGTGAAATCCTATGATTGTTTATCAGTCAAGTGTGTATGCAGAAAATGAGAGGCTTGCAACAAAATAAAAAGTGTCAATCCACCACATTCATGCAATGTGGCAATCCCACATTATATATTCCATGCAATGGAAGCAAAAGCATCAATCCACACATTCCTGCAATGTGGTAATCCCACATTATATATTCCTTTCATGAATCTCAAGATAGTGGTGGGCATGGGATGACAATGATGGGGTGGTTAGGATGGAAGCAAGTGGGGGTCTTGGGGTGGCACCCTTGGTGCATTCCCTATCATAGTGCAAGGTGGATTTTCATAATACTGCACACCTAATGATGTCTCGAAGCCACATAAGCCTTCAAAACCATAAAATCCTTCAAGGGGCATACTATTTTCACAATAATACACACCTAATGATGTCCCAAAGTCTCCTTGAAATCTCTTAGGGAAATAGATCTTTCTAATGGAAATGTTGAATGGTGAAATAAAGAAATTAGCAAATAGTCTATATGTTCTTGTACTTAGGAAGTATCTTTTTTCTAAATCTCAAATGATAATAAAGCATCTAAACATTGAATTTGATGAAGAAAAATGATTTATTATAGATGAAAAGTGATATTTCCAAACTATACTAGTAGGAAGAGGAGAATGGCTTGTATAAATTCAAGGCTACTCCTGCTCTACATTCTATATTTGTAACTCAATCTATAGATATCACCTAGGCATCTCTAGTGCACTCGGGAGACTTTACGACATCACCTAAGCATCTTGAGGATATTCCTAATTATTTGTGGAGTTCACAAAATAGGGGGATGTCTTGAAAACATCCATTCTTTAAGGGAGATGTCCTTGAAGTGTCCATAAAAAATATGGTAGCAGTGGAAGAACATTTTCCTAGAATCCTTACATCTCAGGGATGTCCTCATCCTGGAGACTTCTAATTTTTTGGGGGTAATGCATACCTATGGGCTGACATTGTACATATTAGGGAGTTCCTTTAAAATATGACTGCCTCTATCAATTCCAATGTTTTTTTGTCAAAAATGTAAGAAGAGTGATGTTTGATAAATAAAAAGGTAAAGAGAAGTGAAAACCACCCCAATAAATAAATACAACATTATTTTGAAATAAGATATACTTTAATTCTTTTAAAAATAAAATCTAAGGCCTATAAAAGTTCAAGATTAAAGAATACTTTGGTGATTAAAGGGACAAAGTACAAGATAATTATCTAAAAAATTGTACCATCAAGCATTTCTTCTGATTCAATAGAGCTTACAACAAATAGGTTTCTAATCTTGGATTTGGTCCTGTCTGCAATGCAACTTGTTTGGACTTGTCTAGATGAAAGAATGGAGGAGGAATTTACTTTCTTGTGAAGCTTCCACACATTTTTGCACAAATAAAAATTTGCAATAAAGTTCATCTTGGGATATATTTAGAAAACCTTAAATGAAATATATATGTATTTCATGAAATAAAATATTTACCATTTTGAAAAATAAATTATCGATGCTAAAGCCAAGCTTTGAATTCACTGTTACCAATTTCATGGAGAAGACCTAAATTGATAGAAAAAGATGAACAACTGGAGCCTTCAGATATAGGATAAATAGAACTATGATTTCATATTAAGACTTGAATGTAAACAAAGTAGAATACCTTGTAAATTTAAATATGCTTTCTGCCAACACCTAGAACTATGCCTAGAAAATAGTTCTACCATCTCCTAGGTATGGTGTTTATTGTTGAGCTATTGTATATTTAAAAGAAAACCTATTCTATATGCAATGATCCAAGCCAAGAATTTCTTCATACAACCTCAAATATATACAATGATCCTTCACCTAAAAATATTTCTTAACAATCCTATGCCCAATTTGGTAGGGCAGCTCCCCTATTCTTCCTTCAATGACTAGTGTTTTTTTTATTTTTAGGACTAGAGTGGTTTATCCTATGATCAATTGTCATCCCAAGATCATTTGGATTGTCTTCCTCACCAGTTTTAATCAGAATATCATTAGGGTAGTTGACTATTGTGAATATGTGGGTAGGGGCGATGCAATCCAAGTATTTCATTTGAAGCACTTGAAACCATAAAAAGAATGGTTCTTGAAAATTATCCAAATTAATTTATCCATCAAGTCTTTGTTCTATTTCATGGTTCATTTTATTCTATCTCTCTTGAAATATTTATTATTTTGTGATAAATCATAGTTTATCTAAAACCATCATCAACAAAACTAGTGCTATGAGGACCCTAATATGGATAGATGTTTGTCATAATTCATAAGTCATTTGCATACACAATATGATTGTTAAGGGTTCATGGAGGGGTCCAAGTGTGTATGGAAAGGAATTCTGAATGATGATAGAGATCAAGAACCATGAGTGCAAGGTTGATCCTAGGGCTGGTTCTTTTGAGTATACCAAGGACAAAATGTTATGTTGTGGGACAATCACATCAAGATAATTAGATTGTTTGGAAAGCATTATATGTTTGTGTTGGTAGGAATAGACCAAGTGACTTAATGGTATTTAAAGAGGGTTTGTTAGAAAATAATTTTTATCCAAATGAATTTTTTAAATGTATGGTGTGACTATCTCATAGGATAGTGAAATGTATTTTGATTTGTTTTGGTTTCAGAGATTGTTTTGAAATAGAATAGTGAAGGGAGAGTTGATGTATCACCATGAAATGCACATGCAAGCTCGTGCTTCATGAAATATCAGTGAATATAAAATGACCATGGTGAGTCATGGTTATTATATGCATAATGAAGGATGATTCTAAGTGGAAGTTAGTGAGAGTTTGAGAGATATTGTGTATCTCCAAGCATTGTTTACAAACAAGAACATCAAGATAAGCCAATGTAACGATAGGCTAGGAAGTATTTGTAGACATGAGTATGTCTTTTTTATGATGGCATGGCAATATTATGTGATATCTTCAATGAAGATTGAGCAAAATAAATGAAGAATGTGAGATGAAGATTTTTATGGAGATAAAGATTGATGTATCACCCCCTATTATGGGGAGCCATAGAGATGGTCCAAGAGCCTGCATGAGAGGTCCATGAGTGCCAACAGACCTGGGGAGAGAGGTAGCGAAAGGACTCCTAGGTAAGGTAGAGTGGTAGCAGCATTGCAAAGTAGTCAAGAAGCAACACCGTGATGACAACCCGCAAGCACTCCATTGATGGGAGTCAGTTTCTACATCAGAGTGTGCACCAGAAGCATGTGCAAAGAGTTTTGGTCTAGAGTGATACTGGGCATTTCCATGGGATATGGAAATCTTTCAAGCTTGGGAGTATGATGCGGGGGCACCTCGACCCTTAAGTATTATGAAAAATTTCATAACATTGTAATGTTTAAGTCATTTTGAATTTCATGGGACCGTGTCAAAAAAATGGTTAAAGTGCTTAAAATTGCATTGTAATGTATTCAACAATGGATTTGCATTGTAAAGGATTAAAGAGTGGGAGTCAGGTAGATAGGTGGTTTTCATAACTACCTTAGCAATCTCTATAAAGAGCAAAAAATGTAACTGAAAAGCCATATTAGGGAAGCTACGAGATATAGGAAGAAGAGAGAGCAAAGAGTGGAAAAAGAGAGTCAACTCTTTGGCCTACAACTAGAGAGCCATGCATGTTCTAAATGCAAGTTTTATTTCAATGTTTTGGGCTTTAATAAAGTATAGTTTTCATAGTATCTTTTTCTTTCTATTTCCGTGCAAATTTGCTTTTGTAGTTTTCCTTGTGAACTTTTTAGTATATGGTTCTTGATTTTAGTTTTGGTGAAAGGATTCAGTTGTGTAAAGAATCAATTGATTTGAAGGATGGTCGATGTTTATTGAGTTTGACAGTGATATTAAACAAACTATTTTGTTTAGAACTTGATATGAAAGGATTTAGTGATGTTTTAATTTTGGTATTGCTCATAGACCCAATTGGGATGGATGAATCGGTCTCAAGAAAAAAAATGGTTGCCAAGAACCATTATGGAAGGTGGAAGAATTTGTGTATGCTCGTGAGAGGATCGAGAGATGGTGACTTGGTGGTAACTATGAAGGAGACCCGAGAAGGGTTTGTCTTCTATGATTTTTCGTCTGGATGGCTCAACGGTTGTGAAGAATCATGCTTACCACAATGCTGAATATGGAAGGTGGTGAACATATTATTATGTTTAGTGTTAGAGTTTGGGAAAGGAGGACTTCAAAATAGTGAAAGGATGGCAAAAAGGTGGTGAGTAAGAAACTTGGCCATTAAGTGGAAAGAAGGGTGGAGACATGTCACCACAGTCCGTAAAGAACCCGCAAACATGCAACATTCATCAACCATGGAAAAGTTGATTCCATGATGGGATATGGAGATAACTCTGAGCAAATTTTGGATTAAGATGGGCATCCAACGAAGGTCTGTGTATGGTGAGCTTGGTGTTGAGCATGGAGAGAAGGTGGTGGCATAAAATGTACATGCAAGCTCGTGCTTCATGAAATATCAGTGAATATACAGCGACCATGGTGAGTCATGGTTATTATATGCATAATGAAGAATGATTCTAAGTGGAAGTTAGTGAGAGTTTGAGAGATATTGTGTATCTCCAAGCATTGTTTACAAAGAAGAAAAATGAGATAAGCCGATGTAACGATAGGCTAGGAAGTATTTGCAGATGTGAGTAAGTCTTTTTGATGATGGCATGGAAATATTATGTGATATCTTTGATGAAGATTGAGGAAAATAAATAAAGAATGTGAGATGAAGATTTTTACGGAGATAAAGATTGATGTATCACCCTGTATTACATCAAGAGTGAGTGGATAGAGCCCAATGAAGTCTAAAGGAGTCTAGGGAGTTGGTGACAAGGCATATAGGGTTCAAAGAAAGGAGTCCTAAGTGAAATGAGCACCTACAAGTCCAATATTAGGAACATGTAAGACAAAGGTATACCCACTATTTTGTTGGACTAACCACCAATGTCCCCCTTTAGGATTCACGACATGGTTTAACAGTCTCCTGTGTCTTCTATGTTGTATCAGACATTAATAGGTCAATCATTTAGTGCAACAACAACCTCTAGTTATAACAAGTTGTATCAAAGCTTGGTCATAGGTTCAAATCCCCTCAAGTTATGTTGAGGGGGGGATTGTTGGACTAACTACCAAAGTCCCCCTTTGGGATTCATGACATGGTTTAACAACCTCATGTGTCTTATGTAAGTTTAGTGGTTGTGTCAGGTTTTAACGGTTTGATATTTTAGTGCAATGAAAACCGATAGTTGTAACATATTTTACTTGAAACAAACCCCATACACATAATTTGAACACTGGATCCTACAACAAAATTAACCAAAAAAATAATAATTAAATTCATCTTACCCGCAATAATTTTAACAATATGTTCCTTTCTATAAACAAGAACATCTATTTCCACAAGAAGATTGATAGTTGCAAGGATTATATTGTGGCATTAGGTCATTTCCATCTATACTTATGGTGATTTCTTTTCTTTCTATAGATTGGCAAGGCCTGATTTTTTTTAATTCCCCGCCCAAGCTTTTTTCTTTTCTAAACCTCAATTTCCTACAACATATTCAAATATAATAACTTTTCCTTTGTAACAATTCACTGATAATGAATAGAAAATGATAGAAAACTCTTTGAAGGAGTATAGACCATGTTATCCCTAGGATCAGTGGGTGCATCATTACATTGCATGTAATCTTCTATCTCTTCTCATGTCTTGAGAGAACTCAACAAGTTCACTGTTATAAGACAATTGAACTAGGAAACCAGACAAAACATACATACCCTAGTTTAGAAATATGTTAATCATAAACAGGAAAGGCTAATATATTCTAAACACCTAAAATAAAACATGTAGATGGTGGGGAAATAGATTAAATATCCTTGAGTTGTATTTTCAATTTTGATTCAAGAAAAATCAAAATAAGTAGAATATCTTTATGTTGGTTTGAAAAATAGAGGTCAATGGGTTCATTAAGGAAATAAGGGCCAAATCCACCTCCCTTTTCTTTATAGTATGAGAAATCTTGAGAATTTCAACTGCATAAACAAGTTGAGCATTCTAATATTCCCAAGGTTGTGTAGTAGGATTCATTCTATACTATTTAGATCAAATTAGTGAATCTATATTCCATGGGTTGTAGTTCATCTAAAATCTCATGACTTAATATTTATTACATTTAAATAATGTTTATAAGGATGAAGTATTGAGAGTTTGATCACTCATTCTAATATGACTCTGATTCAAATAGTCTTAATGATGGAGTTTCCTTCAAGATCAAACACACTTAAGATACCTATTTGCAAAATCTTCACCAACATTAAAAAAATCTTATTATCTATTTTATTGTAAGATTGGAAAATTTAAAAGAAACAATATTGAAAATAAACCTATCTTCCTTTACTATATATCATAGGGACAACCACATGAATAAGTTGAGCATTCTTATTTTCCTAAGAAGATAGTTGTTTGGAGGATTCATTGTGCAATTTTTGGGTCAAATTAGTTGATCCATATTTCATGAGTAGTAGTTTACATGAACCAATTTCTCATGAGAATGAATGGTACTATATCTCATAGGAAAACCACATGAACAAGTTGAGAATTATTATTTTCCAAAGAAGATGGTTGTTTATTAGGACTAATTGTATGGTACTATATATCATGGGACAACTGCATAAACAAGTTGAACATTCTTATTTTCTAAATAAAATGACTGTTTAGTAGGATTTATTGTCTAGTTTTGGGTCAAATTAGTTGATCCATATTTCATTAGTAGTAGTTCACATGAATCACTTTCTCATGAGAATGAGTGGTACACTTAACAAGAAGAGACAAGCTTACCAGTTAAGAGGAGACTAGCCTGCAGATATACCAGTAAAATGGCTTCAAAAAATTCATTTGATCTTCATAATGAAACTTCAAAAGTGTCCAAAAAATTAGAGCACCAAATTGAAAAATGCTAAAGAAAATGTCAACTAATAAAAAAATTACAAGGATGAGGCATATTCACAACTTTTTAGTCACGCCATGTATATCGGCACCAAAAGAAACTCATAGTGTTATTGTACATACAAGACAATATGGGAGTTCATTATACCCAACAACTTGTGGTATTTTTGTTCATGGTGGCTCTGTAAAACCCTACAATTAAGATTCAATATACATTATTCAATAAGATTAACTACGCAACATAATGAAATATTGAAAAGTGTGTTATCTTATTGAGCTTCGCTTTGTTTCTAGAATAGTTTAATATTATCTACTTAACAGGGCCAGCCACAAGAAGGTGGAGGCTCATTTGGCCCCTACCCCCTCTAACATCACTCTAGATTCCCTGTTAACATCTAACAATCATTCATTCTTTCATCCATTAATAATATAACATTCATTCATTATCACATAACATTAATTAACACAACATTTATCAATACACCAATTGAAATTAAATTTGTTTAAAGGAGTAAAAATGGTCCTCTTTACCTGATGGGGAACATCACATTCTTGATGTTGTCTACTCGGATCACCCTCCACTTGGTCACCACAAACTACATGCTCTAAAATATTAACAAAAAAGGTTACATTAATTACTACACCAATTTCAATTTAAGATGTTTAATTGTATTAATAATTACATTAAAAATTTGAATAGAAAATGAATACCTCCACTACTGGGATGAACATCCAGAATTTAATCATAATTCTGACAACCTATCACTTCTTTAAAAAAAATATGCTTACCCCTTACATAATTCAGTACACAAGGATCAAACCAATGGTTTGATACTTCACCAACATGCACAACCCTTACATAATTAAAAATCCTTGGGAAATCATAATTGAGAAGTATAACAAAAATGATGCAAAGAACCTTTTGTAGAATTAGGTGTGCAGAAGGAAGTTCTTTGCACCATTTGGGTATACCACTCAATTTTGCAGATCAGGACTTTATTGGTCTCTCATTCTCTTTGTGGCATCCTGAACCTGATTCACAATTTGATAGGTTTGAAGCATATAACAAGATTGAATTCTAATATTCATCATATTTTCATCAACTTATCAAACTTATCAACCAATGATATACTTACTCCCATTACCTTTCAAATTGGAAGAACACTTCTCCACAACTTGGTGTATGAGGTAGTGTTCTTGTGCATTGAAAAAGTTGAAGGTAGACACTTTTTCATTTCACACATTAGATGAGAAATTTTTCTCTTCCAATATTTTACATCTTCTTAATGGATTTCTTTAGATGAAAACCACCTACAAGGGACTCAAGATGCAAAAATATATAAATAAGACTTTACAAAATAATATACAATATATTACATAATAAGTAAAAAAAATCACAAATATAATATCTTTAGAACAAATAGCACTACTTACCTCATGTATTTTCCAAGATCATATATGACTTTCTTGACATTATAGTCGAAGTGGTCTTGGAGAGATAGAGTTAGAATGCATTGCAACAATTATAAAATGATCTTTTCATTGTTTTCTAACATAAGACAATGTTGAGTACATGCATTTTAATATAGTAAATAAAAAATAACATGAATTACCTTAATGAACATATTCCAATCATCCATTTTCATCCCTGGCCCAAACTCACTTTTCTTTGATATCAGATTTGTTTATGTTCATAGAAAAACCTCTAAGAAATAGAATTTTTTGTGTGTCTTCTTTTATAGAATTACTTTGCTAGTCTGTTAATTGTTTATGTTTTTAAATACCACCCCAACTCAAGCATTAGGGCTTAATGATATCTTATCCTAACAATGGAAACCTTCTCAAGTTGTGGGTGGACTCTGATTAAGAAGGAGTCTCTGGATTCTAGGCCGGTTCCTATTTGATCTGGAAATATCACCTCCTGACTTAAAACTTTATTGGGAAAAGGGAAAAGGGATTGAAAACTAAATGGGAAAAGGGGTGATACACCAAATTTAAAATTATATTAACTTGGAATATAAACCAGCATTCACATAACACATAATAATGAGATTGATACTATCATTCAATGATCAACATATAGGCTAACTTAATTTCACTACTAGGGTATAAACCACAAAGAGTGATACTTCGTTAACAAACATACAAGTTCCACAAAAAGGCTTGGATTTTGATTACTTAGAGGGGGAATAGGATGAATTCACTTCTCTTTTCTTACAAAAGATAAACACTAATTGCAGAATGATGAAAAGGATTGAAAATAATACTCAAAATATGAGAAGATCTCAATCGCTTGCATTATTTTCTTCAAAAATATGACATATAGGCTACAAAATAAGAGCTAAGGCATCAAGGAACAAAATTGCTCACTTTAAGCCTTCTCTCAAGAATCTGGAACCCCCTAAACTAATTCAAAAAATTAGTTATATAACTCTCAAAGCCTCCAATTCAAAAATCATAGTCCTTATTTTTAGCCCTAAAAGACTCCAATTTGGCCTAAATTCATGCCAAAAGCCCTAAACCTAAGCCTAGAACAATTTTTAAAATTAAGCCCTAAATATTGGTTTTAATAAAGATCAAGATCTTTATACAATATATACCAATATTTATCAAATTAAAATTGAGCATATACCACTTAGCTTATGAAAAAATCTAAACTTAGACAATTTAGAAAAAAAACTACCTAAGTTTAAATCTTTTGCCCATTACAAAAGGGTCGAAAACACAACTCAAGCAATTTGAAAGATAATAAAAACATCATGGCAATGAGGTGGCATTGCTAGGGATCCGAGATCTGGCATAAGGTACTAGCTGAATTTATGGTATTGAATATGGTGCCAGTAGGACTTCAGTTTACTCAAAACTCTGCTCAATTCTTAGTTTTCACATTTACTTCTGTTTGTATCTCTGAGAAAAATAAGAGAAAAAACCCTAGGTCATGGTGAAGCTCTACAAAAAAGTGGCATTCCTCATGGCAAAAATCTGGTATCTTGTAGCTCACTGTGTGCTTGAAGGTCTCTGGTTGTGACTGTGAGCGGATTGTGGGTTGGTATTGCATTTGCTATGCTCTCGGGCTTTGTCTTAACTACCTCTTATTTTCTATTATTTGAAAAAAATTGCATGATTTCAGGCCATGATCTAAGAAATAAAGTCAAGCTTTGTGTGCTCAACTATATTTGTTAAGACTCTAACTGAGACTATGGGTTTGGGGCTTTGCCTGAGATTGTATCTTCTCTGTGAGCTCAGGCTACATTCTATGTTTATGAAGAGCAAGCCTTGAAATAAAAGCTCACGGGCTGTGAAACTGCTTGTGATTGGGTTTTGACTTTCTTTGAGGTACGACATGAGGCTCAGACTAAGCTATGACTGAAAGATGTGGATGAGCTCTGACTAGGCTGTGAACTTGACTTAAGGCTAGCTCGGCATATTTCAGCCACAGCTTTTGATGCAGGAGCATCCTAGGTGTAAGAGCAATCTTGCATCACCCAAAAAAATATTTCTGTTTTTATATTCAATAAGGGCTATTTTGTGCAGAGCTGCTATTTATGGAAAGTTACTATTTTTGGTAATTTTTGTATGTGCTCAGAATGATCTGATTTCTTTCTTGGAGGTTCATTTTGGTCATACAAGTCTGCCAGTAAAGTTTCATTGCTAGATCAAGTGTATATTGGAAGATATTGAAGATTTTCGGTATTGGCAGCAGGGGACAAAAACTTTGAACTCAGTTTTGAAGGCTTTAGAGGCCCCGGATGAGGTCGAATTTTGGGCTAAATGAAGCTTGCTTGATTCAAGCATTGTAGAGCTCCTCGCGCCCTTTCCGAAATGGGGTTACAATAGTCAATCGGGTCAACTAGTGATGACTTATGGTCTTCGGAAGTTGGGTCACTTGAAATGGCGAAAAATGATTTTTCTTCAAAATTTCTGTTCGGGTTTCAAAATTTATTTTGAGCCGACTATGATGTAATGAAATGTAAAATAAAAATAATTCTAAGTTTGGTCGGCCTTATTGGCTAAAATTCTGGAACCTTCCCAGGCGGTGGAAAATTGCCTATATAAGGAAGGTTGTATTATTGTCTTAGGCAGTTCAGAATAGTTCTGGGTAGTAGATCTGGGTAATAGCTCGAGGCTTTGTCCTACAAAATATTGTAAGGGAATGCCCATGTGGCTTTGCATATTGTAATTCTGAAAGTTTGTAATTCCACATTTGTGGAGATAATAAGAAGCCAATTTTCTGTTCTTGCATATTGTTGTTGTTTCTCTATATCTGTTATGTGTTTGTGGTATTAAGGGGAGCACCCTTCATCAGGTGGTATAAGAGCAAGAGTTCTTGAGTGTGTAAATAGATCGCCGACTGTGAGGCAGTTTGCACCAGGACCGTGGTTAGGGTTTCGGCAATGCCTCCACGAAGGGAACGTGGCGGAAGAGCTGGTGTTGTGACACCTGAGGTTAGAGAGCTGCAGAGACAAGTGCGAGCATTGCAAGAAGAGATTCGCAGAGGAATGAATCTTAATGTCAGAGATGAAAGCGAGGATGAAGCCGAAGAAGAATATCAAGAAGGAGAAGTCAAAATTGTGAACCAGGAGGAAGAAAGACTTTTTCGGGCCATTTCTAAGATTGGGAAAAGACCTAAGATTGAGGTTCCTACATTTTCTGGAAATCTTAACCCAGAAGAATTGATCGACTGGATCAACGAATGTGAGGAATATTTTGAGTATGAAGATGTTGAGGATCCTGATAGGGTCAAATTTGTGAAAGCCAGACTGAAAGGTCATGCGAAGATATGGTGGCAAGAGATTCAGTTGGAGCGAAATAGAAGGGGAAAGGAGAAAATCACGAGATGGGATCGAATGGTGGATAAATTGAAGCGACAGTTCATTCCTGTTGATTATGAGCTTGACCTACTGAAGAAAATGCAGAGTTTGAAGCAAGCAGGAAGATCTGTTTAGGAGTATACAGAGGAGTTCTATCGACTTCTCATCAGAACAGGCCATGCAGAAGCTGATAAGGAGAAAGTTGCCCGATACCTTAATGGGTTAAGGCCAAGCATTCAGGAGGAGCTGAATCTGGTTCGAATGAATAGTATTGAAGAGGCATACCAGTTTGCCCTAAAAGTAGAGGAAAAGCTGAACAAGAAGTTTGAGAGCAAACAAAATGGAAGAGGTCGCGGTGGATGATTTGGTGGACGGTCATATGGTGGCCGAAATGAGGATCCGAAAAAGAAGGATGAGGCCAGTAGTAGTCAGAATCAGCGAGGAAATAATTCCAATCGCTTCCAGGATCAGAATAATAGAGATCAGAGAGGAAGAGGAAGAGGACAAGGATCTGGAAGAGGTGGCTTCCGTGGAACATGTTTTCACTGTGGAGAAGAAGGCCATAGGGCATTTGAATGTCCTCAGTGCCAAGGCAGAACAGACAGGAGAAATGAAGACCAGGCTAGAGTTGCACATGTAGATGAAGATGCCAGATCATCAAATTCTGAAGATGCTGAAAGAGGAGAAACGTTGATTAACAGAAGAGTCCTGTTGAGTGGTGAGAATGAACCTGAACAAAGTAGGAGCCTGTTTCACACCAGGTGCAAGTGTGAAGGTAAATGTTGTGATGTGATTATTGATAGTGGAAGCACTGACAATTTGGTGTTAGAAGAGATGGTGACAAAGTTGAAGCTCAAGAGACAGAAACACCCACATCCATATCGGATTGCCTGGGTGCAGGATGACCACAAGGTCATGGTCAGTGAACAGTGCCTGGTAAAGTTTAAGGTTGGCGGATACCAAGATGAGGTATTGTGTGATATCATATCTATGGATGCATGTCATATGTTGTTGGGTAGACCATGGCAGTTTGACAGATGTGCTATACATGATGGTCGTGCAAATACCTATTCCCTGACAAAGGATGGAGTACGACATAAGCTAAAACCATTGAAGGAGATTGAAGAAAAGGTATGTGGTAATGCAAGGATAACTTTTGTTGATGGAAGAAATTTCCTAGATGGTATGAGGCATGAGCATGTATGTTTTGCTTTAATTCCAAAAGCTGGTAAAGAGGAAGTAGAAGATGTTCCTGTAGAAGTTGCAGATTTATTGAATGAGTTTTAGGATATTGTATCCGATAACGTGCCTGATGGATTACCACCAGTCAGGAAGATCAGTCATCAGATGGACTTGATCCCAGGAGCGAGTTTGCCGAATAAGGTAGCAAACAGAATGACACCTGCAGAAAGTGAGGAGTTGAACAGACAAGTACATGAATTGTTACAGAAAGGATTGATCCGTGAGAGTCTGAGTCCCTGTGCTGTACCAGCGGTATTAGCACCAAAGAAGAATGGAGAATGGAGGATGTGTACAGATTCTAGGGCAATAAACAAGATCACAATCAAGTACAGGTTTCCATTGCCACGAATGGATGATATTATGGACTGTTTGAGTGGAGCTGTGTATTTCTCAAAGATAGATCTGAAAAGTGGATATCATCAGATTCGTATCAGAGAAGGAGATGAATGGAAGACTACCTTCAAGACAAAGGAAGGACTGTATGAGTGGTTAGTCATGCCTTTTGGGCTAACCAATGCACCGAGCACTTTCATGCGGCTCATGAACGAGGTTCTGAAAGAATTTCTAGGTAAGTTTGTCATTGTTTACCTAGATGATATTTTGATCTTTAGTAAGACATAGGATGAGCATATGATGCATATTCGTATGGTATTTGAGAAGTTGAGAGATGAGAAATTGTTGATTAATTTGAAGAAGTGCAGTTTTGTGAAGAAAGAGTTAGTGTATTTGGGATTTGTAGTTTCAGCAGAAGGTCTAAAAATGGACCCAGAGAAGGTACAGGCTATCCTTGAATGGCCTAGTCCAAGGAGTGCTACTGAGGTAAGATCTTTTCATGGTTTGGCTAGCTTTTACAGAAAGTTTATCTGAAATTTTAGCAGTATTTGTGGACCCTTGACTGAAACAATGAGAGGGGATAGAAAAGAGTTTAAGTGGACTAATGGGGCAGAAAAGAGTTTTCAATTATTGAAACAAAAAGTTACAGAACAACCCGTTTTAGCACTTCTAGATTTTAATAAGGTGTTTCAAGTAGATTGTGATGCTAGTGGTACTACAATAGGAGCTGTTATGAGGCAAGAAGGTAAACCTGTTACTTATTTCAGTGAGAAGTTAAATGATGCCAAGAGGAAATATTCTGTTTATGATCAATAATTTTATGCTATAGTTCAGGCATTAAAGAAGTGGAGACATTATCTGCTTCCTAAGGAGTTTGTTTTGTACACTGATCATCAAGCTTTGCAATATTTGAATAGTCAAGGAAAGTTGAATCAGAGGCATTTGAAATGGGTTGAGTTTTTGCAGAGTTATACATTTGTTTTGAAACATAGGAGTGGAAAGTCTAATAGGGTTGCAGATGCTCTTAGCAGAAGACAACTATTGCTGACAGAAATGCAGATTGAAGTGGTTGGGTTCAAGGAACTCAAGAATTTGTATCCAGAGGATCCTGATTTTGGTGAAGCTTGGAAAGCTTGTGCAGAACCTGTTACTCTAGACAGGACGAAATGGTTGGATTTCATCATCCAGGATGATATGCTATTCAGAGGGAGTCAGTTGTGCATTCCACGAAGTTCTATGAGGGAGAATCTCATCAAGGAGAAGCATAGTGGAGGATTGGCTGGACATTTTGGTCGTGATAAAACCGTTGGTTTGGTTAGTGAGAATTATTATTGGCCGCAGTTGCAGCAAGATGTGAAGAAGTTTGTACAGAGTTGCAGAGTATGTCAGATGGCGAAAGGAGTGAAGCAGAATACAGGGTTGTATCAGCCATTACCTATACCAGAGAAGCCTTGGGAGGATATCAGTATGGAATTTGTTCTTGGTTTACTGAGGACACAGCGGGGACATGATTTAATTTTTGTAGTAGTTGACCGATTTTCAAAGATGACACATTTCATTCCCTGCAGGAAGACTAATGATGCTGTTCATGTAGCAGAATTGTTTTTCAGAGAAGTAGTGAGACTTCATGGTTTGCCGAAGACCATAGTTTCAGATCGGGACACTAAGTTTGTTGGATATTTCTGGCGTACGTTGTGGAAGAAGTTGAAGATAGATTTGAAGTTCAGTTCATCACATCATCCACAGACTGATGGACAGATAGAGGTGGTGAATAGGAGTTTGGGAAATTTGCTGAGATGTTTGGTTGGAGATAAGCCAACAGGATGGGATTTGATTTTACCACAGGCGGAATTTGCATACAATAATTCTGTCAACAGGAGCACTGGTAAATCACCATTCCAGATTGTATATGGAAGTAGTCCAAGAAATGCATCTGAATTGAGGAAGATAGATAAAGGAGAAATAAGTAGTGCTGAAGCTGAAGATTTTGCAAAACACTTGAAGAACATCCATGAAGAGGTGAGGAAGCATATTACCAAGATGAACGCACAGTATAAGGCTAAGGCAGATGAGAAAAGGAGGTATAAGGAATTTCAGGTTGGTGATGAAGTCATGGTTCATTTGCGGAAGGAGCGGTTTCCAGTTGGTACATATAACAAGCTGAAAATGAAGAAGTTTGGGCCATGTAAGATACTGAAGAAACATGATTCAGGAAATGCATATGAGGTAGAATTGCCTACTGAGCTAAATATTTCACCAGTGTTTAACATTTCAAATCTGACAGAGTATCATGAAGGAGGTGTTGAAGATGAGATCACAGCAGCACAGTGGAGTATTCCAGCAACCAGTTCAGACACTAAGGAGATCAAAGATATACTGGACAGTCGTGTTGGCAGAAGCACAAGGAACAGGACATATGAAGAATATCTGGTCAAGTGGAAAGGATGACCTGTTGAAGATTCATCATGGCTGACAAAGGAGGAGGTTAGCCGTCTTGGCTTTCCTCTGCACACCTGAGTCGTGACAGGGTCACTTCTCAAATTACCCTAGGTGTCTGATGCAGGAGCATCCTGGGTGTAAGAGCAATCTTGCATCACCCAAAAAAATATTTCTGTTTTTATATTCAATAAGGGCTATTTTGTGCAGAGCTGCTATTTATGGAAAGTTACTATTTTTGGTAATTTTCGTATGTGCTCAGAATGATCTGATTTCTTTCTTGGAGGTTCATTTTGGTCATACAAGTCTGCCAGTAAAGTTTCATTGCCAGATCAAGTGTATATTGGAAGATATTGAAGATTTTTGGTATTGGCAGCAGGGGACAGAAACTTTGAACTCAGTTTTGAAGGCTTTAGAGGCCCCGGATGAGGTCAAATTTTGGGCTGAATGAAGCTTGCTCCTCGCGCGCTTTTCGAAATGGGGTTACAATAGTCAATCGGGTCAACTGGTGATGACTTATGGTCTTCGGAAGTTGGGTCACTTGAAATGGCGGAAAATGATTTTTCTTCAAAATTTCTGTTCGGGTTTCAAAATTTATTTTGAGCCAACTATGATGTAATGAAATGTAAAATAAAAATAATTCTAAGTTTGGTCGGCCTTATTGGCTAAAATTCTGGAACCTTCCCAGGCGGTGGAAAATTGCCTATATAAGGAAGGCTGTATTATTGTCTTAGGCAGTTCAGAATAGTTCTGGGTAGTAGATCTGGGTAATAGCTCGAGGCTTTGTCCTACAGAATATTGTAAGGGAATGCCCATGTGGCTTTGCATATTGTAATTCTGAAAGTTTGTAATTCCACATTTGTGGAGATAATAAGAAGCCAATTTTCTGTTCTTGCATATTGTTGTTTCTCTATATCTGTTATGTGTTTGTGGTATTAAGGGGAGCACCCTTCATCAGCTTTAGACCGAGCCCAGAATAGCTGGAACTGGTGTTGTGTTGATAAACTCAAACCACTCCACAAATTATGTTGAGATAACAAGAAGATAAGTATATCTCTCCTTTCTTTTGTTTCTTAGCTAACTATTTGAAATCTCCATTTTATAGCTTTAACTGGAGCTTTATATGCGAAGAGCATACTATAGATGTAGATAAAGTTCACTATAGATGTAAATAATGACTCTTCCTTGAAAATAAATGTTTCTCTTCTATCGTGACTAACAAGTATACACCAGTTATAATGTTCTTTTGTCTTATTACTTGATATACACTAGCTAATATTTGAACTCACCTACAACACATTCTATCGAGCCCACTGTCTAATGGATGCTTTGTATGTAAAAATTATTATTTACCTTTATCTCGGGCTTAGCTGGAACTTGATTTGGGGTTCTCAAATATTGACCAGACATTATTATTTTAACTTGTGCTTTATGCTTGAGAAATATTACCATCGTTCTCCTTTATGCCTCAGTCATTCATGTACACCAGCAACCCACTATCATGCTCAGCTGGCTCTATTACTAAACTGTTAACTTGAATAGTGACCACTTATTGTGATCTTTATTTTACCAGTCATTAATAAATATGTTCTCAGCTCCACTGATGACAGTGGGCATTACCTTAGCTTCACTAGTGTAAACCACCATGCTTAGTCACTTATTTTAGACTTGTTAACCGTTACCACTTTCTTGTTGTCATTATCCCCAATCGATTCTATTCAAGTCCACTATCATATTTCAAACAGAGAGACCGAGCTATGACTGTAACTTACATATAAAAAGATATAAATCTTTATGTTCACCAGTCAACTATTGTATGATGTGCTTTTTGAATTCAAGCACTATGGCTAAACTTGAACTTCTTTAAAGCTGTGAACTAGTTGTTTCCTTCAAAAACATGATATTTAGGTAGTGCATTATTAATCTGAAACATATGCAGTTTGATCAATAATGATTGTCCTCTGAAAGACAAGAGCAACATAAAAGATGTAATTTTTTTGAAAAATGATACTCCTGTACATTCAACCCTATTGATAAATCATGAATCTTCACTGATTGTTTTTTCTCTTGACGGATAACCAGAGAATGGCTGGTTTTATTTACTTTGCAAACCAAACAGTGATCCATGTATGCTATGACCTTTTCATAAAATAAGAAATGCTTAATTGTTAAATGTTATAGAATTCATTAAGAGGTTTGAGCATGGATTCGTGACACTCAAAAACACAAGAATGAAACTCAATGGAGTTTGAGAATGGGATCATGAGAACCATCAAATACACTCTGTAAACATTTTTATGATACTATGAAGTACAATTATGAAACATTCTTCCTTTTCTTAAATAGAAAAATCATTGCAAATGATCAATCCTTGAAGTATTTGGATTCAACAATATCATATGAATATGGAATTTTAATATCATTTGTTACCAGTGATTTATCCTATTGGATCTTGGCATTTGAACATGGATGTCTCTGTTTCTAGTACTTGTGATTTCTCTATTTCTGAAGCACATACTATAGAATCTTCTAAGCCACTTTATACTGCATCATTTCTCCTAACTGTGATAAAAACCAGTCAATTTTGAGCACTACAATTTCATTCTATTTAGCTTTAAAAACAATATCTCACTAATCATGTTAGGTTAGTGAACATGATAAACACTTTAGTTTAAAAAAATGCCAAAAATGGTGACATTTATGAGTTAATACCAGAAAAGTTATTGTGTTCACTAATATAACAAGATCCTCCTGAATTTGAAAAAGGTTTCTCAGTCACAAGTACTAAGTCCCTTTTATTCAAATATCTAGTTTAATATAAGAACAACATGCATAAGAATGTTCATTAATAGTAAAGGGTTTCATGTTAAAACAAGTCCCTTTAATACTACCTTTCATTTTATGTGGATGCACATTTCCTGATTGCATTGGAATACCAGATTGACATGAAGCCTTGAAAGATTGATTATTGTGTGATGTTTCTGTTTCATGCATTGCTTAGATCCAACTGGCTATAATATCATTTCTCCCTCTCATGATGTAGAATAACCCTAAAGACTCCTAGAATGAAGACCTGCACAATGATCCTGAAGACCTGAGGACTTGATAGACAACCAAACAATAATAAACAGACAACAAAGGTAATGCATGGGACCCTACTCATACTTCTATCATGCTTTCTATTCTACAAATTGTACTCTTTTATTGACATGAAATATGAAATATGAAAGAACCCTTGTATACTATATTTAGTTTGAATGTACAATGTAATGATCAATTATGAATTTGAAAATTTGAAATGTGATCAATACTTAGAGTACAAAAATGAAAATTAGTATTGAATGCAATAATGAAATGTTAATCAACATCACCTAAAAGATAGTGTTAATTGGACTCCTAAAATGTAATCTTTTCCTATTTATGTTCATTCTTTTGTATACTATAATTTTGAGTAACATTTTTGGTGACTTTTGTTGGATGTCTACCTGCTAGACATGAAGTTTAGACCTTATCATTGGGAAATGGAGTTAGAAAACTAGAACTCATGAATGCAACATTTATTGAAATGAAAAAGCATCTAATCTAAGACTCATGCAACCTAAAGACCTAGTGCTTGGACAACACCTTATTGAAAGGCAGCTGGAAGGCATTATTTTCTTTACATTCTATAATGACAAAAGGGCCTAACCAAAAGTTATCAAATTTGTTATGTTTCCCTAGCCTGCTCTTCAGTACATCCCACCTGAGCACTAAACCACCCTCTTTGAATTCCCTGGGTGTGGCTCTCTTGTCAAAAGATCTCTTAGTCTGATTTTGCCTTAGCTCCATATTCTTTAAGGCTCTTTTTCTTTCTTCTTCAAGCTGCAACAATTCAGTATATCTCAGCTTAAGAGGATCTTCCTCTTCAAATAGTAACATTTGATCAGCAAGCTGCAAAGCTAGAAACTCAGTTGAAATTGGTAATCTTGCCTCTTTACCATAAACCAATAGATAGGGTGAACTCCTAGTAATCTACTTTGGTGTAATTCTATCCAGCCACAAGGTTGCCTTTAATTTTGAGTGTCAATACCTCTTATTCTTGTGCAAAGTCTTTTTAATGATCTTGATCAGGTTTTTGTTAGTAGACTCAAAAAGACCATTACCCAGAGGGTAATAGTTAGAAGATGCATTCAAATAAATGTCATTCTTAACATCCCACTCTATTATTGTTGAACCAACAAAAGCTAAAGCATTATCTAAAACTATTGATTAAGGAACACCAAACCTAGTTATAATATCATCATAAAATTTTAAAATAGAAGATCCAGTTGATTCCTTTAATGCAATGGCCTCAATCCATCTTGTAAAATAGTCTGTAGTAGTCAAAATCCATTTATGACCCACACTTGAATTAGGATTAATTAGACCTATAAAGTCCACTCCCCACTTGTTAAATGGCTGATCCACAATAATTGGCTTTAATGGCCATGCTACTAGCCTTTTCTTTCCTGCAAACATAGCACACTTTTGACATTTTCTTGCCCAAGAATGGGAATCTTTAAACAAATTTGGTCAGTAATAACCAACTCTTAGTATTTCCTAGGCTGTAGTTTTAGAATTGAAATGCCCTCCACATAATCCATCATGAAAATTCGATAATATTTTTCTTTGATCAGAAAAATCAATACATTTCAAAAGCATACTAGAATAATCTTTCCTATAAAGAATATCATCAATAAGAACATAAGGAATAGACTATAACCTAAAATACCTCCTTTTTTATTTGTCTAGATCAAGTGGACATTGTCTAGTTTTTAGAAATCTGGTCATATATGTCAACCATGTTGCTAAATCATTAATAAGTATAGAATCACCTTGGAATAAAGCAGCTGATGAACTACAATTGATTTGAATAAACTGTATAACTTGAAGATGTGTGATTCTAGATCACTGAGTTGCTGATTAGATATGTAAGATGATTAAATCAGTAATATGTTGTCATTGATGTCAACTAGCTTTGACAATACTTATCTTGTAAGTTACCATACCCAAACATTTGTAGAAAGAAGAAGAAAAGAGATGAAGAGTAGAAATATCTACATGAGGAAGATGGATATGATAGATAAGGATAAGGAACACATTGGGTAACTTATGGATGAGTCTATGACCTTATGTTATTGACTTGATTATGTTGCATTCATCTATGATGAAGGATAAGAGAGAAAAATGCACAAAGAAGTGTGGTCGATTAAACAACCATTTCAGTATACACTGACATAGTGTAGTGTATACTGAGCACAGTATAAACTGAGCTTGTGTTCACCGACACATTTCTTTGTTAACTGAGCAGAAGAAAAAAACTAAATGACTAATTTAGCCAATGGAAGTTGATGAGCTGTAAAGTACCTCAAAATCAAATATGAAGATAATGTTTGTTGCAAAGATCTATGACTAACATAATTTGAAGAGGATCTAAGGGATTGCAACAAAATGTGTTACTAATACATTAGTTGAGGAAGGTTTAAGCGGTAAAATCAACAAAGGAGATTAAGTGGCAAAATCTGATGGATGGAATTAAAACAGTTTACTTGTCTATTTAAGGGACTAGGATTTCATGATGAAATCATGCTAGAAGAAGGAAACTATAGAAGATATCATGTGAACCAGCTTCATGCATGCTTGATCAGACTGGTTAAGGAGAACCAAACTGTAGAGATTACTGAGTGTCAGAAAGCTATAACGGAGCGACAATAAGTTACTAATTATTGATTGAAATAGAATTGATATATTTATCAGAGGATTTGAATGAGCTTAACATAGATTTGATAATATGCAATTGAAGTTGTGTTATAATTAGATCAACTACTGTTACATTTTAACCATTGTAAATAGATAAATCTCTTAACAAAGTGGACTAGAAAGTCTTGTAATGTCATTCATAGAGTGTACATTTGTTATCCTGTCAACCCCATAGTGAATGATAGTTGGATGATAATGGTTGGTCTAAAATCCTCTAAAAAGGTCACACATCATAGTGTGTTTGTAACCTTTAACAGGGTTGGGTCTTCACCGACCTCACTTCAGAAGAGTGAACAATTTTTGGGTTGCCGGTCCCAGGTGGTTTTTGCCTTTACAGGGTTTCCACATTAAATCTCTTGTGTTATGTGTTGATTGTGATGATTGTTTGTTGTCATAATTTACATGTTTCATATTGTATTTGATCGGTAAGAACTATATGTTATTAACTGGTAATGGGTAAAAGTACAGACAAAATACTATTTTATGTTACCAAGCTGCAGAAGTTTTAGTAAATTGTTTTTGGATATACATTTTGTGATTGGGACTGTGGATAACTAATACACCCCCCTCTCAGTTATTCTAACAATTGGTATCAGAGCATTGGTTTGTTGGAATAGAGTTTTAAGGACTTCATCACAAAGATCTCAAAATGTATAAGAGGGAAGTGCCAAAGCTAAACAAGGATAATTTCACAGTATGGAAAAGCCGAATGAAGCTACATGTATATGGAATTGGGAATTCTTCCCTAACACTAATGTAGAATGGCTACATTGCACCACCCATTGGTCCCTTGACCCTTGATCAACTAAGAGACAAACATGGACATAATGTTACTATGATGGAGATTGTTGCTGCCTGTACCGATGCCAAATTTGAAGATATTAAAAATTTCACTATTGCTAAAGGCATGTGGGATAAACTTGCTCAAGTTTATAGTGGTGATGTGAATGTCAAAATAGCCAGAGCTGAAAAATTAAGGGGAAAATTTGATGATATGAAGATGAAGGAAGGAGAAAATATTATGCAGTACACAAATAGACTAAAAGAGGTAGTACAAGCTATTAGAGCATCTAATGGTGTTATTAATGAAGAGACAGTGGTAAGAAAAGTTCTCATAACCTTATTGCCGGTTTATGCAATCAGAATATTTGCAATTCATGAAACTAGGTCTGCATCTAGTAATAACCTTACTCTTGATAATCTGATTGGTAAGCTTACAACCTTTGAACTAAATAACTTTGATAATAGTGTTGTACCATTTTTTGAATCTTCTTTTATGCCTTCTTTGAAGATTGGTAAGTCTAGTAGTAGAAATAAGTATGATGATAGTGATAGAAATACTAATGATGAGCTTGATGAACTTGAATCTCTTATGGCCATAAGGTTACCTAAAGGTAAAGGAATATATAGAGGTAAATTACCTTTAGCATGCTTTAATTGTAAAGAGGTTGGTCATATTGCTATTAGATGTCCACACAGGAAAGATGATGATAGAAACGAAGACCGATCTGGTGAAGGAAGACTTATTGGAATTGGAACACAATCGAGAAGTAATTTGTTTTATCTTTTGAATAGTTGTAAAATGGAATCACACCTATTCAAATGTAATGTATGGGGGAAATATGAGATCCACTCCTAAATATAAATTGTCAAAGGAGAGATCCAATTTGATCAACCCAAAATGTTAATGCACAATTGAATCAATCTATGGAGAATATGAAAGAGAGAGAAAAATCCTATATTTTCCTATGGAGAATTATGCTTGAAATCTAAAATAATTGAAATACAAGTACTAACCTCAAATTAGGGAAAATTTGGAAAATGCCAATTTCTGATGTCTATGTGTACTTTCAGACAATTTTGCAACCTATTTCGGACTGGAAATGTCGAGATGAAGAAAACCCAAAAATCTTTTATCTTTCTGATAGCAGGAAGTCTTTGACCCTCATAAAAGGTCAAAGGCTAGATTCTTTATTTTAAGGTCGATTTTGACTTTGTTCGTAGATCCCGGAAGTTTTCCAAAAAGGGTATCCAAATCCACTCTCAAATCTAAAATTTTATACTTGTACCTGCAAGAAAAAGGGGGTTTTGTTTGTATGGGGGGTTTGCCTTGGTCAAACCCCAATTTAGGAATTAACTTTGAAATTGAATTGAAATGTAGTGTGCATAAACAAAGCAATTGAAATAATTCACCTCGCTTATGTTGAAGTCCTTGTAGAGGATTCAAATCCTCAAATCCACAAGTAGGGATGCTCCAATGGATGTAGAATGAATGTAGGATGTATCAAATCAATGACATTTGATCTTTAACACCAATCTTGAATTGATCTTTGCATATGAGGAGGCTTGGATGAATGTAGAAGGATGGATCTTCAAGGGGGCTCTAAAGAAATTGAATCCTTCAATGGCTAACAATGGATCTCCTTGATGGATGAATGCTTGAACACTTGAATACTTGAAGGCTTTCTTGAATTCTTGAATTCACTTGCTTGCAATTGAGAGCTTTATCATGAAATTTCTTGAGAGATGTGGATGGAAAAACTTGATGTCTTGATCATGAGATTGCTTGGAAACTTGATGTGAAAATGAGAGAGGAAGGCCTCCTTTTATAGTGAACTAGGGCACAATCTTGTAGAGGGGCCACCTTGGAGAATTAAATCCCAATTAGGTCCTAACCTTTAGAAAATTTACCTACATTAAATGAAATTTAAGGATTTACCATTCTGAAACCCGAAATGGCTGACCCGGAAGTGGGAAAACAAATATCCCCGAAACTTGACACTCGAAAATCAAGGAAATTTAAAATCTGGATAGGGGGTCAAGGATGAGCTCAACTCTGACCTAGGTCAAGGTCAAGGTTGACTCTAACCTAGGTTAGGGTCGAGGTCTACTTTGACCCATAAGTTCAACTTTGACCTTGTGGTAAAAAGCCTCAGGATCCTGACCTAGAATGCTAGGAAATGCAGATATGAAGTAAAAATCAGGTGCAGAGGAAAGAAGAACAAGGGGAAAAGCCAGATACATGAAAAGACCCAATCAAGGATTTTAACATGACCCCAGACCACTTAATCAGAGGGCTAAATGCTCTTATCATGGAAGTGCTTCCATTTTAAGATGATACATTAAGCCTCCACTTTATCAAGAGTATGGACTCGATGCAAACTCTTGGTAAAGGAGATTAGAATGAAAGGATAATCTTATTGTAATCCAAGGGACAAAGAGAAACCTTAAGCCCCTAGGGACTCAAGTCTTCATTGACTCCCAGATCACAATAAGAGAGACATCTCTAGAGAGAGAAAGAAAGGGTGTGATTACCTCGCCCAATGAGAACTTATGTCCCATTGTGAACCAGACAAGGAAACGGTGCAATTGGAAAGATGGAATTGAATTGCCTAGTGAATGTGGCTACTCACTAGTCAACCCATCAAGGATTCACCATTAGGAATATTCTATTCCATAAGAATAAAACCAAAAAACTAAAGAGATCCAGTCTTAAGGACACCTCCGACCTTAAGGGATTAAAATATATTTGAAACTGGAGGGATCAAGAGATCCTAAAATATAAATCCATGCTTTAAGGATTAGCTACTAATCTAAAAAAGGATAAAAGTATCTTGAAAAATATGTGTGCATATCAAAAAGTGAGTGTGTGCAATAGGTGAGTAGAGCGTATGCCCCCATGTTAAAGTCATTGCTGGCACTTTAACAAGAGCAATGGCTTTAATGGAAACATAAACAATTCCACTAGTTACGTTTCCATGTCGAGATGCCCCTAGACAAAGACAAATCAAGGGAAATATCATAGAAACATACAAAGAACATAGAAGGGATCTACCTACCGTGGGGTCAGTATGATCATAAGATAATATATATATGATATTATTGCAAATGAATTGACATCATTCCCCAAAGAAATTAGAACTACGATCACAAAGGAGGAAAGATCACATAAGATATACGAAGGAGAATCTTTTCAGACCATAAAATGGAGACCAAAAAGAATAGAGGTACATATAGAGAAATTTGAACAATAGTTTTGATTCCTTCATCACCTTGCACCAAATGAGTAACAAGGATCATATAAAAGAATCTAACAAAATTTAGCAAACATATTATGGGAGAAGCATAGTACAATAGACAAACACACAACAAAGCTACCACGAAGGACAAGCCGATCAAGCATGCCACCTACTCTCACCATCTCATTGTATATCATTTAGGGAAGGTGGGTAACTCACAAGAGAGACTATATCCAACACAGTAGGAATGATAGTCAATTCCAAACAAGGATCCTCTTGAGAATCACAATGTTTGACACTAGGTGTAAGAGTTAATTGTGATGAAAGCATATTAGGTAAATCAATGTCAATGTCAATAGTCTCATATTCATCATTAACATCATCAGTATCATCAAGAGTATCTTCTTCATCCAAATTAATCAAAATAGGATCTAAGATACGAATAGAATCATCATAATCATGCATCTTAACATCATTATTAGTAACAACTTCTTCTAACACATCATGCATATATTTATCCGAAGAAGGTAGAGATATTTGAAGAATAGAATTATGAGATTTAGCATGAGCACAATGCTTCTTATGACTTTCATTGGAAGATCGATTACATTTTGATTTATTTGAAATAAGTTGAGAACTAGGAGGAACAATCACAAGATCCTTCATAGGTTCTTTGGGAAGATCAATAGGATTATCAACAATAGGAGGAATAATCACAGGATCTGCCATAGGTTTGTTTAGGAAGAGTGATAGAAGGAACTTGATTAATAGAACTAGAAGCCATAGTTAAAGGAGGTATAGAAGGTGTAGGCAAAAGATTGTGATTAAGATCCATAGGAGGTATGCTTAATTCAAGAATCTTATGATGTTTATAAGCTTGATATGAATGAAAAATATTATCAGGTCAAGGAGGACATGAATTAGGTAATGAAGGCCAAAAGAAATCAAGAGCAGCACAATCTCTGGGCCTAGAAGGTTGATATAAACTATGATTAATCATCTTCACTTCTTCATCATGAATGAACTTAAGACACTTATGAATAGGTGAAGCAACAACATGCATGGCATTCAACCAAGGAAGACCTAGCTTAACTTGAAATTGATCAGAAGTAGGAACCACAACAAAGGTAGTGTTCACAATTTTTCCACAAAGTTCAACCGGTAAATTAATAGAACCAAATGATGGATAAAGAAAACCATTACAAGTTTGAATCCACACATCCTATGTATCATAAGAATCACATTGTAAGCTTTTCATAAAAAGATTTTCTTTAGTAATCACATTGACTAAGGATGTAGGATCAACAAGACAACCACGAGTAGGTTTCTGATAAATCCTAGGAAAAATGTAAAGGGGACCATTAGGAGCTTTAATAGTCTCAGAGTCATCAAAGGTAATCAAAATTTCCCAAGGTCTTTTATTCTTAGGTTGTTGTCGAGGTTTAGGTTGAGTTTTCATTTTAGGTTTAGGTTTTGGTCGAGGTTGAGATTGAACTTGAGGTTGAATCTGAGGTTGAGGTTGAGGTTGAGGTGGAGATACAGATTGACCAACATGCTCCACTTGATTAAAAAAATGATTGAGATCATCCATCTTTGAGTCATACACAATTTCCACAGCAAATGGTTGAGCAATGGTATTAGTATCATGCATAGGTAAAGGATTCGTATAGATTTAAAGTTTTTGATTAGGAGGAGAAAAAAATTTGTTACCACTACCATCAAGATTATCAATAGATAAGGAATTAGAGTCAATTAAGTCTTGAACTTTATGTTTTAGAGAGTAACACTTCTCAATATCATGACCATTCTGACGATGATATTGACAAAAAACATTTTGATCAAAAGACTTAGAGGCGATTGTAATAGGTAAAAGAGGTCAAATAGGAGGTAAAGTAATCATATTAGTAGTTAACAACCTATTCATAATAGCATGTAAAGATTCAAAAAGAGGATTAAATGTACGATTTAATTGAAAAGCAGTGGATGTAGAAGTGGCATTGTGAGATGCAACAAAAACTTGATCAGCAACTACATTCACTTGTTTGTTTATCTTGACATAGTTGTTGAATTTTTGAAATTTGTTTGGATTAGGAGTAGCATTGCTCTTATCAACTGGAACAGGAGCCATTGGAGTGTTGCTCTCAAATTGACTCACTTGTAATTGATTATGATGAAGCCCTGCACAAAGTTGTTAAAAAGAGGTAAATTCAGTAAGAAGAATCTTATCTCTAATATCTTTTTGCAAATTTGAAATAAACATATGTTGAATATCAATATCAGGAACAAGATAGGAAATTTGAGCATGCAAATGCTTAAATCTACCAATAAATTCAGTTAATTTATCTTTAGCACTTTGTTTACAATGCATCAAATCAGTTAAAGACACTTGTGGGCCAATGTTGTTTTGAAATTGTTGAATAAAGGCATTAGCAAGTTTTGGAAAGGAATCAATAGAATAAGGAGGCAAGGAACAATACCATTGTAAGGCCTTGTCATAGAAGGCTCTAGAAAATAGTTTGGTGAAAATCCTATGGTCATGAGCATAATCACTACAAAGGATTTGGAATGTTTTAACATGATGACAGGATCTCCTTTTCCATTATAATTCTCAAGATGAGGCATATCGACTTGCCAAGGAACAGGAGTACGAATAATATCCAAAGACAAAGGACTTCCCATGTCACATGTAGGGATACTAAACTTGTTTTGAGTTAAGGAAGAAAGTTTTTGTTGTAAGGATGACACAGTTTGAGCCAAACTGATGATTGTTGAATCATTAGAGGAAATAGGAGTAGAAACATTAGACACACTAGGTAAAGTGTAAGAAGCTACAGGAATAGAAGACATAATTGGAGGAACACTAGGGATCATAGTTGGAAGTGGATTGGAATAAGTAAAAGGAACATTATGATATGAAGGTTGTGATGTAGGAAGGGACACAGGAGGAACACTCATAGGAATAGAGAGAACTGTCACAGTCACCAAAGAAGGAGTATAGATAGGAATACTAGGTAAAGGATTAAAAGGAGGTTCAGCACTAGTGATAGGAGGAATTTCTTGAGCTAAAGGTTTAACATATGAATGTACCAGGTCAGTAATACCATGAAAGAGGTTAACACCTTGATCACTATCATGGAGAACTTTCTTAAGAGCCTCTATAGCTTGAGTAGAATCTTGATTATGGTTCTCTTGAATAAGCCAATTACCCATTTTATCAAGTTCAGTTGAAAGTTTTTGAGCTTGTTCAGGAGGAACTCTTAAAGCATCATCCTCATCATGAGATGAGTGAGAAGAGTTTTTCTCCATAGTAGGATTGGAATCATGAAGAATCAAATTATCATCTGGGATCCTAAGGAAAGGAGAGGAAGATTTAGGATCAAAGAAACCCATGAGTCTACGACTCCTTCTAACTAGAATGTTATAAGTAGGACTACTAGTAGTAAAGCTCATAAACCAATGTAATGCAAATGAAATAAACTAAGAACACATAAAGCATGAATATTTTTGTATTTTTGAAATCTAATTAGCATGCAAGATCTAACACAAAGGAGAAATCTAATACTAACAAGATAAAAGGAAATCTAACACCAAAAAGAAAGAGAGTAAGCTAGTCGGGCTCACCAAAATGAATAGTGGTAAAATGGAATCACACCTATTCAAATGTAATGTATGGGGGAAATATGAGATCCACTCCTAAGTACAAATTTCCAAAGGAGAGATCCAATTTGATCAACCCAAAAGGTTAATGCACAATCAAATCAATCTATGGAGAATATGAAAGAGAGAGAAAAATCCTATATTTCTCTATGGAGAATTATGCTTGAAATCTGAAATAATTGAAATACAAGTACTAACCTCAAATTAGGGAAAATCTAGAAAATGCCAATTTTTGATGTCTGTGTGTACTTCCTGGCAATTCTGCAACCTGTTTCAGACAAGAAATACCAAGATGAAGAAAACCCAGAAATCTTTTATCTTTCTGACAGCAGGTAGTCTTTGACCCTCATAAAAGGTCAAAGGCTAGATTCTTTATTTTAAGGTCGATTCTGACTTTTTTCACAAATTTTAGAAGTTCATTGAAAAGGGTATCCAAATCCACTCTCAGATCTGAAATTCCACACCTATACCTGCAAGAAAAGGGGGTTTTGTTTGTATGGGGGGTTTGCCTTGGTCAAACCCAAATTTAGGAATTAACCTTGAAATTGAATTGAAATGTAGTGTGCATAAACAAAGCAATTGAAATAATTCACCTTGCTTATGTTGAAGTCCTTGTAGAGGATTTGAATCCTCAAATCCATAAGTAGGGATGCTCCAATGGATGTAGAATGAATGTAGGATGTATCAAATCAATGACATTTGATCTTTAACACCAATCTTGAATTGATCTTTACATATGAGGAGACTTGGATGAATGTAGAAGGATGGATCTTCAAGGGGGCTCCAAAGAAATTGAATCCTTCAATGGCTAAAGATGGATCTCCTTGATGGATGAATGCTTGAACACTTAAATTCTTGAAGGTTTTCTTGAATTCTTGAATTCACTTGCTTACACTTGAGAGCTTTGTCATGAAATTTCTTGAGAGATGTGGATGGCAAAAATTGATGTCTTGATCATGAGATTGCTTGGAAACTTGATGTGAAAATGAGAGAGGAAGGCCTCCTTTTATAGTGAACTAGGGCACAATCTTATAGAGGGGCCACCTTGAAGAATTAAATCCCAATTATGTCCTAACCTTTAGAAAATATACCTAGATTAAATTTAATTTAAGGATTTACCATTCTGAAACCCAAAATGGCTGACCCAGAGGTGAGAAAACAAATATCCCCAAAACCCAACACTCAGAAATCAAGGAAATTTGAAATCTAGATAGGGGGTCAAGGATGAGCTTGAATCTGACCTAAGTCAGGGTTGAGGTTGACTTTGACCCATAAGGTCAAATTTGACCTTGTGGTCAAAAACCTTAGGATCTTGACCCAGAATGCTAGGAAATGCAGATATGAAGTGAAAATCAGGTGCAGAGGTAAGCAGAATAGGGGGGAAAACTAGATACATGCAAAGACCCGATCAAGGCACTTAACATGACCCCAGACCACTTACTTAGAGGGCTAAATTCTCTTATCATGGAAGTGCTTCCATTTTAAGATGATACATCTTGATAATGATAAGTCTTCTTGTTTAATGATGAAAGATGAAGATGCATGGTTGTGGCATAAAAAGTTATGTCATGTACCCAGAATGCTAGGAAATGCAGATATGAAGTGAAAATCAAGTGCAAAAGAAAGCAGAACAGGGGGAAAAATTAGATAAGACTCGATCAAGGTGCTTAACATGACCCCAGACCACTTACTTAGAGGGCTAAATGCTGTTATCACGAAAGTGCTTCCATTTTAAGATGATACATCTTGATAATGATCAGTCTTCTTGTTTAATGATGAAAGATGAAGATGCATGGTTGTGGAATAAAAGGTTAAGTCATGTGAATTTTGATAATGCTACAATTAAGATCAGTAAAAAGAAAAAGGTTAGAGGTCTACCTAACTTATCTAAGCCTGATAATGTTATGTGTCATGAATGTCAGAAAGGTAAAATGACAAAATCTAGTTTCAAAAGCAAAGATTATTCAACAAAGAAATTACTTGAGTTAGTGCATACTGACCTATGTGGTCCTATGAGAACTCAAAGTTACTATGGAGATAGATATTTTATTCTTTTTGTTGATTATTATACTAGATTAATGATAGTCATGTTCTTGAAGGAAAAATCAGAGGCATTTAAGAAGTTCAAGTGGTATAAAGCAAAAGTTGAGAAAGAGACCGGTAAAGAATTGAAATGCTTAAGATCTGACCGAGGTGGTGAATTTATTTCTGATGAATTTACTAACTTTTGTAATGAGCATGGTATTAAAAGACAAGTCTCTGCACCGAGGACACCACAACAAAATGGAATAGTTCAAAGAAGAAATAGGTCAATAGTTGACTGTGTAAGGACACTGATGTTAAAAAAGAATGTTGCTCAGACATACTGGAGGGAATCTATCAGCATAGCTATTTATGTTCTTAACCGAGTACAACTAAAGAAGGACACTAATAAGACACCCTATGAGTTATGGTTTGGTCACAAACCCACTGTAAGTTATTTTAGGATTTTTGAAAGTAAATGCGTTATTCTGAAAGATGAAAGAAATGGGAAGTTTGACTCAAAAGGCAATGAAGGGATATTTCTAGGATATTCCACTAAAAGTAAAGCATACAAGTGTCTTAACAAAGTAACTAATAAAATGATTGAAAGTACTATTATTCGAGTTGATGAGTTTGATAATAAGAATGCAAAGGAAAGCATAAAGGAACTGGAAGACTACGGTAGATTCTGTTACATTGAACAACCCGAGTACCTACCAATGTCCCAGATAGTGACAACTAATCAACAAGAAAACAATACTGAGGAATAGGAAAAAGAAACCAACAAGCAGGAAGCACCTACCGAGCAAGCAAATGAACCTGCACAGGATGAACAAGAAAGAAGAGATCAGATACTAGCAAGATTTGTCAGAAGACATCATCTTGAGACACAAATCATTGGAAACAGACAAGCTAGCATGCAAACAAGAAGTAAAGCAAGACAAGGTACATGTCTAGTTTGTGAATATGAACTGAATAATGTAACAGTTGCATTAGAAAATGATGAATGGGTTAATGCAATGAAAGAGGAAATAGAATAGATAGAGAAGAAAAAAACTTGGAGTTCAATACCTAGACCTAAGGACAAGAATGTTATTGATACTAAGTGGATATTTAGAAACAAGCTTAATGAGAATGGAGAGGTAACAAGGAACAAAGCTAGGTTAGTATGCAAGGGATATGCATAGGAGGAAGGAATAGATTATGATGAAAATTTTTCACCTATTGCTAGATTAGGAGTTGGAATGTTACTTGCACATGCTGCATACAAAAAGTTTATAGTTTACCAAATCGATGTTAAATCTACTTTTCTGAATGGGATACTTGAAGAAGAAGTCTACATAGAACAACCTGAAGGGTTCATTGATCCAGACAACAAAGATATGGTATGTAGATTATATAAAGCTTTATATGGTTTGAAGCAAGCACTGAGAGCCTAGTATGAGAGGCTACATAACTATTTGTTGAGTATTGGATTTGTTAGAACAAGTGAGAACAATAATCTGTACATGAAAGGAAATTATGATGATACTATCTTGATTGCTCAGATATTTGTGGATGACATAATATTTGGAGGACAAGATCATATTTGTAAGTCAATTGTTGATGAAATGAAAAGTGAATTTGAAATGTCTATGTTTGGAGAGATTAAGTTCTTTCTAGGTTTACAAGTGATTTAGCAGATTGATGGTATATTCATCACATAATCTAAATATATAAAGGAAGTATTGAAGACATTTGGCATGGAAGATGCTAAACCTGTGGGAACACCAATCGCTACTGGATGTAAACTGACTAAAGAATATGGAACTACTAAGGTAAACCAAACATTGTACTGATCCATAATTGGTAAGTTAATGTATGTAGTTCATAGTAGACCTGATATAGCGCATGTTGTTGGAATAGTTGCTAGATTTTTTGCAAACCCTAGAGAGTCACACATGATTTCTACAAAGAGAATCTTAAGATACCTGAAGAAAATTGAAGATTATGGACTATGGTATCCTAAGAAAGGAAAGTTTGAACTTAAGGTATACACCAATGCTAATTGGGCTGGAAATGTGGATGATAGAAAGAGTACCACTGGAGGAGTATTCTTCTTTGGTAAAAGACTTGTTACATGGACAAGTAAGAAATAGGCTTGCATTTCCCAGTCTATAGCTAAAGCAGAGTATGTTGCTACTACTACTAACTGTTCAAATATTGCATATATCAAGCAAGTGTTAGAAGGTATGAATGAGGTAATCACTGAGCCAGTGATTATATATTGTGATAACACTAGTGCTATTAATATTTCAAAGAATCCAGTGATGCATTCTAAAACAAAGCATATATCTATTAAGTATCACTACTTAAGGGAAAAATTATAGGAGAAGCAAGTAAACCTAGAATTTGTTACATCAAAAGAACAACTTGCTAACATATTTACAAAGCCTCTACTGAAGGATACATATGAATACTTGAGGACTAGACTTGGGGTCCGTCCCCTATCTACCAGTCACTAAGGTGATCTGGAGGTTGCATCAGCCTAATCTTATTAGAAGATCATACATGTTGATGCAACAGAGTTCACACTTTGGACTTCTATCTAAGGTGTGTGAAAGGTTGAAGTATTGGAACAGATTTTCACAACAGTATACCGAGATACAAAGAATGCACCAGACAACAAAGAGTTACATGGCTACTACAGAGCTTTTATTGCTCTTTGGCATTACTATCAAAGGGAGATAGATCAATGTGAAGAATATGAAGCTAAAGACAAAGGAGAGAGATACAAAAAAGGGAGAGCATTGAAGATTAGTTACTAAGAACAGAAGAAAACTTGCGAGTTGAAAAGATCATATCTACATAAGTCAATTAGTCCGCACTTGCAAATGCTTTTATGTAACATAGTGATTAAACATATTAAGTTGGGGAGAGCTTGTACCATTACAACATTTGTTGACATAGTTGTAGAATACATGTTTGGTATGTGTACGGCATATTTCATATTGCTTAAGTTGCCATCAATGCCAAAGGGAGAGATTGATGAACTACAATTGATTTGAATAAATTGTATAACTTGAAGATCTGTGATTCTAGATCACCGAGTTGTTGATTAGATATGTAAGATGATTAAATCTATAATATGTTGTCATTGATGTCGACTAGGTTTGACAATACTTATCTTGTAATTTACTATACCCAAACATCTGTAGAAAGAAGAAGAAAAGAGATGAAGAACAAAAATATCTACATGAGGAAGATGGATATGACAGATAAGGATAAGGAATACATTGGGTAACTTATGGATGAGTCTATGACCTTATGTTATTTACTTGATTATGTTGCATTCATCTATGATGAAGGATAAGAGAAAAATGCACAAATTAGTGTGGTCGGTTAAAGAGCCATTTCAATATACATCGACACAGTGTAGTGTATACCGAGCATAGTATAAACCAAGCTTGTGTTCACTAACACATTTCTTTGTTAACCAAGCAGAAGAAAAGAACTGAATGACTAGTTTAGCTAATGGAAGTTGATGAGCTATAAAGTACCTTGAAATCAGAGATGAAGATAATGTGTGTTGCAAAGATCAACGGCTAACATAATTCAAAGAAGATCTAAGGGATTGAAACAAAATGTGTTACTGACACATCAGTCAAGGAAGGTTTAAGTTGAAAAATCAACAAAGGAGATTAAGTGGCAAAATTTGATGGATGGAAATAAAACAGTTTACTTATCTATTTAAGAGACTAGGATTTCATGATGAAATCATGCCAAAAGAAGGAAACTATAGAAGATATCACATGAACAAGCTTCATGCATGTCTGATTAGACTAGTTAAGGAGAACTGAACTGCAGAGATTACCGAGCGTTAGGAAGCTATAACCGAGTGACAGTAAGTTACTGAATATTGATTGAAACAAAATTGATAAATTGATCAGAGGATTTGAATGAGCTTAACATAGATCTGATAATCTGCAATTGAAGTTGTGTTATAATCAGATCAACTGCTATTATATTTTAACCATTGTAAATAGATAAATCTCTTAATAGAGTGGACTAGTAAGTCTTGTAATGTCATTCATAGAGTGTACATTTGTTATCCTGTCAACCCCATAGTGAATGTTGGTTGGATGATAACAGTTGATCTAAAATCCTCTAACAAGGTCACACCTCATAGTGTATTTGTAACCTTTAACAAGGTTGGGTCTTCACTGACCTCACTTCAGAAGAGTGAACAATTTTTGGGTTTCCTGTCCCGGGTGGTTTTTCCCTTTACAGGGTTTCCACGTTAAATATCTTGTGTTATGTGTTGATTGTGATGATTGTTTGTTGTCATACTTTACATGTTGCATATTGGATTTGATCGGTAAGAATTATATGTTATTAACTGATAATGGATAAAAGAATAGACAGAATACTATTTTATGTTACCGAGCTGCAGAAGTTTTAGTAAATTATTTTTTGATATACATTTTGTGTTTGGGACTATGGATAAATGATTCACCCCCCTCTTAATTATTCTAATAGCAGCCTCTTCTTCTTCTATCATTTGGGCACACAAACCTTTTCCCCTAACCAGCTTGGTTACATGGATATGCACATCATATTCCATTACTTTTGTGATCCAACCTGCTCCTTTTTCAATTACATCCTTATTTAACAAAAAATATTTTATACTAGGATGTGCAACCATCAAATGTATCTTATTCCTAGCAACTAGATGTCTAAACTTCTGTAAAGCTTTAATAACAACAAGTACATGCTTTTCAACAAAAATGTACCTTTGCTCATAGTCATCCATTCCTTTGCTGAAAAATGCAACTAGATGCTCCTGATTGTCTTCATTCTTTTGTACTAGCATTGTTGAAACTGTGTCAAAACTACCATAAGCATATAAAATAAAATCCTTAGTGAAATCAGGATTGGTTAAAGAAGGGGCTGATGATAGGGCTTGTTTAATCTTCTCAAAACTCCTCTTTCCCTCATCAGCCCAGCTGAAAGGCACATTTTTCTTCAGTATTGTAGTCAAAGGCTTTAATAAATTTGCAATATCAAGGATAAAGCATCTTACAAAATTTATTCTTTTAATGAAACTCTGCAATCCCGTTTTATGTTTTGGCAATGATAATTTCAGAATTGCATGAATCCTTTTAGGATCAATAGTTGTACCTTCTTTTGACACTTGGTATCCAAAAATTTTACCTTCATGGACTGCAAAAATAGGTTTATTTGGGTGGAGAGAGATTCCAAACTCTCTGCATCTTTGAAGTACTTGTCTCAAATGATTAATATGTTGGTTTGAAACTTTGCTGTAAATGGTGACATCATCTAGGTTACTAGAACAAATTTGTACATAAGGTTTTTGAAAGCCATATCCATTGCTTTCTGGAATGTGGCTCCTACATTTGATAATCTGAATGACAATCTCCTGTAATCTAGTGTTCCCTATTTTGTTGTGAAATCTATTTTAAACTAGTCTGATTCTTTCACTAAAATCTAGTTATAACTAGAATACCCATCAAGGAGGGAAAACCTTTCAGAACCTGACACATACTATAAAATTTGTTCCATGGAAGAAAGAGGGTGTCTATCTTTTAGAGATTCCCTATTAAGGTCTCTAAAATCTACACAAAGTCTGATCTCTCCATTCTTTTTCCTTACTGGAGCTAAATTAGAAACCTAGGATGTGTGTTTAATAGGAAAAATTATCTCACCATCTAGCAGTTTGTTCAGCTCTTTAAGCATTAAGGGCTCTAATTTGGGGTTTATTGGCCTTTGTCTTTGCCTGATTGGCCTGGAATTAGGCTCTAATTCAATAGTATGCCGAGTCAATTGGGGATCAAATCCTTTCAAATAAGCATAGTCCCAAGCAAATACATCATTATACTCTCTGAATAAAGTAATGAATAATTCTTTTTCTTAAGGAGAGTTAATTTTACCAACCTTTAAAAACTTGTCTCTGAATATCTCAACTTCTTCATAATGATCCTCCTTGATCAACATGCTGATTTTATTTCTCTTGTACTGATCATCAAAGTTAAAAGAAGACTCCAGGCTGACCAATCCTTTTGGAAGCTTGTTAGTTTTCAGCTGTATCATTTGATCTTCCATTTTCTATTTGAGTTTGTTATTCTTAGGGAGTGAGAAGTCCTCTATTTCAGTCATGAAACTCAAAATATGCTCATTAGTATTAAAAAAATTCCAATTAATAACATTATCTAAAATAGATGGCCTAACCACAATCTTAATATGAGACTGATCTGAGATAAGACCTTTATTTTCAGTAATAGAAACATGTGCACCAATACCAGCTAACCTATCAGCATGCTGATTTTTCCTTCTAGGTATAGAAATAAGGTTGAATCCATCAAAATCATCCAAAATATCAGATACTCTGGATTTATGCAACTTTAGAATATCATTCTTAATAGAATTAACTCCTCTCACCTGGTTAACTATCAACTCACTGTCCCCAAATGCCCTCAAGAATTTGATTTTCCTCTTTCTTGCCCACTCTAAACCCTAGATTAAACTTTAATATTCAGCCATATTGTTAGAACATAGAAAAGATAATTTGTATGCAACATAAAATTTATCACCACCCGGTGACACAAGCATCACCCCTGCACCAACACCATCTTTATTCCTAGATCCATCAAAGTATAAATCCCAAAGCTAATTAGACAATTCAGATTCAGAATCGTGATCTTTCATCAAATTAGGCATAACTGTATGAGATTCCAAGATCATATAATTACTAAAACCAATATCAAAAATGTCATTATTTTGGTCATTTCTAGTTGCCTACTCATCCAACACAATATCAGGATATTGTTTAGTTTGTTTTTTAAAGGTTGAATAGTCCTTGATCTCTTCTAAATCCATGATCACACAACTTGCATTAATAGGACTTGGATTATAAGGTTCTATGTGATCCTTGGCCAATAATTCTGATTTTATGGTTACCTTAGTACCATACCTTGTTCTAAAATATAAGTGGAACCAATCTGATGAAAAATTGTTAGAATAACTAAGAGGGGGGTGAATCAGTTATCTAGTGTCCCAAAACAAAATGTATAATCCAAAACAAATTCTTCAATTTTTTCTACTCGGTAAACATAAAATACTTTCTCTGTATGTGCTTTTACTGATTGTCAGTCTAAAATTTATAGTAGTTACTGATCAAATCTAACATGTAATATGCAAAGTATGATAACAAACAAATATCACAATCAACACATAACACAAGAGATTTAATGTGGAAACCTTGTGAAGGGAAAAACCACCTGGGACCGGCAACCCAAAAATCTTCACTCTTCTGAAGTGAGGTCAGTGAAGACCCAACCCTGTTAAAGGTTACAAACACATTGTTAGGTGTGACCTTGTTAGAGGATTTTAGACCAGAAGTTATCATCCAACCAGCAGTCACTCTAGGGTTGATAGGATAACAATGTTCACTCTATGAATGAAACATAAAAAGACTTTCTTAGTCCACTCGGTTAAGAGATTTGACTATGTATAATGGTTAAATATGTAATAGTCGGTGATCTTCCTTGAAACAACTTCAATTATAGTTTACAAATCAATGTTCAGCTCATTCAAATATTTCTGATCAATATATCACTTTAGATTCAATACTATATCAACTTAATGTCCGTCGGTAATTACTCTCTATAGCTCGATAATTGTTCTGTAGTTTAGTTCTCACTAACCAGTATGATCAGAATGCATGAAAACTTGTTCACATGATAATTCTATAGTATCTTCTTCTTCCGGCGTTGTTTCAATAATGAAACCAATGTCTCTTATATAGACAAGTAAATCATTTTCTTTTTGTCCATCAGATTTTTCTACTTAATCTCATTCATTGATTTTGCCACTTTAACCTTCTTCGGCTGATGTGTCAATAACACATTTCAATCTGTTCCATTTGATCTTTCTTGAATTATGTTAGCTGTCGATCTTCATAACAAACCTTATCTGTTACCTCGATTTCATACACTTTATAGCTCATCAATTTATCGGCTAAACTAATCATTTAATTCCTTTTTGTTCTGCTTGGTTAACAAAGAAAATGCTTCAGTGAACACAAGCTCGGTTAACACTGCGCTCGATATACATTACACTCCGTCGGTGTATACTGGAATGCTTCATTTACGACAACACTGCTTTATGTCTTTCATCTCTATTCTTCATCATAGATGAATGCAACATAATAAAGTCAATATCATCAATTCATAGAATCATCAACAAGTTACTCAGTGTATTCCTTATCCTCATCTGATCTATACATCTTCCTCATGTAGATATTTTTGTTCTTCATCTCTTTCACCTTTCTTCAGATGTTTCGGTATAGTAACTTACAAGATAAGTGTTGTCAAGCTAGTTGACATCAATGACAACATAATACTGATTTAATCATCTTGCATATCTAATCAGCAACTCCTTAGTGATCTTTAATCATAGATTCTTCATTCAGGTTCTAAATCAGTTGTAGTTCATAAAAAATAACCATCTATTTTGGCTGTAAAGTCTCTTGACAGACATAAGGCAAAATAAGGTGGAAAATCTATAACATAGATACCTTGAGGAATTGAGAAATTTGGACATGAATGTAGAGTTAAGCTTGCATTTTTAACAACCCCTAAAGTCTTAACTGAAGTACCATCAAGCTGGACAACTCCTTTCTCAAGAGGTTCATATTTCAAATCTAACAAATCAGCAATTTTCTTGGGCATTACTAGGTTGCTTGCACCACTATCTACCATACAATTGTGCACTAACTTGTTTCCAATGATTAAATAAACATAAAAAGGAGGAGTTTTTTCATTTTATGGTTTCTTACCTTCCTTTTATGTTTTTCTTTGCACATTTACAGGCTTCTTTTCTTCTTTAACTATTGATTGTTTGAAATCTACAGTCTTTTTAGCTTCTTGTACTACTGGTTGTTAAACTTTAGCAGCCTTGTTTCCTTCTTTAATTTTTGTTTCTTGAACCTTAGAAGGCTCCTTACCTTCCTTTATTGTTCTTTCCTGCACCTTAGAAGGCTCTGAATTAGCCATAACAGTCCTAGAAGTATGTTGGACAACTTGTTGTGAACTTGTTGTCAACATGGACAACCCTTCTTTTAATATCTCAGCCTATCCTAGTATAGCTAGGGTCTCCCACATAGATAAAGTCACATTCATTTTCTTCATGCTATCAACTATATTATAAGGAACAAAAAATTGTACCTTTTGAGGATATTTAGGAGCACTATGATCAGCATGCCTCTAATTTTGATCTTTATTTGTTGAAGAAGAGGGCCCCTTAAAAATTGAAAATGGTGTGAGAGGAACATTCCTAGCTGATTGATCTGATTCTAGAGCTCTTTTCTTGGCTCTAGTATTTGTTGAAATAGGTGAATCGTCATTTATCCCACAAAACTCTTCCTCTTGCCAATTCAGAAAACCAGTATCTGGAACCTCCTGATTCGGTTGTTGTTGGATCTCCTCAACAGGCACATTCTATTGTGAATTCATTGAATTTTGTACCATAAGAGCCTGATTAAGCACTCCATTGGAACATGTTGACTGATCATGAGCTTGATCACATGGAAAACACTACTCTCCAACAATGTTATTTTGGTTAGGTACAATATCTCTAAGAGTATTAAGAGGTGTAGTATTATATTGTCTATACGGCCTCTGATTCAAGTTCTACCTATTTGCATTGTTATTTCCTTAGAATTTTTGGTTGTTACCTTGAAAATTAGAATGATTAGGATATTGGGATGAGGAACCAAAAAATTGATTTTGAGCTATAGGGTTTTCTTGTGCTTGATTTCTCTTAAGGGTCACTAATTCATTACCAAATTTTTGCAATAAACTCTATATTTTTTGCTGGCTATATTTTATGATCTGCAACTCATTCAGAGAGGCAATAGGAACTACCTCTAGGATTTTAAAAGATGGGACAACAAAAAGAGGTGGAACTATAAAAGGCATATTAGACTAAATGCTAGGAAAGAAGGGCATAGGTGGCATGTGAGCTATTTTTCCAACCTAAGTAAGATGATTCTCTATCCTAATAGCAATATCAAAAACTTGAGGTAAAGATGTACCTCCCATAGATTGTATCATAACTAACATATCGCTATTCAAACTCTTAAGAAAATACAAGAATGTGTATTCAGTAGAGGGTCTTACCGTAGCAGGGATCTTGTTCCAAGTCTTTTGGAAATAGAGGTTAAAATCACTCATCTCCTCTTGTGGAGCCCTCTTGATAGTAGGTAATTTCTCCACCAAAGACAAGCTCTCAGATTTGTCTTCAAAGAACTTAGATAATCTCACTCTCAATACATCCCATGTAGCAATAGAATCCACTGGAAGAGTTCTAAACCATTCCAGTGCTTTTCCTTTTAATGATGCAGCTAATAACATCAAAGCTACATCCTCCTTCATGACATGATGTACATTGCAAAGAGATGCAATATCTTTGATGTGCTCAATGGAAGTTTTTTTCTCTTCTCCAGTGAATGATGTCAATCCTTTCAAAGAAGCCAATGGAATGTTGTTATGATTCGCAGTCCTCAGAGGACTACCCTAATCAAATGGCACAAATGGAAGATTTCTCGCCATTGCTGGAAGCATTGTGCTAGAATTGGCTGGTATAGAATGATTTACCAGTGGTGGTTTCTCAGGAACAACTTTTCTTTGAGATGCTCCAAGATATTCAAAAACTTCCTGCTCTAAATCTGGAAATTTAGTGCGGTAAGAGGGAGGAGTTGAACTTCTTTCAAATCTTAACTTTCTTGGTCTCCCTAGTCTCCTACCTCTTTGTACAGGCTGGACAAAAAGCTCTCTAGGACCTCTAGGATATCTTTGGAAAGTTTTGCCTCTCCTATTGAAAGACAATTGCAAATATTCAAACTCCTTAACACTCCTTGTTTGGATTCGATTCATGTATCACAAGGTCCCATCAGGCATGCCAAAAACTATTTAGGTTTTAAAATACCACCCTAACTCAAGCATTATGGCTTAATGATATCTTATCCTAACAATGGAAACCTTCTCGAGTTGTAGGTGGACTCTGATTAAGAAGGAGTATCCGAATTCTAGGTCAGTTCCTATTTGATCTGGAAATATCACCTCCTAACTAAAAACTTGATTAGGAAAAGAGAAAAGGGATTGAAAACTGAATGGAAAATGGGGTGATACACCAAATTTAAAATTAGATTAACTTGGAATATAAACCAGCATTCACATAACACCTAATAATGAGATCCATATTGTCATTCACTGATCAACATATAGGCTAGCTTAATTTCACTACTAGGGTATAAACCACAAAGAGTGATACTTCGTTAACAAACATACAAGTTCCACAAAAAGGCTTGGATTTTGATTACTTAGAGGAGGAATAGGATGAATTCAGTTCTCTTTGCTTACAAAAGATAAACACTAATTGTAAAATGATGAAAAGGATTGAAAACAATACTCAAAATATGAGAAGATCTTGATTGCTTACATTATTTTTTTCAAAAATCTGACACATAGGCTACAAAATAAGAGCTAATCAAGGAACAAAATCACTCACTTTAAGCCTTCTCTCAAGAATCTGGAACCCCCTAAACTAATTCAGAAAATTAGTTAAATAACTCTCAAAGCCTCTAATTTGAAAATCATAATCCTTATTTTTAGCCCTAAAAGAATCTAATTTGGCCTTAATTCATGCCAAAAGCCCTAAACCTAAGCCTAGAACAATTCCTAACATTAAGCTCTAAATATTGGTTTTAATAAAGATTAAGATCTTTTTACAATATATACCAATATTTATCAAATTAAAATTGAGCATATACCACTTAGCCTATGAAAAAATCTAAACTTAGAAAATTTAGAAAAAAAACTACCTAAGTTTAAATATTTTGCCCATTAAAAAAGGGTTGAAAAGACCACTCAAGAAATTTTCAAGATAATACAAACATCATGGCAATGAGGTGGTATTTCTAGGGATCCAAGCTCTAGCATAAGTTATGGCATTGAATATGGTGCCAGTCGGACTTTAGTTTACTCAAAACTCTGCTCTATTCTTAGTTTTCGCATTTCCTTTTGTTTGTATCTCTGAAAAAAATAAGGGAAAAAACCCTAGGTCATGGAGAAGCTCTGCAAAAAAATGCCATTCCTCATGGAAAAAATTTGGTATCTTGCAACTCACTGTGTGCTGGAAGGTCTCTGGTTGTGACTATGAGCTAACTGTGGGATGGTATTGCATTTTCTATGCTCTCGGGCTTTGTCTTAACTGCCTCTTCTTCTCTTTTATTTAAAAATAATTGCATGATTTTGAGCCATGATCTAAGAAATAAACTCAAGCTTTGTGTACTCAGCTATATTTGTTAAGACTCAAACTAAGACTATGGTTTTGGGGCTCAGCCTGTGATTGTATCTTCTCTGCGAGCTCAGGCTACATTATGTGTTTATGAAGAGTAGGCCTTGAACTGAAAGCTTGCGGGCTGTGAACCTAGCTTTCAACTGGGTTGTAACTTTCCTTGAGGCATGACATGAGGCTCAGACTGATTTGTGACTAAAAGATGCAGATGAGTTCAGACTAGGCTGTGAACTCGACTTAAGGCTGGCTCGGCATATTTCATCCACAACTTTAGACTGAGCCCAAAATAGTTGGAACTGGTACTGTGTTGATAAACTCAAACCCCTCCACAGATTATGTTGAGATAATAGGAAGACAAGTATATCTCTCCTTTCTTTTGTTTCTTAGCTAACTGTTTGAAATCTCCATTTCATATCTTTAACTAGAGCTTTATATGCAAAGAGCATACTGTAGATGTAGATAAAGTTCATTGTAGATGTAAACAATGACTCTTCCTTGAAAATAAATGTTTCTCTTCTATCGTGACTGAAAAGTATACACCAGTTATAATGTTCTCTTGTCTTCTTACTTGATATACACCAGCTAATATTTGAACCCACCTACAACACATTCTATCAAGCTCACTATCTGATGGATGCTTTGTATAAACACCATTATTTACCTTTAGCCCGAGCTTAGCTGGAACTCGATTTGGGGTTATCAAATGTTCACCAGTCATTATTATTTTAACCTATGATTTATGCTTGAGAAATATTACCATCATTCCCCTTTACGCCTCATTCATTCATGTACACCAACAACCCACTATCATGCTCAGCTAGTTCTATTACTAAAATGTTAACTTGAATAGTGACCTTTATCTTACTAGTCATTAATAAATATGTTCTCAGCTCCACTGATGATAGTGGCCATTACCTCAGCTTCACTGGTGTAAACCACCATGCTTAGTCACTTATTGTAGACTTGTTAACTGTTACCACTTGCTTGTTGTCATTATCCCTAGCCGATTCTATTCAATTCCATTGTTATATTTCAAACAGAGAGACCAAGCTATGACTATAACTTATATATAAAAAGATATAAATCTTTATGTTCACCATTCAACTGTTGTATAATGTGCTTTTCAAATTTAGGCACTGTGGCTGAACTTAAACTTCTTTAAAGCTGTGAACTAGTTTTTTCCTTCAAAAACATGATATTTAGACAATTCATTATTTTTCTGAAACATATGTAGTTTGATCAATAATGATTGTGCTCTAAAAGACAAGAGCAACATAAAAGAGGTAATTTTTTTGTAAAATGCTACTCCTGTACATTCAACCCTGTTGTTGAATCATGAATCTTCACTGATTGTTTTTTCTCTTGATAGATAACCAGAGAATGACTAGTTTTATTTACTTTGCAAACCAAACAGTGATCCATGTATGCTATGATCTTTTCATAAAATAAGAAATGCTTAATTGTTAAATGTTCTATAATTGTTTAAGAGGTTCAAACATGGGCTCGTGATGCTCAAAAACACAAGAATCAAACTCAATGGAGTTTGAGCACGGGCTCATAACAACCATCAAATACACTCTGTAAACATTTTTATGATACTATGAAGCATAATTCTGAAGCATTCTTCCTGTTCTTAAACAACAAAATCATTGCAAATGATCAATCCTTGAAGCATTTGGATTTAGAAATATCATATGAATATGGAATTTTAATATCATTTTTTACCAATCATTTATCCTATTGGATCTTGGCATTTGAACATGACTGTCTCTATTTCTGGTACTTGTAATTTCTCTATTTCTGAAGCACATACTATAGCATCTTCTAAGGCACTTTATACTGCATCATTTCTCCTGACTATGATAAAAACTAGTCAATTTTGAGCACTGCAATTTCATTCTATTTAGCTTTAAAAACAAAATCACACTAATCTTGTTAGGTTAGTGAACACGATAAACACTTCAGTTTACAAAAATGCCAAAAATGGTGACATTTATGATTTAATACCATAAAAGTTATTGTGTTCACTAATCTAACAAGATCTTGTTGAATTGAAAAAGGTTTCTCAGTCACAAGTACTAAGTCCCTTTTATTCAAATATCTAGTTTAAATATAAGAACAACATGCATAAGAATGTTCATTAATAGTAAAAGGTTTCATGTTAAAACAAATCCCTGTAATACTACCTTTCATTTTATGTGGATGCACATTTCCTTATTGCATTGGAATACTAGATTGACATGTAGTCTTGAAAGATTGATTATTGTGTGATATTTTTGTTTCATGCATTGCTTAGATCCAACTGGATCTTATATCATTTTTCTCTCTCATGATGCAGGATAATCCTAAAGACTCCTAGAATGAAGACCTGTACAATGAACCTGAAGACCTGAGGACCTGACAGACAACCATCCAACAATAAACATATAATAAAGGAAATGCATGGGACCCTACTCATACTTCTATCATTCTTTCTATTTTGCAAATTGTACTCTTTTATTGACATGAAATATGAAATATGAAAGGACACTTGTATACTACATTCAGTTTGAATGCACAATGTAATGATCAATTATAAATTTGAAAATTTGACATGTGATCAATACTTAGAGTACAAAAATGAAAATTGGTATTGAATGCAATAATGAAATGTTAATCAACATCACCTAAAAGATAGTGTTAATTGGACTCCTAAAATGCAATATTTTCCTATTTATGTTCATTCTTCTATATGCTGTAATTTTGTGTAACATTAATAACCAAGGAAGGGCACTTATATTAATCTGATCTCCATTTCTATTTTATTGAATGAAATTTTTCATTGCATGATTGGATTCATGATTGTCACTACAAATTTTGACAATTTTTTCTTTGTCACACCTTCCATCCAATATTTTCCATAATGTCTCTGTTATATTCTAGGTTACTCTAACTACCTAGTGCAGGGACATCCTAGGGACAAGTACTTCAAGGTTTTGTGGAGATCAACATAATGCCAATTTAAAAGTCTAACTTAGTGGTAATAATTATTTAGAGTAAGTCTACAAAAGTTGGGTCCCAGTTATATTTTAGGCTAGTTTCATCATTAGCCTGATACTTCAGAAAGAGTTGAGTACACCAGAGTAAAATCAACATTACTCCTCTCATCAATAAGACTAATGGGATTAAGGACAACATTTGAAAAGTATATTACAAATGAATAAGAGCTAGTTTGAGAAAGATACCATAAATAAAAGTATAGTGGTGGAGGAGCACCCCTCCCAAGATGAAATCAAATAAGGTTTTGATAGGCCTTAGATTCCTTAAGGATCATTGGATTCATTGGATGCAATAAAGGACCTAATTGTAAGGCCAGTTGACACAAGGTGTTCTCATAAACCTTGGAGTCAAACTTGGTCAAAGGGTTCAGTCATGAAGTTTTTTGTTGTCTTTAGGTGTCTTAGGTTTTCTTGAGTGGAAATGCACTCATTTAAGGTCTTAAGAGGTCTTAGGTAGTAAAGGAAAATAAATTCACAAAAAATGTTACCAAACTTGCAAAAGAAATAAAATTTGGTTACACCCTCCCCAATGCTCCAAAAGGTTTGAAACATAGTTATGGACACTATATTGGAGGAATATATGTCCATGAATGTAGAATTTGACAAGAGATGTTCATGTATGCAAATTTTGGTGGCAAGTTGAAGCAAAAAAATACTATTTTTCTGGAACTGTCCCTGATGTTTGTATTGTACAATCAAATAGTGATTAAGAAATGATTGTTTTCTTCATGGTTGGAAATTGTATGGTCTTTTTCTTCTAATCCAATTGGTTTTACTTCTTTTGGTGGAATATAAAGGAAGATATTCACTATTTTTGTTGGACTGGTCTAAAAACCCAATTTCCCTTAGGGTCTTGTACAAATGTGCCCCTAACATTCAAATTCACCATGGGATTCACATGGACCTTGGTGAAATGCAAGTAGGGAAAGGGTTCTTTAAGATCCCAGGAGAATATAACATGAGAAATGGAATGTGGAGTTAAAAAGATACACTACAAAAAGAAAATAAATTGCACTCTTCATAATAATGGCATTACTTTTAGTAGTTTAGTCTTCAATTCATGAAATTTTTTATTTTAAAAAAAATGATAGTATTCAAAAGAAATTTTCTTTGAAACTTCGTATTTATATTCAAATGTAACCCTTATCATTAAAAACTAATCAATCTTCTTTGTTTCATAGGTTTTGGCATATGCAAAAAGAACATGAGAAATACACTTGCAACCTTACTAGAAGAAAGGTTAGTGTGGTTTCATCTTAGTTTAAAGAAGATAATAATATAATATAAATAACAACATAAGAAAATAAAATAGATTAAAGAAGATATTTATCCATAAATTTGGCATTATATGGTTAGTTTGGTTTCAACTTAGTTTGGTGTTAAATTTTAAAAAGAGACACCGATTGTGTCTACTAAACAACATGATCATGTGCATAAAAAACTCTCCAACTCTATATGCCTTTTATTCCTAGTGAATGCTTTGAAGTGTGCTTAATGATTACTTGTCCCTATGATCCTACAGAATAGTATGTGGACCTTGCTTCTTTATATATCAAATTGAAATTATTCAACATTCCAAGGGCTTATTGCTATTAATGAACACGTTGCCAACAACAAACAAGTTAAGTAATATTAGGAGATAGAAAATTCACATTAAGGGATAATACATCTTTATCTATTTGTATAGTGATTTCTCAAAATTCCTTTAATTGTGATGGCTTATAGATATGGCATGAATTAAGGATAAATTTTGACATGGTGGATGAGCATAGACAACATTTTCAAAATGGAGAAAATTCCTATGCGATTATACTTTTTACATATATTTTATGCCTTACCATCCTAATGAATGTCACCATAGGTCAAAAATAGAATAGATTAACTACAAATTTAACATCAATATTTAGTGTGGCCAAAACTGTCACAAAATGGCCATTTTCAGCAAAATGGAAGTTATTTGGTAGTTGAAATAGTTCAATTTTCTTCTCATTACTCTCATTCTAAATTTTTTGAAAGCGGGTAAATGTTTGTTATGTTTGATCAGTTAAAACCAACAACAAAAAATGCAATTATCATTCATTTCTTTCTTCTTTTCTAGTATTCACATATAAGTCAAAGAGGGGAAATGCCCATGCAAATTCCAATTCAGTTTTCTACCTCTTTTGAGAGAATGTTTTAATTTAATTAAATGTTGATACATGAGACGATTTTATGCAAAGTTGGACTCATTCCCATAACTTTCAAACATGAAAAGTAATGAAAAAAGATTCTATTGACCTAAATCTTAAAATGAGTACTTTATATCCAAAGAATTTATCAAACCACATATTGGTATAAATGGTACAATTGTTAGTTTATATATACAATTGGTAAGGCTGGAGATTGTGGAAAAAATTTAGAAATTGTTTCAGATTATTTGTCAATAGGTAACTCAATTTTAACAAAAAATAGATTCAAAATCCATAAAACAAGTGGAGAAGTAGTGAACTGCTCTCCAAAATTACTTGTTGTAGCTCAACTAAATCTAAAATCTATAAAGGTTATAAGTAAAATAACTAGTGAAATGTATGATGGTTCTAGGTTATTCCTAATAGTCCAGTTTGGAACTTTGGACTTGTTTGTAATATTTAAAAGGCTTAAACTACTATTATTTTAATAACAACCTGTTAATTGCTCTAGTCTAACATTTCTAACATATAACATTTAATGATTAAAAAAATGAAATTGATTCACATATGTGGGAAAATGAGAAAAATTAGATTTATTAAATATACAATAGTTACTTTTACATGTAGAAAATTTGAGGTTGAATAGGTATTCCAAGCCAAAATCAATGAGAAATGTCATGGGTGGGCCAAGGTGTTGACTTTGAGACTACATAAACACCCCCTTTTTCTTTGTTAGTGGCAAGCCCTTGACCTGCATGACCCCAATGTGTGGCTCCAATTGCTCCTCATAAATCAACATAAGGAATTCATATTTGGGTGAGGGTTAGCTCTCAAAAGGTGTTGAGTAAGTGAATAAGCAATGCAAATGGTGATGACCAAACTAAATCCATGAATCAAACAGAGTCTCACCTTCTCATTGCATTATTGTTTCATCGTTACTAAGTACTTGCATTTTTCAATGGGACATTGGCTTGAATTGACTAGAATAGAGCATGCAACACCTCGATGGGAACAAATAGAGTCTAAATCATTGTACTTGCAACAAGATTTCTAAATGTGAGCAAAAAATAACTTACAGTCATTATCCCTTGGTTGATTTTCCCTTTTCAAGTTCCCTCACCTCTTTCTCTAGCTTTCCTCTTTTTAAATGGTTCCTAGTCTTCCTCCTTCACTCAATAGCCTTGAAAAATTCATCCAGTGAAGTCTCACATCTCTCCACTTAGGACCTAGATGCAGTGGTTCTCAGCACAACTCTCTAGTTAGGGTCTTGGTGTAGTATGTTATGTCATGTAGGAAAATGAGAAAACATTACCTTTTTTTATAAGTAATGTATGTGTTCGTCATAATTCTAACATCCTCATCTATCATTGGCATTCTGAAAAACATAGGAAATGTTTTTTAAAAAAATCAAAATTCCCTTTGTAAAATCCGATAGAGCAAAAGAAATCCCATAGCTGTCGGAAATGGTCGTAAAAATTTTTCCCCAAATGTATTAGTGGAAAAAAAGTTATGCTTTATGAAGTGTCACTCTTTAAAAATGTTGTTTATAGCAACGTACTAGTGAACTTTTTTTGTAGAATGTACATTTCAGTGTCAAAGTAGGTAAAAAAGTGTAGCCCAGTATTCCAAGACTACCCATGGATGGTAGAACATTTCTTTATATAGTGTTCAAAAGGTAGTTTTAAATTTATGTCAATGACTAACAATAAAATAAAAAGATCAGGATGGGTTAATGAATGGCAAAGGCTAACACTCACACATGTTTGAATTTGGGTCTATTTTAGAGAGACTATGGTAGTAAGAGCCCTAGTTCACTAAAAAATAAACCAACAAAAGGGGTAGAAGAGTATTGGAATTCATCACATAGGACCTAGTCTTGATATTAGATATGATGATGACTAAGTTATGAGTTTAATAATTAAATTATAGAGTAGGCTAGGGGCCAAATGGAATTAAAATTATATAGGAGAAAGAACACTAAATTATGGGTGCATATAGAGTGTGAAATTGTAAAGAGATACAATTTACTACACTAAATTAGGGACCCATATAGGCTATCATAAGGAGTCTCTCATGCATGTCCACTTGTGGAAGGAATATATCTTATACTATATATTATAGGTTTTGTCATAGAATCCTATGGAATATGTCATAACTGTCATAGATGCTCTTACAACCCCTAATAAGTGTCTAAACACCTCAACATAGAGGATTATAAGAGGGGACACCTAGATATTTTTTCCTTTTCCTAGATGACAAAGGGTGAAAGTAAATTTTCCTTTACATGGTTTCTTTCACCATAGTTGGTTAAATGGTAAAACCTCTTATGGGTAAATTACAAAAAAATTAGAAAAATAATAAATTAGGGATTTAAAAGGTTGATGGCACCTAAATCCTAACAAGCCCAAGGAACCAAGGAGGATCTTGGGATGTTGGTGATAATGGTTCTTATGACCTTCCAATATCTCATCAAAGCAACTAGTTTAAGTAAGGTAATACATCCACTAATCCAAGAACCTTGTGCATAGGAAACCTTATGATGCGACCTAGCCAGCACAATGATACTACCAAATAATTATTAAGAATCTTTTTTTCTAGATATGATTACGAATTAAGAATATAACCAAAAATATCAAATAAAAGAGAGTTTGGTATGTCTAGAACAATTACATAGATGATCAAATGGCTAGGATCTCAACAGAGATAATAAAGGGTCTTAATTAGAAAAAAGATACTAATTGAAAGGAAATGATACCACATTGGAGAAATGCTCCCAAACTAGGATCATGACTACAAAAACTTCCATAGAAAGAGAAACAAATATTACACCAGGAAAGATAAATGATATTATTGAGATGATTTAAAAATGTACATAAACCTACTTATATAAGAGAGGTGAGAGAGAATGGATGGAAAATAAAGAGACATGTCTCAATGAGATATGAGAGTAGGTACAACTACATTAATGCAAATACCACTGCACTTAAGAAATACTATATAATGGAAACTAATTCCTAAGTAGAACTTAAGAAAGAAGAGTAAATAATAATTTACTCTAAAAAATTAACATGAGAATGGATTCCCACTAATGAGTAGTTAGGAAATAACCTAATTCACACAAGAAAGAATATACAAAGCATGACACACAAAATAGACACAAGACAAGAAAAAAAAAGGCAACAAAGAAAAAGGAAAAGACATCCAAAAAAGGCTCCAAGTCAACTAGTTGAAGATACCTTGATGCCAAAAATTGTCTCAACCCTAAGTACCATGCTTGTAATGCTATTGAAAGAGTATAGACAAAATTATAAAAAGAGACAAGAGCATACACTGATTTGTGATGATAAAAGGGTCCATTGTCCAACAACTAGAAAGTTGTATTATGCTAGGAATCCACAAATAAACCATGAATTCTACTAGCCAATAAGTTGTATTATGTTGGGTGATTCATTTCAATAAAATATTTTCAACTGGCCAACAAGTCATGTTATGTTGGGTGATCCATGCAAGGAACATATTCCATTGGACAACAAGTTGTGTTGTGTTGTGTGATCTATGTATTGTAATAAATAATTAAATAGCCTTGATATACTAGGAAATTTACAACAATAATCAAAATTCCAAGCCTTGCTATTTTAGTTTACCATTGTCTCAAAAAGAATAAAACATGTTTAACAAAAAATCAAGCTACCAATTAGTATTATGATAGATAATCAAGACCAGTTATAAAAATGCCACTGGCTAGAAATTTATGTTATGTTAGGTGATCCATAGATAATTAATTATCCAAGGTATATTACTAGTAATCCATGTTATACAGGGTGATCAAAATAACTTAGGTTATAAACCATGAAAGTTACTAGAGAGAGATTGATAACAGGCCTTAGGAGCATTATGTAATAGAAAACCACAAATCAAGGGGTACATTAATGAATACCCCAAGAAATAAGAATGCCTCATATGGACCCCTTAATATGCCAACCTATTTCAATGTTTGTATCTTAAGGAAAATTCAGATTCATGGAAAGGATAAAACCTTCATCACCAAGGAGATATCCCTTTCAGGAGTGCATGCATATAAGATAGAAATAGATCATTTAGGAAGAGATTATTGTAAAGGAAATATCTTGGAACAAGGGTAAAGGAATTATTATCAAGGATACATAGCTAAAAAAGAGGGGGGAAACATTTTTGTGTACATATATCTTCCTCTATAAATAATTGATAGCTTTAAACAAAAATCTTGGAGATATGTAACACATTAGCAGAATGGTTTTTAGGAATTTGACTCTGTGCAAAATAGGCTAGTTTGAATATCTACTCTTTTTATAAGGGCAATAGAATCAACTTGGATGGCATGGATAAGAATTGTATATAATTTGGTTGGGATTATAGTACATCCCAATGAAAACCATGGAAAGATAAGGATAAGGATTCCATATGACCTCTATAAAACACTTAAGGTATGCTTATGGTATTATCAATAATTAACATCCACTAATCACTCTGTCAAAATCTGTTTGTTTTATAGTAGATGACCCTTACTTAAGCATGAATTGTGAAACATTATATTGTTAGAAAAATATATTGCATTTCTATTTACTAATTGTCTATATTAGCCATTTTTTACTATGGTGAATAGAATAATATTTCAAAACAAACATAATTATGCAATATTTCTAGGTCTAGGTGGTGTTGTTGTCACATAGACATCCGATCAATCTTTATCATGTCATCAAAACTATTGTAAAGTTTTAAAATGGTTCTTTTTTGTTTAATAAGTTATCAAATTTTGTAATCAAATTTGTGGGGTTAACAAACCTAAACCTCATTAAAATCATTACAAAATATCTAACTATGCTAAATAAATTAAAATTATTTAGGTTTTTTGTCACAAATACATATTACCACTTTCTTGGTAGATTATAAGTTGTATTGTAGAATAGATCTAGTGTGTTAGAATGCATTGTCATTTCCATGTCTCTAAATGTTTTTCATAAATAAATGTAGCAAAACAAGCGTGTTGACCCTTTACAAACTGGCCCAAAGGGTGACCAACAATATAATACAATAACATCAATATATGAATACTATCAACATAATAAAAACATCAATAGATATACTTAATCAACATATCATCCACCCAGGGAACAAAAAATAAGCCACCCTAGCATCTATATCAAAAATATTAAAAAGGAACAAAGAAGTGCCTTTGGAAACAAAAATAGATAAACTGCAACTAGAATTACTAACTAGATTCATAGTAGTAACCATAAGCATATCGATCAAAAACTACTAGTGCCCAACATATATAACATAGTAATCATAGAAGTATTAAACCAAGACCACTTAAGGTCATACCCAACAGAACATAAAATATAGTCATGCACGGTGTAGAGTAAATTAACACAAAAAGAATAGGACCATGAAGCTCGTGACAAGGAAAAATGTTGAGTTTGAAAAAAGGAAACCTCCCTAATTATTTTTTCCTTCTAAATTCAGTAGTAAGCATCATGGTTTCCCAATACTCCATTAAAAACTTGAAGAGTTCATTTTGATCGGCTTCCTCATTGTCACCCTTAGCACTGTCAATCTATAGCATAAATGCAATGGTACCAGGATCTATGCATAACCTTAAGAGAAAAGTGGGATGCATTGTAGAACCTTTCTTCCACCTCCTTCAATATTTGTTTTATTTTTTCAATCTGCTACCACACTAGATCCTTATTTCGAATGTCTTCCATCACAATTTCCTTTTTCCATAGTCGTAGGCACAATCTTAGCATTCTTCTCTAACACCTAGGTGGGTTCAGCAGAATCTGACTTGATACTAGAAAAAAATGAGATGAATTGATTTCAAAGGTAGAGAGTATCTTCTTCTACACTATTTTACTCTTTGGCCATTTCTCTCACTCTCACCCTCATCATCTGATTCTGAGGCCTCCTTTAGGATGGTCTCTTTTTTAGGTTTGAAAATGAGTCTAGTGGACCTACAGGGGGTGCTAGTTTCCTCAGTAATTTCAACATCAAAGTCAATTTCAAATTTTTCCTTTTTTAAGGATTTGGCTAAATATTTAGGGGTTCGGGTAGCCATTTTCTTCCCTTTTTCCATTTTACCTTTATTAGAGTTAGGGGAGGTATACTGTTAGATTTTTAGGCCAGGGTTCTTGAGATATTTTTTTTGTGGCTAGGGATAGGAGGGTCCATAATACTTCCCGAGGGGGAGTAGAGGAAGAAAGAACCTCTTCCACAACAATTTGATAAGGAGGGAATAGGTCCAAATAAAAGTGGTAAAGACAAAAAATTGGGCCTTGGTGTACAATGGTAGAATTTTTAGTGTGGTTTTTGGCTTCCACTACATCCTTGATAAAAATTTCCAATGAATGCAAGATATAAGGAATAGAAATAGCATTGTGATTTCTTAGATGGTTTAAAAAGGGGAGGTGATAAAACTATTACACACCAAACCTTCCCTCCAATGTAAAAAAATTCATCACCAGAAGGAAAACATGGTCCCATATCTATAGTAACTATTCACAGTCATAGCCACCCCTTAACTTGATAGGTTATTCCCTGATTCATAAGAACTAGTTAAGGCTAGCAGTATCCAAAACTTTACTTTCTTTTTTCAAGTTGTACACCCTTCAGTGGATAAACTACCAACTTGAGAAATCACCTCTTGATCAACCTCAAAAGAGATACTTCCCATAGTAGCCCTTCAATCCCCCAAGAACCAAAAAAAAATTTCAACAGACTCTCATCATATCCATTCATCCAGTCCATGAGCTACTATATCCCACCCTCCTTGGAGATGTGCCACATTTTCCCATCTTTATTCCACTCCTCACACTTATCTAACTCAACTATAACCTGGTCACCACCCATAGTAGCACTGAGAAAGCTAAAGAAATTACAGAGAGAAGGGCTCAAGAAAATCATTGTTTCTCTATGAGACGAAAAATTGAAAAATTGAAATTTTATTGGAAATAATTGTATGGAGGCAAAATAAATGAAGATAATTAGTGCATTTATTATAGTTTGTTCTTTTGGCATCACCCAACTTATTTTTGGTAGTTTCCTCATACGAGGAGTCCTTTAAATGGTAAGGATTAAAAGAAATTATGTTCTCAAACATGGTGAGGGATTTAACAAAATCCACCATCCAAGCAAAAATCCCACTTTTTTGAGGTGATACAAATTATGATGACTCCTTTGTCTCATAAACACATCGTGGTGCATTGAGGGGACACATAAGCTCTGGAGAAATTATCCATGTGACCAATTTAAAATATAGAAAAAAATGTTCTCTAATGGGTAGGAGTTAAGTAGTAAACCAATAATGTCTAACAACACCACCACACCCCATCAAAGGGTCCATTTAATAGGTTTATTAACACACATGGGAATATATAGGAGTGTCATTTCTCAGAAAGGTTAGATTCCCCAGGGGTAGAGAATCTCCCTTTGCCAACATTTAATACCAACTTGGCGAATCCCTACAGAGTCCATATGGTTAGAAATAACATTTCCTTCCTTGTAAGTATGTTGGATAGTAAACTCATCATATTCATTGAGAAGAGAATGAATGTTCTTAATTATATCTTGGATAGATCATTTAGGGGTCCTAGTACCTTTGGTAGCTTCAATAATAAACTAAGAATACAATTGAATCACTAAATTTTCAATGCCAATTGAGAGGGAAAATTTGACTCCTCATAAAAGAGCCATGCCCTTAGCTTGATTTCTAGTAGAGTCATGCAAATGACCAATATAAGAAGTAATGAGAGATTCTTCATGGTTCTTAATAATACCTCCATGAGAAACAAATCCATTTCTTGCATAACTATCAAAATTGAGCTTACTCAAAGGAAGAAGAGGTGGTTTCCAAATGGTGTTGGATCTTATAACCTTCTTTGAATGATAAAATTTATTAAATTCCTCTAGAAGTTTCCAGGATTTAGCCATCTAGCTATCACACAATGAAGGAGGTTCAGTAGTGGTTTTCCATTTTCTAACATAGATATTATCCAAGAGGAGTTTGTTGAAAATAATCAAAACATCATCAACACTCTAGTCCCTTTCTCTAAAGATCATGTCATTTCTCTCTCTCAATAGACACCAACAAATATATAGAGGGATCTCTTGCTAGAGTTGTTCAATAAAGGGGTGATCAAAAGGGCTTTTCCACCCAAGAAATTTTTTTTGCAGGTCCTCTTGAGAAACCCCCTGGATGTTTAGTTTTTAGAGAATGTGTTGCGAAACCTAGGAAGAAAATTTACAATGGATAAAAATATGGGAAATAGTTTCACCATCTTGTTTTCATAGAGGGCATCGATGTGAAATATATAACCCTCTCTTATTTAGGTTTTCAAGGGTTAATATTTTTCTATACAAGGATTCCCACCAAAAAAAAAATTTAGGGATGAGTTGAGCATTCCAAATCCTTTTTCTAGCTATTGGTGTCACTATTAAACTTTAGCAAATAAGTGTAAGAATTTTTTACTAACAATGCTCCAAAGTGTTGAAGAGACCATATAAAGCTATCATCCTTTGGAAACAAAGGGATTCTAACATGCTTCAAGAGGTGTTGGATATCAAAAACCTTAGGGATGAGGTCAGGTCTACCATTGAGTCTTTGTTCAACATTTATTTATTCTCCCCTGGGGGTAAGTAGTCAGCCACATAGGACCCCAAAGTAGATTAATGATGAAGGAGCATCCTTGGGTCATTGGAAATCTTACATCACCCAAAAATATTTCCTTTCAATTTTTCTTTTTACTATTCCAGTTGGGCATTTTCTGGTGTTTAGGATTGCAATCATTCTAGTTGGCTCAATTTCTTATGTGATCCTTATGTTGTTTTCTGTTGGCATTAAGCAGAATTGCCACTAGTGACAACACTTATTTGCATTCTGGATACAAACCGAGCAGACAGTACAAACCGAGCAGATAGTGCAAACCGAGCAGACAGTGCAAACCGAGCAGACAGTGCAAACCGAGCAAACAGTGCAAACCGAGCAGACAGTGCAAACCGAGCAGACAGTGCAAACCGAGAAGACAGTGCAAACTGAGCAGACAGTGCAAACCGAGCAGACAGTGCAAACTGAGCAGGCAGTGGAAACCGAGCAAGTTAGTACAAACCGATCAGGACAATGTAAACCGAGTAACATCTTGTCTACTGAGTCACCAGTACTTACCGAGTTCAAAACCTATCGAGTGATCAGTATGAACCGTGCCTTCACTTCTACCGAGTGCATGACGATGCCGAGTAATGCAGTGGACGCCGAGTATCAGAAAGTCACCGAGTCAGTTTGAAGGAACCGAGTAACCATATTTGGGCCGACTTAGTAGCACTTATGTTTATTTGTCAAGCCGACTGTGTAATTGTAATTGTAATTAATTGTTTAAGACCTGTATATAAGCAATGTTGTAAAAAGATGAAATGTATGAAGGAGAATATATGTGAAAGAAAAAGAAAGGCAGAAATAAGCGAATTGCAGAAGGCTTCAGAAGTATAAGGTACAGCAAAGACAAATTCATCACAGAAGGTGATCAGTACATCAGAGAATCTCAATCAGCAATCCAGTTGCAAAGCAGAGATCTACTGTTTCATTCTAACAGGTGAATCAGTACTAAATCCTTTAACCGGGTAGACTTAACAGTCTTTGTAAAAATCTCTTTACCGAGTGCATACTTCACTGTATGTTTGTAAATCCTTTAACAGGGTGGATTTAGCAATCCTTATTGCTCCTAACAGGGCAGATCATCAGAAGTGATCAAATTGTAAGCCTTAACCGGCCAACTTTATTCTGCAGTATTAAAGCTTTGTGGGTTTCATCCCCACCCCATTTTTACTTTCTTTTGGAAGGTTTCTGGGTAACCAAATCTATGTGTCATTATTGTGAATGCTTTCAAGTTTCATGCTTTCTGTATGCAAAGGTTAAAAAGTAAAATACATGTTAAAATTAGTGAGAAAATTTTGAGTTACTGATTCACCCCTCCCCTCTCAGTAACTTGGTTAATTCCTGAATATTTCCAACAATTGGTATCAGAGCCACATTGGTTCTCAAGACAAAGCTTAACTAGCTTGAGCAAAGATCCAGGACAATGGAGGTATTCAAACTGAACAAGGTGATTGAAAATGAAAAGCTAGATCTGGAAATGGCCATAGCTAAACTCAAAGAAGCAAAAGAACATCTTTCCCAATCCCTAAGGAGAAGGAAGGAACTTGCAAATCAGATGAATGATCAGAATTACATTGAAGAAAAGATTGAAGATCTTCTTCCCTCAAATAACTCAGATGAAGCAAACAATGCTATCAAAGAACTCCTAGAAAAGAATGGGTCTCTGCAGGAAGAAGTGAGAAAATTGAAAAGAGAACAAGAACTACACTCTACAAGATTCTGTGAGATCTTGGAACAAAGAAACAAGTTGAAAGATGAATTAGATGGAAGAAACATTGAAGTCCAAAACAAAACCCTTCAGCTAGAAAATCTAATTGATCAGATCTCTCATACAAATGAAGAAATTCTAAATCTAAGATCAGAAATAGAAAACACAAGAGAAGAACTAAGATCTGAAAAGGAAACCAATCTAAGATTGATGGATGACCTAAACGCTGAAAAACAAATCAATGAAGGAATGCTGAAAAGTCAAGAAGACTTGAATCAGCTGTATGAACGAAATCTTCATAGGCAAAAAGGAAAAGCAGGACTTGGATACAAAGAAGAAGGTGAATCCTCTAAGCAAGGTACTCAAAGAAATCAAAAACCTACTTGTAATCATTGTGGTAAAATAGGACATACTTCAAATAAATGTTGGAACAATGAAAAAGCAGAATTCAATGGAAAATGTTATAGCTGCAATCAACCTGGTCATAAAGCAAATGAATGCAGGAAAAAACCTAGATTCAGAGGTAATTGTCACAAGTGCAAAAAACAAGGTCACAAGGCATCCGAGTGCAGATCCAAGACATTTAATCCAGCAGAACAAATTGTGAAAGCAATGTTTGGATGGGACTACAACACCTGGTGTAGATGTCATTACTGTGGAGAATATGGACACATTGGCATGAATTGCATAAAACATCATCTAAGGAAAAGAGATACTACCATAAGATGTTTCAAATGCACTAAACTCGGTCACATAGCCAGAAACTGCATGAATGCTAGTGAAATTGAAGAAGGAAAGAAGAATGAAGCAACTAAGGTCAGGAAACAGGTGAGACAAAAATGGATTCCTAAAGCTACCGAGCAATCCAGTCCAAGTAATGGAATGGATGGCTCTACTGACTCAAACTAAATTTCCAAGGAAGCACTGGAACTGTATTCTCATAGATCAATCTCAAGTAGTTCCAGAACCGAAATTAAAAGAAAAGTCTAAATCAGCATGCAAGATGCAGTGAGATCATAGGGAGGTCGGTATAGTCTTCACTGAGCAAGGTTGGTATAGTCTTCACCGAGCAAGGTCGGTACCTGTCTTTACCGAGCGAGGTCGGAGCATTATGAATTCTTGAGTTCACCGAGCTGCGAAGTCTTTTCCGAGCAATTAATTCTTAGTGGGTGACAGTCTGTCAGAATTCCTACCCTAATTTGAAATGAGCATTAATGACAGAATTGTAAACAAAAAGCAAGTAATCGAACTCATTCTTCACCGCAAATCTTTAGCACTTTGAGAGCAGAAAATTTCAAGGGCAACCCGGCGATTCAATACTTTTGCGAAAAGAATTTTCTGTGAGCTACCATGGCATCAGCCAGCACTTTAGCGAAGAAAGGATCTGATATGTTAGTCCAAGGGGAGTGGAAAGCACCAGATTTTAAGATCGTGCCCGCAATTGCAGTAGCCCTAGATCCGAATGGAGCTCAATCTCAGATTCCTCCTAAGGTACTACTTATTAACGATATCCGTAATCATTTTAACTGTTCAATTCAAGAAATGGGAAACCTAGAACTAGACATTGTGCGTGAGGAACTATGTGTGGATGGTATTTTGAAGCCCGAGCACAAACATCTGGAAGATAAGGGTTTAGTTCACATTGCACATCTTCCTCGAAACTTTCAAGATAAATGGGTTAGGTACATTCTCAGCCGAGTACACGATGGCAAGATTTGGCTTGAGCAACCTATTGAGATCACAAAGAAAATGATTCAACAAGTCACCGGTCTTCCCATGTTGAACAAAGCTAAAACTACCAAAACCATAGGTCGGACGGAACTAGAGAAGAAAACCCTAGCCGAGTGGGATGGTAGAGGCATGAAAGTTAGCAGCATTACCGACGCCGAACTGAAGTTTGGTACACATATCATTGCCCACAAGATTTATAGTTCTAGTCGACAGAATAGTGTCTCCTGTGAAGCTGTTGACCTAGCATACAAAGTGGTCAAAAACAACTTGACATTTGACCTAGCAGACTTATTGTTGAAACAGTTCAACAAGAACATGGAAAGCATCAAAACTTCCAAAAACAATCCATGTAAGTTTGGATCCTTGTTAGTCTGTTTATTCTTCTATGTTCAGAAATTCTTCCCTTCTAAAGGAAAAGTTGTATGGAGAAAAGATGTGCCAGTACTCTATGAAATAAATGAATACATCGCAGAAATGGGTGAAAACTTTGAAAGCATCATGGATAATTATTTTGAGTCTTTCAAAGAGAAAATGAATGACAGATTCCGGATTCCACAGAAGTTGGTGGAAGATTACAAAGATGACATCTGTTTTATGGTAGATTGTGATAATGTGTATATTCAAGCAGTTAAACCGAGAACTGTATATGTAAAACCTCTTCCTTATGAGGTAAATATTGATGAAACCAAGAATATCATTGAAGCTCTTCTAAATCAGCCTGTCAATCCCAAAGCTCCATATTTTGGAACATATGATGAAGCTAAGGTGAGAATTGAACTAAGCATAAAGCTTCCACAGGCGGTAAACAAAGGAAAGAAGAGGATAGCCAAAATGCAAATGATAACCGAGGACAAAGAAGAAATAGATGAAAAAGAAGAGGAAAAGGATGAGAAAACAGAGGAACCAGAACCTGCAAAGAAGAAAGGAAAATTTTTCATCACTAAGGCATCTGTGCCTCCCACTGCTGTGTTTACAAGGAGAAATACAAAAGGCAAGGCAGACAAGGCAGAAAAGGTAGATAAAGACATAGTATTCAAAAGGCCTCCTCTAAGCCTTCAAGAAAAGCTCAAACTCTTTAGAGATGGATCAGGATCTAGAGTAAGTAACATAAAATCCTTGAAATATGAAACCAGATCGGAAGCAGAATAGAAGGAAATAGAAGATGCTGTTGTTGAGAAGATGGGACAGTGGAAATACTCTCCTGAAGAAATTACCCCACAGATTCCAGCAGTTCTATTGAATCCAATAAAAATGAGATGGAGCAATGCAAGGCAAACTGTGATAGACATATTTGATCAAAACCTGAGACAGTTGATGCCGAGCTTGAATAATGATGAAGTAAAGAAGGTATTAAAAGAAAATGAAAATAAGATGACATTGAAGTTCAATACTTGTTTGATTTTGATCAACAATATTGAATCGGTTGTGAAGGCTGCAAAAGCCACATGGAAGAACATATACCACCTTCACCAACCGAGCATTGAAACTGTAATAATAAAAGATATTGAAGATGACAGCGATGAACAAGAAGAAGACACCGAGGTAGATGATACTGTAAGGATAGCAGCAGAAGTCATTGCATCCCTTCCTACCTCTCCAGTGAAAGTCTCTACATCCAGCCCAGAGACACCTTCAAGCATGGTTGTGACAACTTCCACATTTGTCCAATCATCCCTAGCAACATCAGAGGCAGCTACCATTTCTTCTACCGAGCTGCAGTCTCCTATACCAGTAAGTTTTCCAGCTTTTGAATCTTCAAGTGTAAATATTTTAAGTTCTCCAGTAGAAAGTATACCAGTATCAATAGCCAGCCCTACTTTATCTACTGCCACTACTACAAAAGCATTAAGTACAGATAAGCCTAAGGTTCTACCGAGTATAAAATTTTTGGGTAAAAATATAGTTGAGGATATAGACCTAGATGAAGAGATAGAGATTCCTACATTAGATTTTGCAAATCTCTCAGCAGACCAGATGCAGAATATAGGTGAGATCCTCCAAAGGAAAGCAAAACAAAAGAAGCTTAAAGAGGAGAGAGACAAGGAGTATCAAATCATCAAGGATGCTAAGGACATTTTGTCTGATGCATTAGGCATTAAAGTAGACTCCTCCTAGCATGTTTTGTTACAATTAGCAGAAGCAGTTGAGAAATACAATGAGGACTCATCCGGGACAGAAAAGTTAGTTGAAAGAGCCGAGAAGAGATTCAACAATAAAGTGCTTGAGCACATTGCTCAGCACATAGCTATTAACCAAGTGGAATTGTCTTCAGTTTTGTCTAACATAGAATCTATCTATTCGAATGCTACCTCTCTTTTGGCCAGACTATGCAATTTTGCCGAGTTCACAAAGGATGTTAAAGATAAAATGAATAAAATGGATGAGGATATGAAGATTAGCATACAGAAGCTGCAACTTGAACCAAGTTCAAGCTCTGCTCATCACATGAAAATTTCACACCTATCTAATATGCAGTCTGATCTACTGAAAGAAGACTCAAGGATCCGGTCCACGCTGCTAGACATCCAACACATGATCCTTCCCATCATGAATACAATGTATAAGCACATTGAACATTCCAAAACATTGATTCATGACAATCAGTTCTCTATAGCAGATCACATGATTGAACTCTCTGCAGAAGTCCAAATTGCTATACAAACATGTAAGATTCTGCAAGAAAGTTGGGACAGAACCCTGGCACTAATAATGAAGATACATTCTGATTTCTTATCAAATTTTGGATTCTCTCTGTAAATAACTTGTATATGCACCTTTGGCATTATCGTCAAAAAGGGGGAGATATGTATAGAAGGAGAGATATGTATACTGTATAGATTTGTATAAGAAACAGTTAGCACATTGAAAGGGGGAGACAATGTATAAAGCCCTATAACAAAGACAAATTTTGAAAAATCAAAATAAAACTCAGCATGATTCAGGTATATAAATTTTGGCCAATAAGTGTTTTTGTCACTAATGCCAAAGGGGGAGATTGTTGGCATTAAGCAGAATTGCCACTAGTGACAACACTTATTTGCATTCTGGATACAAACCGAGCAGATAGTACAAACCGAGCAGACAGTGCAAACTGAGCAGACAGTGCAAACCGAGCAGACAGTGCAAACCGAGCAAATAGTGCAAACTGAGCAGACAGTGCAAACCGAGCAGACAGTGCAAACCGAGCAGACAGTGCAAACCGAGCAGACAGTGCAAACTGAGCAGACAGTGCAAACCAAGCAGACAGTGGAAACCGAGCAAGTTAGTACAAACTGATCAGGACAATGTAAACCAAGTAACATCTTGTCTACCGAGTCACCAGTACTTACCGAGTTCAAAACCTACCGAGTGATCAGTATGAACCGTGCCTTCACTTCTACCGAGTGCATGACGATGCCGAGTAATGCAGTGGACGCCGAGTATCAGAAAGTCACCGAGTCAGTTTGAAGGAACCGAGTAACCATATTTGGGCCGACTTAGTAGCACTTATGTTTATTTGTCAAGCCGACTGTGTAATTGTAATTGTAATTAATTGTTTAAGACCTGTATATAAGCAATGTTGTAAAAAGATGAAATGTATGAAGGAGAATATATGTGAAAGAAAAAGAAAGGCAGAAATAAGCGAATTGCAGAAGGCTTCAGAAGTATAAGGTACAGCAAAGACAAATTCATCACAGAAGGTGATCAGTACATCAGAGAATCTCAATCAGCAATCCAGTTGCAAAGCAGAGATCTACTGTTTCATTCTAACAGGTGAATCAGTACTAAATCCTTTAACCGGGTAGACTTAACAGTCTTTGTAAAAATCTCTTTACCGAGTGCATACTTCACTGTATGTTTGTAAATCCTTTAACAGGGTGGATTTAGCAATCCTTATTGCTCCTAACAGGGCAGATCATCAGAAGTGATCAAATTGTAAGCCTTAACCGGCCAACTTTATTCTGCAGTATTAAAGCTTTGTGGGTTTCATCCCCACCCCATTTTTACTTTCTTTTGGAAGGTTTCTGGGTAACCAAATCTATGTGTCATTATTGTGAATGCTTTCAAGTTTCATGCTTTCTGTATGCAAAGGTTAAAAAGTAAAATACATGTTAAAATTAGTGAGAAAATTTTGAGTTACTGATTCACCCCTCCCCTCTCAGTAACTTGGTTAATTCCTGAATATTTCCAACAGTTTTCTAGACATCTTGGAGATCCTATGTCCAGCTTCATAGTTCACTTTGATGTTTCTAGATGAATTTATTTATGATTGGTTTGGTCCTATTTGGTTTTCCTATTCTAACAGCCAAGGTGGAGAGATTTCGCTTGTAATGGAGCTTCACATTATTTGAATCTTTGTGGCACCTTTTTGTATGTTCTTACACATGTGGTTGACCTCCTTGTATGTTTGCATGACATGATGTATCTAATTGGAGGATTTCTTATCAATTTGGGTCCTCACCTATATGTTTGTAAACCATTTTCTTTATCTTGGGGATTATGATCAGAGAATTTGAGTTGTGGATGGTGATCTTTCATTTAAGTAGGTCTTGTGGTTCTTGTTTTAGAGGGAAGAAAGGGGGCCTTATAGGATAAGAAGTAGATAGAAGATATAAGAATTAGGATTTGAAATCTTGTGATAGTTGGAGTCTGAGGTTTAGTCTATAGGAGTCATCATAATTTTGAGTGATAATCAGTTGTGCCCAGCTTGCAAGCTTGGTATTGAGGACACCAAGTATATCTGACTATTTTGCAGTTGTATACAAACAATGGTGATGTAAAAACTACATTGGTAGGTCAACTTGAGGAAAATATATGTGATTTTTCTTCCTTGAATGGTTGTTTTCTATATCATGTTTGGGTATTTCCATTGTGGCATTTATAGCTACAATGATTGGATAGGTCCTTCAAGGATTCTTTGTCCTTGAATGCATCATTTTCTATCAAAGTGTAAGGTTGACCTTGTTCCAAGTTATGACTTGCAGATCCTGTTGTTGTGGAGTATAATTGCAAAGGATTTGGTCTACATCAACCAAAGGTTAGTGCAAGGTGGCAGAAAGAGGACTAGTTGCTGAGATAAACAAGGCTTGGGGGGATTGAATATAAGAACTTCTGAACCTAGTTGTCAGGTGGAAGAGTAAAAAATTTAACCTATAATTGTAGAGGTTGTGCAAGGAATATTAGTTTTTGGTGGATCATTTACCGAACACTAGACTTAGTCACTTGAGGAAAATTGTTGGTATTGATTATATTGGAGAAGTCAATACTTGTGGTTATATCGTCAAACCTGGGGAGATTAAATATTGGCTTCTTTGTGAATATGCCACCTAGAAGATTAGAGAAGATGGTGGAGGAATTCATAAATGGGATGATGACTTAAATAAAAAATGCTTTAATTAGAGCTAGGAGGAACCCTGAGATTGAAGATAAATTTGAAGAGGTTGTTGAAGATCTTGAAATGTTGAAGCTAAGATTCCTGCCGAGGAGGAAATACTATTAAGAGCTATGGTACAAATGGGAAAGATTCATAGGCTTGACATTTCTAACTTTTCTGGCTCATTGTATCTTGAGGAATTGATAGATTGGATTAATGAACTAGAGGGTTACTTTTAGCTAGAAGATACTAAGGATCCACCAAGGGTTAGGCTAGCATAGACTAAGTTGAAAGATAATGTTGATTTATGGTGGAAAGAGTTGTAGAAAGATAGGGAAGATAATGATGAACCTAATATCACTACGTGGAAAGTTATGGTGTCAAGACTCAAATCCAATTTCATACTAGAGGAATATGAATTGGAATTCTTCAAGAAATTGCAAAATCTAAAGAAAAAGGATCTAACTATTAAGGAGTATACCAAAGAATTCTACAAGATGTAGATTAGATCTATAAATCAAGAATCATCTAATAAAAAGGTTTCTAGGTATGTTAATGTTTTAAGACATATTATTCAAGATGAGTTAAGTACATTGAGACTTAGTATAACTAGAGATTCATATTAGTATGCTTTGAAGGCAAAAGATAAGTTGAAAAGAAGACAAGGTACACCTAGGGTCAAGGATAAATTGATTGGTGATAAAGGAAAAGATAAAATTGTGATTTAAGAGGAACCTGATTAGAAGATTCATGGAAGGGGTAGTAGTAGCAAGGAATTCAAGGGTACTTATTTCAAATGTGGTAATGTTGGGCATAGAGCTTACCAATCTTCAGTTGGTTTAAGTAAAGGAAAAAAAAACTTGGTAGAACATGAGGAGCAAGTTGGGGATGAACTTGTTGAAAGAGAGCCTACACCTAAGATGGGAAAATCTTTGATGTTCCATAGAGTTATGCTAAGTAATAAGGAAATTGAACCTATTCAAAGAAGACAATTATTCTAGATAGTTTCTAGATAGTTTGTAAATTAGGGAATAAATGTTGCAAAGAAATCATGGACAGTGGCAGTACTGAAAACCTTGTATCAAAGGAAATGGTATTGAAGCTTAGGTTAAAGAGACTTACACATACTTTTCCATATGAGATAAGTTGGTTTCAAGATTAACATATGGTGAAGGTTAAAGAATAGTTTTGGGTTAACTTCAATATTGGTCCATATCATGATGATGTATTATGTGATGTGGTGAATATGAGTGATTTCCATCTCTTGTTAGGTAGACCTTGGTAGTATGACTTTGGTGCTATTCATGATTGCTAAAGGAATGTTTTGTCTATAGTGAAGGATGGTAGGAAGTTCACTTTGATTCCATTGAAGAAAGAAGCAAGGTTAAGAGCTTGAGTGTAATGAAAACTTGCACCTTAGGAGATTAGACTACTTTGGATTAGGAGGTGTTGGATTTGCAATAGATAGATGAGAAGGTTTATGAGGTGTTACAATTGTTTTTGAATCTGATAAATGAATCTGAATCGGTAGAGTTGAAGGCTACTGACAACTAGATGATGTTACAATAGAGTACTAGAGGAGTGGTATCATATGAATAACATAATCTTGTGAGTGGATCAGTGGTTGAAGCTGAAAATATACTGAATTATGTCAGGAGTATAATCAAATAGTAGAGAAGAAAGAATACATTTATTGTTGACTATAAGAGTGAAAAAGATATAAGCAATCTGAAATAATTAGAGAATCAGAGAAGTGGTAATGGAAGTAGTAGTAGAAACAAAGTGGCATCAGATATTCAGAGGGGTGTTACTAAGTTAGGGATCAAAACTTGAATCAACAATAGTATGGGTAGTTATGTCTAGAGTCAGAGCAGTTATTTTCCTTCTAATGGAGAGGATATGTGGGTTAATAATGAACATGGGATTTATGTCTCAAATCCTATCAAATGTTCATAAGTCCTTGTGGAACATCTTCTATTATCCCGGGGTGTTTAATGCAAGAGAATCCTTGCGTCGTTGTAAATCTTACATCACCCAAAAATATTTCCTTTAATTTGTTTGTTTACTATTCCAGTTTGGTAGTTTCTGGTGTTTAGGCTTGTGATCATTCTAGTTGGCTCAATTTCTTATGTGATCCTTATGTCGTGTTCTAAACATCCTGAAGATCATATTTGTAGCTTCACAGTTCATTCTGATGTTTCCAAATGAAGTCCTTATGTTGTTTTCTAGACATCCTGAAGATCCTATTTATAGCTTCATAGTTCACTCTGATGCTTCCAGATGAAGTTATTTATAATTGGTTTGATCCTATTTATTTTTCCTATTCTAATGGCAAATGTGGCAAGATCTATCTTGCGATGGAGTTTCACATTATGTAAAGCTTCTTGACGCCTTGTTCTATGTTCTTACACATGTTTCCTACCTCCTTGGATGTTTGTATGAGATGATGTATCTAATTGGAGGAGTTCTTATGAATTTGGGCCTTGACCTATATGTTTGTAAAAAAAATTATTTATCTTGGGGATTGTGACTAGATAAGCCAACTTGTGGTTGGTGATCTTGTATTTAAGTAGGTCTTGTGGTTGTTTTTTTTGAGAGAAGAAAAGGGGGCTTAGAGGATAAGAGGCATATAAAATATCTGAGAGTTAGGATCTGAAATATTGTGATAGATAGAGTCTATGTTAGAATAACTAAGAGGGGGGGTGAATCAGTTATCCACGGTCCCAATCACAAAATGTATATACAAAACAATTTACTAAAACTTTTGCGGCTCAGTAAACTAAAATAGTATTCTATCTGTGCTTTTATCGATTACCAATTAAGAACATGTAATGATTACTAATCAAATATAGTATGCAATATGTAAAGTATGATAACAAATAATCATCACAATCAACACATAACACAAGAGATTTAACGTGGAAACCCTATGAAGGGAAAAACCACTTGGGACCAGCAACCCAAAAATTGTTCACTCTTTTGAAGTGAGGTTGGTGAAGACCCAACCCTGTTAAAGGTTACAAACACACTGTAAGGTGTGACCTTGTTAGAGGATTTTAGACCAACCGTTATCATCCAACCAGCATTCACTATGGGGTTGACAAGATAACAAATGTACACTCGATGAATGACATTACAAGACTTTTTAGTCCACTCTGTTAAGAGATTTCTCTATTTACAATGGTTGAAATGTAACATCAGTTGATCTAATTACAACACAACTTCAATTGCAGATTATCAAATCTATGTTAAGCTCATTCAAATCCTCTAATCAATTTATGAATTTTGTTTCAATCAATATTCAGTAACTTACTGTCGCTCGATAATAGCTTTCTGATGCTCGGTTATCTTTGCAGTTTGGTTCTCCTTAACCAATCTGATTAGGCATGCATGAAGCTTGTTCACATGATATCTTTTGTAGTCTCCTTCTTCCAGCATGATTTCATCATGAAATCCCAGTCTCTTAAATAGACGAGTAAACCATTTTAATTCCATCCATCAGATTTTCCCAGTTAATCTCCTTTGTTGATTTTGCCACTTAAACCTTCCTTGGCTGATGTGTCAGTAAAAAATTTTGTTTCAATCCATTAGATCTTCTTCGAATTATGTTAGCCGTTGATCTTCGTAACAAACATTATCTTCATCTCTGATTTTGAGGTACTTTACAGCTCATCAACTTCCATCGGCTAAACTAGTCATTTAGTTCTTTTCTTCTGCTCGGTTAACAAAGAAATGTGTCGGTGAACACAAGCTCAGTTTGTACTATGATTGGTATACACTACATTGCATCAGTGTATACTAAAATGGTTCATTAACTGACAACACTGCCTTGTGCATTTTTCTCGTATCCTTCATCATAGATGAATGCAACATAATCAAGTCAATAACATAACGTCATAGACTCATCCATAAGTTACCCAATGTATTCCTTATCCTTATCTATCATATCCATCTTCCTCATGTAGATATATTTGTTCTTCATTTCTTTTCTTCTTCTTCTACAGATGTTTGAGTATAGTAACTTACAAGATAAGTACTATCAAAACTAGTTGACATCAATGACAACATATTACTAATTAATCATCTTACATATCTAATCAGCAACTCAGTGATCTTAAATCACAGATCTTCAAGTTATACAATGTATTCAAATCAGTTGTAGTTCATCAATCTCTCCCTTTGGCATTGATGGCAACACAAGCAATATGAAATATGCCATACACATACCAAACATGTATTCTACAACTCTGTCAACAAATGTTGTAATGGTACAAGCTCTCCCTAGCTTAATATGTTTAATCACTACACTACATAAAAGCATTTGCAAGTGCAAACTAAGTTCTGCAGATATGATCTTTTCAGCTCCCTTTTCTGTATCTCTCTCTCTTTGTCTTTGGCTCCATATTCTTCATATTGATCTCTCTCCCTTTGACAGAAATTCCAAAGAACAATACAAACATACAGCTCTATAGTAGCCATGTAACTCTCTGTTGTCTAGTGCATTCTCTGTATCTTGGTATACTGCTATGCAAATCGGTTCTAGTGCTTCAATCTTTCACAACTCTAGACAAAAATCCAAAGTGTGAACTCTACTGCATCAACATGTATGATCTTCTGATAAGATTAGGTTGATGCAACCTCTTGATCACCTTAGTGACTAATAGACAGGGGACAAACCCCAAGTCTAGTCCTCAAGTATTCATATCTATCCTTTAGTAGAGGCTTTGTAAATATGTTAGCAAGTTGTTCTTTTGATGTAACAAATTCTAGCTTAACTTGCTTCTCCTGTACTTGTTCCCTTAAGTAGTGATACTTAATTGATATATGCTTTGTTTTAGAGTGCATCACCAGATTCTTTGAAATATTAATAGCACTAGTGTTATCACAATATATAATCATCGTCTCAATGATTACCTCATTCATTCCTTCTAACACTTGCTTGATACATGCAATATTTGAACAGTTAGTAGCAGTAGAAACATACTCTACTTCAGTTGTAGACTAAGAAATGCCAGCCTATTTCTTACTTGTCCATGTAACAAGTCTTTCACCAAAGAAGAATGCTCCTCTGGTGGTACTCTTTCTATCATCCACATTTCCAGCCCAATTAGCATTGGTATACACCTTCAGTTCAAACTTGCCTTTCTTTGGATACAAGAGTCCATAATCTTTAGTTTTCTTTAGGTATCTTAAGATTCTCTTTGTAGCAACCATGTGTGACTCTCTAGGGTTTGCAAAAAATCTAGCAACTATTCCAACAACATGCGCTATATCAGGTCTACTATGAACTACATACATTAACTTACCAATCATGGATCAGTACAATGTTTGGTTTACCTTAGTAGTTCCATATTCTTTAGTCAGTTTACATCCAGTAGCCATCGGTGTTCCCACAGGTTTAGCATCTTCCATGCAAATGTCTTCAAGACTTCCTTTATATATTTAGATTGTGTGATGAATATACCATCATTCTATTGAATCACTTGTAGGCCTAGAAAGAACTTAATCTCTCCAAACATAGACATTTCAAATTCACTTTTCATTTCATCAGAAAATGACTTAAAGATTTGATCTTGTCCTCCAAATATTATGTCATCCACAAATATCTCAGCAATCAAGATAGTATCATCAGAATTTCCTTTCATGTATAGATTACTATTCTCACTTGTTCTAACAAATCCAATACTTAGCAAATAGTTATGCAGCCTCTCATACCAAGCTCTCGATGCTTGCTTCAAACCATATAAAGCTTTATGTAATCTACAGACCATATCTTTGTTTTCTGGATCAATGAAGCCTTCAGGTTGTTCTATGTAGACTTCTTCTTCAAGTATCCTATTTAGAAAAGCTTATTTGACATCCATTTGGTAAACTTTGAACTTTTTTGTGTGCAAGATATGCAAGTAACATTTTGACTCATTCTAATCTAGCAATAGGTGCAAATGTCTCACCATAATCTATACCTTCCTCCTGTGCATATCCCTTGCATACTAACCTAGATTTGTTCCTTGTTACCTCTCCATTCTCATTAAGCTTGTTTCTGAATATCCACTTAGTACCGATAACATTCTTGTCCTTAGGTCTAGGTACTAAACTCCAAGTTTTGTTCTTCTCTATCTATTCTATTTCCTCTTTCATTGCATTAACCCATTCATCATTTTCTAATGCAACTTTTACATTCTTTGGTTCATAATCACAAACTAGACATGTACCTTGTCTTGCTTTACTTCTTGTTTTCATGTCAGCTTGTCTGTTTCCAATGATTTGTTTCTCAGGATAATGTCTTCTGACAAATTTTGCCAGTATCTGTTATCTTCTTTCTTGTTCATCCTATGCAGGTTTATTTTCTTGCTCGGTGGATGCTTCATGCTTGTTGGTTTCTTTTTCATGTTCCTCGGTATTGTTTTCCTGCAAATCGATTGTCACCGTCTGCTGCATCGGTAGGTACTTTGGTTGTTCAATGTAACTAAATCTACCATAGTCTTCCAGTTCTTTTGTGCTTTCCTCTACATTCTTATCATCAAACTCATCAACTCGAACATTAGTACTTTCAATCATTTTATTAGTTACTTTGTTAAGACACTTGTATGCTTTACTTTTAGTGGAATATCCTAGAAATATCCCTTCATCACCTTTTGAGTCAAACTTACCATTTCTTTCATCTTTCAGAATAAAGCATTTACTTCCAAAAATTATGAAATAACTTATAGTGGGTTTGTGACCAAACCATAACTCATAGGGTGTCTTATTAGTGTCCTTCTTCAATTGTACTTAGTTTAGAACATAAACAGATGTGTTGATAGCTTCCCTCCAGTATGTCTGAGCAACATTCTTTTGTAACATCAGTGTCCTTACACAATCAACGATTGACCTATTCCTCCTTTTAGCTATTCCATTTTGTTGTGGTGTCCTCAGTGCAAAGACCAGTCTTTTAATACCATGCTCATTACAAAAGTTAGTAAATTCATCAAAAATAAATTCACCACCTTGGTCAGATCTTAAGCATTTCAATTCTTTACCAGTCTCTTCTCAACTTTTTCTTTATACCACTTGAACATCTTAAATGCCTCTGATTTTTCCTTCAAGAACATGACTATCATTAATCTAGTATAATCATCAACAAAAAGAATAAAATATATGTTTCCATAGTAACTTTGAGTTCTCATAGGACCACATAGGTCGGTATGCACTAACTCAAGTAATTTCTTTGTTGAATAATCTTTTCTTTTGAAACTAGATTTTGACATTTTACCTTTCTGACATTCATGACACATAACATGATCAAGCTTAGATAAGTTAGGCAGACCTCTAACCTTTTTCTTTTTACTGATCTTAATCATGTTATCAAAATTCACATGACATAACCTCTTATGCCACAACCATGCATCTTCATCTTTCATCATTGAACAAGAAGACTGATCATTATCAAGATAAAACATATTACCTCTTGATTGTGTTCTAGTTCCAATAAGTCTTCCTCCATCATCATATATCTTCACTTTCTTTCTCTCAAAAGAAACTCGGTGGCCTGAATTGTTTAGTTGTGCCACACTTAGCAAATTATACTTTAGACCTTTTACCCAATAAGCATTATCACATCTTATTTTATCATTTATCATTAGGGATCCTTTTCCTCTAACCATACAGGGTGCATCATTACCCATTCTAATAGATCCTCCATTATGTTCTTTAAGATGATCAAATTTCTCTTCATCACCAGTCATGTGATGTGTACAGCCACTATCTATAATCCATGTATCATTCTTATTAACCTTAGAGATAAGTGTTGTCTCTACATACCTCTCATCTTCCTCTAAGTCATCCTTCATTACAATAAATACTACCTCCACATCTTCATCAGTGTCGGTATCGGTGACATCTTCTTCTGCAATATAGCACACCTTCTTGTATTTATCATTATTGTCTTGGTTGTCTCTGTTGTAGTGTTGGTAACTTCTATTCCCTCTTCTCCCATATCTTCCTTCCCCAGATCGGTATTTGTTTTTGTCATCATCTTTCTTGTGTGGACATCTAGCAGCAATATGACCAACCTCTTTACAATTAAAGCATGCTAAAGGTAATTTACCTCTATACTTTCCGTTACCTTTAGATAACCTTCTGGCCATAAGAGCTTCAAGTTCATCAATCTCATCATCAGTATTGCTATCACTATCATCATACTTATTTTTGCTACTAGACTTAGCAATATTTAGAGAAGACATAAAAGAAGATTCAACAGATGGTACAACACTATTATCAAATTTATTCAGTTCAAAGGTTGTAAGCTTACCAATCAAATTATCAAGAGTAAGGTTGTTACCAGATGCAGACCTTGTTTAATGAATTACAGATATTCTGATTGCACAAACTAGCAATAAGGTTCTGAGAACTTTTCTTACCATTGTCTCTTCATCAATAACACCATCAGATGCTCTAATAGCATGTACTACCTCTTTCAGTCTATTTGTGTACTACACAATATTTTCTCCTTCCTTCATCTTCATATCATCAAATTTTCCCCTTAAGCTTTCAGTTTTGGCTCTTTTGACATTCACATCACCACTATAAACTTGAGCAAGTTTATCCCACATACCTTTAGCAGTAGTGTAATTCTTAATATCTTCAAATTCAGCATCAGTACAGGAAGTAGTAATCTCCATCATAGTAACATTATGTTCATGCCTGTCTCTTAGTTGATCAAGGGTCAAAGGACTAGTGGGCGGTGCAATGTAGCCATTCTCCATTAGTGTTAGGGCAGAATTCCCAATTCTAGATATATGTAGCTTCATTCAGCTTTGCCATACTATGAAGTTATCCTTGTTTAGCTTTGGCACTTCCCTCTTATACATTTTGAAATCTTTGTGCTGAAGTCCTTAAAACTCTATTCCAAGGAACCAACACTCTGATACTAATTGTTGGAATAAATAAGAGAGGGGGTGAATTAGTTATCCACAGTCCCAATCACAAAATGTATATCCAAAACAATTTACTAAAACTTTTACAGCTCGGTAAACTAAAATAGTATTTTGTCTGTGCTTTTACTGATTACCAGTTAATAACATGTAATGATTACCGACCAAATCTAGTATGCAACATGTAAAGTATGATAACAAAAAATCATCACAATCAACACATAACACAAGAGATTTAACGTGGAAACCCTGTGAAGGGAAAAACCTCCTGGGACCGGCAACCCAAAAATTGTTCACTCTTCTGAAGTGAGGTCGGTGAAGACCCAACCTACACACTGCAAGGTGTGACCTTGTTAGAGGATTTTAGACCAACCATTATCATCCAACTAGCATTCACTATGGGGTTGACAAGATAACAAATGTACACTCTATGAATGACATTACAAGACTTTCTAGTCCACTCTGTTAAGAGATTTCTCTATTTACAATGGTTAAAATGTAACAGCAGTTGATCTGATTACAACACAACTTCAATTGCATATTATCATATCTATGTTAAGCTCATTCAAATCCTCTGATCAATTTATGAATTCTGTTTCAATCAATATTTAGTAACTTACTGTCGCTCAGTAATAGCTTTTTGATGCTTGGTTATCTTTGCAGTTTGGTTCTCCTTAACCAGTTTGATCAGTCATGCATGAAGCTTTTTCACATGATATCTTCTGTAGTCTCCTTCTTCTGGCATGATTTCATCATGAAATCCCAATCTCTTAAATAGACAAGTAAACCGTTTTAATTCCATCCATCAAATTTTTCTGGTTAATCTCCTTTGTTGATTTTTCCACTTAAAGCTTCCTCGGTTGATATGTCAGTAAAACATTTTGTTTCAATCCATTAGATCTTCTTTGAATTATGTTAGCCATTGATCTTCATAACAAACATTATCTTCATCTCTGATTTCGAGGTACTTTACAACTCATCAACTTCCATCAACTAAACTAGTCATTTAGTTCTTTTCTTCTACTTGGTTAACAAAGAAATGTGTTGGTGAACACAAGCTCAGTTTGTACTCTGATTAGTATACACTACACTGCATCGCCGTATACTGAAATGGTTCATTAACCGACAACACTACCTTGTTCATTTTTCTCTTATCCTTCATCATAGATGAATGCAACATAATCAAGTCAATAACATAAGGTCATAGACTCATCCATAAGTTACCCAATGTATTCCTTATCCTTATCTGTCATATCCATCTTCCTCATGTAGATATATGTATTCTTCATTTCTTTTCTTCTTCTTCTACAGATGTTTGAGTATAGTAACTTACAAGATAAGTACTGTCAAAACTAGTTGACATCAATGACAACATATTACTGATTTAATCATCTTACGTATCTAATCAACAACTCAATGTTCTTAAATCACAGATCTTCAAGTTATACAATGTATTCAAATCAGTTGTAGTTCATCAATCTAAGGTCTAGTCTGTAGGAGTCATCATAATTTTTAGGCATAATCAGTTGTACCTAGATTGAAAGCTTGGTATTAAGGACAACAAGCATATCTGATTGTATTGTAGTTGTATATTGACAATGGTGATGTAAAAAATGCATTTGTAGGAAAAATTGAGAATAATATATGTGATATTTCTTCCTTGAATGGTTGTTTTCTATATCTTGTTTGGGTATTTCTACTTTGGCATTTATAGCTGAAAGGATTGGACATCTCATTTGGGGATTTTCTTTCCTTGACTACATCAATTTAGCATGTCTCATGAGAGTAGAATATTTAGTATCTACCAAAGGCTTATCCCCTATCCATCTTTCCTCCTAGAATATGATAGTTTGACCATTTCCAATGATCCATTTAAGACCCACCTTAAGCATAAATCAATAATTGATAATGTTATTCCAAATATTTTTTCCCGAAGGGACACCATTCAAACCAAGGATCCTATGAAAATAGTCACGATTAAGGTACTTGGATCTCATTAATCTACACTAATCTGCATTACCAAAAGCTAGATTCCATCCCATTATAGTAAGCAGAGCTTTGTTCAAATTAGTAAGTTTTCTAACTCCTAGCCCACCTTAATATTTTTGGTGGAAGACTGTGTCCTGATTGAAAATTTCCAGTCTTTTCTTCTCTTCCATAAAATTCCACAAGAAGGTTCTTTGGATTCTCTCAAGTTTTTCAATCATGGCTCCAGTGATTCTAAACAATGAGAGAAAATACTCTTGAATTCCCTGAAGGCATGTAGTTAGTAGTTGAAGCTAACCCTTCCACCCATCAAGTTTCTTTTGGATCCTTTCAAGAATTCCATTCCAAAACATGTGGGGGTAACTTCCTTGACAGTGAGAGGAAGGCACAGGTAAGTGTCAGGAAGTATGGCACAATGACAACTGAGGATGTCTTTGATTTTAGTTTGAAGATCCATCTTGGTATTAAAGAAATAAATTTTACTTTTCTGGTATTTTATGCATTGATCTGAGGCATATGAATAGTCCTAAAGGAGGCCCTTCCATTATTTGGCTTCCACAATAGAAGATATGTCGAAGAGGAAGGTATCATCCACAAACTGGTAAAGAATAGATGAAGGAATGGAAGAGACTGGTTTGATACCTTGGATTCTACCAGTGGTGGATAAAAATTTAAGAAATTATTCCTAAGAACCTCAACAAGCATGATGAACAAATAAGGATATAAGGGATCTCCTTGTCTAATACCTTTTCTAGCTTTAAAAAACCCCTAGGGTACACCATTAACAAGGAAATAGTATTGGACAGTCCCAACACAAATCATAATAATACTAATCAGTTTGTCACTAAATCCTAGCTTAGCTAAAACTTTTTAGAGGAATTTCTAGTTAACCTTATCATATGCCTTGGATATGTTAGGCCCAAAAGGAAGTAAGAAAAAATGAGAGTGGGGGGGGGGGAGGGCAGGTTTGAATCCATCATGTGTACCTAATTAAATTAATTTCACTTTAGCCACTTACATTTGAAAGATAGATAATAATGAAAAATGCACACCACAAAACACATAATACAAATATTTTTTCTTGAGGAAACTTGGTTAAGGGAAAACCCCAATGGGAGTCAAACTGTCTAGATGAGCATACTCTATTGAAAGTACTACCCAATTAAGATCAAAATAGAGAAAAAAGGATACACTTGAAACCATAGGCTTACAAACTAATCCATAGGCTCACTTTCCAAATCACACTACTCACAATACAATCTTATATCTGGCCCTTAGTCAAGTTTACTGATCTAAGTTCAATTACAAAGGGGTGGGCATACAGTCCTTACATATCAACAGACAAATATAATCTCATACACCAATAAAGTTCCAATGAAGTACAAGATCTTCCTTAAGTGCAAAACACATATACACAATCCTTTCTCTCACACACATCAACTACAAAATGATCTCTCATTTATACTGATCACAAAGAATAATCAACCACTAGGTCGACTAAGACCTAATACAATGAAAGATATAAAAATTATTCTCAATCCTCAATGAAATCCAAATAAAGTTTACTAAGACCCAGATAAGACAAAAATATTCATTCTTGAACACGCTATACCATCACCAATGCATCACCAAGAATCACAACATGTTACTCCATCAATTCATATAGGACCTAAATAAAGAAACACCAACACGTTAACAAAGAAGAAAATCCAATCACCACAACAAATGCAAACCAAAAACAAGACCATCACATGATCCAAGAGTACTAACAAGTAGTATTAATACCATTCACAACCTTTTTATCATCTCCAATACAAAATACAAAGTCATATTTAGCTTTGATCAATAGGAATACTAAAATATTGAACTTAGACATAACAAAAGATAGCTTGTTGTACTCTAAATCATGAACAACACCAATCATGATTACAATGATAAGGGATCATACAATAACTAGCTTCGCAATATCTAGAACATCACATCCAAGTCATACCAAACCAAATACACAACTAATGATCATAGGAACATTGTGACACCATTGGTCCTAGAAACTCAATCACATCTTACTCAAACTATCAAACCAACCTCTACGAACCTTTGTAGATGATCTACAAACATCCTAGAATAATGCCTCACCATGACATCTCAAGATCTTTAGTATAGCATCTAAAAAAACTTAAATCCACTTTATCAAACATCCTAAACACACTATCTGAGACAACAAGTATGTTGACATCAATGACAAAACATAAATGTCAACACACCAAAATCAAAAACTCTAACATGCTCAACAATCTTCCAATAATTTCCCCCTTTGGAATTGATGGAAAAATATGTATTGAAAAAATGATCAATGTAAAAAGTCAATTCTATATCCACCTAATTACTCTGAATGTCTAGCTTCAACAATCTCTACAATCTCTGATCTTGCTTTTTTTTTCACTCAATCTTCTCCGCCTTTGACATCAATAGAAAAAACCAAAGATATCAAAAATACCAATCCAAGAAATAGCCATAAGACTACTACACTTGAGGAGAAGTCCCCAAAACTCATCAATCCAATTCATAGTGCTCTGATAGATCCTATGGATTGATGCTATCCTTCGTATCATTAGCTCTAATCTAGAGGGGCTATTACCCCAAGATTTTCCCTAAGATACTCAGAATTATCCTTCAAAAAAGGCTTTGTAAAGATGTCAGTAATCTGTTCCTTAGAAGACACAAAGTCCAATTTCACTTCCTTTTCATTTACCTTATCCTTTAAGACATGATACATAATAGAAATATGTCTTTTCTTTGAATGTAGAACAAGATTCTTTAAAATATTTATAGCACTTTAGTTATCACAATGAATAATAATCGGTTCATCAATATTTATCCTTATTTCCTTCAACATTTGCTTCATCCAAATATATTGAATATAGTTAATTACAATAGCAACATACTCAGCTTCAGTAGTAGATTGAGAAATATAATCTTTCTTCTTACTATTCCAAGAAATTGATTTCTTATCTAAGAAGAAGACACCTCCACTAGTGCTTTTTTTATCATCCATATCACTTGCCCCATCGACATCAATGTATGCACATAGGGTGAAGGCATCATATTTCTCATACCATAATCCGTAATCAATGATACCTTTCAAGTATCTTAAAATTCTTTTCACAATAACCATGTGAGATTCCTTCAGTTCAACTTGAAATCTTGAACCAATTCAAATAATATTTGATATATCCAATCTAGAATGAGTTAGATATTGTAGTCCACCGATCATAGATCTATACAATGTCTGATTAACACAAGAACAATCATCATCCTTAGTCAACTTACAACCAGTAACCGTAGGGGTTCCTACTAGTTTTGAATATTCCATACCAAACTTCTTCAATAATTCTCTGACATACTTAGACTGAGTAATGAAAATTCCTTTATTTAGCTATGTAACTTGCAATCCAAGAAGGAATTTCATTTCACCGATCATAGACATTTCAAATTCTTTTTGCATTTCATCAGTAAAACCTCTACTCAACTCGTCATTTACACCAAATATGATATCATCAACAAATACTTCAGCAATCAAGAGATTACCATCAACTATTTTGAAATATAAGTTATTGTCTTTCATACCTTTGCTAAAACCAATATTTGTTAAATAATTTGCCAATCTAGCATACTAGGCTCTATGAGCTTGTTTTTATCCATACAAAGCTTTATGTAATTTGCAAACCATATCTCCTTCTTTGGTTAGAGTAAAACCATCAGGCTTCTCAATATAGACACCTTCCTCTAGTCATCATTTAAGAATGTAGACTTAACACCCATCTGATAGACCTTAAATTTATTATAAGATGCATATGCAAGAAGTAGTCTAACAGATTCAAGTCTAGCAACAAGAGAAAAATTCTCAATAAAATTTGTACCTTCCATTTGTGAATAACCTTCTCATACCAGTCTTTCTTTATTTCGAACCACTTTACCATCTTCATTCATCTTATTTTTAAATACCCACTTAGTACCAATCACGTTCTTGTCAATAGGTCTAGTAAAACTGATCCAAGTCTTTTTCTTTTCAATCTGATCAATTTCATCCTTCATTTATTTCATCCAAATCTCATCAATACATGCTTCTTTAACATCTTTATGCTCAAATTCAGATAGCAAACAAGTTTCATCTCTAGCAATTCTTCCTCTAGTCTGAACACCTCTATACTTATCACCAATAATGACATCTTCAGAATAATTAATCCTTACATATCTTGGATTCTTTAGTATAGGCTATGTAGTAGACCCTTTGGTGTTAACATCCACTTCATTTCCTTCCAGTTCTCTTTACTCTTTCACTCCATATTGATTAAAAATTTTCATTAACACAATTTGATTGTCATCTTTAGTCATATCATACTTGCAATTCCTTTCTGATCTCTGTGTTAGAATAATCAAGTGCTAAGATTACTAAGAGGGGGGGTGAATCAGTAATCGACCAATAAAAACAAATCTGATCTAATAAAACTTATCCTTCAAATCCTCACCACATGCATGCAATGGGTAACATTTTCTTGTAGTAAAACATACATCAAGAAATGAGCATCCACACAAATTCAAAAAATAACATAAATATTTTTATTATGGAAACCCAACTTGGGAAAAATAACTTTGGGAATGGCACCCACTAAGAAAAATACACTCTTTTGGAGCATGCTTGGTTAAGAGCTTAGTCATGTTAAAAGATTGCAATAGGCCCAATTAAGAGAAGACCTTGTTAAGAGTGACTCGGTTAAGGGATTCACCTCTATCCCTGTTAGGAGCTTTACCCTATTAGGAATATCCTTGTGAGAGGACTTTAGACACTAGCTAAAGTGCCACCCTGTTAAAGGATTTTATAAAAAAGATCTATTAGGATCTACCCGATTAAGGGATTTTAACCTGTTGCAACTATTAGGGAACAATAAGAAGGTTGATTTAGAAAATAGCACCAATTCCTTTCTTGTATAGATCCAATTAGGCTCACACTTCTTCCTCTCTTGTAGATTAACCTCTCCTCTGAATTGCACCTCTTGATTCACTATCTATCTCTCCCACACACACAATCTATGTTGCTTCTTTTTCCAATCTCTCTCAAAAAATACATCACAAAAGGATATTAATACATTTTCAATAATTAGGGAATAAAACTTCTTGAATATCACATCTAAAATTTAAATTTCCATCCATATAAGTCTACCAAAAAGGTTAGAATCATTTTCCAACTTGCATCAATATCTGGATCCAATCACACTTTGATTTGACATCAAAAAGGTCAAATGTATTACACGTCCCTAGGTTCATGCACTTATTCATGAATTATAGATCAAATTTACCAATAAGAATCATACCTAACATTCAATGTCATTACATATTTTAGAATACTCAACTATCTTTTCAAACTGATATGCCTTCACTGATCAAGGATCTTACTGATTATTCTTCATTGTTCTTTCCTTCTTCACTATCTGAACTTTAGAATCATGTAACTCTGTCCACTAATCACCAATATTGATGTGATTATAAAAAAAGTCCAGTAATGTCATCAATATCACATACCTCTGATCGTAACACCTCATTCCATTCATGCGTGACATGTCGATCAAACACTTGCTTCTTTTTTCCTTACTATTCTTCACTATCTTAGTCACATGAACTTGCAATATCTCACCTGATACATAGAATTAAACAATGCGATCATAGAAATAGTGTCGATACACATTATTCTATCATACTCTATTATTTCACACCTAAAATTGATCTTTAGCTCTAGATATAATTCTTTGTTTCTTGTACTTCTGCACTAACATTGTGTATGCATCTTCAATCCTTTATAGCTTTTTGTAGACATCAAATTAACTGATGCAATCATATGATTAGGTAGACAAACATATATAGATCCTATAGTTACCATCGCACATGTTGAATCAATCTCAAGGTCCCGATCTAATCAACTATATCTCTCAATATGCTCTGAAACATGATATACTTACCACTCAGTCACTTCTTCAATCAATCCTTAATACCATTAGCAAAACTAATATGCATCCATCTAAGTGACCTTTTTGCAATGCTACAACCTTTTTTCCAGCAATGACAACACCATAACATTATTGATCTCCCCATCATCTTAATCAAATGACAACAATCTCCCCCTTTAGCATTGATGGCAACACTTAGACAAAATTTGGACCAACAATCTACTCATTTTCATCAACTCTAACATTTTCACTTTCAACAATCTTCTTTAGTCTATAGTTATAACATTTATATGTCTTTCTCTTTGTAGAATAACCAAGAAATATTCCTTCATCACTTCTAGGATAAAAATTTCCAGTGTCTTCATCTCTCTTAATGTAGCATTTACTTCCAAATATTGTAAAATATTTCACTGTAGGGACATGACCATAGCAAAGTTCATAAGGAGTCTTAGTGTTTCCCTACTTAATTTTTACCTGGCTCAAAGTATATACTATGGTGCACACTGCTTCTCTCCAATACATATGTAGTACTTTCATTTCAATCATCATAATCCTAGCTATGTCTAAGATAGCCATGTTCCTTCACTCAAATACTCCATTTTTTTGTGGAGTTCAAGGAGCTGAAGTCTATCTCTTTATCCCATGTTCTTCACAAAATGCATAAAAATTGTCATATGTAAACTCTCCATCTCTTTCTAATCTCAGGAATTTGAATCTACTTCTGGATTCTATCTTCACTAGTATCTAGAATATCTAAAAGTTATGAAAAGATTCTGATTTCTCCTTCAAAAATGTCACCCACATCATCCTTGAATAGTCATCAACAAATAACATAAAGTATCTTTTACCGAAGTAAATTCTTGTCTTGGTAGGCCCACATAGATTTGTATGCACTAAATCCAACAATCCATTTAAACAATATGTCTTATTCTTGAAAGTAGATCTAGTTAGCTTTCCCAATTGACATTCTTTGCACATATTTTTAAGCTTTAATAGTTTGGGAAAATATATCATAGCATGAGTAGTGCTAATCTTCACCATATTATCAAAGTTCACATGAAAAAGTCTTTTATGTCATTACCAACTAACATCAACCTTAAAAACTAAACATTTATTCTCAATAGTCCTCGAATGAAATAGATTACTAACTGTTTGTGTATTATGCAATAAGCTTTCCTGTACTTCCAATGATTTTGTAGATTCCATCCATGAATTCTAATTTGTAACTTGTATCCAATAGCTTTCCAACGCTCCACAAGTTATGACTTAAATCTTCAACATACAAGACATCATCAGTAGTTTTTTAACCATCAAGAGTAATAGATCATTTCCCTTTAATCAAGAAAGGGGAATTGTTAGTGAATCTAAAAAAACCTCCATCATAGTCCTCAAGCTTCACAAACTTATCCTTATCACTATTCATATGATGTGAGAATCCACTATCAATTACCCATTCATCTCTTTTAACAACTCTTGAGACTAATGCCTTTTCTTCATTAGGATTTTCCTCTTTAATAGAAATAAATGAAATTTCTTCCTCACTAACAATAGACTCATCATTATTCACACCTTCTATAGCAGCATAATAACTTTTATGACCTTAGAATAATATTTTTTAGATTTATCTGTAGTATCCTTGTAATTTTTGTTTGGACATCTAGATGCAATATGACCAATCTTATTACAATTGAAACATTTAAAAGGTAATTTTCCTACATACTTACCAAAGCCCTTAGGTAGTCCTCTTGAAATCCAGGCTTCAAATTCATCAATAATTATTTCTTCTTCCATGATATCTTCCCAATCCTTAGCATAGTGTTTGAATTTTATCTTTGTAGAGATTTCTCCTTGGTCATAATTGATCACACTTTCTTTGAATGTAGTTTCAACCTTCGAAAGTTTCGCACTGGGTGTAGTCATCTCATAGACACAAAGTATTTGTGCCAAAGCTTCTCTTGAAATAGGTCTTATGGTTCTCAATTATTCAATAGTAACAAAAATCTCACTATAACATGTAGGCAAAGATCTCATAATCTTGTCAACAAATTCATTATCTATCAAGGTTCCTCCATCACATCTGATTTCACAGACCAGATCATTCACTCTTTGAAAATAAATTGAGGTAGTCTCTTCTTCACTCATTTTTATGTCTTCATATCTAGATTTCAGTCCTTGCAACTTAGCTTGCTTAACATAAGTATCACCTTCATAAATAGTTTCTAATTTTTTCCATACCTCATGTGAAATCCTCAATCTATAAATGTGTGAATATTATAAATCTGATAAAGCATTGGTCAATGCTTCTCTTGATAACATGTTGTCCTTGAATTTCTTTTTCTCATCTATAGTAGCATTTGTTAGGTCATTCAAAATGGTATAAGGATTCTTAGTGACTTGTCACTATTCATCTTCTGCTCCCATGCATATTAGGTAGGTAGTCATATGATCCTTCCAAATTAGGTAATTGTTTCCCTCAAACTTCATACTCTCTCTTATTATACTTTCCATGAAGGATCTCCTTCAAGTGGTCAAGCTTCTTCAAAAGGACTTATCTCTGATACCAATTGTTAGGACCAAAAGGAGGCAAGAAGAACTGAGAGGACGGGGGTGAATCAATTGTGTGTACCTAATTACATTAATTTCACTTTATCCACTTAGATCTAAAAGATAAACAGTAATGCAAGATCCTCACCACAAAATGCAAAACACAAAGATTTGTTCTCAAGGAAACATGGTTAAGGGAAAACCCCAGTGCGAGTTAAATCCACTAGATGAGTGTACTCTATTAAAAGTACTACCTAATTAAGAGAAAAATGGAGAACAAAGGATGCACTTTCAACCACAAGCTTACAACCCAATCTGCAGGCTCACTTCCTAGAGCTCACTAGTCACAATAAAATCTCAGACATGGCCCTCAGTTAGGTTCACCGATCTAACTTTAATTACAAAGGGGTGGACATACAGTCCTTACAACCAAACTGACAAATAACATCTCCTATGCCAATATAGTTCCAATGAAGTAAAAGCTCTACATTAAGTGCAAAACATGTATACACAATCCTTTCTCTCACATACATCAATTACAAAATAATCTCTCATTTATACCGATTACAAAGAATAATAAACTAGTAGGTATACTAAGACCTAATACAATGAAAGATATAAAAATTATTCTCAATCCTCAATGCAATCCAAATCAAGTCAGCTAAGACTTAAATAGGACCCAAATATTCATCCTTGAACATGCTATACCATCACCAAGAATTACATGTCACTCCATCAAGTCGACTAGGACTTAAAAGAAGAAACACCAACATGATACCAAAGTAGAAAATATGACCACCACAACCAATGCAAACTAGAAACACGTTCATCACACAATCCAAGAACAACAAAAAGAAGCATGAATACCATCTAGAACCTTTGCATCATCTCCAATACAAAATCCAAACCCATATTTAACTCTAATAAACATGAACACTAAAATAACAAACTCATACATAACAAAAGATAGTTTTATGTACTCTAAATCATGAACAATACCACTTGTGATCACAATGATAAAGGATCATACAATAACCATCTTCACAACCTCTAAAACATCACATCTAAGTCATATTGAGCCAAATACAAAACCATTATTCACAGGAACACTATGACACCATTGACCAAAAACTTGATCACATCTTATTCAAACTATCAAATCAACCACTGTGAACCTTTGTAGATGATCTACAAACATCCCAAAACAATACCTTACCATCATATCTCAAGATCTTCAGTATAACATTTGAACAACCGAAATCCACCTTACTGAACATCCTGAACACACTGTCTGAGACAACAAGTATGTTGACATCAATGACAAAACATTATTTTCAGCACACCCAAATCCAAAACTCTGACATGCTCAACAATCTTCCAACAAGAGATATCTAGTTTAAGGGCCATACCTTGGTTGTGGCCTTTGTTCATCAAATGTATTATTTCATGAGTAGCAATTGCAGCATCAAAAATTGATCTACTAGGGATGAAGCTCTTTTGACTTTCACTAAGGGTTGAAGTCTCTACATGTTATCATATATTTGGTTCATGTTTTTTAATGAAGGTTGAAGTATTTTTTTTAATGTTCAATGCCAATTACTTTAAAGTGAATAAAATGCAACATAGGCACAATTCATATGAATGCATTTTGAACATAATTTTACTCCTTATATTATGTCTTTAACATAGTTATTATATGTGAAGGTTTCTCATTGGATTTATTTATGACACTTTTAGATATTTTATATGTATTTGTCAGGTAACTTATTCGATGATTTATTTGCAAAGTAGCATGAAATTTTTTTATTACATTTAATCATGACACTTTTAGATATTTTGTATGTATTTGTCAACTTCTTTGACAATTTATTTGCAAAGTAGCATTTCTTGGCATAACATCACATTCATTAGGAAGCTCGAAAATAAAAATCTATGATGTCATGAGACATGTAGTTAATGTATTTTTTTCCATTCATAAACTATTCTATATAAAAATGTGAACACATTGTATACTTATTCTATTTAAATAAATATAATGCTCCTTTTTATTATAGTAGATTACAAATATATATTTTCTAAATTAAAAAAAATTTGCAATTCACATATGTAGTTTCACCATTAAGACCCAAAAAGATTTAATAATGTACACGTGAGAAAAAAGAGGAATGTATGGGATCATTTAATGGCCATCTGCACTCTTCATTTTTACAAGAGATTTTTTGAAAATTAATCAAAATATAGTTAATAAGATAAAATATAGAAAAAATTAAAAATACTAACGATTTACAAAATTAAATCTTCGAAGGGTTTAGACCTTTGCAGTTATAAAGTAGAAAGAGAATATTATGGATTTAAAAAATCTCTATCAATTGTCCTTGGAAGAAACTTTTCATACTATTAAAAAGATATTATTAAAAGTTGATAAAAAAGGATACAACTTGCACAACTATTTACAGTGGCACCGCCACCTGATCTTTTAGTAGTTATGCTCCACCATTGAATTTCTAGTAGGGATGGTGAGACTGTTTCTGATATGAGGATACTTTTGGGCCATTTTTTAAGGGATGGCAGGGAACAATTATTAAAAAAATAAGGAACTTTTTAAAAATGTAGGGAAATTACAAATATGCATATTATAACATTTATTGATAAAGAATTCATATATTAGAAGGCATTGGAAAAGTGATTCATCATTATAGAAACTTTCATTGTCAATATGCATACATATTATATTAAAATTATAACAAAAAAGTCTAAAGACTCCAAGTTTCAATCATGAAATGACATAAATTGTAAACAATAAGCATTAATTTACTAAAATATAAATTTATATTGTTGTCCATAATCAATAGATGGTAGGTATATGAGTCTAAATTATATAGATTTGATTCCCTAACCTCTTTCAAGTGTTGTTCACTCCTTGACCAGTTGCTCCTTGTTCTCTTGCTACTCTTCTCCTTCTTTGAAATGTGAAAATGATTTTTTCCCCTTCTTTTTGGTTATTTTATGCTTAGATTAGGCTTCAGTATTGTTTAATGTGGTTTGGATGTCCTTGAGGGCACATCCGACCTTTTCTTCAAATTAAAAAAATGCACTTTTTAAAAATTGGCATGTCCAAAATTGCTTGGGTTGTAGGGGATGACCAAAAGTCCTTGGAATGGCTAGGGGATGCCTAGGAGTCCCCTAGCCATCCCATGGACTTCTGGCTATCCTCGACATTCCTAACCACTCTCCAAGCCGTCTTGAAAATGTTTCTAGAATTTTGCACAAATTGGGGATAGGTAGAGGATTTCAAAATGGCATCCTCACATCCTCGTACCATCCCCAATATAGGAACATGGGTAAAAGCACAAGGGACAGGTCCTCGCGAAGCATAGTTTAGCAACCAACTATTCCCATTTTTCAATTTTGGAAAAACATTCCCTTTGTTAATAACATCATAAAAAATATTACTACAAAGGAAAAACATATTGAAGTTACCGATTTGCAAGTGTTCAAAAGACTCTTTGCATGAGGTGGCATGAAACGATGCTCCTGATTCAAGCACCCAAACATCGGTTGTAATTTCTTTTGATGTCGAGGGCTTTTCATACCACTTACCCAACGTGTTTATCAAATTAGTAGTTGTGGTTGTCTTGGATATATTATATGCTTAAACAAACATGGATAAGCATGACCAATAGCTTTGAGTTCTTTTTTTATCTAAAATATCCTATTCTTCATTCGACATGATTGCTAGTTACTTTTCTTTACCATCTAGTGGTCACCACAAATCTTCTAGATACAAATAGTCCTCCGACTACATCTTGCTTAACTGATAGTTAAGGCCATCAAACTTTCCTATCTTTCCTTTTTAACCAACATTCCCCCCACTCAATCTTAAATATCTGCCGCCACCTAATCGAATACCGCTAAAGGTTTGATACAAATTGTTAAATTAAAAGAGCAAGAAATTCAAAAACAAAAATGGAGGTTTGAAAACAATAGGGCAACATGGCAACATTATTATTCATCATTTTTAGTTACGATTACATCCAATCTATACTCATATTTATACAAATATTTAGCTCTTCGAATATGAAAAGACATCAATGAAATCAACAAGCAAAGCAACTGAAAAGTCAACCGTTGGACTTTCACATTCACAACAATATTGATATCACATATTCTTCTTTTTTGTTACATGGACGCATGAATCTTTCTATCCACATATAAATCGTAGATAAGTAAAATGTATTAGGAGTATTCCTTTATAAACACGCCATCTCAACATATAATTCAAACTAACCCATATTTTAGTCAATTTGTAGATGGTAGGAAGAGAAGTGTACATGTAGTTAGTATAAGAAAATCAAATTTTAAAATTCAGAGTTTAAATCTATGCATGTGGAATTACTAAGGTCAATTTTGCATAGATGAATCTAAACTAAAATAGTGAATGATAAATTTAACAAGTGAATTCAAAATATTTAGATGTATAAAAATGAAATAAGATTTTTTAAAAATTATTTACTAATTTTTTTTATGGAAAAATATATATAATAATCAATGTATAATAATTAATTTAATCATTCTAAATTTATCAATCTTCACTGTTACGGGAGAGGAAATTTTAAATCATTCACATTTTTCTACAACGGCTTACTTGGCAAGTCTCATGTTTATAACTAAGGTTTCAAGGCCACATCATCAAATATGATGCCACATCAGCATGCTTTTTGCCAAGGTACCCTAAACAGCTCCCAAAAAAGTGAGACATACCGTAGTGCATTAAGGACCCCCATGCTTGTGCAGCTTATGTGACATCACACGATTGGTTACTTTTTAGAATAAGGGACACAAATCATTCAATTATGGGTAGTCATCATTATCAAAAACAACTTGAAAGTCACAACTATTGGTACAATGTTGTCAAAAATATTAGATATTAAATCAGAAAGTATGGATATTAAATTAACAACTGCTATCACAATCATTGGAATGTGTTCAGAGACTAGATCCTCTACCCTATAATATTTCGCATAAAGAAAAAAAAATTATATTTTTAAGAGCGATTTTAACATAAAACTAATGGAATACTATGCTTGAAAATATAAATGGATCGTTTTATAATCTATAACCCATTTTTAAATCTAAAACTTATCAAACTCCAAGATTACCCATCAGAGCTTTTGGATTGCCTAAAACATATAACGGACGTTGTTCGACAGGGAATATCCCAAACTCCTGTTTTTTCTTAATTTATGTTAAGGAGAATATGCGTCACCAATTCTAGAATACTTTTTGGAGTGATGGAACAGATGAACTATAATCGCTTTATTGGATTTTTTGTCATGAATATTCTAAGAAATAAGATGAACAGCTGCTCAATGCTCATTATGAAGCAATGTTCAACTCAAGATTTTAATTCGGTAAACAGAGGATTTTATGTGTGTGTCGTATTCATTCAAACAGAATCAGATTGCATTTACTATTGTTGGCTTGGAGATAAATGAGCACCGACTGAGCCACTTTCATATTATACTTTTTATTTTCATCATGTGTCCATGAAAACAAGTTGATATGTGACCTTGCAGCCATGTGTGGTCCTATATTCACAAAAGAAAAAAAAATCAAAATCACAGCATGCAACTTCTTGGGAATGAATACAGACATAAGATCCGAAAAATTTCAAAAAAAATAAAATCTCAAATAAAGTTTAAAAAAATTCATAATAGATCATTTTTAATCGAGGGGACAAGTTTCTATCTCCTTGATCCAAAAAGTAAGGATGCAACATGAATTACATAAGCTCATGTTGTTTGGACAAGATAAATCGAAATTCATTAATACAAAGATCAATGAGATCTAGATGTGGTGAAACTCCGGCAATCAAATATTAGTATATCAATAGATAACCTTCTATAAATCATTTGGATAACACCCAAGGAAGCACATGTTCCAATTCATGATGTTCTAATATAAATTTGCAAATATAGAAAATAATGAGAAGAAATGTAAGAAATAAAAATATTATTTTGCTTGATGCAAGATTTTTAATGAAGTGTAGATGCCCCTACATCAACTAACCAAGGTAGTAATTATGATTTCTTAGTCCTCACAAATAAAGGTTCAATGGTAGAACTACTCTTTGAATTGTCAACCTAGTATTTCTACCATTGCATCTTCTAACTTTGAGTTCAAGAGTTACAAAGTAGAGATTAATTTATTCTAGTAGTGGTGACTCTTATATTCCCTTCCTCGTCCTTTCTAGAACAAAGAGATTCTTGATTTATCCTTTGTACAAATATTCCTAAAATTAAAATTTGTGGAAAATAAGTTGCTCTTCTTCCAACAAACTTGGATAGTTTTTGCTCTTCCATGGTCATACTATTACATGATATTGACATGATTCTTTTGTTAGCATGGATAAATTATATTAGTGTAGGAAAGTTATGGGTCATGCATCTCCTAGCATTTAATTTATTTTTTGTTTCCTATTATGTTGTAGTGTAAATATCAAGTGAGGTAATGTTAGGACTAGGAATCGATATTCACGATACAGTTCTTATAGGTCATTCTAATATATGTAATGTGATGAACATAGAGAGGGAAAACTTGGATGTCCACATAAGTTTTGGAGTTCTAATAGTTAATTATTACTTTCGGTGACTTGAAATACATGTGTAAGGGGCATAATTTGGAAGGATGATTTGTTAGGTATAATTGAAAACAAAGCATGATGTAAAAGGGAGTCTACGATAATTTATGGAATTGTACTTGAGATGTAAGAGAAATGTATGAAATTTTTTACGGTGTCAAGAAACATCTATAATGGTGTGTAAGAATTGGGTTATCATTTTTGGACTTAGGAATTTGTTCTTTTGTTTTCTAATAGGTTTCTATAGCTTCTTTTGTAGTTAGATGATTAAGTTCATGAGAAATATCTTAAAGCCTCTAAAAGATTCGGTTAACTCTTATAGACATTTTGTAAGGTGTCTTTTTTCATGTAGACTATTTGGCTCATGGTTTTTAGCCATTTGATTAGAAACCATTTATGGTTTCTTGTATTACATTCTTCTACAAATTGGAGACATAAACGAGTAGCTTGTATGACTCTCTACAAATTATGTTTTTATGCTCTTGACATGCTACTAAATAAATGGGGAAGCATTGCCAATTTCCTCTATAGTTAAGATTACTATAATTACTCTCTTTGGACTTAAAGGGATTTCCTCATGTATATCGATGTTCTTGAGGTATTACATGTTTTATTTCTACTATGTCATTTTTGTTTACGTACATTTTATATCTTGTTGATGAATTTGCAAGCACTAAGGATCAATATTTTTAACTATATGTGTACCGCAATTAATCACAGTTTTGGTTTGTTTCATCCCATGGTTGAGCCTTATAATTATCAAATGCTACCATCATAGGTGCAAGTGATTTTAGTGGTCTAGATGTAATGGCTTCTATAATATATTTGACCTCTCCAAGGTCTATTTAAAAGACAAATTTGAATCCATAAGTTTGTTGTACAAGCATGGCAGGCTAAAATTTTATTATTGATGCCTTTGCCAAAGTTGCTAATTATCAATGCTTGATTTACATTGTGTATTTATTATGAAATTGAGTGCAATATGTAGATTTAGAAGTTTTAAAAAAAGCTATAAAGCAATGTTACTAGCTTGTTTGTAGAAAATAAGTTTATCAATTGGCCAAAATCATCTTGTTCAATTATTGTTAGTTTCTTATTTGTATGGTTCATTAATGTACTTCATAATCATGATCAATTAGTTTTGTGTTGTGCATGTTATGTAATGTATGAAGAAATGCATTTAAATTGGAGTGTTACCTTTTTGTCTAGATATTATGTAACATTTTACCAAAATTGTGCAATATTTTTTTTGTAGTTGAGTGTGTCAATCATAGGTAGGTTTGTCCATAGCAAGAAATTGGGAAGAGAGTCTCCTTGATTAAGGATATTCCCCTTACAAACCCAAACATACAAAAAAAATAGAAAAGTAAATAGAGAATGCAAGAAATAAATACTTATTTTCTATTATCCCAATGAAATGAAATTACAACATTCTGATAATAACATGCTACAACCACATGGAAATCCTCATTATAATAATTTGCAAGCTAGAGCCACCATATGCACAATCATAAATGTCCTAAGTAAACCCCATTTTTCCTTTTTATCCTAGGAGCACTACAATAGATTAGGCAATTAGCACCGAAAATGGCGGCTATTTTTAGTGCAATTTTTTCAGTGATTTGAGGCTATGCGACAACGTAAAAGTTGGTGCTCAAATGCTTCCACTCTTTAGTGCCATTTTGAGTGCCACAATTAACACAAGAGGTGGATTTTTTTTTGATGTCAAATGTTGCGCCATAGCTATAAGTTCTCTTGCTCAACTAGATTGACTTAATCATCCATGTGGGGGTATATTTTAGAGAAAGGGGCTACTATGTCTCCATTTTGAACAAATTATATTTCTGATAGGTTTCTTCCTCTTGCATAGAGGATGCTATTTATTTTATTAGGGCAATTGAGTCATGTCAGGATGGAGAAGGATCCTCCTAGTGTTTTTTCTCATTTTGATGAGATGAATTTTCTTGTTTCTATACATGTTCTTCTTGGACTTCCTCTTCTTCCCCCATCTCTATTTATACCTCATATTTATTCATTTCTTCTTCTTTTCTTGTTTCTTCTTCTGCAAGTTTCTCCCCTCTTGTGTTTAGATCCACCTAGATTCACTCCTAGAGGATCTTCATGTCTTGTTCCTAACCTTGTGGGATGTCCTATTTGGTAGATAGTGTTATATGATCCTCACCTTGTAAGGGAAGCTCCAATATATTTTATTCAGATGAAGGCTCTCCCAAATTCAATGTACAAATGGTGTCTATAGTAGACATAGTCCTTATTATATTCTTTACCAATGAAGGCACAATGTCTTCTTCCTCTTTTTTATCCTCTATAAATCCATTCACTTAGTCCATATTTGGGGGCCCTTTTCTCAATCTTCTATAGACCTTCCCTCTGGAAGTGTGAGGTTTTATTTTCTTAGAGAGATTAACTTTGAAGGACTATATTCTTGTCTCATATGATGATTGGGTATCTACTATGTTGTTGGATGATGTTGGCAGTGTAGAAAAAATCAGATAAGTGACTAGTGAAGGTAGAGAACTTGTAGTTATGGTGGAAGAAGAAGGTGGTTGAGGTGGGACATTAGGCTACTGGCATAGAGGAGAATGAGTTGCCCCATTTCTTTTCATTTCCCTTTTATTTCCTCTACATTTGGGTGGGATCATTCTTCAACACTTTTTGTGAATGCCCTAAGACTTCTCTAGGTAGAGAAGTGGGTGGTATTTTCTTGAAGTTTGGTCCTTTATTCTCTTTACCAATACTAGAATTTGTCCTTGGGGATAACACATGCTCCAATTTGAATGTCTTATTTTTTCAATATTATGTGCATTTAATTACATTCATATCTCTAAATTCCATATCCTCTTTCTCTTCTTCTAAGACATTAGCATTGTAAATAGCCTTTGTGTATACCTTGTCTTCATTATACAAGGATGGGAGACTTTCATTGGAATATTTATCATAGTGTTTATCTAAACATAAATATTTGTAAAGCTTCCTCTGTTAGGTATAGATCCATCCTGCAATAATATTTTACCTTCACCTCATAATCATCTGCACAATTGGCCCAATGATATTTAATGTACCTAAAATGTGCCCCCATTAATTTACCTCATGTTATGGATATCTCATCTAAAGGAAACACCCCTGAGAACTATGTGACCATACCCTAATTAGAAAGTGGAAGAAAGGCATGTCTTTTTCAAAATTATCCTATTAGCGTCCATTACATGTCTACATAGCTCCATGATAATTGACTTGATTAATGGATGTATGGGAAGTTTTATAGGATACAATATGCAACCTGCCACTCTTGTGTAGGTAAATGTGTAGATTTGAATATAATAATTCTAAAAATTCTTTATTTGGGGTTCCACCTGTAAATACATTCTCTTTGAAAAATTGTATTTGATGGCCTTTATGACTAAAAAAAGAAGGCATCATTCATTATCCAGTAGTCAATATTCTCCATCATTTCTCTTTGAATCAGTTTTGGATAGTGTGAATAAATTTGGGTCTTCTAATTCATTAAAGATCTTTTAATCCTCATATAAAGGAAGGTATCTTATTCTACTAGGAGATACACCACATAAGAGGTCATGTAGAAGTGAGGATTAGTCTTCACCTGTTATAGTTTCTGATCAAGGTTATTATTGATAACCTTTCTCTAATAAATTTTCTCCTATTTTTTCTTAATTATATTAATATAAAAACCATCTACAACTCTAGTTATTTTTTTTGTGGGAGTCTGAACACTCTAATCAAAAGGGTCACACAATTCTTGATATCTTCCCTAGGAAGTCCCTATGGAGATCCATCATGTCAAGATGGCTAGTTTTCATAGGCCTTTCCAGGTAGTTATCATTAATATAGGGCTTGATATTGGGCTCAACTTTATATAGCCTCTCAACATACTCCCAAGAAACTTTTCCAAACTCATCACAAATAGGGAATTCCAAGAGCTCCTCAATATTATTTTCCTAACGTCAAAAAGGACCTCACCAAGTTTTCCAAAAACTATCATTTATTCTATATTAGAATTTTTTATCAATACCATGATCATTTTTTCTGATTAAATAGATACAGTGCAACCAACTAAATGTACTAGTCTTGGATTGACCAAAGAGGTTTCATCCAAAGTCCTTTAATTAGGGTTGTTTATTAGCCTTCAGAACTTCTTTAGGTCCATGTGACCTATTTTTCTTCTCATGATCTTTGCATGGCTTTTTCCTAGCTTGGATGTCTTGGGATAGCCTAGGAACTTTTACTTCACTGGCACAATGATGGTCATATCCTTTTCTACAAACAAGGGCACTTGCCAAAACCATCATATTATGCTTAAAATACTCAAATATTCCTATGAACATAAAGGAATTAATTAAAATAGGAAAAAAACACTAAGTAACACCTTAAGTTATTAGGATATCAAGAAAACCCACTTAACAATTACATAAAGCTCTTAAAATAGAAAAATTTGGTGCATTTTTAGATTTTTGTGGTACTAGGGTCCTTGAAACTTTTGGATTTTTGGAGGTCTTTATACCCTCAAACACTAAAAAGGGCTTAATTTGAAAATCATTTGCAAAATATATAGGTAACTAAGGATCAATAATTGGGGGTCACAATATAGTCAATCCCTTTTAGGGATTTGGGCTCTAAGAACCCCTTATTCTTGAAAGACATCATTGTACATTCACAAGTTTAGGTTTGGAGATTGGGGGATCCACAAACCTCAAAAAATATAAAAGGTCTCTTTTCCTTCAATCCTTTAAATGCCAAATCCTTTTAGGGATCTAGAATCATGAGATCCTTGATCATGTGTGTGGCCAAAATCACTTAGCAATTTTTTCAAAATGCAATTTTTTGTTGTTTTTATAAAGCTTCCACAGTGGGGTTGTACATCTCCAAAGTTTATGGTTTTATTGCAAAAAAAAACTACACAAGGAAAATTTTATGGTTTTATTGCAAAAAACACTACATAGGGCTAGGCCCTAACAACACAAACACAAAATAAAAACTAAACAAGACCCTAAACTAACTATTCAAAAGGGAACAAGAAGCCCAAAAATAAAATAAAAAAACATGTCAAAAGGTAGAAACAAAGAATGATTGGGCAAAAAAACCCTACCTTCTAGAGTGATGAAAATGATTATGGTAAAAAACACAAACCAAATAGGTCTAAGAATAAACAATCATAAGGAATGAGAAAACTAATCACTAGGACCTTAAGGTGCTTCTTGTTTTAGGTTATAGGTTAAAGGTAGAATGACCAAATGAGGTTGAGGATAGCCTTTTATAGGAATGGAAACTAGTGACACTATCTCTACTACATGTCATAGACTAGGTTTATTTAGGTGTTGGGGATTAAAGTAGTCAAGAATCCCAACCCTTTTTAGGGATCAGAGGTTAGGACAATCTGAAACCCCAAAAGTGGATTCTTTGACTTAGGTAAGAAGGGGGGTTTCAGCATTTGGGGGGTTGGGGATAATGGGTAACATTATTAGGTTTGAATCTCCAAATATTAGAATCATAAAGATGCAACAAAGAAAATCAGAGGGAGAGAAGAAAATAAAAGACAAGAGAGGGGACTCATTGACTAGGCATCAAACGATTAAGAATTACTTCCAATCTCACTTCCCCAATGCATTTGTGTGAGGTCCTTGACAAGATGAAAAAGGGAGGTCCCCATTGGCCAACTGGATAAGTGGGTCATTATTTGTGAAGCACAACAAGAGCCTGTTAGAGTATCTATTTATCTTCACTTATTAATTAGATCATGTTGATTTAATTATTAAGTTGTCTATGTACTCTCTTTTCACTTAAGTTGTCTCTTAGGTGCATATAATTAATATTTTATATTAATTATATTGCACAACCTAGCTTTTTTCCTTTTAGGGTTTCGTTCACCTTATAGGTTGAACTCTTGTAATTATTTGTTCATTATCTTGGAATACAATTTCTCTCACACCGCTGAGATTTTCCAAGCCCTTTCTTTTTGTCTTCTTGGTTTCCTTTCAGCAACAGGTTATTTGCATGTAGGTGTTCTTGGCATCCTGTGAAGTTGGATTTCTCAACTTCTACAGAGCCCTCTTAGTTAGCGAATTAGATTTTATAGGTAATACCCTATACCATCTTTAAAAGTAAGCACTAGCCTTATGTCCTTTTTGAGACTATTTTATCCCTCCTTAGTGTGGCCTTTCATTAGGATCTTGGATTATATTTAATGGAATACATTATTTAATCAAGGTTATCTCTTTCTCTCTTCAATCTTGCTCAAAAGTCTATGTTGGCTCAAATACCTATATTTAATGGTATACATTATTTAATACATTGTTCAAAAAAATAGCATGCAACATGAATTACATAAGCCCATGTTGTTTGGACAACATAAATCGAGATTCATTAATACAAAGATCAATGAGATTTAGGTGTGGCAAAACTCTGTCAATCAAATATTAGTATATCAATAAATAACCTTCTATAAATCAATTGGATAAGACCCAAGGAAGCACAAATTCCAATTCATGATGTTCTAATATAAATTTGCAAATAAGAAAATAATGAGAAGAAAGTATAAGAAAGAAACATATCATTTTACTTCATGCGAGATTTTTAATGAAGTGTAGATGCCCCTACATCAACTAACCAAGGTAGGATTTATGATTTCTTAGTCCTCACAAATAAAGGTTCAATGGTAGAACTACTCTTTGAATTGTTAACCTAGTATTTCTACCATTGCATCTTCTAACTTTGAGTTTAAGACTTACCAAGTAGAGATTAATTTATTCTAGTAGTGGTGACTCTTATATTCCCTTTCTCATCCTTTCTAGAACAAAGAGATTCTTGATTTATCATTTGTACAAATATTCCTAAAATTAAACTTTGTGGAAAATAAGTTGCTCTTTTTCGAACAAACTTGGATAGTTTTTCTCTTCCATGGTCATACTACTACATGATATTGACATGATTCTTTTCTTAGTATGGAGAAATTATATTAGTGTAGAAAATTTATGGGTCATGTGTCTCATAGCATTCAATTTATTTTTTTATTTCTAATTATGTTGTAGTGTAAATATGAAGTGATGTAATGGTAGGACTAGGAATCGATATTCACGATACAATTCTTATAGGTGTAATACCCCAAAAATGGGCTATAAGTTCATTAATCTCCTACATCATCAAATCAAATGAAATCGACATCGAAGTCCTAATCTAAGGCACATCTAAACATCATTGAATCCTAATTGATTATCTTAAATTCTACATTGGGGAATATTCCTAGCAATATTCCTAATTATCTTAATTATCTTTAATTTAATGATTATTTAGCGATAAATCACATTTATCCTAAGTTTGATTAATTGAATATTTTCATATTTAATTAATTAGATTTAATATCTTGCCACTTAATTGTGTAATTAAATTTAATTCTATCTATTATTAATTGTATTATTTAATTTTGACAATAAATCCAATATCCTATGAATAATTGATTAAATTTTCATTTAATTAATTAAAGCAAGTTGTCATTATTTAATAATATAGTTTTTAATAAAAGTTTGATAAAATAGTTAATTAACCCATAAATTAATTATTTTATTTCAAAAATCAGTTAAGTTGAGAATAAATCACTTTATTTATTTATTAAATCATAATTATCCATGTGCACATTCAAGGACCAGTTAAACTCAAATTGGAAAATCAATGCAAGTTGTTAGCTTTTTGAAACTCAACATCTTTTTGAGTTTTAAAGTTGATCTAAACTTCTAATTCGAGTTGAACTGTGCTTTTGCATGATTTTTGTGACTTAATTATCTGTTATTTAAAAATAACTCAAAAATCAAGTTGAGTTATTTGAGTGATTTATGGATTTTTCTCATGCACCTCCAAAGCCCTGGATTTCTATAAAACCAAGGCTCAACTCTTCATAATTCATCTCTCTCAAATCCACGAATTTGCATTCTCACGCTGTCGAATTGGAGTCTGAAGAATCATCTTTGTGAATCCAAGCCATTGTGAGATCTTTCTAGTTTTGAGCATTGCATATCATTTAGCATAGATTCATATCATTGTTAGATCAATTTCCATATTAGCATAGATTCATATCAGTTTTTCATTATTATTGCATAGAAAATACCAAAAAAATAGATTAATTGCATTCAATTCATATCTAGATCAATTTCATTCAAATCCTTCATTTAGGTGTCGTCTAGGTCACTGATCTCGATAACAATCTGAGAGCATTAATCTCGCACCTACTAGAAGGTAGTAAATCACTTGGTTAAATTAGATTTCAATTTTGCATGATTTTGATTTTTGCTAACCTCTAATGTTTTACTAAAGTGTTGTGTCTACAGATCAGGTACAATTTTCACACACACATTTTTGGCGCCCACCGTGGGGCCCTGAAATGGGTTTCCAATTCAATTCTATCAATTTCTATCTTTTTCTCCTTGATTTCTGTGCAAAAATATGATTTTTATTTTTTTGTTCGTACAATCTTCGTACGAGTTTCTGACAAAAGTTGTATGATTTTGAACCCACTATCGTACAACAGTTGACGGAGTGTCATTTCATCAGGCACCCACTGTCATTTGGAGGCTGGATTATCATTTCATCAGACACCTAGTGTCGTACAAGTTTATGGACTGTCGTCTGGTAATAGACCCAGTGTCGTATGAGTTTCGACATCAGGTTTCAACTGTCATTTGGTAACAGATCCACTGTCGTACAAGTTTTGGTACCAGATTTCAATTATCATTTCATTTTTGCAGGCAGTTTATCAGATTTGATTTTGGGGATTTTGACTGATAGCTAACCCTAACAATTGAAATTTATTGTTTCTGATTGATTTCTGTTGGTTTTGATTGGAAAAAGTGCAAGAATTGCTCAAAATCAGGTAAACATCTACTAAGCGCATTACGGGGATCTCAAGTATTCCACTTGTGCTGATAATATTTTGATTTGGGGCTTAAAATAAATCTCTTGTGTGTCTAGCTTGGGTGATTCTTTTCATGCTTTTGTTTTACACACTTGCATAATTGATACTAGGTTGTGACCCCTTAAGGATTCATTAAGTAGTCTTAGATACTTGTGATTGATCATTATTGCTATCTTGGGTTATTGGACTCGCTAATCTGTCAGCCCCGCATTCCGCCCCGTGGTTGCAATCTCAGCACCATAAAGGGGAGGGGTCTACAGGACAAAAGCGTTAAGTGTTCCACTTGGAAACCCTTTTGTGCTTTTAGGAACTCACTTGTTTTCTAAGTTGGGGACTCGTTTTCAGCTTGTGTGAGGTGTTAAGTGTTCCACCTTGTGGACTCATCTCATATTCGCTTTAAGCGTTAAGTGTTCCTCTTTCTGCTTTTTGGGTACTTTTGGTAGATTTTCTTTTGGAAACATACATTTGTGCTCACATAGTAATTAGGCCCTATGAACACTATTCATGAATCTTGAGAGATTGGACTCCCAGCGAAATCCTTCTTGACGATAGAATCCTTGTAGGTAGGGAGGATACTTAGTGCATTTCACATTCAACTCGGTTAGTGCATCTTCTCTTATTGATCGATACATTCTCTCCCCGGAGAGGTTGATAGATCATGTGGGGTTGACATCATGAGCTTTGGTGAATCAAAATTGGTTAGTGCACCTTCTCTTATTGATTGATACATTCTCTCCCTGGAGAGGTTGATAGATCACGTGGAGTTGACATCATAGACCTTGGTGAAGCAAAACTTTGTCGTAGCGTGTCGGATTAATCTGCTTGCTTTGTTTGGGTTAAAAGTGAAGAGGTATCAAAACCTTGGATCTGGAGCCAAGTCCCCTTGTGGTATACTACTGTGAGTCACCTTTAGAGAGGGTTAACCGTAGTGGACAATCCCTTCACAGGGTAAACTGCGTTGACGGAACCTCAAGCGGTAATAGCCATTTTTGTCGTGGTAGTGACAGCCGCTATATAAATGTCCTTGTGGAAGAAATCTCCATGGGTATGGTTCATTGTTGGGTTGTCAGATCTCCCTAGCAGCTCCTAAAGATTAAGTTCTCAAACTGTGTCAAAACCTTGGTGTGCTGAGATTGGAGTTCACCCCTTTGGATCATAAAAGTTGCAGAGTCAAACCATTACTAAAAACCCTAGCAAGGCCAAATTTTCATTTTATAGGGTATATGTGCATTATTGCAAAACATTTTTGGAACATACACAATTAGTGCTTCTGAGGATTAGAATGAATAAGTCACTTGATTGTTCATGCGCAAGGTTGCTTTTACCCTTGTTCATTATTTTCAGACATGCTTGAAATCACTTGCTTGCTATTTTTCATGCTTGTTTATCTATCTGGTTATTGAAAACGGACAAATCTGTTACAATCCTCAAATCTGGACATTGAAATTTGCAAACAATTCAAATCTGAAGTAAAATCCTTTTCTGGAGTCAAAAGTCATCTCAGGAGGTCAGAAAGTCATACGAGTTTCCATCAAGTGTCATTTCATTACAACCCATTTGTCGTATGATTGAGTACCCAGTGTCGTACGAGTTTCCATGCTAGCAAATTCTCAAAGTCAAAATCTTGCAACTGCCGTATGAGATTTCCAACTGTCATTTCATTGCTATCCAACTGTTGTATGAGATTTTCAACTGTCGTTTCATTGCTAGCCAACTGTCGTATGATAACCAACCCAGTGTCGTATGATTTTTGATGCCAAAAAATTCTAAGAGTCAAAATCTTGCTTGCAATTGTCGTATGAGTTTTGCAACTGTCATTCACAGCATACCCACTATCGTACGAGTCTACAGAGTGTCGTTTGGGAAATTTTTGAAAGTTGTCAAAAAATTGTCAAATATTTAGCTTTTTCAGCCTAATTTCAAAATCTGTCGAACGAATCACTATGTCAGGAACAGAGCAGTAGCTATTAAGAATCCAATCATTTTCCTAAAGTGGCCCTTTGAATTCAATTCAACCTTCTATTTAATCGATTTGAGTCTTTATCATCTCGTGTCAAAACCTTGTCATAACTATCAATCTTCAATCAATCATCAAAATGACTAAGTGTTGTGATATCTTGTCCGCTATCTTTTGGGAACCTACCCATACATCTAGGGCATAGTATCCTTCATCCACGTCTAATCAAATCTTCAAATCAATCAAACCTTGACAAGGTTGCCTCATCTGATCATCTTGATTCAATTCATTCTTCAGTTATCTAGATCCTATTCTTCTATTTCACTTGAGGTGAATGGTGGAGACTAGAGCTTCCTCTCACAAGAAATCTATCACCACTCTCCAAACTCCAACTCTTAAGCAACTCATCAATTTTGGTCTTTACGAGGATGACGGTCTTGGCAACTATCGATTGAAATTTGGTTACATACCTCCTCCATCAACTCACAGAGGTACTCAACATACCCCTCATCAATCTAATCCAGGGAGTCCACAAACTCCTACCATGTCTCAAGCAGGGACAAATTTTGGCTCTCAAAGAGCTCAATCTCAACATGGTGCAAATCAGGAACCCACACCTGAAGAAATTGCTCAATATCAAAATGATGATAACTTCAAACGAATGATGAAGCATTTCTTGAAAGAAGATAGAGAAGCATACTTTTTACAACTAGCTCATCAAGGAGCTAAACTTCCTCCCAACTTTAATGTTGAAGATATCATTACGCATGAGGAAGAAACTCCACTCACAGCTATGATGAAACAGATACATGCTTTACAAGTCAAATTTAATAGCCTTGAGAAAGAAAAGGAACCCAAAGAGTTCTCCATGGAAGCTCTATGCCCTTTTCCTTTTAACAAAAACTTGTATATGCCACCATTTCCAAAAAGAGTGGACATGCCAAAGTATGATAAGTATGATGGACACCCTGATCCTCAAGATCATGTCAGAGAGTTATGTACGCAATCCATGGAATTCATGCATGAACCAACCTATTTGATGCGTCTTTTTCCTAGATCTTTGGGAGGAGCATCCATTTAGTGGTTTTCAAGATTGCCTCCTATGATCAAGACGTTTGAGGAATTGATCAAATTGTTCTACCAGCAATACTCCTACAATATTCAACATCTAGTCACCATGATCAACATCTGTAATCTCAAACAATATCCAGGGGAACCATTCCTAACATTTCTCAAGAGATGGAGGAAGAAGTTCTCTCTATATGCCAGACCTATTCCAGAAATAGAAAAATTGGAAATCTTCATCAACAACCTTGTTCCAAAAATCAATTATCCTCTACAAATGCAAGATCATACATCTTTTGACAAGATGGTGGATAATGCTATCAAAATCAAAAAAGTGCTTGTAAAAAAAGGAGAAATTACACTTCAAAAAGACAAGTATGAATCAGGATCCAGTTCTAAAGACAAGAACAAAAATTGGAACAAGAACAAATGCATCATCACAGATGGCATTGTTGACACTGTCTGTGCCCCATCAAAGGCACCAGCCTACAATCTCACTCTTGGTACTCAAGCCATTAAAGCTTCAGAGAAAAAGTCTGCTCAACCATCTCAAAGGAAGCTAGAATACAAAAAATGGGATAAACATAAAAAATTTACTCCTCTAGGAGAGTCTTTAGAATCAGCTATGAAAACTCTACTAGCTAATAACATCATCTCTTTACCACCAATCTGACCGAATGCTCAGGGCCCCAAACCGATATGGTGGAAGGAAAATGAATTGTATGATTTCCATCGGAGTAAAGGTCACAAAACTAGTAGTTGCTATCACTTGAAGCATACCATTCAAGATCTTATCAATAGTGGAGACATCACAATTGACAATCCCATGAGCAATAATGATCATACAGCATTCACAAAACCATTTCCAAAACATGGTCAAGAAGTTTCAACTTCTTAGCCTAATATGGGGGCAAAATTCAACTATGCCTACCCTGGAAATAATGTTGTCATCAATATGGTTGAACCATGTCTCTCTGAAAGTTGCAATGTCATCACAATTGTACGAAGAGACAGAAATCATTCCTCAGCTAACGTAGTTACTTGATCACAAGCTCAAATGCATCTGAAAGGACAAATCCCAGCTTCATCAAATGTCCCTAAGGTGCCCTTCAATCTTTCATCTGCTTCTAAACAAAAGGCTGCTTCCAAATCTTCCAATCCAAAGGATACAAGGCCTACATCTTATAACATTGTTCAACAACTCTAGCACACTAATGCAAAAATATCCATGTTTGAGTTGCTTCGAATATCTCCAGCTCATAGAGCCATTCTCGATAAAGCTTTTCTCGGTTCCAATGTTCCTAATGACCTTGCTTTAGACAGGTTCCAGACTATGGATGGACATCTTACATCTCCGCAATATATCTCCTTTTCAGAGGAAGATGACAACTCCTTGAGTCACCCACATAATCAGCCTTTGCATATAGAAGTCTTGATCTAGAACCATAGAGTCAAACGTGTGTTGATAGATGGGGGCACTAGCCTAAACATTTGTTCTTAGAGCTTGATCACACAATTGGGATTTTTAGAATTGGCTATTGATCCTAGAAAGAAAATAACTATCAAGGCCTATGATGAACAAGAAAGATCTTCTAAAGGCACCATTGTCTTACCTATCAGAGTGGGTCCAGTTATCAAAGATACCTTCTATCAAGTGCTTGATCTACCTTTGGCCTACAACATCCTTCTAGGGAGACCATGGATACATGAAATGCAAGCTATTCCTTCTGCATACCATCAATGTTTGAAGTTTCCTTATGAAGGAGTAGAGGTTACTATCCCCGCAGATCTGAATACAACTTGCAACACCTTGAAGGAAAGTGCAGATAAACTTGTACCTAATATCAGAGAATCTTCTATTGAACCAACTAATGAAGCATCCAGATCTAAAATGGAAGATCTTGAAAAAGAGGTTAATATCAAAGAAAATAGTATGGGAGAATATACTATCGAGCCAATCTTATCTTTGACATCTCTCCCTATCTTGCCTAAGTCTTATGGGAAACCTTTGAAAAAATCCAAACCAGACTCTAAAGCACCTCTTGAAGCATATAAAAAGAATTTTGTAGCAGAACAAGTATCCAAGAAAGAATTTGAAGAGGATGAGGCTGTGCTATCATGGCTATACAAAGATGAACTTGAATCTCAAGTTGTGCAAACTGGTGACACTGTAGTCTCCAAACTCCCTTCCAAGTCATATGGTCCAGGAGATAAATTAATAGCTAAGATGGGATATTCAGGTATAGGACCTCTAGGAATCAGAGGAAAAGGTCTTGACACACCTCTCCCACATACTGGTAGAGAAAATAAAAACAAAGTTGGCTTAGGATTTAAGAAGAAACCCTATCACCTCAAAGGTAATTGCTCTCATGTCATAGAGCAGATCACACCAGGGGAACCTGTTCTTAAGAAAGAAGAAACAGAACCATCTGATAGTGATTCAGATAGTTTAGAACTCATCCCCTATGAAAAATTGCCTAAAGAGATCAAAGACCTTCTTGATGATAAAGATGATCCTATCAAGAGAATTAATGTAGTAGAAACACAAGAACCTACTATCAATCAAGAGATAGTTGCAACACAAGAACTAGCTAATCTCAAAAATAATCAAGAAGAGGGAAGTGGTAGTGATTCGGAGATAGATTCTCATGAGTATGAATACAAATTAGAGTCAAAGGTTAACCCTTCTTGGGGTATTCACCCTAACTTTACTCATGTTCTAAGATTTCCTAGAGATCCTGAATCAGAAGATGAATCTAATGACTATGAATGGGGAGCCATTCTAGAACCAGATGAAGATGAGCTTATCATAGAGAAACATGTTGATGTTATTCACCAATATGCACCTCAAACCAATGTAAGTCTAGAGAAAAATGATGAACCTATCGAGTCTGATCCACCTATGGCTGAATTGGACTCCCACGATGACATTGAGCTTATTCATGAATTGAATGTCTTAAGTTGTAGTATCACCTTTGAACTCAAGCGTCAGGTTAGGACCAATGATGATAGATCCATATCCATAAACACTATCTCCCAATCTTTCCCTACTTTGACTATCAAATATCCAGAACTTATTGATCAAACCTCCATGAATCTGAGCCATGGTATTTATACCTTCCTGAATGACTATGCCCTTGCTTGCTACCTCAATGTAGTTGAGCCTATGAGTACTTCCATCAGTGAACTAAGCGTCAGCATGACCGAGTCAGACATCAAATATCTTAGTCAGAAAAATAAGAGTAAAAAGAAAAAGAAAAAGAGTTCTGAGGGTGAAAACCACTTTGTGGCAATCTCAAAACCTACAAAAGTAAAAATAAAAGATGTATCCAAAGGTGAAAACTCTCTGAGGCACCTAAGGATGATATATTTGATGTCCTTCCAAGTCATTTATAGGATAGATCTCTAGTTCTAATTGAGCCCACTCAATCCATCAATTTGGGTACAACAGAGGAACCACAATTGGTACATGTAGCACAATCATTATCAGAAGAAGAGAAACAAAAATTTACAACATTCCTAACTGAGAAGAAGATCAACTTTGCATGGAAATATTCAGATATGCCACGATTGGATCCTAATCTTATAATCCATCATTTATCTATTGCTCCAAATGTCAAACCTGTCAAGCAAAAATTGAGAAAGATGCATCCTCACATTGCACTCTTGGTAAAAGCTGAATTAGAGAAGCTCCTGAATGCCAGATTCATCCAAGTTATTGACTATGTAGAGTGGATCTCTAATATTGTACCTATTTCTAAACTAGATGGGTCAATTAGAGTGTACACGGACTTTAGAGATGTGAATAGAGCATGCCCTAAGGATGACTTTCCACTACCTAACATTGATATGATAGTGGACATGACTACGGGTTTCGAGATGTATTCCTTAATGGATGGTTTCTCTTGATATAACCAAATAAAAATTGCTCCAGAAGACCAAGAGAAAACTGCTTTCACATGTGCATGCGGCACCTTCTGCTGGAATGTCATGCCATTTGGGCTTAAAAATGTTGGAGCTACATATCAAAGAGCAATGACATCTATTTTCCACGACATGATGCATCGAACTATGGAAGATTATGTTGATGATACTTTACCAAAATCTATGATCAGAACTAAACATCTAAAGGACTTGAGCATGATCCTAGACAGAATGGAAAAGTTTAGTCTCTGACTAAATCCTAAGAAGTGTGCTTTTGGTGTCACTTCTGGAAAGCTCTTAGGATACATAGTTTCAAAGAAGGGCATTGAAGTTGATCTAGATAAAGTCAAGGCTATAATAGAGATGCAACTTCCCACAAATATCAGTCAAATGAGGACGTTGCAAGGAAGAGTTCAATCTATCTGAAGATTCATATCACAGCTAGCGGACATATCACAGCCTTTTACAAAAACATTACATAAAGGTGTGACCTTTGCATGGAATGAAGAATGTGAGAACAACTTTAACCATATCAAGAAGTATCTATCAAATCTGCCTATCTTGATGCCTCCTATTCATGGGAAGCCATTAATCTTATATGTCTCCGCAACAGCCACATCACTGGGGGCATTGCTAGCACAACATGATGAAGAGAAAAAGGAAAGAGCCATTTATTATATAAGCAGAACATTGGTGGCGTATGAAAAGAACTATTCTATGATTGAGAAAGCTTGTCTCGCTATGATCTTTGCATCACAAAAATTGAGACACTATATGTTAGCTCATACCATGCATCTAGTAGCAAAAATTGATCCACTAAAATACCTACTAAGCAAGGCTGCTCTCACAGGTAGACTGGCTAAATGGGTCATGCTTCTAAGTGAATTTGACATTGAATATGTTGAAAGAAAGGCTATAAAAGGTCAAGTTATTGCTGATCAACTAGCATATGCACCCATGTTTGATGACACACCAATGCAAATGGAATTTCCTGACTCCTCTATTATGCACCTATCTTCTAGAGAATGGCAATTGTTCTTTGATGGCTCCTATACACAGAATGGATCTGGAGCAGGCATATTGTTCATAACTCCTCAAGGATACTCCATCCCAAAAGCATTCAGACTAAAGTTCCCCTGCATAAACAATATTGTAGAATATGAAGCCCTTTTGAATGGTATGAAAATAGCAATTGAATGGAGAGTAATAGAGATACACATTCATGGAGACTCTCAACTTGTTATTCATCAAGTCAATGATGTGTACCAAACTAAAGATGGAAAGCTCATTCCTTACAAGAGAATGGTAGATGATCTTAAGAGATATTTCATATCTATCACATTTGAGAAAATTCCTAGAATGGAGAACAAGGCTGCCGATGCAATGGCAACACTATCTACTTTATTACAGCAACCTGAACATGAGCTATGCTACAAGTTTCTGGTGGAATCACTATCTTATCCTGCATATGACTCCCCTGAAACCCGCATGATATGCACTATTGTAGGTCATGATTCATCCCGATATAAAAACCTATTTTCCTATCTCCAAGACCAAATCATCCCCGATACCTTCAACCGCCATGAAAAGAGATACCTTATCCGTAATGCCTCCCGATGTGTCATCATTGGTAATGATCTATACAAATGAGGTCTAGATGGTATGCTACTTAGATTTTTAGAATGGGAAGAGTCTCAACATGCATTAGAGGAAGTCCATGATGGTATTTGTGGGTCACACTCAAACGGTTTAACACTAGCTCAAAAACTTATTAGGGTTGGGTACTATTGGCCTGAAATGGAGAAAGAGGCTATCAAATTTGCTAAGAATTGGCAAAAGTGTCAAGTACATGGCAACCTAATTCATGCTCCAGGGAGGGATCTAATCCCCTTTACAACACAATGGCCTTTCCATCAATGGGCATTTGATCTTATCGAGATGATTCATCCTCATTCTTCTAACGGACATACCCATATAATCACAGCCATAGATTATCTTACAAAATGGGTAGAGGCAGTCCCTTTGACACAAGCAACAGGGAAATAGATATCTATGTTCATATTGAACTATATCATATGCAGATATGGGATACCTCATTCCATAATCATACATAACGGTGGGCAATTCAGGAATAAAGACCTAGATGATCTATGTGACAAATTCAAGATCACACAGCATTGGTCTTCTATCTACTATCCACAAGGGAATGGCCAAGTAGAAGCTTCTAAAAAAAATCTATTAAAGATCTTACATAGAACAGTAAACAAAACTGGTAGAGACTGGCATCTCATGATTAATCCATCTCTATGGGCCTACAGAACACCTACTGGGGCTACACCTTTCTCTTTAGTTTATGGGTCTGAAGCGGTACTACCTATTGAGGTTGAAATCCCATCACTAAGAATCAGAATGCATGGTCTAGTAACTGATGATGACTACAGAATGTCTAGGTTACAAGAACTAGAACTACTAGATGAGCGTAGACAAGCAGCGTATGATCATCTCAGAGTATATCAGAAGAGAATGCCTAGAGGCTACAACAAGAAAGTTAGACACAGAGAATTTCAGGTTGGCGATCTAGTCTTGAGAGAAAATCCTAAAAATCAATCCCATCGAGAATGCAAGGGGAAGTTCGAACCCAACTGGCTAGGTCCCTTTGTCATCACTGCTACTTTTGGCTCTAGTGCCTATCAACTCTCAATGACTGACGGAGAACAGCTCTGAGAACCAATCAACGTTCTCCATCTGAAGAAATTCTACGCCTAAGGCATTCAATCTATGGTAAAATGTCCTGAAAAAATTATAAAAATTAGAAAAAGTCCTGAAAAAAATGAACATCTTGGTGAAAACCTAGCAATAGGCGCCTTGATGATTCACAAAAAAATCAAAAAATATCAAAAGTACAAAAAAATGAAAAAAGAGAAAAAGTGCCTTGGTGAAAACCTGGAAACAGGTGCCTTGGTAGCAAAAATAGAATTTCTGCCAAGATGGTGAAAACCCAGCAAACGGGTGCCACTTGTTTCAAAATGCTCCATCTATCAGCACAATCTTGGTCTTTCCTAGCTTTCCATCTTGTTTTAGTTTGTTCATATCTCCTAGTTTGTTTTTGCATTTCTAGTTTTCAGTAAGTCAGTTTGTACACCACTCAGCTCAAACGTCTGTATCCTATCAATTCTTAACACTTGGGGGCAATCAATGTCATATCCTATGGTCTCCCATGTATCTTGGAGGTGTCATATCCATCCAGAGTCCTTTTGCAGCTTCATTTGAGTCAGTCAAGTCAGTCTTGTCTCCAGAAAGGATTTTGCATCTACAACACCGCAATCAAACATCAAAACAAACTGAAAACAATCTATGCTTTTTCATGCTTTTATCTCCTTGTATGCTTACTGATTCGCATTGAGATTTTTGCATATTGTGTCCCTTCGAGCTCTTCAATGATGTCCTTTATAGGATTTAGAGAGTGATGACTAGGGGCATAATCTTTTCTTTGTCTTCTACTTGTATGTGAAAATCTAACGTCTTTGGAAAATTTTGGATTGAAATGGTGTCCGACTGTAAGAGCCTCTATCTCGAATTGGATGGCCATGCATACCTCGACCATTGATACCTAGAAAATTCAAGGAAGTTTGATCTAACTATTGTCTTTTTGAGTGAGTTCTTTCTCCTACTATGAAACACTATCTTACCTAAGGATGTGAATGATAAAGGGTCACTACGGGTAATTCACATTGGATTTAGAATGATCTCTTGGCTGTTTGATGTGTTTTTCATGCAAGGCGTATTCAGGTCATCATGACGTTCATGTTTTGATGCTTATACAAATTGCTATATCAAAATGGACATGATATTCAGGTCATCCTGGCGCTTGTGCCTTGGTGCTTATATCTAATCTGACATTCCAAAAACAAAACCAATATTCATATGTCCATGGTTGTTTTGGACCAGTGGGTGTCGTATTGGTTCTTGAGCATTACAAATCGATATTCATATGTCCATGGTTTCATAGCTAGTGGGCATTGTATTGATTTATCCGGTTGCCTAAAAGTTCAATGATGATAACAAATTGACATATCATCAGTGACTAGGTCCTAGGTCTTAGGTTTCATTTCATTTTGCATGTCTCTTTGCATTTTGCATGTTTGTAGATCTCACAACCGTTTGGAAATACTTCAAAGCTTAAACAATTCTTCATATCAATTCTTCACATCTAACAAGAGCTGAGTCTCACTTGAAGATCTCTTCATCAAACCGCAAGCAGTAACCCTCCAGGGTTAACCATTCTTTTGACATAAGACTGAGTACTTATCTTCATCAACCTGCAAAAACATATCATGTGTATCACTGCATTTACATCTTATATCATTATCATTTGTTGCATTACATTACATTCATTGCATAAGCATAAACCATACATACATCTTTTCATAATCAATTGCATTTGCATAACATCCATACATATGAAAGAAATCATTGCATTGCATCGATCCATACATACATTCTACACTAATCATAGCATAAGCATAGCATGATATCATCATAAATCCACATCATGACAAGTACAAATGAAGTCATAATCAAAATATCAATCCCATATATATCAAAAATCTTGAAATGTGTCAGGGGTGCACTACTGGCACAATGTACAAAAGAATGAGCTCCAGAAAGCTATTAGAATCAGAATGGTATCTCAGTGATAAAGAAGAACAAAATATATCAAAACATGACCATAGGAATCAACTCTCAGCATGCTCCTTGGTATCTGGTGGAGGAGGCAGTGGTGCATCTGGTATGACCTCTACCCTTGGTGCCCTAGCTCCCTCTGAGGCTTCCATGTACTCAGAGTATGTAGGTACTCTCCGCTCAGTAGGAACAACAACATAGTATGCAGACACATAATAGGAGGCCCGTGAGGTCTGATGGGTCACCTCTATCTATAATCTCTGAACATCTAAGTGAAGCTCTACACGAAGCTTAGTGCACTACCTGTCTACCTCCCAAAACCTTTCCTCCCATCTGGCACTCTGTACCTTCACATCCCTGACCTGAGCTCTGAGTTGTCTAATCATCTCTACTAAAGTGAGAGGAACAGTCAGCTCTGCTGCAGCTGCTGGCATCTCTGTATCCTATGCTCACTGCTCTGGCTACTGTCTAGTGGTCTCTAATCTACATGCCTTACAGCATCTAACCTTCGCACCCAAATCAAAAGTGGTATCTACCTGTGTGGGATCTGCATCACCACCTGCAAACTACTCACCTTCCAACACCTCATCTGTCACACTGACACTACCCAAAGTACCCCTCTCACCCCTAGATCATCTATGTGACCCTGTGGATGTACCTATGGGAGAAGTAGAAGGATGAGGAGGCCTCATATGCCCAGATGATCTTTGCAATGGAGTTGTCACTCTCTATCTGGGCAGTGTAGGATGCACTACCTATGGTCTCGGGCCCTATACCATAGGAGCACCTATAACATCCATCGCCTCCTCCATGGAGGGTATCAACTTTGTAGGATCTGAGAATCTGTGGATGGGATGATCTGCAAGCCATGCAATGTATCCGTCTGTCACTCCTGCATCCACAACCTGTGGCCGATAGTCCCAATCTCTACCTATAATGGCACCATACTCCTCTGCACATAAGGAATAGGAGAGCCTCGGTGTCCATCTAAGCCTGATCTCATGCACAATGCAAGCATATGCAGTGTACTCTCATGGGGTATCCTATCTGCATCCATACTGATGCCACACTCTGCTAATAAAAAATCTCTCCAAAATAGTGGGAGAGCGGCCAATAAGCACATGACTCTGAAAAAGAAAACTATACTGCTCCCTCACAGTGGGCCAGACCTCTATCTGCAAATATGGCCTCCAATGAACAAATGTCATGTCATTTAGACATTACCGGAAGTACTTGGTATGACCCATCCAAACCTGTGTGACATAACCAGCATATGTATGTATCACTAGCTCCTGTGGTTGCCGCTGTGTCTGAAAAATTGGTCTCAATACTGGGATATGCTCCCAGGCCCATATCTGTAATACAAGAGCTCCTGAAGCAAAGCTCTTGCAATCCTGATACACGATCTCATGCATCTCTGAAAACATATGTGCCAAGAGGCACTACCCCAGGCAAGCTTAGTAGGTGTAGCCATAAGCAGTGCTACCATCGGAGCCCATCCCATCAAAAAGCCATTCTGCTGATGGCCTGGCATGATGAGCTCCCTGATCATACCAGCAATAATGCACTCTAGACGGTGCATCTGACCATATCGCTGTACAAGGGTCTCCCAGGAAATGGACCCCATCAATTGTGTATCATCTCCAAATAGATGCCTAAAGGCATGCAGACCACCCTGACCAGAACTCACATACTCAGGATGCTGACTGCTATGAAATGGAATGCGCAGTATCCTATAGACGTCCTCTGGGGTCACAGTCATCTCTCCAGTAGGTAAATGAAATGTTTGTGTCTCCGAATGGAATCTCTCAATCAAGGCAGTCAAAAGGCTATGATTTACCCTAATATCAGGTAAATGAATCAAATACTCGAATCCACAGGCAATAAGATGAACCCTCATCGGGTCCGGAAGCACGACACATAATCTCTAGGTGGTCGGGTATGAATGTCAGACATGTACATCTGGATATGTCACCTATATCATACAAAAATAGGGCATTCTATCAAAAATTAGGTTCAATAACAAGGCATTCTATCAGAAATTATGTTCAATAATAGGCTAATCGTACAAAAATTGGACAGCCAGGTACTTTAGAAGGTAGGTCAACCAGTCAGATATCAGCTTCAGGCATCAGAAAAGTCAAAATTTGGCCCTAAAAGTCAGTTTTCAAAACTCTATTTTTCATATGACAGTCCAGACTGGCATCAAATGTCATACGACACTCCACAGTAGACCAAACGACACTCCATGGTCATACGACACTGCGCCCGGGATCATACGAGTTTCGAGGGACCCAATGAAATGTCGTATGACACAAGGGTCCCTCTCATACGACACTTGGGTATACTTGAAATGACAATGTAAATTCAAATGAAGTGTCGTACGAGTCTAGGTTGAGACTCGTACGAGTTTTTAAACATGCAAAAATTAAAAAGCAAAACGCGTACGAAAATATTTTTAAAAATGATAGAAACATGAAAAATTTGCATTTTCAAAGGGGAATAGAGGTCCACCTACCGGATGTCCATACTGTCAAGGTCTCTGGTATCTCCAGCTGTGCTAAAATCGATGCGAACTCATAGGAACCTTCAGATCTCACTGTTCTACCATTTTCTCACTCAGAGGGCTCCGCACAATCTCCAAAGTCAAATGGTTGAAATGAATTGAAAATCACCCTTCAGGGCTTTATATAGCATTTGACCTAATTTTCAAAAGTGCTCCATTTTTCATGAAAATTGCACCCCTGGCTAATTTCGACGTTCTGAATCCATTTTCGGGATCAAAATTGAAATCTGAGATCATTCAATATGTCAAAATCATGATTTAAAATTTTTGAGCCTAGGATGGTCTACTGCTTGCATATTCGACCTTCAATCATCACAGAAATCTAGTATTCAACTTAACTGATTATCTTACATCAAACAATCAAAATTTCAACTTGGTCAACCATGGTCAACTCATGGTCAAACCTACTCAAACTTGGTCTTTTGGGACCTTCCAATGATGCAGAATGCATTCCCACACGTGTTTAACCACTTCTCAAATCAATTAACATGCTTCTAAACCATTTAACGCTGACTTCTCTTATCAAATTTCAATTTTAATCCTGAAGGGGGCATGGTATTGCATATCATTCAAAGTCTGTAAATCAATTTCTATCATATCTTTCATCAGTGATCAAGACAAACAATCACATCTAGTTACTGATTCATCAAAAAAATACCTCATCGCTCGAGGCAAATCTATCATCACTTGGGGCATATCAGATTCATCAAGATCCATATCAATCTGGTATTCTCCTAATCTTGTAAACTGTATCAATTTTTGCAACCATCGGATCATAGTGTTCTTTCCTTGGTTCTTCGGCAACTGAAGGGTTCAGATGTGATACCTGCTAGTTCTGCTAAGACAATCGAGTCTAGAACTGGTCACTCACTTATTAGCAATCCTAAGGTTTGGAATCAGGAATTTTGACACTTTTTTGCAGTCATAGGTTCATTTGCTGTTACAGTGAACATTATCTTTGGTCATTCAGGACCTATTATCTTCATATCAAATCAATATCAATCAGCTTCTGTCTCATATCAATTATCAATTTCGAATCAGTTTCATATCTCTATCAAACACAGACTATCTTTGAACCACTGTGCTTCGCATAGTAATTCAAAGAGGGGCAAAATGTAATACCCCAAAAATGGGCTATAAGTTCATTAATCTCCTACATCATCAAATCAAATGAAATTGACATCGAAGTCCTAATCTAAGGCACATCTAAACATCATCAAATCCTAATTGATTATCTTAAATTCTGCATCGGGGAATATTCCTAACAATATTCCTAATTATCTTTAATTTAATGATTATTTGGCGATAAATCACATTTATCCTAAGTTTGATTAATTGAATATTTTCATATTTAATTAATTAGATTTAATATCTTGCCACTTAATTGTGTAATTAAATTTAATTCTATCTATTATTAATTGTATTATTTAATTTTGACAATAAATCCAATATCCTATGAATAATTGATTAAATTTTTATTTAATTAATTAAAGCAAGTTGTCATTATTTAATAATATAGTTTTTAATAAAAGTTTGATAAAATAGTTAATTAACCCATAAATTAATTATTTTATTTTAAAAATCAGTTAAGTTGAGAATAAATCACTTTATTTATTTATTAAATCATAATTATCCATGTGCACATTCAAGGACTAGTTAAACTCAAATTGGAAAATCAATGCAAGTTGTTAGCTTTTTGAAACTCAACATCTTTTTGAGTTTTAAATTTGATCTAAACATCTAGTTCGAGTTGAACTGTGCTTTTGCATGATTTTTGTGACTTAATTATCTGTTATTTAAAAATAACTCAAAAATCAAGCTGAGTTATTTGAGTGATTTATGGCTTTTTCTCATGCACCTCCAAAGCCGTGGATTTCTATAAAACCAAGGCTCAGCTCTTCATAATTCATCTCTCTCAAATCCATGAATTTGCATTTTCACACTGTCGAATTGGAGTCTGAAGAATCATCTTTGCGAATCCAAGCCATTGTGAGATCTTTCTAGTTTTGAGCATTGCATATTCTTTAGCATAGATTCATATCATTGTTAGATCAATTTCCATATTAGAATAGATTCATATCAGTTTTTCATTATTATTGCATAGAAAATACCAAAAAAATAGATTAATTGCATTCAATTCATATCTAGATCAATTTCATTCAAATCCTTCATTTAGGTGTCGTCTAGGTCACTAATCTCGATAACAATCTGAGAACATTAATCTTGCACCTACTAGAAGGCAGTAAATCGCTTGGTTAAATTAGATTTCAATTTTGCACGATTTTGATTTTTGCTAACCTCTAATGTTTTACTGAAGTGTTGTGTCTACAAATCAGGTACAATTTTCACACACACAATAGGTCATTCTAATATATGTAATACAATGAACATAGAGAGGGAAAACTTGGATGTCCACATAAGTTGTGGGGTTCTAATAGTTAATTATTACTTCTAGTGACTTGAAATACATGTGTAAGGGGCATAATTTAGAAGGATAATTTGTTAGGTATAATTGAAAACAAAGCATGCAGTAAAAGGGAGTCTATGATAATTTATGGAATTATACTTGAGATGTAAGAGAAATGTATGATATTTTTTAAGGTGTCAAGAAACATCTATAATGATGTGTAAGAATTGGGTTTTCTTTTTTGGACTTAGGAATTTGTTCTTTTGTTTTCTAATAGGTTTCTATAACTTCTCTTGTAGTTAGATGATTAAGTTGATGAGAAATGTCTTAAAGCCTCTAAAAGATTCTTTTAACTCTTATAGACATTTTGTAAGGTGTCTTTTTTCACGTAGACTATTTGGCTCATGGTTTTTATCCATTTTATTAGAAACCATTTATGGTTTCTTGTATTACATTCTTCTACAAATTGGAGGCATAAAAGAGTAGTTTGTATGACTCTACAAATTATGTTGTTATGCTCTTGACATGCTACTAAATAAATAGGGAAGCAATGCCAATTTCCTCTATAGTTAAGATTACTATAATTACTCTCTTTGGACTTGAAAGGGATTTCCTCATATATAGCGATGTTCTTGAGGTATTACATGTTTTATTTCTACTATGTCATTTTTGTTTGCATACATTTTCTATCTTGTTGATAAATTTGCAAGCACTAAAAGGATCAATATTTTTAACTATATTTGTACCGCAATTAATCACAGTTTTGGTTTGTTTCATCCCATGGTGGACCCTTATAATTATCAAATACTACTGTCATAGGTGCAAGTGATTTTAGTGGTCTAGATGTAATGGCTTCTATAATATAATTTGACCTATCCAATGTCTATTTAAAAGACAAATTTGAATCCATAAGTTTGTTGTACAAGCATGGCAGGCTAAATTTTATTATTGATGCCTTTGCAGAAGTTTCTTATCATCAATGCTTGATTTACATTGTGTATTTATTATGAAATTGAGTGCAATATGTAGATTTAGAAGTTTTAAAAAAATTATCAAGCAATGTTACTAGCTTGTTTGTAGAAAATAAGTTTATCAATTGGCCAAAATCTTCTTGTTAAATTGTTGTTAGTTTGTTATTTGTATTGTTCATTAATGTACTTCGTAATCATGATCAATTAGTTTTGTGTTGTGCATGTTATGTAATGTATGAAGAAATGCATTTAAATTGATGTGTTACCTTTTTGTCTAGATATTATGTAACATTTTACCAAAGTTGTGCAATAATTTCTTTGTAGTGGAGTATGTCAATCATAGATAGGTTTGTCCATAGCATGCAATTGGGAAGAGGGACTCCTTGATGAAGGGTATTCCCCTTACAAACCCAAACATACAAAAAAATAGAGAATGCAAGAGATAAATACTTATTTTCTATTATCCCAATGAAATGAAATTACAACATTCTGATAATAACATGCTACAACCACATGGAAATCCTCATTATAATAATTTGCAAGCTATAGCCACCATATGCACAATTAGGACTGTCTTAAGTAAACTCCATTTTTCCTGTTTATCCTAGGAACACTACAACAGATTAGGCAATTAGCACCGAAAATGGTGTTTGTTTTTAGTGTAATTTTTGTGGCAATTTGAGGCTATACGACGAAGTAAAATTGTTACCCAAATGCTTCCACTCTTCAGCAATGTATTGAGCACCATAGTTAATACAAGAGGTGGATTTGTTTCTGACATCGAATGTTGTGCCATAGTTGTAACTTCTCTTTCTTGGCTAGATTGACTTAATCATCCATGTGGGGGTAGATTTTTTAGAAAGGAGCTAGTATGTCTCTATTTTTAACAAATTTTATTTCTAATATGTTTATTCCTCTTGCATAGAGGATGATATTTATTGTATTGGGTAAATTGAGTCATGTCAGGATGGAGAAGGATCCTCCTAGTGTTTTTTCTCCTTTTGAGGAGATGGATTTTATTTTTTCTATACATGTTTTTCTTGGACTTCCTCTTCTTCTCCTATCTCTATTTATACCTCATATTTATTCATTTCTTCTTCTTTTCTTGTTTCTTCTTCTGAAATTTTCTCCCTTCTTGTGTTTAGATCCACCTAGGTCTCCTCATATGTGCTCATGAAAATTTATCTTTATTTTCCCTCTTTTACCTATTGATATACATTCTTAAGCTCATCTTGTATTTCATCATATCCTTGTGTGTGATTCTAAAGAGGATATTGGATCTATTCATATATTCCTTCTAGAATGGAATAATCAAATATAACGAACTCATTCACTCCTAGAGGATCTTCATATCTTGTTCCCAACCTTGCGGGATGTCTTATTTTTTAGATAGTGTTAGATGATCCTCACCTTGTAAGGGAAGCTCTAATATATTTTATTCATAAGAAGGCTCTCCCAAATTCAATGTAAAAATGGTGGCTATAGTAGGCCTAGCCCTTATTCTATTCTTTACCAATGAAGGAACAATGTCTTCTTCCTCTTTTTCCTCCTCTATAAATTTAGTCACTCATTCCATATTTGGGGGCCCTTTCCTCAATCTTCTATAGACCTTCCCTCCAAAAGTGTGAGGTTTTATTTTCTTAGAGAGATTAACTTTAAAGGACTATATTCTTATCCCATATGATGATTGGGCATCTACTATGTTGTTGGATGATATTGGTGGTGTAGCAACAATTAGATAGGTGACTAGTGAAGGAAGAGAACTTGTAGTTATGGTGGAAGAAGAAGGTGGTTGAGGTGGGAATTTAGGATACTAACACAAAGGAGGATGATGTGCCCCATTTCTTTTCATTTCCCTTTTATTTCCTCTATATTTGTGATGCAAGTGCTAGGCTAGACAAGGAAATGAGGAAATCGGTCCTTCAAAACCTTCTATAAAGGGGCTACAAACAAAAACCCACCGAGCCTAGACTCACAAGTTTAAAATACCTTCACAAAAACTCCACACAACATCTTGACATGAATGTAATACTTGGATTAAGATGTGTGATACACTTCTTGTAACTAATCCTTACGTAACCACTATCAAATTGATTCATAAGGGGGAAAAATGATAATCTTAACTTTTGGGGGTTGAACCTGATTGTCTAAAGTCATGTTAGGTTCAATGAAACATGTTCCAACTATTTATCAAACCCAAGGAATTCCTTTTTTGACTGTTCCTTCAATGAGCCTTCAATTCCTAATAGGTCTAGCTATCGGGTTATGAGGTTACAACTCTCAAACTTCCCACTAGACTTAGGAAACCAAATATAGTTCCAAATACCATTTAAGGAATACTAAAAATCCCTAAGGCCACAAGTCCTGAAGTCTTAGGAATAGACTATATCTTAACAAGATCAAAAAGGCCTAATTTGGGCAATTAGGTCACTTTAAAGAACGAAGTACCCCAAGGATTTATTGGAGGAAAAAAATAGTTTTTGGATTGCATTAGGCATGATCCCAAACTACTCCATCTTTTTTCACAGGGTTTGATTTAACCCCAAAGTAGGACTGTCATCAGTTTAACATTTTGTTTATTAGTCGCCACATAGGGATGCCAACCTTAAATCATTGAAGATAAGTTATAGCACTCACCTTCCTACAAAATAACTCCAAAATTATTGATACAACATACAAATCTCTCATTCCACCAAGGATTAGAACTTTCCAAGGGTGGACATGAGAGAAAAGTGAAAATTAAGGCGAAAACCCTAGTTTTGGAGGGTTTCAGGAGAGTGCGCAAAGAAATGACTCAAACTCTAATTTTTTAGAACTTCAAAACTTCAAACCAAAATAAATAGAGAGATAATTCACTTCTTCTTACATTCCAACTAGTTTCATCATCAACACTGATCATACAGAACTTCGCAAGGAACAGGAAGTTGATTGTTGCAGGAAAAATGATTATATTTTACTGATTCAAAATAAAAATTACATCATCCTTACTTTACACCCGCTTGAAAGGGATATGAAAGCATTCCCCAATGGTTAAAATAGATTTTCAAACCAAAAATCCGTTGGGTAATTCATTTGGACTTAACAACCAAAGTTGCAAAGTTGTCAAAAAGTTGCTTGACAACATTTACAAATATGCACCCGAAGTGCAATCTTATTATAAAAAGTGAACCTAAGGTTTATTATTAACTTGAAATGACTTAAAAAATATAACAACCTAAATCCTAATTTTTTGAGACCCTTTGACCATGGTTGACCAAGTGGCTTATGAATGCCAAATCTTGGAACCCAACCTTACAAGTTGGTCAGAAGACTAATAGAATACACTTAGGACTTAGACATCCACAAGACCCCCTAGGAGTCACAAGAAAATGGAAAACTTCAAGTTGTATCAATGGGTGCTCCTGCACCATACTCCCCATGAGATTTCAAACTCAAGTTCCCACTTGAGTCAAGTTGGTCAATGGTAGTGCCATGTTGTTTGATCTGGTCTTTTGTCATCCATGTAGCATCAATCTTAGGAAGGCCCTTCCACTTGACAAGGTATTTCATATATGTATTAGATCTGGTCTTTTTGAGGACTTTAGATTCTAGGATCGATTCCAACTTAACCAGTTTGCTAGGAGGGAGATTTGTGACATAATCTGAAGCATATGAGATGACTTTAGATTCTAGGATCGATTCCAACTTAACTAGTTTTCTAGGAGGGAGATTTGTGACATGATATGAAGAATCTGAAGGATCTAAGATGTTATAAGTACCTACATCATCACATCTTTCATCACCTTTATAAGGGGTTAGATCAACTATATTAAAGATTAGAGAAATAAACAAAGTAGGGGGAAGAGATATTTCATAAGCATTTTCACCCATTTTGTGCTAAATCATGCAAGGGCCTACTCTCTTCATGTGTAACTTGTATTATCTACCCTTGGGTAACATCTCCTTCCTGAGATATACCTAAACTTTATCCCCAATCTTGAAATGAACTTCTCTTCTTCTCTTATATGTCTACTCCTTATACTTTTGAGTAGTTTGCAGTAGTTTAGATTTTACTTTTTCTTGGACTTGGGCAATGAGTTTTTCCAATTCTTCCTGAGAACTGACTCTAAAATCTGAGGGTAAGTCTATAAGATCCAATGGGCCTCTTGGGTGCAGGCCATAGACTGTTTGGAAAGGTGGGAGGGAGATTTGTGACATAATCTAAAGCATCTAAAGGATCTGAGATGGCTTTAGATTCTAGGATCGATTCCAACTCAACCAATTTGCTAAGAGGGAGATTTGTGACATAATATGAAGCATCTGAAGGATCTGAGATGTTGGAAGTACCTACATCATCACATCCTACATCACCTTTATAAGGGGTTAGATCAGCTATATTAAAGATTAGAGAAATAAACAAAGTAGGGGGAAGAGATATTTCATAAGCATTTTCACCCATTTTGTGCAAAATCGTGCAAGGGCCTACTCTCTTCATGTGTAACTTGTGGTATCTACCCTTGGGTAACATCTCCTTCCTGAGATATACCCATACTTTATCCCCAATCTTGAAATGAACTTCTCTTCTTCTCTTATCTTCCTACTCCTTATACTTTTGAGTAGTCTACAGTAGTTTAGATTTTAGTTTTTCTTGGACTTGGGAAATGAGTTTTGCCAATTCTTCCTAAGAACTGACTCTGAAATCTGAGGGTAAGTCTATAAGATCCAATGGGCCTCTTGGGTGTAGGCCATAGACTATTTGGAAAGGTGTCTTGCCAATGGATCTATTAAGGGAATCATTAAAAGAAAATTATGCATCTGGGAGGATGACATCCCAACTCTGATTATGTTGCTTAGTTAGACACCTGAGGAGATTGCCAAGTGATCTATTCACCACTTCTGATTGGCCATCAGTTTTTGGGTGATATGTAGAGAAACACAAAGAACTTGGAAAAATGAATAAAAACTAATGCTAACACAAATGTACAACCAAATAAAGATAACCTCCTCAATGGAGAGTATTAAATTCACATAATCAATGTTAAACTCACTCAATATAATACATATAAACAATACTAAACTATGAATGTGTAGAAAAAAATCATGAATTCATAGGAATAGGTCATTAATATGTAGCAAATATAGATGAATGTACAAAAGTGCAAGAAATTTGTGCAAAAACACAAATAACTTGGAAAAATGAATAAAAACTATTGCTAACACCAATGTACAGCCAAATAAAGATAACCTCCATGATGGAGAGTATTAAATTCACATAATCAATGTTAAACTCACTCAATATGATCCATATAAACAATAATAAACTAATCAACTGAACGTGATATCATAAAATCAAAAATACTAAAAGTAAATGGATAAGGCTATAAATGACCACATCAGGCTCGATACTGCCCCACTCAATCTAGTCTACCACATGTACATTGGTCCCCAATAATGACATGTCACACCACATGACCATGTGGACTCTTAGGCCAACCTCACCATGCTTGCAAAGATAGTCACACCCCCAAGAAACATAATATGCACAAGGAATGGTAGGCTAACACTCATGGAATACAAGTGCATACAATCAAGAAGGCATGACATACTCCAGTGCAACTCTCAAATTGAAAGATACTAAGACATGAGATCACCAAGGTCACTACTTATACCTAAGAAATGGTTTGATGTAGAGACTCAAGAATAGAGTATCATCACACAAAACATGGTGGCCCATGTAGATTTGAACAATGTTTCTCAACAAGGAGGCTCTATTATTCTGTATACACATCTACAAATAATAAGGATAAATTTATACCATATCAACATCCTCAATAATGGAAAGATATTGTACCATATCACCATCTACATATGGAAAGGTACTATGCCATATCAACATCCTCAAATGATGGCAAGTCAAAGGCATACCATATCAACATCCTCAAATGACTCTAAGGTAGTTTTAATAATTATTTTTATTATGTTTTAACCTCATTAATTTATTTAATTATCACTTTTATTAAGACCTCCCCAAGGGTTACCTAATGACCCCTTTGTGTCCCAGCTCTCCTTTGAGAACTACTCCACTCCACTACTGAAACACCAAAAAAGTTCATATCATTACAACAATGACGCACAATGCAAGACAATTATATAAAGCATGAAGCAATGAAATAATTAAAAGTCAAAAAACCATAATGAACCATGGTAAGTCTCAAAAAAAAGAGTATGGGTCTTTCAAAGATCTTTTCAATTAGCATAACTCTATCATGCTAAGGATGCGATCTAAAACACCATACATCTGAATACCAAATGTGAGCTCAACTCAAGCATAAAGAAAATTAATAAATAAAGGAAACAAGTATAAGGAAATAAAAAGACTCAAGCTCATAACTCCCATCATGATACAAGGAGTACTCAATTGGCCTTGAACCAAAAGTACATATCTCTTAAAGATCTCATCAAATAGGCATAGTTCAACTATGCTAACAATACAGTCTCAAACATTGTCATTAATAAAAAACCAAGATTACAACTCAAATAATGCAATGAAAAGCCAATAAACCAAGGCAAAAAGGTACTACACAAGCACTCTGTATTGGTCTCATCACCAAGAGCATGAATCCCAAGATAGTCCAACATAAGAATGTATTGGAGATATTAACATCCCTAAATTGTCTAAGATATGTTTGTCCACCAAACCCAAGTATAAATCTCCCAAGAATAATTCTACAAAAAGGATATCAACACTACAATATGTCCCAAAATGTCATATTTCAACACAAAATGAAATAAATATAACATGCATCACACACATTCAATTATCACCATGGCCAAGAGTAAGTATCCCTAAATGATCCCAAGGTGTGCTTCACATTACAAGGCTATTACTTTAAACACAAAGGCATAAAAAATACTAATTCAAGAAAGTGATAAGGGACAATTGTGTAAAGGCACAATCAAATGTACATAAAATAGAGAGGATGATATTGAATCCTTCCACAAAAAAAATTCCACACATAAAATCCATTATCCTACATTAAAATCACTCATCAAAACCATAAAAATATGACATTTTACAAAATGCACCCTCAACCAAAAACCAGTTTGAAGCCAATTTTTCTATTGATGGACATGGAAAAAGCCTCAAAAAAAAAATTAAAAACTTGTAAAAGTGAGAATAATTTTTGGCTCTATAAATCCCCAACACCACAAAACCACTCTCAAAAGGACAATCATCCATTCTAAAAGTTTTGGGCAGCGTAACCTTACTTTCATATTCATTTCAAAATTTGTAAACACATAAGCCCAAATGGGCATTAAAATAAATCAAAGACGTGCGGGATAATTAAAATATCATCCCATGAATGAAATGAAACAAGAAAGACATCAAAAATTTGAAGAACAAAGAAAGATGTGAGGTTTTCCTACCTCATATGGAGAAAACACCAAAACAAAGGAGGAAATTAACACACTGTGAAATTCGACAATATTTTTGGCAAAGGGAAGAAATAAATGTGTGGTTCCCATGAGTCTCTACCCACAAAATTACCACAAATGAGTCATTCCCAAAAAGAAAAAATTGAATTTCTCAACAAGAGGGATTGAGAGACAAAACTCAATTCAAAATAGCAAGTGAGAAAAAGAACTTTTTTTCCATAATTTAAGTCACTTTTCAAAAAGAGATTTTTGGATAACTTAAAAATTAATTAAATCCAAATGACTTAAAGTCAAATAAAAACCAGTTAAATAACCCAAACCCAACCCAACATGCATTAAATTAAATTGATTCCAATTAAATCAAATGCTACTATAGAAAAATTGTCAATAAATATCAAATAAACTCAAAGTATACAAATTAATAATTAATATTAAAATAAACTCAATTAACTCAACCATGACCAACTACAGATAGCAAATCATTCAGAAACAACAAGTGAGAAAAAGAACTTTTTTCCATAATTTAAGTCACTTTTCAAAAAGAGATTTTTGGATAACTTAAAAATTAATTAAATCTAAATGACTTAAAGTCAAATTAAAACTAGTTAAATAACCCAAACCCAACCCAACATGCATTAAATTAAATTGATTCCAATTAAATCGAATGCTACTTTAGAAAAATTGTCAGTAAATATCAAATAAACTCAAAGTATACAAATCAACATTTAATATTAAAATAAAGTCAATTAACTCAACCATGACCAACTACATATAGTAGATCATTCACAAACACTTCATTGATCTTTCAGATTTTAAACGTAAGGTTGTTCGTACTTTATCCACATGGTAGCTGGAGGTGTAATATAAAAAATATAGATACATCATTCATATAGGGACAATATTGGATAAATATGAAGTGAAGCCAATGTAACTATCTACTATTTCATTTTTGGGGATAAAACACACTCATACATATGGGTCTAGGTGGAGTCGATGTTTGGCACTTACTCACTACAACATGTGCACATCAAGTGTAGTTGTTACAATATAAATAGCTAAACCACGTATATAATAATTCAAGAATGAAACTTATGAAAGGGTGTTCTAGCAATGTAATCATTTTTATGTATTCTTTTTTATTAATAAAAACAAATTAACAAGAGTGTTGACCCTTACAAAATAGTAGCCATAGTGTTGTACATTTGGTAAAACTAGCTCAAAAGAGACTAAAGACACCTATACTTGGCCATCATTTAACAAAATAAGTAAAATGTTTTACAGAGGATAAATATTATACAAGACTTACAAACGTAGGCCCTTGGCCTGTGTCTGATAGTATTAAGGACTAAGAACCACTTCTGATGTAAGAAGTATAGTAGCTCCTAGTTATCCTCCAACTCATCTTCCCATAAATCTTCAGGGAGAAGCCACAAGGTTGTTGCCACAACATATATTATTTTGCTCCCAAACTTTTTTAGGTTTTGCATCTTGTTACCCATTTCTGGAAATTAATTCATAATAAAATCTACCTTTCCTTCGAGGATTTAAACTTTCTTAGTTAGGTTCAAGCATCTGAAATAGCCTTTGAAATACTAGGTAGCATCGTCTCCATCCTTATCCATGTGTTCCTAGCTCTCCATGCTATCAAAGATGTAGGATTTTAGGTTATCCATGTCAATCTCTTGCTCCATAATTTTGGCCCAATTAACCTTCTTTGGTTGTGCTTTGACAACCCAATTTAGTGAGTGATTAGCATTGATTTATCCACCAATTTGTAGTGCCTTTCCTTTCGATTGAGTGCACATTTTCTTTTGTCTTTAATTTATCTAGGTGGAAAATTCCCTAAAAAAACCACCTTGAACCTTTGTATGAACTAAGTAAGACTTCTCAATTAGACGTGTTTTACTTAGATCAAATATAAGAGTGTGGTTTTTAAGGCCCACCTTTGATCTACAACTTCCCCCATGGGACCCCCATAGGGTGCTATCATTTTATTGCATAGTTAAATCTTGCATACTAACAATATTATTTTTCCTCCATTTGCTACCCACTATAGCATGACTCATGTTCCTCTGCTGATAAACATGCACAAAACCTTCTATTATATAGTCATTGAATCCCTTTCTATAACATGATATTTGAAATGGGATTTAAGTGCCATGTTCCACATTTTAAATACCTCCCAAGTTGATAGTAAAGTAGAAGTCACCCAAGGTATATTGTACAACTATGTAATCTTTAAAATTTGTGACATACATCAGTCCTACTAGCCTCATAATACTTTCCACATCCCTTGTCATATTTTTTCTAACAACAGGGGAACCTTTTTTTGTTCAACCCATGAGAAATAATAATAATATTATTATCTTTCTTTGAGGACTTAAAGCAACCATTAGAAAGGATGCTAATGGTGTGTGGAAGTAGTCCTAGTAGTCCACACCTAAATTTTTCTTTCTTCTTGAAAAATCTTCTTGATGTAAGGGGGGATGTTCTTGTCTCGCATTAATTTTTGGAGTCTCGGCTCAATTTCACACCATCCTAGAACTCATTGAACCTTTTATTTAATTAAATTCATATTATGACTCCTCTCTTAATTGATTCTCACCATAATCTTATTTTGGGTCATTTATTATATGTGTTCCCCTTAAATTATTTCATCTCCTCACTTTAAGATGAGTCTTACCTTCTTTTAAAGTTAGAGACATATTTTCCACATCTATGGATCTCACATCTCTCTGTGGTTCATTATTTTGGATACTAGATCCTATTATCTTGCTCCTATTAAAATCTCATCAGTTTTTGGAGGGAACATGTTCAAAATTGACATGTTCCCAAAAATCTAATATGTTCCCAAAAGGTTGACATGTTCCCAAAAATTCAATCCGTTCCCAACTTTTTTGCCAAAAAAATTGGGAGTGGGATTTGGTTGTTTCACACTCCCAAAGGGTATGCCCCATATAAAAAAATTTCCTTTTAGATGCCTATGTAAAGGCCTCCTTTTTCATTCATTCAACAACAATCAGAACAAAAGGACATCATATCAACTAAATCATCCTAAGTCTACAAGCATCTAAGTCTTCAATCCTTCAAAGCATTCTTCTCCATCATCAAGTATTGTGTAAACCTATAATAATAATTGTGAAAGGCATATATTTTATGGTTTCCTTTTAGGTTTTTGTGGATTTAAAACTATTGAATTAACATTTGTGATGACATCTAAAGAAGTATTGTGCAATCAAGGTGTATGGTAATTTATAATTCAGATCTAGCTTCTATTTCATATCATCCTAATTTCCTTTCAAGTATATTTCATCTCATTTCAAATGTTGATTCCTCAACTAGGGTTTAATAGAGGAAAACCACTTTATACACAACATTTCCTCTCTTTATGTGTAGGAATAGTTGGAGCTTGCACTAGATCAAATCTGAGAAGTTCAAGATCTCACATATAGTCTGCAATTTTAATCATCAAAAAGTGTAGGAAACAGATCAATTTAAGAAACCTATTCCCAAGAATAGGTTGGCTAGGGTGACATGTTCCCTTCAATTTTTTTCAAATTGATTTTACATGTTAGTGTCATCCTCTAGACCCCTTTTTTGGTTTCTTTATGGATTTGGCTACTTTCTGTCAATTTGTATAACTTGAAACCTACATTTTCTCTTTGTCTAGCTTCCATACTCTTAATCAACCCTCAACTTACTGAAGAATCTTGATACCCATTCCATTCTTGGACCCGTCTAAGCCTATTTTGTTATCTCTCCTTCCTAATGTACATTATAAGATATCATTGATCCCCATTTCTTATTGTACATTTTGGTGAACTTAGCACATGACATTTCTACTTTTGATTTGGTGTTTAGATCTCATTTTTACATGCCATTTTATTTCATTTCTAAAAAAGATATGAAAAATTGCATATTGCCATCTCTTTCATTTTTTCTTTTTCATTAAAACAATTTACAAAAAAATATTTCATTTCATACATTATTTTTACCTTTCATGTATTTCAATTTGATTTTTATCCATTTCTTTCTTTCTTTTCATGTTGCAAAATTTTTTTGGAGCATTGTCCTAAAACCATTCTGACAATTTTGAGATAAAACAACATTCTTCCATCAAATTTCCTTTACATTATGTTATCACTAAAAAAATCAATTAAATTTATGTGATGTTTCTTTGGCTTCTCTTACATCACCATACCCCTCACCCAACTATTCTCTTCCTCATAAGGACATATTGGTGCAAGAAGACATTTTTAACTCTTCTTCCAAAGATCTCTCTTTGGAGAAAAGCATTAAGGATTGATGTTAACTCTTCTCTCAATATGTGTCTCCCCCATGAGAATACTTTGGTGAAATATGTTGATTCCCCTCATGATACCTCACCATCTATTCATTTCAATGACTTCCCCTTTATGTATGAAGCTTTAGTGCATTATGATTATCCCCCTCCTAAAGTTTTCTTTATTCATAGAAATGTTCCTACTCTTGACCATTACACTATTTGGGATGAACCTTTAGACAATGATGTTCATTATTCTCTCCCCCATGAAATATATTGGATGAAAGAATATGATATTATGGTAAAAGAAACTAGTGTAATTGATATTTATTTTATTTGTTTCACATATATTCCTTTTACAGATGAATTATTAATGAGTTGTGTTTGTCCCTCTTCTAAAGTTTATCTTAATCATGAAGATAATTTGAACAAAGAGGATAATATCCTTGATTCTCTCGCTAGCATAAAAAAAAACCTTTGAGAAAAAAGAGCCTAACCAAGTTAATGTCATTAAGGTTCTGGGAACTAAAAAGCCTAATTTTTTCTCCATATTCATCAAGACACCCCTCAACCTCAAACTAAACCAATAATTGTGGTAAAAGGTGGTCGAAAATCTAATTATCATGGATTTTATCTCTCACATATAACATGAGAAATAATAGACAATCTACCTCTTTAGTTGTCCATCTTCTTCCAACTTCTCAACCAATGCTTCCTTTTGCACCTCATCTTCCTTGAAGTTTTTTGAAGGAATATGATTTATTTGAAGAACTCTATGCTACTCCTACCAATATATCCCTTTGGGAGCTAATTAAACTTCATATACATACCATGAATTGTTATAACAAGCCTTAAGAAACATGATTTTTTCTCCTCTTATAAAAAATAATATAAATTCCTTATTGGAATTTATGAATGCAACCAACGGTCAAGCTAAGATTTTATTTTCTCAAGATGATTTTCCTTCTAAATAAATTCAAGATCAATATGACCCTCTTATGCTTAATGTCCTTATTAATGGTAATGTTTTGATTACGTAAAAATAGGTTTTGAAAGGACCTGAAACCTTGTACAATAGGAGAACATAATAGGCATTTAAGCACTAGCAAAACAAGTGCAACAACACCAAAAAACACCACACAAACTAGTCTTTAAACAAAAAGAACAACCAAAAGACAAAGGACAACAAAAGGAAAGCAAGACAACAAGATGTTGTCTAAACACATTTCATCAGTTCTGCTGCCTGATCAGCAAGAATCTGCATGTTTTTAGAAGACAACTTCAGATCATCCATGTCATTCTTATTGCCATCCTCCATCTTCTTGAACCTGGACCTCGTATGTCTGCTCGGGCCCTGATCATCTTTAGTGTCTTTAGTATCCGTAACCTCAAGGTTTCCTTTCCCATTGTCAAGCTTGTCCACCAAGATCTTCAAATGCTCATTTGATTCTTTTAGGATAGCATAGCTTTGCTTAGCAATATTCCCCATGGTCTTCTCCAGCTTGTCAATTCTCTTTTCCATAATTTCAATTTTCCTTGTCACACCGTTACTGTTTTCAAATTTGACCTCCATGGCAGTAATTTTATCATTGAAAACAGCAAGACCCTCAGCCCTAGCGACAGTATTAGTGAGCTCGTCAATTGTCTGGCCCATCATTTTCTCCCCCAAGTGCATCCTTTTAAGAACCTTCGTCTCTTTTTGCAACTGATGAATATGGGTCTTCATCGCAGTGATGTCATTCTTCATAATACTGAGGGTAGTCAGAAAAGCCAAACATCCTAGATTTTCAAAATCCATATTCCCTCCCTCCGTATTCTTAGAACCCTTATTCCCTTCCTTTGTTTTCTCCTTAGAGCTCTCCACATTCTCCTTCTCCATGTTAACCTTATCCTTCTCATACCCATCTTTCCCAATGTTATTCACAGCCTGAGTGACCTCATGCAAGATATTCTCCTCCACCCACACATTTTTTTTAGTTTCCACACTCTCCTCCACAGCAGGGTTGGTGTCCACATGGTCATCCTGATTACTCTTTTTTGGAGAGGAAGAGCCCTCATCAGAGGATAAAACAACCCTTTTTGCAATTTTCTTCTTCTCTTTTTTGGCTCTGGTACATTTGCCGATGGGCTCCATTATTTTTTTCCCCTGTTTCTTAGAACTTTCCTCCCTGCTTGCATCATCCTCAACATCCATATCTGTTGTCGATTCCTCCACCTTCCTTTTCTTTTTATTTTTATTAGGGCTGGACTCCAAAAACTCCTTAGAGTCCCCCTCTTCCTCTTCTGTGTCCTCCATAAAAGGCTCCTTAGAATCCTTCCCATACGTGTCATAATCTTCAAGGGCTTTTCTATTAAGCCGGGGTCTTTCTACCTTCTTTGATTTCAACACCTCAAAGATGAGGACCATGAGCCCTTCATGGTAGGCATGATCACCCTCTGGGTCCCTTTTCCAGTGGAGGATAGAGGCATTCAGAGAACTCGGCAAGTAAAAAGGAAAGTTTATTTTTACCCCATGCCTAAAGTGGTTCAGAAGGATAAGATGATGGTTGTATATTTTAGTAGAATGACCATCCAGGGTAATATAGCCTATAATAACAAATAAAACAAGGTGCCAAGGCTTGGAAATACACTTAGGACCAAAGTATGATTTATCCACCTTAACCATTTGATTCCTCTCCAGCTCTGTGGGTGCAAATGCCTCCAAAGCTTTGTCTGAAATCTTCCTACCCCTATAGAAGTTGATGCCCTTAGTCATCAAGCTAGTTGCTTCAACAATCACTTCCTCAGTCACCTCCATATTTTGCGTACCAACCAAAACACTCCCCTTATTCCAAGTTTTAATGAAATTTCTAGTCACAGCACCTTTCCCTCCATGCAGTCTCTCCATATAAGCCGCCAGACCCCCTACCTCAACAATCTTCCATATTTCCTTGTTCTATTTCTAGTCACTACAGCTCACCGGCTCGCACCTCCTCTTCTTGCCTCCCATAGCACTATAAGAGAATAGAGAACCCTTCTCCAAATAATTCCCAACACTTTGCAAGTGAACTTTAATTGAATATGGAACTGATCTCAATGTTTGTAGCATTTATTTATTGCATAAAATTAAGGTAGATACTTAATTAATTCAACTTAATTCTATTCTTAATATTGGCTTTTGTAATGGTGCTAAAAAAAATTAGGTATATTATAACCTAAACTATTAAGGTAGGTTCTATTATTCTATCCACACCTATTCATATCATGCCTGATACTCTCTCTTAGAATATTCTATTGGGATGACCTTGGTTATATGCCACACAATTTTTTCCTTCACCTCTTCATCACAAAGTGAAATTCATCAATACCAATCTTATGTATACCCTTATAGTTGGTGACAAATTACAAAGTTTCTTACAAAATCAATCTAATACTCCATCCATTCCTACACCGTTTCAACAAGATACATCTTCTCCTCCTAAATATACTCCTCCTTAAATTTTCCTTTTAGAAGATGATTTGGAGCCATTCTAATTTACACCATCTTTTTTGGAAGAATATAAAGTTCTTTATTTTAACACGTGACCCTTCAAAGGGCCTAGTGTGTCATTTTTTTAACTTGATTCCCCTAATATTTCAACTTATAATCTTCAATATGATATAATATGTGGAAAAAATATTTGAGACTCATGATAAACCTATATCACACTTGCCTATGGAATTTTTTGGTCTCCTATCTTCTCCTTTGTCTACATCCCTTCCCTTTTAATCTAACACTTCTTCTATGCCTTTCTTTAACCAAGGGATCAATTTTCTTGACCTTCTTCAGGTTAAGTTGATTACTCAACCTAAAAAGAAGAAAAATCATAGACAAAATCTTGTGAACCTCCCCTTTTTCATGTATCATATATATCATGACCACCCTACTAACGAAGGTCAAGCTTTGTATTACAAAATTCAGAAACTCGTTGATTATGGCATCATTCACATAACATGTCGCAATGAGTTATGTTTCAATCAATGATTAATTTGAATAAAATTTAAGTTCATATTATGTTTCTCCAAAATATGTGACATTGTTATCCTCTCAATTGGGGGCTCATTTTCATTCATGGTGGTACAGTTTTAGGTGCAATCATACTTTGTGAGAAACATATTAGTCCTCGGCATGCTTATCTTTGTCTCCATGCTTGCAAGGCAAGGGAAGTATTTCAATATCTCATCCTTTATAAGGATTCATTTTTCCTTGGTGTAGTGGTATTTTTTTTTATCATGTGATGTCTTTTCTATATGGAATTTTTTATTTTGATTAGGGATTATCTCTTATGCAAGAGGTGTGAATCCTTGATTACAACATCTTCCTTGTTTTTAATTGTATGTCCAAATAAATAAATCCCTTACTTGGAGGATAAAATTTTGTCATCCTTCATTAATAATCCCTTTACCTATCAATGCAGAAGGTGTGAATTCTTGATCTCTTTCCTCTCCTTTAGTCAATGATGTTATTTTTAAACAAAATTTATTCATCCTCATTTTAGCATCCTTCAAAAGGATCTATTTACACTTGTTGCATGATATCTCTTTGAATGCATATCTTCCTCACCTCATAGGAGATATGAACTATTTTTTTTGGACTGAATGTTTCTTGGGGGATACCTCCTTTTATCTATGTTCCTCTTTTCCTTAAGATGTCAAAATAGATCTATTTTTCCATCTTAGGGGGATATATATGGCCTCCTTATTGAAAATATACTAATTAATTAGAGCATTTTAGGTAGACTACACTAGCATAAAAGAATATTCTAGGGCCAGATGACTCTCCTTTACACACATTTTTAGGATTGGTTGACCAGCTTAATACAATTTTCTAGACCATTTGACCTCTCCTTTGCACACATTTTTAGGATCAATTGACTAGCATAACATAATTTTTTTACCCCTCATTTTCACAAACCTCATGGTTTGAATAGCATAATGCAAATTGCTAGACCATTTGACCTATCATTTTCATACTTTTATGAGTTGAGCATCTTGCTAGACCATCAACTCTCTTTTCCAAACTCTCTCATGGATCACCTAGCATAACACAAATAGCTATCTAATGTCATCCATGATTATCTTTTTCTTTCCTCCATGATTCTACATCATAACACACATTTAGATCAGATCATGGAGTCATGTCTTATATTTGATGTGTGCTCTCACTCTATTCATGTGACCACTTGTGCTTTTGTAATATCTTTCTGAGTGTTATACTAGTGGTTGACACATTTTATTTATCAAGGTCTCTTCAACTAGTTGACTTGGAACCTTAGTAATATTTAGGCATTGGTCTATATTTTATATGTCCTTGCACATGATTATATGAGTTAATATCCTTGGTTTGGAGGCTTGTGTCCTTAAACATAGTGATGACTTATCTCTTTGCATATTTTCTCATGATCACATATTTATCTCTTTCTTCTACTTTACCATGAGCATGAGGTGGAATCATACTCCCGGTAAAGTGGGGGCTAAATGTACCATCTTAAATTGTAAGTACCTATAATTAGATACTTAATTTAGCTCCATTTTATCATTTATGGATTCATGCATTGATTTTTGGCATTTCAGCTCAATTTCACACCCTCCTAGCACTCGTTGGACCTTTATTAATTTAAATTAATATTATGAGTCCTCTCTTAATTGATTCTCACCAAAATAATATTTGGGCCATTTATTATAAGTGTTCCCTTTAAAGTATTTCATCTCCTTACTTTGAGATGAGTCTTACCTCCTTTTAAAGTTTGAGGCATAGTTTTCATATTGAAAAATCTCACATATCCATGCAATGCATCTTTTTGGAAACTAGATCCTATTATCTTTATCCTATTAAAATTTCATCAATTTTAGGTGAGAAAATGTTCAAAATTTACATGTTCCCAAAAATTCATCGTGTTCATAAAAATTTGACCTATTCCCAATATTTTTGCCTAAAATTTTGGGAGTGGATTTAGTGATTTCACACTCCCCAAAGGTATACCCCATACAAAAATATCAATTTTATAAGTAGGCCTAAAGGTGATTCCCTTTAAGATCCCTGTATAAAGGCCTCCCTTTCCATTCACTCAAAAATAATCACAACACAAGGACCTCAGATTAATTAAAGTACCCAAGTCTTCAAGCCTTCAGAGCATTATTCTTCATCATCATCAAGCATTGTGGAAAACTTCAAAAATCATTGTGAAAGGCATATCTTTCATGGTTTCCTTTTAGGTTTTGGTAGAGTTCAAGCTATTTCATTAACTCTTGTGATGACATCTAAAGAAGCATTGTGCTATCAAGGTATAAGGTAATTTATAATTTATATCTAGATTCTATTTCATATGAACATACTTTCCTTTCAAGAAATTTCATTTCATTTCAAAGGTTAATTCATTAAGTGAGGTTTGACTAAGAAAAGTCCCTTCATACAAAATATTTCCTCTCTTTTATGTGTGTAGAAACATGTGGCACTTGCACCAAACCATATTTTGGAAGTTTGGGATCTCATAGATAGTCTATAATTTGAATCATCAAAAAGTGCAAGGAACAGGTCATCTTAGGTGACCTATTTTGGGGAACAAGTCATCAAGGTGATATGTTCCCTCCAAATTTTCTTCAAATTGATTTTATATATTAGTTTCATCCTCTAGACCCCATTTTTGGTATTTGTATGGATTTGTCTACTTTATGTACTCAATTTATTTAACCTAAAACTCACATTTTCTCTATGTCTACCTTACATACTCTTAATCAACCCTTAACTTAGTGAAGGATCTTGATACCCATTTAGTGCTTGGACCCTTCTAATCCTATTGGGTTATCTATCATTTCTAATGTACAATAGGAAATAGGATTGATCCTTCTTCATCCCTATTTATTATTTTATAGTTCTCTTCTTTTTTCTAGCACCTTAAGCTATTGGTATCAAGGGCTAATTTTGTCATGGAATTAGCAGCACTATTTTCTTCCCTATAGGAGTGTTTGATTTGAAATAGTTCTAGACCCAAGATACATACATATTTCACCAAGGATCCCTTCCATAGACCAAAAAAAAATTCATTCATTTAATAGGATATGTGATGAACGTGGAGTCCCCCTCAATGATTAGAGATCTAATTGTAATAGACTGGAAAAATTTAACCACCTAGGAAAGTCCAGCCCTTCTACTTAATTGTTGGTAGAACCATTAAGATTGCCAGTATAATTAATGATCATATCCCCATTGTTGGATCTAATTATGCCCCTTTTATAGCTTTTCTCTTCTTGAAAATCCATCAAAGTTGAGTTTTTGTCATTCAAAATGTGGAGGTTTCCATTTATTCCCTTTCCTCTTCAGAATTTTGGAATTGTTATACTTGTCATAGTTCTATGAGATTCCCCAATTCTTCTCTATTTTATTTTTATAGACCTGGTTGAGAGAAAGGTCACACATTTCTCTGAGGTAGTAGCAATATGTTCCATCTACAACTTATAGAAATAATTGAAGACAACCCCAACAAAAATTTTAGTATCTCTAAAAAAATTTTACTCCTCTCTTTCCATATGCTCCAAGCCAATTCAGGAGGGATCGTCTTCCATAACTATTGAACCATAGGGTTACAACATAGCCCTTTCCATTTCCTAATCAATTTTTGGGTTATGATATTCATTATCCAATTGATATCAACTTTACCAAGGATCCTGCACTACAAATCATAGGTAAATTTTCCATGAATGAAGATATGGGTATTGATTTTTCCTTTTATTTGCAGAGGATACATCTATTTTGGAATTGGAAACCCCTTTTGATCAAATCATCCTAGGTGATAGTTTTATTATGCATCATCGTCCACTAGAAAAGAATAATTTTAGGGATAAATTGTGAATTCCAAACCTCTTTTTCCCAAAGGGGAGGGTTGATTATGGACATAAGAATAGTTTTTTTGAATGTCACAAAACTATTCCTTTCATATTTAATCCCTAATAAACATCATAAATAATAATTTATTTTAAATTAAATCATTAAATAAAATTTTACAATACTTAAGAGTGTATATCAAATAGCTCCCAAAACATATAAAACCAAACATGGTAAGACACAAAATCTAGATGACCACTAGCACATACATCAATGAATCAACCAAAAATCTCAATAACCACCAACACATACATTAGTAGATCTCATGAATACACCTCAAGATAAACACAATTAAAATATCATCAAATATAATTGAACAAAATATCATCATATAATAGAAGCAATGTCATCAAAATGACACAAGAATGTACTATAATCAGGTGCATCTCACAATGCCAATATAAAATACAACATGAGAATAGTCATGTAGTATCCCATAAAATATTATATCTCGAATCCAAATACCCAAGAGCATAGTAAGTCCACATAACTCATAATAATAACCTCAAAAGGTGTAGTATCCCAAATTTGGTATACAACAAGCAACAAAACAATGGCTCACACAACCAAGCATAAGGACATTAACAACATGCCAATGTAATAGAATAATCCCAATCATTATGAAGGAACCAATACCTCTTGGTTCCAACATAATCATAAAATATAAACATATAGCCATCCAATCATAAATTAAGCACCATTAGTTTATAAATTTGAAACTACATCCGTAAGGATGTCATGCAGGAAGAAAATGAGAGAGGCACTACAAATAATTATAGTAAACCAATAGAGGTACATTATTTTGACAGATAGTAATTTAAAGTTCAAGACCTTATAAATTTTTCTACGAAATATAACATGACTTGAAAAAATGTACACGACACCCAACTTAACCAAAATCTAGAACCACACAACCAAAGGATGTAATGTGGAGCAAAATATTATCTCATATTTATATAAAGATGCACTAATCAAATACTTAGATAAATTATTCAATCACATAGCCAAGAGTTTGAGCATATACTCCAATCCCACATTACCCAAACCAAGCAGATGATAGTCAAAGTGATTACATCAAATACTCGAGTAGAAAGTCAAATAAATCTTATACATACCAAAACTCCAGACTAAGAAATTACCTTCTAATGGCTCTCCATATCTCCTTTCTCTATTGATGATATAACATGGTTTCTCTTGAATATAAATCATCAATGACTACATACTACATTTTCTAACTAACTTAATAATAGTACATATGGTCAAATATCATATTGACATCAACGATAACACATTGCCAATAATTGATACATGGTGTTAGGAATAGTATTCTTTGTCATGGTATTTTGAGTTAGCAATATTCTATGTATTTGTCTATGTGAAAGTGTGTATATGAATCTTGGTTTTGGAAATGATAAATTTTTTACTTAGTTATGACTAGTTCTTAAGTAGATCTATATTATTTATGTATTATTTGATCATTTTACTTATCTATTTGATTGATCTAGACCATTCTTAAGAATAAGCATTCTAGAAACATTGATCATCTAAAATAATTGATAATAATATTTTTTTTATCATTTATTATTTTCACAATTGAAATAATTGTGCTTCATTGTCTTATCTCTACCCCTATCAATGTATTTGTTGTTTTCATTTCCTAAAATACATTGGTCCCCTTAATAAAAGGTTTCTAGTTTAGAGGTGCATAGAAGTGTGATTGGGGACGAAAAGGTAGGTGTATTATTTCTAGGTTGTAGTTTTGCAATGAAGTGACAAAAATTCACAATAGATCAACCACCACTCTCTATTTCTACAAGGAATACCTCTACTTGGATATCAATGGTTTGAAACCTAGCTGGGTACAAATTTCAATGAACAATGCTTCCACCAAACTAAATTATAGAAGTCTAAGCCTTTATGTAACAATTAGGATTTGATTCAATGTATACAAAGAACCACTTATAGAGATGCGATTCAAATTCCTCCCAATACCATAACTAAAGTGCAAGGAATGAAATGATAGAGCTTCCAAATATGATTTGGGGTAACAATAATGACTTTCTAATTTCCATACATTTATAAAATAATTTCATGCTACTTGATTGCATGGTAAATTGGATTGCTTAATTAAATTGAGAATAAAATATATGTATGTAGCTAAGTGGCTAAGGATATGTGTTTTTATTCTCACTTAAGCTCTGAAAATATGTCAAAATTCTTTCTAATTTATGTTTTTTCCCTTATTTCATTTCTTACAATAATTAATTTTTTCTCTTGTGGATTAGAGAAGCATAATGGGAGAGGCAATATTTTGATATTGTCCATATACATCAATAACTATTTTTATGGTGGATATTTAGTGTAAGTAATTATTTTCAAGTTTTGGCAATAATATATAGTGTAGCATAATGTCCTCTCTAAGCTAGAGGTGAGAGATGCATGTTTTAAAATTAGAAATGATTTATTTTTATTATTCTTAATGTTAGTTGTATTTGTTAGTATTTTTTCATGATTAATATTTGATTAAGTTAAATGTGTGGATAAAAGTACAAACATATGTCACACTTTTATAAAGGAAAAGGTCAACAACACACAAATTGCTCAACTTTAATGACACAAAAGTCACATTTGTGTTTAGAATTTGAAGATGATGTAAACTGATGAAATGTGTAAAAGTCAATGAAATTTATGTCTATATTTTTTATAAAAAAAATTGAATAATAATTGATAGAGTTTTTAAAATTTTCAAGTCCATTTTTTAATTGTTGAAAAATGCTGAAAATTTGGGGTTTAGTTCCCACCAAAAAAGTATATGCCAATAATCTTTTTTTCCTCTAATTTCAGAATATGTTATAGATGACATGTATAGCTAGTGCACAAAAAAAAATTGGTTTACAATGTATATTTTTTCCGTTATGACTACTCAAATTCGAACGTATCTGAAATTGATAATTTTTTTCTCTCGTCAAATTTTTCCCTATCAAATGTACATTTTTCAAAAAACAAATTACATATTCTTGAAGAGGACTCTCTCCTCTAGTGTTAAACATAAATTTTGATTTTTTTTTGTTATGATTTACTATTTTTTTCTTTTTTTGAAGCAACATCTTCTCAAATGTTAAAATACCTACATACAAGATTTTACAATTATAATATATTATCTATAATCAAAATATTATAAAATTTATGTCGACAATCCTGACTTCGTGCTCTACAAAAGGGTATTTTTTATTTTTGAAGAAATTTGAGTTTTGATGGAGAAATAAGCTGCAAAACTGAGAAGTTCTAAAAATGTTCAATTTTTGCTTGTTTGGCTGCCACATAGGATGACACATAGGCAGTTTCAGTTGGACTTGGTTCGGCCGAAACTAGGGCCGACCAACCACGGTCGCCTTAGCGACTAAGCACTTAAACCCCATATAAAAAGGAAATTTTTTGAGTTAAAAAATGAAAATGAAATTGTTTAGTACATGCAAAATAATAAGTGTTTTTTAAATAAAATCATTTGTTGGAAGTTTTTTATTATTTTTTATCATTCGAAAGGGAATTACGAAGGACAATTTCATCAAGAAGGTATGTTTGTTTTGCAAGATATTTTTATATATTATTTTTTCTTTGTTTTGTTTTATTTAATTTTTTAATTGAAATATTATTTTATTTGGTTTTTTTAAAATTCAAGCATTGTTTTATTTAGTTTATTAGATTAAAGCATTATATTATATTATATTATTTTTTATTTATGGACTTATAAATATTGTTTATAGTTTTTTATTGGGTATACGGTTTTTCGTATGCAGGTGAATTGAAGCTTTCAATTCAATAGGAAATAAAAGGAACATAACAATTAAATATGATTGAATAAGAGATGACAAATTAAAAGGTCATACAAAACGTAATGAAGATCAACATGTTGAAGTAGAGGAAGAACCTATTGATATTCAAGAAGATGCAAGTCAAGTAGGAGAACAAATTGGTAGTTCTCAACATGGAAACATATCATTTGACATGGGAAATTTGATGGAGATGAATGAAGATACACTTTTCAATCAAGTTTCATCTGAATACATGGTATCTGAAAGCACAATTTAAATTGCATTGCAAAAAAAATTGGGATGAATATTTTGAAAATAAAAGCATGTTTGGAAGAGCACAATTATTTGTAAGGTTATTCTGGAAAATAGAGATGACTCCTATTTTGGAGCTATTGGGTGTTCATAATAGGAAAATCTCTATGGATAATATAATGTTAATCGAACAATAGTTCAAAATTTGCAAGATGCATTAACCAATTTATTAAGAACACAAGTTGAGGAGTTGATTTAAGTGTTGCACGTAGAGTGTTGATAACTACAATATCTAGTATGAAGTTGACACAAAGAAAACAAGTTTGTGCAATTTATGATTATTTGAAAGTATCTAGAAGAACTATTCAAAGATATATCAAGAGGAGAAATATGTTAGATGAAAACATTAAAAATAATTGGGTAAATATTTGTAGACTTCCTCGAAAAGATAAAATTTCTAAAGATGTAAAAATACAAGTCATTGAATATTGGACTACTTTCTCTCATGTTTCTTCCAATAGAAGAGATACTATACAAATGAAAGATGAAGAGACGGGTATGAAATATGAACATCCAAAATATTTTTTACATATAACACAAAGTGAACTATTCCAAGCATTCAAGAAAGAGTTTTTAGATGTGAAAATATGTCAGAGAATGTTTGAGAGGTTGTGTCCTTGCTTTGTATGCATAAATAAGGTATGCGGAACTTGTTGTTGTCGAAATCATGTTTAATTTCATCTATACTTGCAATCGTATAAAAAATATATAGCAGTACTTAATCTAGATATGGTTATCCCTGGAAGTATGACACAATTTGTGAAGTCTAATTTATGTGATAAATCAGAAGATTCAAATGAGTTCAAAGTACAATGTATAAAAAATACATGCAATGATTGTGGAGATTTGCATGAATTTCTACTAGAAATTGATAATATTGATGTTTCAATGCCATTGCATTGAAGGAGAGTGAATTTCCCTACCTTGAGTTTATGACCAGATTTCATACTATGATATATCCACATATCCAACATTGTCATGGTGCACGGTGGCAAGCTAAATAGTTTCGTGATTCCAAAAATTGTTTTCCACATGGTTGTATTCTTTGAATTGTAGATTTCTCTGAGAATTATACATTTTCCCCTCAATCATAGCTTCAAGGTCAATATTATCATTCTGAACAAGTTGCAATATTTGTGCAAGTGATCTACAGACACACAATTTAATTTGGATGGGATAGAAAGTATTGATCAAAATGAACGCATTATCATCAAGGAGGCTCATTTCTATATCAATGATGATAGAGTTCATGATAGGAGCTATGTGGCTCATTGTTTTGTAATGCTTTTTGAAGATCTTATGAATTGTGGGATTAAGGCTTCACAACACTAGATTTTGTCTGATGGTTGTGCAGGTAAGTACATGTGTATTTCAATTCATTTTCATTCTCATATTTTTAAGTTATTAATTTTGTGTACATGATGAACTATATTTTTAAATGATCTTACATATATGTACATGTGTGTACTCAAAATTAACGAGTAGAAAAATTTAAATCTACAAAATCTTCTAATTGGTTAGCCATGCAACATACTAGATGCAATGTTAAGTTTATGTGGAACTTTTTTGAAAGTGGCCATGGAAAAGGGGAGCATGATGGAGCAGGAGCATGTCTAAAACATGCACTTCACCAACATGAACTTGCAGGTACACAAATGGTGTTTGAAAGTAATATAATGTCTTGAAAGAAGCTTCTAGATCCATTTTCTTTAAACTAATTTAGTTCATGTAAATTTACATGTTGTGCGGGTAACATGATAGAGAATGCGAAGAAAATTGTTGAATGGTGCCAAGGTCATTTTGCTAGTCAAGAAACCCAATACAACAAAAATTATTTTTGGGAAGTGAAAGGTAAAATTTATTTTGTTCAAATTTTTATTTATAAAATTTTCAATCATATGTGCTTTTCACTTTTATCATGTAATTGTTGATCTAAAAATGTGTGCAAATTTCAAATTTTGTTCATATTTGTAACAGATATAGATCAATCCAATCCTTAAAATTGTCAAAGAATTGGTGGTATCAGAATTTTACATCAAGTGATGACTACAAGACAACAAAGACCGCCATTGATTCAAGTAAGAGAAAAATCATTTTTTTGTGCTGACTGTGTTGAGGGTAATCCAATGAGTCAATGTGAGAATATTGCAAATGGATATGTTTCACGATGGGATATGAAGGAGTTGATCAGAATACCTCATTATGAAGATGATGACATTGACATAAACATGCATGATCCTATACATTTAGCTGATTTTGAATGTGTTTCTGATTTAGTTGTTGCATGATGCAGGGCCTTCTGTAGGTCATAATCTCATACAGAAACTTTCGGAGGTCATAACTTTTGACTCAGGCTTGGGTTTTTGCTAAAAATTTTCGAGTGCGTGCCTCAGGTGGTGGCATTTGTTTTGCCAATGGATCTCAGATTGATTGGGATCCATTTTAGCACATTTTCGGGAGTTGAAAGTTTCATCTAGGGCTCTGAAATTAGCTTTTAGTGTTTTTTCTCTAGTTTTTAGAAAGTTTTGTTTTGTAATAAATCCGGAGATATGTTTATGAATCTCAGATATTAGTTGGAAATTCTTCCTAACTTAGTCGAGGGCATGTTCAGGGAAAAAATCAGCTTTTTAGTTGTTGTTTCAAAAATTACCAAAAATGGCAAAAAACAATTGTGGGAAAAAAATTGCCAAAAAGGGTAATTTTTAGATTTCTTATTTTTTTTAGGTTTTTTTATTACTTAAGAGTTTGCAGTGAATTTTAGAGGAGTTCGTGATGAATGGAAAAATATTGAAGGTTTCAAAGTTGTGTTTATTTGTCTTGTGATTGAGTTTTATTGTTAACAGAGAGGGTTGTGCTACATCATTTGGTATCAGAGCAGGAAGATGGTTGGGAGAGGAAGAGGAAGAGAAAGAGGAGGTGTCATGCCGATGCAAAGATTGATGATGGATATGTAGAGGTAGATTGAATGACTCAATGAGCGAATGGATAATCAAGGAATACAAGGAGGAAATGAATATGATGAAGAGGGAAACCAAAATGAAGAAAATATAGAAGAGAGACTGGAAGAAATGAGCTATGAAGATAGAGTTCTCAAGGCTTTGAAAGGAAGGAGTGAAACAATCAAGATTGATGTTTCAGACTATGCTGGTAGTCTTAAGCCAGAAGAATTAGTAGATTGGCTGAACGAGATGGGGAAATTTTTTGAATGGAAGCCTATGACAAAAGAAAAGAAGATGAAGTTTGCAAGCACAAAATTAAAAGGACATGCAATGATATGGTCGGATCATCTCCAAAAGGAAGGAACTAGAAAGGGAAAAGAAAAGATTAAGACATGGAGCAAGATGGAGAAAAAGCTCAAAGAAAAATTCTTACCCATGGATTATTCTCAAACCCTCTTTCGCAGGTTCCAAAATCTAAAACAAAACTTGTCTTCAGTGCAAGACTATACAAATGAATTCTAAAAACTATCCATGCACATATAACATCAAGAAAATAATGAGAAAATTACTGCTAGATATATGAATGGCCTAAAATTCTCCATCCAAGATGAGTTGAGCATGCATCATGTCAGAAGTATGGAGGAAGCCTACCAATTAGCCCTAAAGGCTGAAGAAAAGAAGAATAGGCAATATATCTAGAGGAATAGAGGTGGTCGAAGGGGTACCTCAACTCCATTTCAAGGAGGTTCTAATAATGGTCGGGGAGATTATTTTCAAGGATTTGAAAAAAATATGGACACCAAGCAAGATACTCCAAATCAAGAAAGAGGAAGGGGGTTTCAGAGAGGACGAAGATACAGAAGCGGAAGAGGCTAGGAAAATCAGAGAAGGCCTTTCACTTGTTTTAGGTGTGGAGAATAAGGACATAGAGCCTTTGAATGTTCAAATTATAACATGCCAGAAAGAAACCAAGGAGGACAGCCTAGAGTGAATCTGGTTCAACCAGAATTCATAGAAGTAGGAATAGAACAAGAAGTCCTACCAGACGTGGGAGAAACTCTCATGATGAGGAGATCAATGATCATCCCAGAGAAGGAAGAAGTCCTTGTAAAGAGCTTTGATGATTCGTGGCTTCAAACCAACATCTTCAAAACTAGATGCACTTTAGGCAGAAAGGTATGCCAAGTTATTATTGATGGGGGTAGTTGTGAGAATATGGTAGCTAAGGAAATGGTAGAGAAACTAAATCTGCAATGTGAGAAACATCCTCGTCCTTACCGTATTGCATGGTTTAAGAAAGGAAATGAGGTTACTGTTGATAAAAGATGTTTGGTTTGGTTTACTATAGGAAAAATCTATAAGGATGAGATATGGTGTGATGTTATTCCTATTGATGCCTGTCATATTTTGTTGGGAAGGCCATGGCAGTATGATAGGAAGATCATGCATGATGGAGAGAAAAATACATATACCTTCTGGAAGGATGGCTCTAAAGTGACTCTCTTACCACTTAAGGATGAAAGGAAGAATGAGACCATGTTGTCTACCAAGGATGTTGTCAAAGAAATGAAGGTGACAAGTTGCTGCTATGCATTGGTAGTAAAAAGAGGAGAAGAACAAGAGGACATAATACCACATGATGCCATAAAGATACTAGAAGAATTTGTTGATGTTATTCCAAATGAGCTACCTGATGGACTCCCACCAAAAAGGGATATACAACACCATATTGATTTGATTCTTGGAGCAACTCTTCCTAATCAAGCAACTTATCGACTAAACCCAACACAACATGCAGAGCTCAACAAGCAAGTAACATAATTAGTTGAGAAAGGCCTAGTTAGAGAAAGCATGAGCCCATGTGTTGTGCCTGCATTTTTGACCCCGAAGAAGGATGGAACATGGAGGATGTGTACTAATAGTAGAGCAATTAATAAGATTACTATCAAGTATCAGTTTCCTATTCCTCATATAGAGGATATGATGGATGAATTAGCAGGGGCCAAATACTTCAGCAAGATTGATCTATGAAGTGGATACCACCAGATTCGGATTCATGAAGGAGATGAGTGGAAGATAGCTTTCAAGACTAGGGATGGCTTGTATGAATGGATGGTTATGCCATTTGGGCTTTCTAATGCACCAAGTACATTCATGAGATTGATGAATACTATCTTACAACCCTACATTGGTAAGTTTGTTGTAGTTTATTCTAATGATATCCTAATTTATAGAAAACACAAAGGAGAACACCTACAACACTTGAGGATCATCTTGAGTGTCCTGAGGAAAGAGAAGCTCTATGAAAATTTAAAGAAGTGTAGATTCATGCAAAATAGTTTGACTTTTCTAGGCTTCGTCATTTCTGAAGATGGTGTTCAGATGGACCCAGAAAAGGTCAAGGAAATCCTAGAATGGCCTAGTCCATCCAGCATAACAGGGGTAAGGAGTTTTCATGTATTGGTAACCTTCTATAGGAAGTTCATTTAGAATTTTAGCAGTATTGTAGCACCCATAACAGATTGTACAAAAGGAAGGGAATTCACATGGACAACAGATGCTAAACAGAGTTTCCAATTCTTGAAGAAAAAGGTAACTGAAGCTCCTATACTGGCATTTCCAAATTTTGATAAAGTATTTGAAGTAGAGTACGATGATTCCCATGTTGGTATAGGTGTTGTTCTTAGCCAGACAGGTAAACCCATCGCCTTTTTTAGTGAAAAGTTGAATGATGCAAGGAAGAACTATTCTACTTATGATTTAGAATTTTATGCTATTGTTCAAGCCTTAAGGCATTGGAGGCATTATCTGGTCCCACAAGAATTTGTACTGTTTACAGATCATTTGGCCCTGAAATATGTGAACACACAAAAGAAATTGAATAGTAGGCATGCTAAATGGGTGTCTTTCTTGCAAGGGTATAATTTTGTTTTGAAGCATAAGTCTAGAAAGCAAAATCAAGTTGCTGATGCCCTAAGTCGGCGTGTTACACTCATAACTACAATGGAAACAAAGGTCATTGGTTTTGATGCTATTAAATTTTTGTATGAGGCTGATAATGATTTTTGGGAAATTATAGAGAAGATTAAAGAACCAAGAACTAATCTTTTAGATCACATGAGAGGAGAATACTTTATGCAGGATGGTTACCTCTTTAGCGGAAAACAACTTTGTATACCAGCTAGTTCCATGAGGGAAAATATTATCCGAGAATTTCATAGTGGTGGTTTGGCTGGTCACTTTGGGAAGGACAAGACAATAGCCCTGATTGAAGACAAATACTACTAGCCAAAACTGAAAAGGGACATTACTAAGTACGTGGCAAGGTGCAGAATCTGTCAAGTGGCTAATGGTCACTCCCAAAACATAGGATTATATACACCTCTACCTGCACCCATCGAGCCATGGATAGATGTGAGTATGGATTTTGTATTGGGGCTTCCCCACACCCAGCGAGGTATAGATTCTATCTTTGTAGTTGTTGATAGATTCTCTAAGATGGCTCATTTTATTGCTTGTAAAAAAACTAATGATGCCACAAGGATAGCCAACTTGTTTTTATCAAAAGTTGTTAGACTCCATGGCATTCCAAAGACTATCACTTCTAACAGGGATACTAAGTTTTTGAGTCATTTCTGGAGGACCTTATGGAAGAAGATGGAAACACAGTTACAGTTTAGCAGTGCCTATCATCCCCAAACTGATGGGCAAACTAAGGTAGTCAATCAGAGTTTGGGAAACCTATTATGGTGTATTGTTGGTGAAAAGCCCAAGCAGTGGGACTTGGCACTACCTCAAGCAAAGTTTGCTTACAACAATTATGTTAACAGATCAACTAAAAAATCTCCTTTTCAGATCGTATATGGTAAGAATCCTCAGGGTGTTTTGGACCTTGTACAACTCCCTGTTCAAGATAGAATTAGCGATGATGGGGAAGCATTTGTTGAACACCTTCAACAACTTCAACAAGATGTGCAGAGTAAATTGCAAGATAGCAATGAGCGATATAAGGCTGCTGCAGATGTCAGTAGGAGACATATTTAATGCAAGTGATTTGGTGATGGTGTACTTGAGGCATGAGAGATTTCCCACTGGCACATATCATAAGCTGAAATACAAAAAGATAGGTCCTTGCCAAATTTTGAAGAAGATCAATGATAATGCTTATGAGGTTTGTCTACCAGATGATCTAGATATTTCTCCTGTCTTTAATGTTTCTGATTTATATGCATTTCATGGAGAACTATCTGAGCTAGAAAGTACATATGAGGTGGATTGGCATCACCACCTTCCAAGTAAAAAGAAGGAAAATATTGCCCACATTCTGGACAGGCAGTCTATAGTCACCCGGAATGGTCATTACAACAAGTACTTGATTCAGTGGGAGGGATTACCAGCAACAAATATCACCTAGATCTCAGAATGGGAAGTGATGAAATTGGACCCCACAAAGTTGCAGCAGTTCACAGACAACCACTTGCAGGAGCTACATTCCTTTAAAGAAGGGAAGAATGATGCAGGGCCTCCCGTAGGTCATAATCTCATACAAATACTGCTGGAGGTCATAACTTTTGACTCAGGTTTGGGTTTTTGCTGAAATTTTTCGGGTGTGTGCCTCAGGTGGTGGAATTTGTTTTGCCAATGGATCTCAAATTTATTGGGGTCCGTTTTAGCACATTTTCGGGAGCTAAAAGTTTCATCTAGGGCTCTGAAATTAGCTTTTAGTGTTTTTTCTCTAGTTTTTAGAAAGTTATATTTTGTAATAAATCTAGAGATATGTTTCTAAATCTTGGATATTAGTTGGCAATTTTTCCTACTTAGTTGAGGGCATGTTTAGGGAAAAAATCAGCTTTTTAGGTGTTGTTTCAAAAATTACCAAAAATGGCAAAAAACAACTGTGGGAAAAAATTGCCAAAAAGGGTAATTTTCAGATTTCTTGTTTTTTTAAGGTTTTTTTTATTACTTAAGAGTTTGCAGCGAATTGTAGAGGAGTTAGTGATGAATGGAAAAATATTGAAGGTTTCAAAGTTGTGTTTATTTGTCTTGTGATTGAGTTTTATTGTTAACAGAGAGGGTTGTGCTACATCATTGCAGGTGTGTGCACATGTATGTATATATTTTTTATTAATTTTAATTTAGCACAAGTGGTGATCAAATTATTTATATCTTTTTATTTAATTTTTAAATTGCATGGACATTTGTACATTAGGTGATATTTTTGTTGTGGTTGCGAATCTTGACAAATGCAGAAAGTGTAGATTATTATCTTCTAAGATGCACAAAAGAAAAATATAAGTTGTCAAAAGTAATTATAGATGGTGATGGACAATCATATCCAACTAGTTCAATTTTCATTGAAGGCACATATTATCAGCAAATGAAGATAGACAAAAATGGTGTTCAATTTGTTGAATACATGCTTGGACAAAAATTTATACATTACAATCATTTGGTTATAGCGACAAAGTTGCAATTCGAGACATTGCCAAAAAGAGGACGTGGAAACCAAAAGTGGAGGTTTCCTATTGAAGAACATGAATTTTTTTTGGAGATAATAAAAGATAGAGAGGATCCAGACTATATGTATTAAGAACTCTAGCCTAAACTTGTTTTTTGTAGCTTTTGTACTTTCACAATTGAACTCGAGTTTTTTTAGCTTAAAACTCATAAACGATGTTACAATGGATATTGGATATGCTTTAATATATAATTATGCATGCTTGGTTCAATTATGCATGATTGGACAATAATACTTTGATCTATATATAATTATGACTTGTTTGGTTTGAAATGCTTTTATGCATGTGTTGTTACATGTATTCTTTCATAGTTCAATCTAGTATGTTCTTGTACATGAAATTTGTATATATGTTCTTGAATAAGTATGCTTTTACATCTTTTATTGTGTACACACGTATTTATGTATGTCCCCTTAAGACACCCCCTTAATATATTAGATAGATTAATTATATGACATTAGCTCTAGATTAATTACTAGTTAGATTAAGTTTATGATAAATTAGTAAGAATAAAATGCTTTTACGCATGTTGTTATGTATGCTAAATGATGTACATTCTTTTATTTATGATTTCATGGTTTAATATTATGTTCAAGTATGTAATTTTTATATGTTCTTATATATATGCTTTGATGGTTCAATTAAACGTACATGTTCTTTGATGTATGCTTTGATGGTTCAATTATGCATGCTTGGTTCAATTATGCATGCTTTAAAATGTTTTTATTTATGTGTTGTTATGTATGCTTTGATGATTCAATAGAATATGTCCAAGTATAAAATTTATATATATGTTAGATTGCATTTATTCTTTTATGTCCTTAGACCCCTTAAGACCCATTAGGATCCATTAATACACATGAGGACTCATTTCGACACATTAATTTACACATTAGAACCATAAAGTGTGTCTTAAGGGGTCCTATGACCCCTTAAGACACACTTTATGGTTCTAATGTGTCTTAATGTGTCAAAATGTGTCATAAGGGGTCCTTAGACCCTTTAAGACCTATTAGAACCATTACAACACATTATGACCCATTTTGACACATTAATAAACATTAGAACCATAAAGTGTATCTTAAAGGGTCATAGGACCCCTTAAGACACACTTTATGGTTCTCATGTGTATTAATATGTCAAAATGTGTTGTAAGGGTCCCATAGACCTGTTAGGACCTATTGAGACCCCTTACGACACATTTTGACACATTAATACACATTTGAACCATAAAGTGTGCCTTAAGGGGTCATAGGACCCCTTAAGATTTATTAATAGTTATAATGTCTATTAATGTGTCAAAATGTGTCATAACGGGTCCTAGGACTCGTTACGACCCATTGAGACCCTTTAAGACATATTTCAACACATTAAGACACATTAGAACCATAAAGTGTGCCTTAAGGGCTCATAGGACCCTTTAAGACAATTTATGGTTCTAATGTGTATTAATGTGTCAAAATGGGCCATAAGAGGTCTTAATGGGCCCTAAGGGGTCTAAATACCCTTTAAGACCCATTACAACCCATTGAGACACATTAGGACCCATTTTGACACATTAGTAAACATTAGAACCATTAATGTGTCTTAAGGGGTCTTGTGACCCCTTAAGGCACACTTTATGGTTCTAAAGTATATTAATATGGTGAAATGGGTCGTAAGGGGTCCTAGGACCCATTGAGACCCCTTAGAACACACTATGATACATTAAGACACATTAGAACCATAAAGTGTGCCTTAAGGGGTCATAGGACCCCTTAAGACACATTAATTGTTCTAATGTGTATTAATGTGTTGAAATGGGTCCAAATTTGTCTCAATGGGTCATAACGGGTCTTAAGGGGTATTTAGAACCCTTAGGACCCATTAAGACCCCTTATGGCCCATTTCGACACATTAATACACATTATAACCATAATGTCTTAAAGGGTAATAGGACCCCTTAGGATATATTAATGGTTATACTATCTATTAATGTGTCAAAATAAGTCGTAAGAGGTCCTAGGACCCATTTTGACACATTAATACACATTAGAACCATACAGTGTGCCTTAAGGGGTCATAGGACCCTTTAAGACACTTTATGGTTCTAATGTGTCTTAATGTGTCAAAATGAGCCATAAGGGGTATTAATGGGACCCCTTAGGACCCATTGAGACACATTAGGACCCAGTTCAACATATTAATAAATATTAGAGTCATTAATGTGTCTTAAAGGGTCCTATGACCCCTTAAGACACACTTTATGGTTCTAAAGTGTATTAATATGTCAAAATGGGTCGTAATGGGTCTCAATGGGTCTGAGGACCCATTATGACACATTAGGACCCATTTCAACACATTAATACACATTAGAACAATTAATGTGCCTTAAGGGATCATATGACCCTTTAAGACACTATGGTTCTAATGTGTATTAATGTGTAGAAATAGGTCATAAGGGGTCTTAATGGGTCCTAAGGGGTCTAAAGACCCTTTAGGACCCGTTAGGACCCATTGAGACACATTAATACAGATTAGAACCATAAAGTGTCTTAAAGGGTCATATGACCCCTTAAGGCACACTTTATGGCTGTAAAATGTATTAATGTGTTGAAATGTGTTGTAAGTGGTCTCAATGGGTCCTAACGGGTCCTACAACCCCTTATGACACATTAATACACATTAGAACCATAAAGTGTGCCTTAAGAGGTCATAGGACCCCTTAAGGCATTCTTTATGGTTCTAATGTGTATTAATGTGTCGAAATGTTTTGTAAGGGTTCATGGGACCTAGTAGGACCCATTGAGACCCTTTAAGACCTATTTCAACCCTTTAAGACTCATTTTGACACATGAATACACATTAGAACCATAAAGTGTATCTTAAGGGGTCATAGGACCCTTTAAGACACTTTATGGTTATAATGTGTCAAAATGGGTCATAAGGGGTCTCAATGGGTCTTAACATGTCCTAAGGGGTATTTAGACCCCTTATGACCCATTTCGACACATTAATATACATTAGAACCATAAAGTGTCTTAAGGGGTCCTATGACCCCTTACGACACACTTTATAGTGCTAATGTGTCGAAATGTGTCGAAATGGGTCGTAAGGGGTCTTAAGATTTTATAAGGGGACTAAGCACCCCTTACAACACATTAAAACATGTATGCTTTTATGTTCATGCTTTGATGTATGTCCCCTTAAGACATCCCCTTAAGACATTCATAATGAATGTGCATAAACATTCATAACATGAATGTATGTATGTTTTGATGGTTGAATTTAGTATGTTCTTACATGAAATTTGTATATGTTCTTATGTATGCACTTTTACATGTCTTATGTTATGTACATGATTTTATGTTCATGCTTTGATGTATGTCCCCTTAAGACATTAGTAAGAATTTAAAATGTTTTTATGTTTGCTTTTAGCTTATGACATTAAAATATAGTAATTGATTTTAAGTACATATACAAAATGTAAATTAATTAAATAAGTATTAATTTCATTTTAACTGACATGTGCATAAAAAATATGCATTACGTCATGATCATGTACATAAAATAAGTCTACTTAATGAATGTGCATAAACATTCATAACAGGAACATGTATGTTTTGATGGTTGAATTTAGTATGTTCTTACATGAAATTTGTATAGGTTTTTATGTATGCACTTTTACATATCTTATGTTATGTACATGCTTCTATCTTCATGCTTTTATGTATGTCCCCTTAAGACATCCCCTTTTAAGACATTAACTCGAGAATAAAATACTAAATTATGTTTTCTTTTAGCTTATGACATTTAAATGTACAATACAATTGATTCTAACTACATGTACATGAAATGTAAATTAATTAAACATTAATTGTAACACATGAGCATTCATAACATGAACACACACTGCGCGCACACACACACACACACACACACATATATAACACATGAACATATAAAATGAACTGTACATAGAATAGCATGTGTTTATGAAATAACATGTGTATGAAATAGCATACATGTACATATATGTAATGTACATATAAAATATCCAGAATATAACATGTTTATCAAATGTCTAAAATAACATGTAATGTCAACTAGGGCCATGTCCCGATCCATGACTTGATGGTGCTCCAAGTCCTCTAGATCTTTGTGTGAAATAAAAGAAATATATATGTTTCATGCATACATGTCGAATAAATTAAATACTTATAATTTAAGAAATATTATATAAATACATCTAAAATCACCTGTGATTCATGCTCCATGGGATTGCCAAGTGTCTATAAATCTCGATAACCTAACATACTATTAGAAAGACCTTGGAACACATACAAATTTATAAATATTAATGATTTAATTTAAATTTTTAAAAGAAATATGTACTCGATTAGATACACGTGTACATAAGTTTTAAATATTTAATCAAAATTTAAATAAACATAGATACCGTTGAAGTATATAATGCTCTCCTGATATTTCTCAAGTCTGAATCATGTAACAACACCTATGAGGGATCAATATGATCATATGTAAGAAATGTAGTGAAAATTTGACGTGATAAAAGGGTCTGGGTAGGCGGAGGTGCATCATCATCAACTGCAGTCTGCTAAGGAGCTATAGATGGTGTAGGAATATCCTTCTCTCTTTGTACACCCTGGGCACCTGATCCAGTAAAATCTCACAAAATAGTGTGGGTGACATGTGATGAGATCCCACTCAAAGGAATCCCAATGATTGTCTGTAAACCCTGATATGTAGAAAGTAGATCACTAGATAAACATGCACCCATACGATGCAAAGAAGCCACATCTGATAAAGTTGAAACCTCAAGGGGAGATGGTATGTCTTCTATTTGGTATGAATCATCTATGATGGAGGATGTAGGTGTAGGAATGGTAGTACGAGAACATAACATGAATCTCCCATAGAGGTCAAATGACATCTCGTGAACCTGTGTCCTGATAGTTGTGAGACAAGAATACATATCCCTCCTAGTGTCATCTAGTACACTTTATCATGTAGTTGTCATTTCCAAACCTTTTGTCATAACCAAAAGGTTCAGACCCACCTTTTCCTGCTTATTAGTAGGCGTAGGGGCATTAACTAGCCTGAATCTATCTAATAGACGTCCCCTCCCCTAACCAACATAACCTGTAAAATTTGTGTAATCAACCTCATAACACAAATGGAATTCTACAAATAATTGGTTGTAGAAATATAATGGAAGCTCATCCTTTTGGGGCCACCTATGATGAGAATCCAACTAGCGAGGATATATAAAAGGTGCAATAAGGTCATCTATACACCTAGTAACCATGTAGCCTTTGACCTGAGCCTTGTCTGTGTAATGAGGAAACATAGTCTTCACCATAGCGGTGGAGACCTCAGAGTCAATTTGTATGTACTTCACAGTGCCAATAACACTGCAAGATAGAGAAGTGTAGAAAGTATCAATATTGATGCTATCATAAGGGTTGTATGATTCAACTATTTGAATCATAAGAACCAACTCATCTCTAATACTAGTCACCCTATCCCTATTAGGGAGGGTGAATGATGTCTCAATAGTATGATCGAGAACCTCGATTGAATGAGTCAATCTAGCAATAGTATCTATAAATAACTTCTCTCTCTCTCTCTCTATCTCTCTCAGGATGATGTAGATCTATGTGTAGAGCGGGTACTACCACCCCCTGAACACTTGCATCTCCTGATGATGCAGATGTTGCCCCAGAATGAGATTCCATGTATGATATAGAGAAAATGTATGTGAAAGTATGTAGACATGTATATGTATATAAATCTTTGCACATGCATACACATATATGTACAATATTTTAAAAAACAATCTAATTTTTAAAGCACATGCATGTACACATGTTATGATCATCTAGAATTTGTAAAAGCTATATATAGGTCACAATATCTTGTATGTACATAATCTAAAAGTTCAACATGAAAAAAAAAATGAATGATATCTCAAGTATGTATGGTTCATTATCTTTAAGACTAGACCTATTAACTAGGTTTGAAGTACATGTGGAACTTAACTAGGTTAGTTCTAAGTAAATGACTGGGTTAACCAGTTCATTAAAACTAGGAACTAAAAGTAAGGTTAACTAGGTTTGAAGTATGGTTAATTGTACCTGAACTGCATGTATAGTGATGTTTTAAAATGTAGCTCATTTTATATGGGAATTTAATTAAACATGTAATGTTTCAAATGATTGAAAGTGAACTTGTTACATTTTACATTAACAAAATTTAAATATGTAGATTTAATCTAGAAACATGACAAAAAACTGAATGATATTTATAATTCAAGCATATTTAAACACATGTGTACATATACACAAATCACAAATTTGTACAACTCACATATAAATAAAACATAAATGTACATGTGTGGAACTAGTTATTCTAGATTAACTAGGTTTGAAGAATGGAACTAACTAGAGGTTAACTAAATTTCACTAGGTTAACTAAGTTACAAGTGTAGGTTTGTTCAATATGGTTGATTAGGTTTTATCTAAGTTTGACTAGGTTAACTAGGTTGACTGGGTTGACTAGGTTAAAGTTATGTTTGGGACCAAGTATGGTTACTAGGTTATCTTTAAGTTTGACTAAGTTTAAAATATATGGAACTAACTAGGGTTAAAATTAATTTTGAATAGGTTTGAATTACATATGGTTAACTACGTTAACTAAATTTGAATAATATCTAGCTAAGGTTAACTAGGTTAGTTCAAGATTTGACTAAATTAACTAAGGTTAACTAGGTTAACTACAATTAACTAGGTTAACTACGATTAACTAAGTCAACTAGATTTCAATTATGGTTAGTTCTATCTGAACTATGTATCTAGTGATGTTTTTACATGTAACGTAAATTATATGGGAATAATTTTCTAATGTTTCAAATGATTCAAATTGTTTGTTACTTTTTACATTAACAAAAAAATTAAATATGTAGATTTAATCTAAACATGACAAAAAACTGAATGATATGTATAATTCAAGCATATTTATATGTATGTGTGTGTACATGTACACAAATCACATTTCTACAACTCACATAAATAAAACATAAATGTACATGGTTAGTTATTCTATATTAACTAAGTTTGATGTATGGAACTAACTAGGTTAACTAAATTTCACTACGTTAAAACTAAGTTAAGTAGATTTGAAGTACATCAAGGTTGATTAGGTTAACTAAAACTAAGTTAACTAGGTTGACTAGGTTAACTATGTTTGTTCAAGTATGGTTAACTAGGTTATCTAAGTTTGACTAAGTTAACTAAGTTTGAAATATGGAACTAACTAAGGTTAAAATTAATTTTGAATAGGTTTGAATTACGGTTAACTACGTTAACTTAATTTGAATAAGATAGCTATGGTTAACTAGGTTAACAAAATTTGACTAAGTTAACTAAGGTTAACTGCGATTAACTAAGTAAACTAGATTTCAACTATGGTTAACTAATGATAACTATGTTAAATAAGGTTAACTAATTTTCAATAAGTTAACTACATGTTAATTAAGGTTAATCAAATTAATTAGGTTTACTAAGCTAACTATATATCATTTTTTTAAAAAATTACATTATAAAATATATTAATTAATTTTCAACAATCTAACATAACTATAAATTATCCTAATAATCATTAAATAAATTAATATCTGTATATGTCAATAAAAACTTTTTAAAATATTTTTAAAATATAAAAAATCTTTTTAAAAAAAACCCTACCCGGTCCGGCCGAAAGTCTCAAGAGTGTTCCACAATATTAATTGTCCCTGTAATGAAATCCACTCTTATAAAACTAAATCATTAAAATTTATAGATAGAATTTTTTAGCTAGATTTTAATTAGAATTCTATATAGAAACATCAATAGGATTTGTTCTATAATATACTTCATGTTTATTGAAAATAGAGGAGAGAAAAAGATTGTACTAGGGAAAAAAATTCAATTGATTAACTACTTTTTCTACGTCATGAAACAAAATAAAAGGATGAAAATCAATCACTAATTTCTCAAGAAGGAAATGCCAATACAAACAATATTCACAAAAGACATCTTCATGGATGATACAAGTAATATGTTCTATTTGAGGTAATCTAAATAGAAGTAAAGAAATAAATGTATTCAAATTTCTTCTAAATAATGAATCTTATGCATTTACACCATCTTTTACTATTGCAAACATATTAAATTGATATTCCCAAAAAAAAAAATCTACTACATATTAAATTAACATTCTAAAAATAATAATAAAATCTTCCTTTATTTTTTATAATAAATATTATATAAGTAATGTCCACACATTCCAAATTCTATTGAATGCACTACAAAACAATTATGAAAATCCCTAATCTAAACCCATCTTATCCTACTCATGCAAAAGATTCAAATAAACATCTTTAAAAAAGTCATTAGTAAATGGAAAAATAAATTGATTTTGTTATCCATAAATCTGATTTTCTACATAGTAGTTGAAACTTATTTTACAATGCTAAAATTCCAATTTCTAGTATGAAACTTCAAAATTTGCAAGTCGTGGATTTTAACTAATTCTCATAAATTCACGTCTCTGTCTGGAAAACGTCGGTTTGTGAGTGACGTTAAATACGATATTGTTGTGAACTTTTATTGAAAAAGAGGCGTCGGCGTATATTTATCACTTGTATACCGACGTTATCTATTGGATTCAAAACACTAACTAGTCAATGAGTTAATTGCTACTAAAATATGTTTTAATCATTTTATGAGTAGACTTTATCTCACACTTGTTCTCATTGATAAATGAAATTCAAGTTATTTGAAAAAATAGATTGTTAGACTAATGAATATTTTAATTAAATATTTTCAATTATTTTATAATGATTTGAATAAGTAGATTGTTAGACTAATGACTATTTTAATTAAATGTTTTCAATTATTTTACAATGATGAGGAGTCTTGTTTTCATTCATAACGAAATTCATATTATTTGAAAAAAAAAGATTGTTAGAGTAATTAATACTTAATTTTTAATCAATTGTTGTTAACTAGCAAATATATAATCTATATATAAAAATAGTTCAAATCTACAAAGTACATGAAAAGTGGGTATGAAAATCTCAACACAATATTTATAACATCCTGAAAATTTGGGACAGTATTACATTAATCTTTTAGGACACTGCCTAAAAGGATGGTATGGAAATCTTCCGAAACAATAGTGGTGATTTCTACATAAATATGAAAAGTTGGGAAAGAATATTTACACCCTAGACAATAATTATAACATCGTCAATGCAAAAAGTATTTACATGAATCTTTCTATGACACCTTCTAAAAGTGGGTAGGGAAGCTTCAATACAATATTTATATATTATAACCCAAATCAAAAGAACCACCTCTCTCCAACGATCTCCAAACAGTATGATTCTTTGTTAAATATATTCAGATTAGAACCACATGAATGTTTGGAAATCATCGAAGAGACGTGCTTCTTCTGATTTGGCGATGTGATGGAGAGAAAGTTTGCAGAGAGGGCAAAGAGAGTGTTGTTGAAATATTTTCATGTACTTTGCATATTTGAACTATTTTCATATCACTATTTTCATATCCAGTCCACATAAATTTACCATACTCTTGTAAATTTACCATACTTTGTCCCAGGCAATAATATTACATTGTAAACATACTCTTGATATTATTCTTCAATCTATTGTTCTATTTACCATTTTTCAAACTTCTAGATTCATTGATTGTTATTATATAATTGTCAAGATATTCAACATAATTATTATTTTACATAATTATAAAATTCGAGAATTTTTATCTACACTTTAGATGGTAATCTAGATAGAAGTAAAGAAATAAATATATTCAAATTCCTTCTAAATAACGAATCTTATGCATTTACACCATCTTTTACAAAACTACATACTAAATTTTGAAAAAAAAGAATGCAGACATATTAAATTGATATTCAAAAATAAATAAAAATCTATTACATACTAAATTAATATTCTAAAAATAATAATAAAATCTTCCTTTATTTTTTATAATAAATATTATATAAGTGATGTTCATACATTCCAAATAAAACAATTATCAATGATCTATATATCTACAAAATCATCCATGAAAATCCCCATTCTAAACCCATCTTATCCTACTTATGCAAAAGATTCAAATAAACATCTAAAAAAAAGTCATTCGTAAATGGAAAAATAAATTGATTTTGCTGTCCATAAATCTGATTTTCTACATAGTAGTTGAAACTTATTTTACCATGGTAAATTCCATTTTCTAATATGAGACAGATTTACAAAACTCCATAATTTGGATTCTAACTTATTCTCATAAATTCACGTCTCTGTTTTGAAAACGTCGGTTTGTGAGTGACGTTAAATACGATATTTTTGTTAACATTCGTTGAAAAAGAGGCGCCGGTGTATATTTATCACTTGTATACCGACGTTGTCAATTGGATTCAAAACACTAACCAGTCAATGAATTAATTGCTAGTAAAATATATTTTGATCATTTTATGAGTAGACTCTATCTCACACTTGTTCTCATTGATAAAGGAAATTCAAATTATTTGAAAAATAGATTGTTAGACTAATGAATATTTTAATTAAATATTTTCAGTTATTTTACAATGATTTGAAAAAGTAGATTGTTAGATTAATGAATATTTTAATTAAATGTTTTCAGTTATTTTACAATGATGAGGAGTAGACTTCATTCATTGTGGAATTTGTATTATTTGAAAAAAATAGATTGTTAGAGTAATTAATATTTACTTAATTTTTAATTAATAATTATTAACTAGCAAATATATAATCTATATATAAAAGTATGTTGATATATCGAGGCGTTGATTTTTTTCAACTTTAATTTTATTAAAGTTGAATGATGAAAAAATGAAGTGTCTCGATACATTTCGACATGTTATATATATATATATATATATATATATATATATATATATATATATATATATATATATATATATATATATATATATATATATATATATATATATATTTGCTAGTAGCAGCCACGACACACGTAATATATAAATTAATATCATTAGGGTTATGAGAGGGGTCATGTTGTGATGTTTTCACACCATCCCCATTGCAAATGGTCTTAGGTAGTCTTAGGTGGTAACATTTTTTCTCTCAAGCCTAAGAGATGAGTTTGAACAACTTTGCCCATTTAGGAGTCAAGAGTTAATCAAGTCCCCAAAGTGAAAATGAAAACTACCATCAAAAGGGGGGACATGTGAAATTTGTGTATGAGACTTGTGTGCAAATTGAAAACTTGAAGAGAGCAAAAATTTGAATACAACAATGAAGTGGGAGACAAAATTGAGTGGGCAAGTGAAGGTTGAAGACATGAACAAGATATAAAAGGGGAGTTAACATTTAGCATGTTGAAGGAAGACCTACTTGGGTGGAGCCCAAGAGAGGGTGGACATCCACCTCCTACAGGGCTTCAAAGCCCAATAAAGGTCAAATTTTCCACTTTTGTTGGGCTCCATACCCAGCTAACTCCCAACTTCGTCCAACCTCTAGAAAAAATTAGAACATGAGGAGACAATTATAGCAGGTTATAAGTGATGTTTTGACTCTTGAAGGATGGATTTTGAGACATGGATGTCATATTGGTTGCCGAAAATGAAGAGAAATCAGAAGGAAATTTGATGTTTGTCGGCAAAATGCTGAAAAAGTGAGTTGATTTCGTGTTGAGATTAATCAAAAGTGAAAGGGAAATAGGTGATAAAATTGCAAGTGTAAACCAATTTGACATGTTTTTTAGGACAACAAATCTGGGCCAAGCCCAAGGAAGAGAGTTCCACCCTCTATTGGGATCCATGACCACATCACCCCCCACATCTCAACCTAAATTTTCTTAACACTTGCACAAATTATTAAAACTTGAAGGTTTTTGAAGAGGGAGAACCACAATTAGTTGTGTAAAGACATTTGAAAATACTTGACACAAGTTAGAAATTAGTATGACACTTTGTTTGGATCGAGCCCAAGGAAGTGTGGAATTCCACCTTCCTTGGGGCTCTTGAGCCCAAGAAGAGGTGGAATTTTGTCCTTCTTGGGGCTCGATGCCTATGATCTCTCCACACATCTTGCCACTTAGTGTATTTTATGATCAAAATCAAGGGCACACAAGCAATTTGATCACAAGATTGTAGGTTCAAGAGTTGAAAATCTGAGAATAATCAAACAAAAAAATAATGAAACTTGAAAAATTATATGTTCTAAGTGAAAATCTAGAAATGTAAGGCCAAAAGCATAAAAATTTAAAGACAACGGATAGAACGTCTGGAATTTGTGCACACATATTAGGCCTTGAGCCTAAGGAGGGGTATAATTTCACCTTCCTTGGGGCTCTCAAGCCCAAGAGAGGGTGGAATTATGCCCTCTCTCGGGCTCCATGTAGGGCGGATGTCACAAAAAAATTGGGTACAACTTTTTATCAACAAACCCAATAACCTATGAGAAATTTGGGCAATTTAATTCAAAACAAATTAGGCAATTTAATTCAATTAATTTTAATTAATTAAAAAATATGAAGAGGTGTGACCCCCCATTAAATAATCAAATGTTATTATTACACCAAGTCATCCTAATTATGCCATGAAGGGTTATGATCATTGGGGGTAAATAATTTAAATTAAACAAGCATGCCAAGTCAGCCTTGCCTAGAAACTTGTGCCTCTTCACTAAAGCGGCTATAAAGGGAAGTGCCTCATTTCATTTCAAGCCACAATTCAACCAAGTGAAGATCGGTTTCAAGAGGAGAAAGAAAAATACATCTACAACATTAGCTATAATGAGTTCAAACTTGATGATTATTGATCATACTTGAGGCATTGTAAGATTAAGCAGACCTCAAATTCTTCCAGAGAAATAAAATAAAGGGGAGAGAATGCAAGTTACAAGTATATGGAAAATATGGGCATGTAACATGATGAAATTTTTGTTTAGCAACACAAAATTAGACTAAGATTAGGCTATTATTGATGGCATTTGGTAGATCATACTTGTGAAATCTAGGATGACGACCAGATAATGATGTTAAGGGTGTCAACTTGTATGGTTTTTGGATGCAATCAGAACTTATAATGCAAGTCAATTATGCAAAATGATATACGAGCATAAGTCTTATTTTTTTATCACTACATTCTTGATTTGAGACACAAGTATGAGTATCTAATTATGCAAGTGTGTTGGAAAGTTGCAAATGATTTCTCAGGAGGACAAGTAGGATGGTGTTCAAGATCAAAGGCCAAATTGGAGGTGCATAATATAAAGGTTCAACTCCTCGAACAAGATGGAATCAAAGACAGATGAAAACACAAGTACAAATGGATGACATAAAAGAGAGAGGCATCCTTGATATGATGATTGATGTTGTATACCCAAGTTTGTTGAAACCTCAACCAAGTATGATGATTGAAATGAAAATATACACTCCTCTTGGAATGAGAAGTCAAGATGCCAATCAAGTTACAACTCAGCAAGTTCAAGTGCAAGGTCAAGACCAAGGCACCAAAAGAGACATCAAGTTTGCAAATACAAACAAATTCAAAGTCATGACAATGATAAAATTTTGAAGAGAAAGGATGGAGAAAATTTGAGAAGATTAAGCAATTTGGGAATATGTCATCACAATCAAAGGCTTTATGATGTTGACTATCAAGAGATACATTCTCATTACTAAGGGATTGATCAAGTCTATGAGATAAGAATGTTGAAGTGGTGCCCACTTGTCTTGAACCAATTAGAGAGCTCTAGTTACATGTGTTTAAGTACATTCAATCATATTATGCTAAATGTACATGTGGAAGGCATCTAATGCCTCTACCTAATATATTTTCTCATTGGATTTCAAAAGCATTGTAATTTTCTTATTGGCTCATAGGATGGTGTCCTCATAGAATGTTGATGAACTGAATAGAAATATTGATCAAAGGATTTGTATGGACTTAGAATAGATCTGAACATCTACAAATCAAGTTATATTGTAATCATATCACCTACTGTTTTAGTTAAACCATTGTAACAGATAAAATCTCTTAACCGAGTGGACTTGAAAATCTTATATGTCATTCATAGAATGTACATTGTTATCCTGTCAACCCCATAGTGAATGTTGGTTGGACGATAACTATTAGTGTTAAATCCTCTAACAAGGTCACACCTAATAGTGTGTTTTGTAACCTTTAATAGGGTTGGATCTTCACTGAGCTCACATCAGAAGAGTGAAAAGTTTTTGGGTTACCGGTCCCAGGTGGTTTTCCCTTTGCAAGGTTTCCACGTTAAATCTTTGTGTTATGTGTTTATGTGGTGATTGTTTGGTTATCATAATTTACATGTTGCATATTTGATTTGGTCAGTAATCACTATGAGCATTTAACTGGTAATTGGTAATTACACTGACAGTTAGTATTTTATGTTTACCGAGCTATAGAATTAGTTGAATTTGTTTTAAGTGATACATTTTATATTTGGGACTATGGATAACTGATTCACCCCCCTCTCAATTATTCTAACAATTGGTATTAGAGCATATTGGTTGCTTGGAATAGAGTTTTAAGGACTTCAGCAAAAAGATGACAAAATGTATAAGAGGGAAGTGCCAAAGCTTAATAAGGACAACTTTACAATATGGCAAAGTTGAATGAGACTTCATATATCTAGGATTGGGAATTCTACCCGCACCCTATTGGATAATGGCTACTTAGAACTACCTATAGGACCTTTGACTCTTGATCAATTGAGAGATAGACATGAGCATAATGTAACTATGATGGAGATTGATGTTGCTCTATCAGATACCGAGTTTGAAGATGTCAAGGACTACCTTAATTCAAAGGAAATGTGGGATAAACTTACTCAAGTTTATAGTGGTGATGTAAATGTCAGAAGAGCCAGAGCTGAAAGTTTAAGAGGAAGATTCAATGATATGAAAATGAAAGAAGGAGAAAACATAGTGCAGTATACAAACTGAATAAAGGAGGTAGTTAATGCTATCAAAGGATTTGGTGGTGTCATTGATGAAGATACAGTGGTAAGAAAAATTATAAGGACTTTATTGCCTGTTTATGCAATCAGAATATATGCAATACATGAAAATAGGTCAGCACCTAGCAGTACTCTCACTCTTGATAATCTGATTGGTAAGCTAACAACTTTTGAACTAAACAACTATGATAATAATGTTGTACCGTCTATTGAGTCTACTTTCATGACTTCTCTAAAGATCGGTAAGTCTAGTAGTAGAAGTAATAATAATGATAATGACAATAATACTGATGATGAGCTTGATGAGCTTGAAGCTCTTATGGCCAGGAGGTTACCTAAAGGTAAAGGTAAATATAAGGGTAAATTACCTTTAGCATGTTTTAACTACAAAGAAGTTGGTCATATTGCTGCTAGATGCCCAAATAAGAAAGAAGATGATAGAAACAAATATCTATCTGGTGAAGGAAGCTATGGGAGGAGAAACAATAGAAGTTACCGACACTACAACAGAGGTAACCGAGACAAAAATGATAAAGGAAAAAAGGTATAATATATTGCTGAAGAGAATGATACTGAGACCGACACAGATGATGATGTTGAAGTAGTTTTTGTTGTGATGAAGGATGAATCTGAGGAAGAAGAAAGGTATGTAGAGACAACACTCATTTCTAAAGTAAATAAAAATCATACATGGATCATTGATAGTGGCTATACCCATCACATGACTGGTGATGAAGAAAAATCTGATCATCTTGAGCAATATAATGGAGGATCTATGAAAATGGGTAATAATACACCTTGTATGGTTAGAGGAAAGGGATCTTTGCTGATAAATGATAAAATCAAATGTGATAATGCTTATTGGGTAGAAGGACTAAATTATAATTTTCTAACTGTGGCACAACTTAACAACTCAGGTCACCAAGTAGCTTTTGAGAGCGATAAGGTAAATATATTTGATGATGGAGGAAAACTTGTTGGAACAAGAGCACAAATGAAAGGTAACTTATTTTATCTTGATAATGATAAGTCTTCTTGTTTAATGATGAAAAATGAGGATGCATAGTTGTGGCATAAAAGGTTATGTCATGTAAACTTTGATAACATGATTAAAATCAGTAGAAAGAAAAAGGTTAGAGGTCTGCCTAGCCTAGCAAAGCCTAATCATGTTATGTGTCACGAATGTCAAAAGGGTAAAATGACAAAATCCAGTATTAAGAGTAAAGACTATTCAACAAAGAGAATTTTGGAGCTAGTTCATGCCAACCTATGTGGTCCCATGAGAACACAGAGTTACTATGGAGATAGATACTTCATTCTATTTGTTGATGATTACACTAGATTGATGATTGTGATGTTTTTAAAAGAGAAATCAGAGGCATTTAAGATGTTTAAATGGTATAAAGAAAAGGTAGAGAAAGAAACTAGGAAGGAACTGAAATGCTTGAGATCTGACAGAGGTGGTGAATTTATTTCTGATGAATTTACTAACTATTGTAATAAGCATGGTATAAAAAGACAGGTGTCTGCACTGAGAACACCTCAGCAGAATGGTATTGCTGAAAGGAGGAATAGATCAATTGTTGATTGTGCAAGGACATGATGTTGCAAAAGAATGTTTCTCAGACATACTGGAGAGAAGCAGTCAAAACAACTGTTTATGTTCTGAACCAAGTACAATTGAAGAAGGACACAAATAAAACACCCTACAAGTTATGGTTTGTTCACAAACTGACTGTAAGTTACTTCATAATTTTTGGTAGTAAATGTTTTATTTTGAAAGATGAAAGAAATGGAAAGTTTGACTCTAAAGGGGATGAAGGGATATTTCTTGGATATTCCACTAAAAGCAAAGCTTACAAGTGTCTGAATAAAGTTACTAATAAAATGATTGAAAGTACTAATGTCAAGGTTGATGAATTTGATAATAACAATAGTGAAGAAAGCACTAGGGAGCCAGAAGACTACGATAGATTCACTTACATTGAACAACCAGAGTACCTACCAAAGCCGCAAATTATGTCAACTAGACATTAGGAAAACAACACTGAGGAACAGCAAAGAGAAACTGACGATAAGGAAGGAGCTACCGAGAAAGCACATGAACTTGAACAGGATGAACAATAAAGAAGAGATCAAGTACTGGCTAGATTTGTCAGAAGACATCATCTTGAGAACCAAATCATTGGCGACAAGCAAGCTAGCATGATGAAAAGAAGTAAGTTAAGACAAGGAACATGCTTAGTTTGTGAGTTTGAACTAAAAAATGTTAAGGTTGCATTGGAGAATGAAGAATGGGTAAATGCAATGAATGAAGAGATAGAACAAATAGAGAAAAACAAGACATGGACCTTAGTACCTAGACCAAAAGATAAGAATGTTATCGGTACTAAATGGATTTTCAGGAATAAGCTGAGTGAGAATGGAGAGGTTACAAGGAACAAAGCTAGACTTATATGCAAGGGATATGCACAGGAGGAAGGTATAAATTATGGTGATACTTTTGCACCTATTGCTAGACTAGAAGGAGTTTGAATGTTACTTGCATATGTAGCACACAAGAAGTTTAAAGTTTATCAAATGGATGTTAAGTCTTCTTTTCTGAATGGGATACTACAAGAGGAGGTCTACATCGAACAACCAGAATGATTTGTTGATCTAGACAAGAAAGATATGGTATGTAGACTACATAAAGCTTTATATGGTTTAAAGAAAGCACCTAGAGCCTGGTATGAAAGGCTGCATACTTATTTTTTAAGTATTGGTTTTGTTAGACCCAGTGAGAACAACAATTTGTATATGAAAGGAGAGTCTGATGACACTATTTTGATTGCCAAAATATTTGTGGATGATATTATTTTTGTAGGACAAGATCATATATGTAAATCATTTTCTAATGAGATGCGAAAAGAATTTGAAATGTCTATGTTTGGAGAGATTAAGTTCTTTCTAGGCTTGTAGGTTATTCAACAGTATGATGGAATATTCATCACACAATCAAAGTATATAAAAGAAGTACTGAGAACATTTGGCATGGTAGATGCTAAACCAGTTGGAACACCGATGGTCATAGGCTACAAACTGACTAAAGATGATGAATCCACAGAGGTGAACCATACATTGTACCGATCAATGATTGGTAAGTTGATGTATGTAGTGCATAGTAGACCAGATATTGCACATGTGGGAATTGTTGCTAGATTTTCTACAAATCCTAAAGAGTCACACATGGTTGCAACAAAAAGAATCTTAAGATACCTGAAGAAAACAAAGGACTATGGATTATGGTATCCTAAGGAAGGGAAGTTTGAACTAAGATTCTTTGTCTACGCAGATTGGGTTGGAAATATAGATGATAGAAAGAGTACAACTGGAGGAGCATTTTTCTTTGGTGAAAGACTTGTTACTTGGACAAGTAAGAAACAACCTTATATTTCTCAGTCTACTACCAAAGTAGAGTATGTTGTTGCTTCTACAAACTATTCAAACATTGCTTACATCAAGCAAGTGTTGGAATGGATGAATGAGGTAATCACTGAGCCGGTGATTATATATTATGACAACACAAGTGCAATAAATATCTCTAAGAATCCTTTAATGCACTCAAAGACCAAGCACATATCTATTAAGTATCACTACTTAAGAGAACAAGTACAGGAGAAGCAAGTTAAAATAGAATATGTTACATCAAAAGAGCAACTTGCTGACATATTTACCAAGCCTCTACTAAAGGAAACTTTTGAATACTTGAGAACTAGACTTGGGGTCCGTCCCCTGTCTACCGATCACTAATGTGATATGGAGGTTGCATCAACCTAATCTTATTAGAAGATCATTCATGTTGATGCATCATAGCTAACACTTTGGATTCTATCTAAGGTTGTGAAAGATTTCAGGAACAACTATTTGCATATCAGTATATCGAGATACATTGTATGCATCGAACAACAGAGAGTCACATGGATAATACAAAGCTATTTGTTTATATGTTTCTTTGGAATTGTTGTCAAAGGGAGAGATAAACAATATGATAATCAAGGAGATTACTAGAACATCTATCTAAGGGACAGATAATCTGAGAAAGTCAAGGAGAGTTTTGAATATTTGTTGCTGAGAACAAAAGGAACCTGAGAATTGGAAAGATCATATCTGTAGAGGAAAGTCTGCACTTGCAATGCTATCATGTAATGTAGTGATTAAACATATTAAGATAGGGAGAGCTTACCGAGCTACAACATTTTCCTACAGAGTTGTAGAATACATGTTTGGTATGTGTATGGTATATTTCATATTGCTTGAGTTGCCATCAATGCCAAAGGGAGAGATTGATGAACTACAACTGATTGAGAACCTGATTGATGAACTACAAGTGATTAGAGATCATCGAGAACTAAATTTTTATGTAGGATAAGTGAATCAGTCATTTTGTTGTCATTGATGTCAACTAGTTTTGATAGTACTTATCATGGTAGTTACAAATATCTAGACATTTGTAAAGAGGAGAGAAAAGATGAAGAACCAAGATATCTACATGGAGGAAGATGGATATGACAGATGAGGATAAGGAATACTTTTGGTAACTTATTGATGAGTCTATGACTTCATATTGTTGACTTGATTATGTTGCATTAATCTGTTATGAAGTTAGAAGTAAAATGTTACAAAGCAGCATGGTCGGTTAATGAAGCATTCCAGTATACACCGAGCCAGTGTAGTGTATACCAAGCGACAGTATCAATCGAGCTTTTGTTCACCGACGCATTTCTTTGTTAACCAAGTATGGACAAAAGAACTAAATGATTAGTTTATGCTGACAAAAATTGATGAGTTGTAAAGTGTATGATTATGAGGTGGAAAGATAAAGTTTGTTACGAGATCAATGGCTAACAAAATTCAAAGAAGATCTAAAGGATGGAATTGAAATGATTCATTGACACAACTATCAAGGAAGGTTTAAGCAAAAAAATCAACGAAGGAGATTAAGCAACAAAATCTGATGGATGAAAAGAAAACAATTTACTTGTCTATTTAAGAGACTAGGGATTCACAACGAAATAGATGTCGGAAGAAGGAAACTGCAGAGATATCACGTGAACAAGCTTCATGCATGCCTAATCATATTGGTTGAAGAAGAACCAAACTATAGAATTGTACCGAGCATCAGAGAGCTTTATTGAGGGACAGTAAGTTATTGAATTAACACAAACAGATTTCCACAATCCATTAAGATAAGCATATACTGTTTCTGGATTCGATTGTGTGAGTTTTTTTCATCAATGTTTTGGATCACTTTCCATGATCCATCATCAGGAATAGTAGAGAGTGATGGATCATGGAGTGTGATCCGAAACATCAATGAAAAAAACTCACACAATCAAATCCAGAAACATTGTATGCTTAAGTTATTGAATGTTGATGAGCTGAATAGAAATATTGATCAGAGGATTTGTTTGGACTTAGAATAGATCTGAACATCTACAAATCAAGCTGTATTGTAATCAGATCACCTACTGTTTTAATTTAACCATTGTAACAGATAAAATCTCTTAACCAAGTGGACGTGAAAGTCTTATATGTCATTCATAGAATGTACATTGTTATCCTGTCAACCCCATAGTGAATGTTGATTGGACGATAACTGTTAGTGTTAAATCCTCTAACAAGGTCACACCTTTCAATGTGTTTTTTAACCTTTAATAGGGTTGGCTCTTCACTGAGCTCACTTCGAAAGAGTGAAATTTTTTTGGGTTACTAGTCCCAGGTGGTTTTTCCCTTTTGCAACATTTCCACGTTAAATCTGTGTGTTATGTGTTTATGTGGTGATTGTTTGGTTATCATACTTTACATGTTGCATATTTGATTTGGTCGGTAATCACTATGAGCATTTAACTGGTAATTGGTAATTACACAGATAGTTAGTATTTTATGTTTACTGAGCTGTACAATTAGCTGAATTTGTTTTAAGTGATACATTTTGTATTTGGGACTGTGGATAACTGATTCACCCCCCTCTCAATTATTCTAGCAATGAGTGGCAACCCTAATTAGGGTTTAATAAGGGTAGGTCTTGGCCCTTGATCTTGAATCAATCTTGGCCCTTCATTATAATTAAGAAACTATAAAAGGCCAAGGCCTTCTAATTTTTAAAGAATCGATTAATATTAGAGGAGATAATAATATATTAGAGGTAGAGTAGGAGAGGAGACTTGTTGAAATTATTTCTGTAATGCTATCAAACTAATTGTTGGCTGATTGTTGGTCTTCATGGTGGATTACTTGTATTAATTTGGAGTATTGCATGGTTTCATCAATTCCCTAGTTAAATTATATTAGAAATAGTGTTTAGTTGAATGAAAATGATTTTAGATGCATCTTTGTTGAACTCACTTAGACCTAACCTCTAGCTGCTTGCTGATTGTAAGTACACCTTATATGGTCGAATGACATTTCCATGAACTTAGCTTTGACTATTGCTTGCACATTGATATGAATAGATGGATGGTGCTAATGGAATGATGGTAGTTTGAATATCTTACATTTACCTTAGGAGATTGCATTAGATTAGTTGATGTCGATGGCTAAATTGAGTCTAGTAGAGTCACAAAGACATGTATAGTTTCTTACATTCTAGGAGTAGAATAGCTTCTAAACCCTTATCCTTTGTATTTTTTTTAATTGGAAGTAATTAGAAGAAGTTAAAGTCAAGTATATATCCATTGAATGAACAACATAAGTCCCTTTGTGATAACCACCATATCACATCATAAAATTGAGTGAAATTCCACAATAAAGAACATTGAGGTTATCTCATTTAATCAAACAATTTGTCTACATTGTTTAGCATATGAGAATCCTTATTCAAGAGAGAGTTGGACATTTGGTGCTTCATCCCAAGAATAGTAAGTATTTGATTTTGTATGTTGTAATGGAATAAAACTCACACCAACATGTGTCATTTAGGATTAGGTTTTATATCATGGTTAGGGTTAGCATTATCATTAGGGCTAACATCATGGTTACAATTAGCATTAGGTTTAGGGTTTGGTTTAGATGCATTATTATAGTTAGGGGTTTTTTTATTTTTTCTCCTTTTTCATGGCTCTGTGCTCAATGGATATACATTATAGGCTATGCAACCAAAGATTTTGAGGTTCTTTCTCAGCAGGATGAGATCACTTGTGAGTCACCAAACTGTAGATATTATCCACCATGAGCTTCATCCAAAGCAGTGTAGAAGGGGTAGATTTAGAAGATATGAGAAAATCTGATAAATTGCTTTTCAATATTTTCTATATTTTAGAAAAGTACATTTTTGGAGGCCTCTGAAGAGGAATTTAGGGTTGAAACTATCATCTCTCCCTCAAAATAGTTTGGCAAGGGCACAGTGCAGAGGGACTAGAATTAGATCTCTTGAAGACCTTTCAAATGATGTATGCTATTATGAATTAATTTCAAGCGACAGGCTATAAGTTATGATCCCACGAAGTTGGAGTAACAATATCACGCAGTTTCTACTAAGTCCATGACTTCTTTTATTTCAAATACTCCATCTTTTGAAATGTTCTCACTGCAAAGAGCACCAAGTATCAACACCATGTATTTTTTGAAGGGAAAAGGAAATGCAAAGCTCAAGGAAATCTTGCCAGCATGCCACATGTTGGCACCATGGAGTTTCAAATACCTCCACGTGAGATTTCCCCTCTCCGAGTTCTTCCATTATAACACATGTCCGATTTGTGGTCACATGTTTCAAAAGGTGATGGGGCCCATATTCTTCAAGGAAAAATGTCACTTTTTAGTTAATGGTGAATCCCAAGGTAGATTTGACCTAAAAATGAAATTGCCTCCATGCGTGAAAAATGAGGACTCATAGCAAGTGGAGTTGAGAATTTATTCACTCGTGATGGTGAGGTAGTTACAAAAGGAACATGTGGATTCCATGCTATGTACGTGGAAGAACAACAATGAAGAAGAGATCGATAGGATTGAAGCAGTTGTAACAACCTACATGATGACATTTTGACATGGTACATTTGTAAGGCCCTTTCCTGGTTGCATATTTTAGATTCAATTTAGGGTTCGTCCTATAAAATCCTGCGAGCACATTGTAATAAGGATATTTTAGGATCACAATTTGGGAGTTTGGTTAGATCTCAAATTTTTGTTCTAGGACTTTTTATTCAGAACAACACTTAGAAATGGTAACAATTTTATTTTTTAGACCCTAACATTATAATTTTCACATAATCAATAGAGGAGATACACTAGAATATGCCCAATTTTTCTTTTTTTGTGTGTTTTCCTCTATTGTGTGAATGATTCCAATGTTATGTGTCATTATTGAATGAATGTAGCTATTATTTTTTATTTCTAGCTCTTATAATTCATCATTTTACAAATTATTAGATCATGTCTAGTCACTCTTTCAATGTTTGTGGTCCAGGGTTATACCATGACATCCTTGTGAATGAAATTCTTGTAGATAGATATTTTAGTATAACAATAAGAACATTTCCTACGAGGCTTAGGGGGTGCTTCTCACAAGAAGATATGATTATTTTGGCCTATGTTGAGGATCTTGTCATTACATTCTCTTTCCATAATGCAGAGTATGTGGTATTTTGTGCTCATTTTTGGGATTGTATGTTCTTATTGTTTCTAATGGGAAACTCAAAAGGTTTTCAAGATCTATGGCATATCGCCTTAGTTTTTGTTTAATTTTCTTTCCCTTTTCCCACATCACCAAAGAGAAGAGATGGCTTCTATAAAACCCTAGATGTTATTTCATGGGGCACAATTTGTCCCACTCCTGTGAAGCTTTTGAGATGCCCTCATCTAGGTGGGAGCCTATATTTGGGATCAACATTAGGCTTTATATAATATTAAGGGTTAGGGTTTGGGTTAAGATTAAGGTTAGGTTAGAATTATGGTTAGGGTTAGTAATTAGATTAGGTTTTAGTTAGGGTTTAGATTAGGGTTTCGTAGGGTGAGGATTAGGATAAATTTTACAATTAGGGTTTCAAGTTGAGGCTATGGTTTACATCATGGTTAGGATTAAGATTAGGTTTTTTATTAATGATATAGTTTGTTTTGTGTGTGAAAACTGTACCTATTTAGAAGACACAACACATTAGTAAAACATTACAAATCAATGATAAGAAATTATGCAATAAATAGATATATCATCAATCAAGCGATTTATTGCCTTCTAGAAGACATGAGTATGGTATTCTCAAAAACATGACTGAGATCAATGACAATGCAATGCCTAAACGAAACATTTGAATGCAAAAAATATGAAAATGGATGCAAGATTAATCTATATTTTTGTGATTTTCTATGCAATAATAATGATGTAAGCTATATGAAATGATCTAAAACTCGATATCAATGAAAGTGAATCTAAGCTATGAATGCAAAAACAAGAAATAATGATAGCAATGAATCTCAAAAGTTGCACATCTCTCAAGAACTCGACAATATAGCGTTATTGTTCTCAAAATTGCACGTGGTTATTATGAAGGACTGGGGCCTTTTTATATAGAAATTCAGGTTTGAGAACTCGTGGAAAAACCAAAAATCACTCCTTGATCAACTTGAATTAATTGGCAAGTAATCAAGAAATTAGAAATAGTTATCTACTAAAATCATGCAAATTAGCTTTTTAACTCATAATTAGAAGTTGAGATCACTCCAATCTGCTTTTCAACTCACAATCACATGTTGAGTTTAGAAAATTAACAAATTGAATCCAAGAGTTGATTTTGAGTTTAATTGCTTTTCTAATTTTTGCATAGATAATTGGGAGTTTATTTAATTTCCATGTGTTTTATTCTCAACTTAACTGATTTTGTTCAAAAATAATTGATTTATGGGTTAATCAATTATTTAATCAAAATTTATCCAAAAATATATTATTAAACTTGACAATTCAATTTTAATCAATTAAATAAATATTCAATCGATTATTTTTAGAATTTGCGATTAATTGTCAAATAAATAATATTAATTAAGGAATCATTTTAATTAAATCTAATTAAAGGGATTAACTGACTAAGTGAAGTTTAATTAATTAAATATTTAACATATTCAATTAATCATACTTAGGATGAAATAAAATAATATCATTGATCTCCAAACAATATTTAATCAGAGATAATTAGGCTAGTTTACGAATATTTAGGAATATTCCCCAATGCAAAATTAGAATAGGATTGATTAGGTTTTTGATAATTTGATGCGTAGATGTTCCTTAGGTTAGGTCTTTTTAAGGTTGATTTGAATTGATTTGTTGATGTAGGAGGTCAATGGTAATGAAGCTCGTTTTGGGGATATTACATTTTGTCCCTCTTTGAATTACTGTGCGAGGTGGAGTGGTTCAGAGATAAATCTGTTTGGTGAGATCCGGACTCAGTTATGTGATGAAGAAACTGATCCTGGTTGATTAACCAATTCTGAGACACAAATCGATTGAAATATTTGAAGATGTTGATTCAAGTCCTGATTGACCAAAGAATCAAGATGATGTCAACAATAGAAACTCTGAACCTGTGATTATGAAGAAGTAATAAAATGCCTGATTCTGAACCTATGATTACGATGAATTGAATATCCTGACTCCAGACCTGTTTGTCCAAAGGAATCGAAAGGATGCCAAATACGAACCCTTCAGTTACGAAGAATCAAGGAAATAACACATGTGAGCCGATGGTTACAAAAAGTTGATACAGTTTACAAGATTAAGAGAATACCAGATTGATATGGATTTCAATGAATTTGATATGCCCCAAGTGACAAGGACTTTTTGATGAGTCGACAATTAGACATGATTGTTATCTTGGTTATTGAATAAAATTTGAAAAAGAATAGATTTGATGATGGTTAATGATATATAATACCATGCCCCCTTCGGGATGAAAATCAAAATTTGGCGAGAAAGCTAGTGTGAATGATTAGAAGCAATGTGATCGATTTTAGAATTGGTTATACACGTCTACGGATGCATTCTGCATCGTTTAGGGGTCCTGTTGACCAAGTTTGACCAAGTTTTACCATGAGTTGACCAAGTTGAAATGTTAAAATTTTGATGTTAGATGATCAAATAAGTTGAGTTCTAGATTCTTGTGATATCGTGAAGGTCAATTATGCAAGCAATCAGCCATCTTGGGTCCAAAATTTTAAATTGCATTTTTGACAAAGTAAATGATCTCAGATTTCGATTTTGATCCCAAAAATGGATTTAGGATGTCAAAATTAGCTAAGGGTGTTGTTTTCATGCAAATCGGAGTACTTTGAAAATTTAGGTCAAAACCTACATAAGACGAAAAATGGGTCATTTTCAAATCATTTTAACCGTTGACTTTTCAAGATTCTATGGAGCCCTCTGAGAGTGAAAATGGTTGTCCCAATCTCCTTGCACCGTTTTGAGCATTCTCGGTGATACCAGTGGCCATGACAGTATGGGAACCCGGTAAGTGGACCTCTGATCACCTTTCACAATCAATTTAGCACATTTTTAATTGATTTTAAGATTTTTTTATTATTTTTACATTTTTTAAGTTTTTGGTTCATGGGTTATCGTACAACAACTGGTAGAGTGTCGTACAACAATCTAAATCAAATCCAAATGTCGTATCTGTTCTTGTATAATGTCGTATGGGAGATACCCAACTCTTGTATGATATTTCGTCGCATCTCTCAATTGTCATAGACAACTGATGGATTGTCGTATGGAACCCAAATGTCGTATGGCTTAATGTATAGTGTTGTACGACACTTGACACCATTTTTTAAAATTTTGAAGTGTCGTATGAAAAACAATGAGTGTTTTTAGGGAATTTAATGAATTTTTTCAAAAAAATAATGACTCGACTAATTTTTGTAGCAATTAATGCACCTTGTGACATGTTCAATTTTTCATTTTGTGTGTATTTAGTGTTGATTTTGAGCAAGTTAATGATGTTATGCTCATTTTTTGTGCTTGCAGATGAGGTATCCTAACATTCATGTTTGTGTGTCTCATCTAGCCACTCAGAGGTTGTGTCTGTCACTTCCTGATCCATTGAGAGTTCATCTGGCATCTTGTGGATTCGAGTACCTCATCAATTTTCCTGAGATTATGGAAAATCACATACTGATTACTGCATTGATTGAGCAGTTTCATTCAGAGACCCAAACATTCCATCTCCCGACAGGGGAGATCACTATCACGCCTGAGGATGTTTATCACATTCTTCACATACCATTCCACAGACCATGCCCTGACTATTTGAGGTTAGGGAACACAGGTTTATAGGCATTTAGGACCATTTTCAGAGCTAATGAGAAGATAGCCCAGTAGATACCCTGGGAGGCACCGGTACAATGGTATGGTTAGACACACCGCTTGGAGTGTATTATTGCAGGTATGATAGGGGGCATCATCATGTCAGACTATCAATAGAACGGTTTCTTGATGGGGTGGGCACCCATGGTTCAGTGGCTTATGGCACATCCTGTGAAGCTTGGTTGGGGTCAGTGTTTACTGGCTCATATCTTTTCTTAGATACACAAGGTAGTCTACCAAAAGGGTAAGATGTTTTCCTTAGGATTTATTTTATTACAGATCTGGGCATGGGAGTACATCCCTATCTTTCCGCCTATATGTGGTGATGAGAGGCAAGCACAGGAGCCTCTGATATACAAATACACAGGGTATGTGACACAGGTGTAGATGGGAAGGACAGAGTACTAGCACCAAGTACTCGATGATATGACTGTGGTCATCTGGAAGCCATATTTACAGGTTGAGGCATGACCCACTAGTAGGGCACAATTCAGATATTTCTGCTAGAGACAGATATTGATTAGCTGCTCTACCAGCATCTTGGAGTGATTCTTGATTACTAGGGTATGGAGGCAGTATGGCCTCATTTAGTATGTGGCATAGGATTTTACATCCTATGCCCGATAGGTGAGGGAGATAGGACTTGGGTGGGATCCTCGGTTATCCTTTGTTGTTTGCATGTTGGAGTACAACGACCTTCAAAGCTATGATTGGGACTATCATGTACAGGTGATTGATGTTGGGATCACGAATACCTATAGAACACATTTGGTAGAGCATCCATTTCAATGATTTTCTAATCCTATAGAGTCAATTCCTACCATGGAGGAGGTGGATGATGTTATAGGTGCACCCCGAGGGAGAGGACAGAGGAGGAGGGATGTTAAGATATTGGTGGCACAATCAATCCCTCTAGTACAGAGAGTGGTAGGTGCTCCACCATGACCAATACCAGATGTTAGACCTGCTCCAATTCCTCAAGCAATGTCATTAGTGAGGCCATCAATTTTGCAACAACAGTATACTAGGGGTGGGAGATTAGGTACCATGGGTAGCACAGTGGAGGAGGTGTTTGGGGTTAAGCGGGTATTAGGAGCTCAAAAGGATGTCCTGATGGGTGAGGTAGAGGGAGCACCCGATTTTGACTTAGGGGCTGAGGTTAGAATTCGTAAGGCACAAGTGGTGGTAGGTGGTGGTGATGAGAAGATGGCTAGAGAGGAGGATGTAGTTGAGGAGGCAGATCCTGGTTTGAGATAGATGCCCCAAGATTTGATACGCAGACTATGCCACTAGATCAAGGACCTAAGATCCCAGATGCTATCATTGGAGATCAGACTGGCGGAGCAGGATATATAGCTACGTGACTCCTGAGCAGAGGTATGAGAGCTACAGGTAGAGGTGGTGCACCAGACTGGTAGGGAAACATACTATGTGTTGACATATTTTTTAGTTGTACCACTGGGCTAGAGAGTTACATCATACTCTCAGTATATGCTAGGATCTAAGGGAGCTAGCGCACCACAAGATGATCCACCACCAGATGTCCCAAGTGGAGGAGGAGCAACACCTGATGTAGAGGATTAGGCTGAGAGTTTATTTGATAGTCAATTCCTCATTTCTTTTAATCTTTTGTTGTACTTGATAGCTCATTGGAGATCATTCATTGTATTGTACGCACATTGTTCACCCCATGTACTATAGATTTTTGTGACACACCCCATGTACTATATCGATCTATATATATGAGATGTTTTGGGTTTGACATCATAGCACTTGTCATTTTGATTTATGATGTTATTTATCATGTGATGCAAATGCATGCAATGTTTAATATTTACTTTGAATGTATGATTATGATTTATGCAATATGGATGCAATGATGAATGTTATATGAATAATGAAAATATACTTTTTTTTATGATTATGGATGTAAATGTATGTATGTAATGGATATATGAAATGGTTATAAAAATGTAAAGGATGTGATATGTAAATGCAATGATACACATGATGTTTTTGCAGGTACATGAAGAATTCAAGTGCTCAGTCTTTGGTCAAAAAATGATGTTTAACTCAAGATGGTGACTACTTACTAGTTAGATGGAGAGACCTTCGTGTGACCCTCAGTCTTTGTGATGTGTTTAAGTGTAAATTTGAGAACATCAAATGCCATTCTGAATTCAAATTATGAAAGACATGTAACTAGACTAAATGCAAAGTTCAAATGAAATGCAAACCTAGGACTTAGTCATTGATCATTTGTCAGTCTTTTTCATCACTGAATATTTTTAGGTAACACCAGGGAGTTGATACAATGTCCATAGGTTAGACAACCATGAATAAATGAATATTGACTTTTAGTCATAAATGTCAGATTAGATATAAGCACCAAGGCACACGAGCCAAGATGACTTTAATATCATGTCCATTTTGATTTAGCAATTGATATAAGCATCAAAGCATAAATGTTGTGATGACCTAAATATGCCTTGCATACAAACACACCAAGAAATTGAGAGATCATCCTTGTTCCTATGTGAGTTACTCATTATGACCCTTTATCGTTCACATCCTTGGATAATGATGAATTTCACAATAGGAGCAAGAAATTACTCAAAATACAAAGTTAGATCTAACCTCCCTAAAGCATCTGGGTATTAAAGTTCAAGGTATACATGGTGATCCAATAGTGATGGAGGCACTTGTAGTGGACACCAATTCAATCCAAAGTTTTTAGAGTAATTAGATTCTCACTTCCACATAGAAAAAAAATAAAATATTATTCCCCTAGTCATCGCTCTCTAAACCCTATAAAAGGACATCATCGATGAGCTCAAAGGGACATAATATGCAAAAATATTTATGCGAAACAGTGAACATACAAAAGATCTTACCATATCTCAGAGATTGATTTGTTTAGTGTTGTAATTTGCTTGTGGTAGCGTCATTTGCAAAATCCTTTTCTAGTAGGGAGACTCACTGAATGACTCGGATAAAGCTTAAAAGGATACTAACTAGATATGACTCATCTGAATACTAAGGACCATAAGATAGGACATTGGTTGCCCCCAAGTTGGAAATGTTGATAGGGTTCTGATGCTTGTTGTTTGGTGCACAAACCAAATTATTGAATTGCAAGATATATAAAAACTAAAGTAGTACAGAAAGCTGGGAAATTATCAAGATTGCTTTAATAGATGGAGCATTTTGATACAAGTGGCACCCGTTTGCTGAGTTTTCACCATCTTGGTAGAGATTCTATTTTTTCTACCAAGGCGCCTGTTTACCAAGTTTTCACCAAGGCACTTTTTCTTTTTCTTTTTTTTTCTATTTTTGATTTTTTTGATATTTTTGTTGAACCATCAAGGCGCCTATTGCTAGGTTTTCACCAGGATGATCATTTTTTTAGGACTTTTTTCCAATTTTTAGTTTGTTTTTTAGGACATTTTCCACATACTGAATGTCTAGGCGTAGAATTTCTTCAGATGAAGAACATTGATTGGTTCTCGAAACTATTCTCCATCAGTTGTTGAGAGTTGATAGGCTCCAAAGCCAAAAGAAGTAGTGATGACAAAGGGACCTAGCGAGTTGGGTTCAAACTTCCCCTTACACTCTCGATGGGATTGATTTTTAGAGTTCTCTTTCAAGACTAGATCACGGACCTGAAATTCTCTATGTCTGACCTTCTTCTTGTAGCCTCTAAACATTTGTTTCTGATATACTTTGAGATGATCACATGCAGCTTGTCTACAATCATCTAGTAGTTCAAGTTCTTGTAACCTAGACACTTTGTAATCATCATCGGTTACTAGACCATGCATTCTAATTCTAAGTGATGGGATTTCAAACTCTATAGGTAGTACCATTTCAGTCCCATATACTAAAGTGAAGGGAGTAGCCCTAGTGGGTGTTTTGATACTTGTTTTGTAATTCCAAAGAGCTGGATTTATCATTAGATGCCAATCTCACCCTATTTTGTTGACTGTGCGGTGCAATATTTTTAGTAAATTCTTGTTGGACACTTCAACTTGTCCATTCCCTTGTGGATAGTAAACAGACAACCAATTTTGAGTGATCTTTAATTTAGAACATAAGGAATCTATGTTCTTGTTTTTGAACTAGCCTCCGTTGTCAGTGATGATGGAGTGTAGGATTCCATACTGACAAATAATGTAGTTTAGGATGAACATGGAGATCTATTTGTCGGTTGCTTGTGTCAATGGAACTACTCTAACCCATTTTTTAAAGTAATCATTTGTTGTGATTATATGGGTGTGACCATTTGACGAATGTGGATATATGGCTCCTGTTGGAGCTCTAAATTTTGGGCAAAATTTGGAGTCCTATATAGTGATTAAACCCTAAAAAATGGCCTCCTAATTTCCATGCCAAATAATTAATGGAGTAAATGAAATGGGATAAAAAATTATATTAATTTTCAATTAAAAAGTTGAGATATTATGGAAGGAAGCTCTGTGACAAGAATAATCAAAATTCTATGATCAAAGCCTTCAGAAAATGCTGGAATTTTGACCTGCTGCAAAGATGATGCCGACAAAGGATGAAGATGGATGAATTTTAAAAATCTAAAAAAGACCTAGTTCAAGAAATCCAATTTCCTATTTACAATAAAATTTTGATCTTTCCACAAGGTGTTTTGGTTTTTCGACCAGACCCAAATCCGAAAGTTAGGTAGTTCTTTTTTAGTTAGTTTATTGTTTTTCAAAATAATTTGTAATAAGGGTTGTGTCTTTTCACCCTAAAGAGGTGTGAAATCCACTCAAACACACACACACACACACATATACATAATGTAAAATGTAAGGAGAATACAATTAAGATTTTCATAGAATATAATTTGATCACAACTACAATATGAACTCTACTGTACTATTTTTTCAACATTAATAAAGATAAGTGCTCTTCTTTTTTATTTGTAGTTATAAGTTATATGTTTTCAATTAGTCTTTCAGATACTCTATTTTATTAGGGTGTTCTACTGTGTTCTATTCCCTAATTTTTATAATTCAAAGTTAATATATGCAACTCAAATATCAATTGTATGGTCTGTGAACCTACCATTGTTCTTATCGGTCTCTTAATTTGAGTTAAACTCAATAGGATTAGTTGTGTGAATTGATTTGAATTGTGAATCAATTGGAAGCCTATGGGATGATAGTCTTTCCTTACTAAGAGTAAGTTCTCTTAAAACCGTCTCTGATCATACGTAGGATTGAAAGTTTTATGACTCTATAGCCCAAGTATTTAGAAGGCACTGATCTAACTATTATTTGGAAATTGTCATTTGGTTCATACTTTATGGTTTATAGATTATATAATCATTATTTCAAAAACATTAATTTTGAGTCCTTAGTTTAATCCACTTTAGTCAAGATTTATAAAGTAGAGATTATTAGAGGATTTGTTTCTTTCCTCCAAGGATCATTCACCACCTTGGGAGGAACTTTGTTTATTTATGTACGTAGTTGTGCGACATAGAAAATTTGATAGTTTAAAGTGAATTCAGGCCTACCAACCTTGGCTTGATTAAGCCAGAATTGTAGAGGTATCAGTGTGTACCTGTCAGTTGGCCAAAAGTAATCCATTGTTTTTGGGCACCAACAAATTGGTGACTCTACTAGGGAGATTTGCTCACAATATATATTGTGAAGTTACCTAGAATTTTAGATTTTGTAGATTAGAATCAGAAAGTAGTTATATTAGTTTGTTTGGAAGCACACTCTACTAGAAGAAAGAACCTAGAAGCAAGACATTCCTCAAATGAGGTGGCAACTCTATTCAATAAATAATTTCAATCAGTGACTCTACTAAGGAAGAAGACCCATAAGGAGATAAGTAAAGTCTTTCTCTTTGAAAGAGGTGGTGACTCTATTGAAAAGAACCTAATGTTTAAAGAAATAAGTTATTACCAATTTAGATATTTAGAATGTATCAGAATAAACAAACATTTCAGAGAAAACCATTTATTCCAGATAGTACCAGGCCATTGGATCTCAGGGGATTCCATTGTATTCCTTTCAAGTTGCTCCCTAAGTTTTCGTAGCTTGTACCAAAGTTCCATGGAGAATGGGATGAATCAGCAGTTGAACATTTGGATGCATTTTATGCATTTATAGAGAACTATGAGATTTATGTAGAAGATCAGGCAATGAAACTATTTGTTAGGACATTAGAAGATAATGCAAGAGAGGCATATGAATCATTACCTACACAAAGTATTTCATCTTGGAAAGAATTTGAACAATGGTTTGTATATGAATTCCATGATGCAAGAAATGAAGATAAAATGTGTTACGAACAGTGTGAAGACCAAAATTTCATCATGGAGGAGGATCATAGTATGTCTCTACTTGATGCATTTTTCAGTTTGGAGAGATTTGAAGGGGAGTCTTGTGCACACTTATTCTTGAGGATGGTGAATATATATAAGAGGATACCTATAACAATTATGCCTTCATGAAAAGAATTAATGAGAAAGGTCAAAAACTTGGAAATCTCACTAGATATCCCTGATCTGAAGCTTCTTGTTAAGATATTAGAAGAAGATAGTGAAGAAAAAGAATGGGAGGATTATGATCAAATTGAACAAGGCCTTGTGTGTGATGGAAATCTCAGTGATGATGAAGAAAATAACATGTATTATGAGCATAATGAAGATCAGAATTGCACTATGGAAACATAATCTTACATGTCTCCCTTAGATGCATTTTTCAATATAGAAAGACAAAAGGGTGAGTCTGCAGCCCATTTGTACATAAGAATGATGGGTTTCTATTTGGAGATACCATCAAATATCACACCTTCAAGCAGGGAATTTCAAAGAAAACTTGATGATTTAAGAGTCTCTTTAGATGACCCTGATTTAAAGCTTCATTTTTGGAAAATAAAAGAATATAATGAAGGAAAAGGAAAACATATAGAGGTGGAACAAAAATCTGATAATGTTTTTGAAGAGGAATCCGACCATGATGAGAATTGCATGAAATATGAAAGTGAAGAAGAAAACAATGTGTGCTATGAGCAGGAAGAAAATCAAAGTTGCAATATGGATTTAGCGCATGGTTCAGATTTTTCTTTCAAAAGATATGAAGAAGGCGATAATTTTAACCAAGTCTACCTACCTCTAAGAACAAGCATTTACTTTGTGGCACATTCGTCAAGGAAGAAAATATGCAATATAGTGAACCAGTAATTGATTTATATGTAACTGAATCTTTTGGAAATGGGGTACATAAAGTAGATGCAAACAATAAAGACAATGAGCAAGAATCCTTTCTCAGTGCAGAACAAATTTCAAATTTTTTGGATAAGGAATATCAAAGGCATGTACATAAAAATGACTCAAAATATTTTCCAATTCACAAGGATAAGAAAATTGATGAAACACCAGAAGATAAACCTGATGAGAGAGACACATGTATTGTTGATGAAGTATATGATTCTAGAAAGGATGAATTTAGTAGAGAGGAAGAAGAAGAAGATGTGTCTAAATTCTCTATGTTTTTGAATCTGTTGTTTGAAGAGGAAGTAGATGAAGATATGTTTGATTTCTCTATGTTATCGAATCCATTATTTGAAGAGGATCCTTCATGCAATGGAATCCATCAGCATCATAATGAAGATAACAATCCTAATTTTAAAGTTGATGAGACTCATGAAGTGCATTCAAAGGGTGAGATACATTTTAGTTCATCCTTTGAGCCGAAGGTACACCAAATATGTGAAGATGAGATGGAATCAGCCAAGCATGATGGGGGAAATAGATTAAAGGATAGTGTTGAAGATTGCTCAAATATTACACCTAACCATAGTCCTGGTATATTTGAAGAAGTGTCTCCTCGACATGAACCATCTTTAAAACCATTATATGAACAAGTGTTTCACCATAGGCCTGAAGAAAAGATTGGATTAGATAAACATAATTTGCATTCTAAATATGGAGACATAGAAAATTGTATACAAAAGGAAAATCACGCAAAGAAGATTTATTCTAATGCGTGTATGACTGGTCACATGCATGACCAAAGGAAGCTTTCATTCAGCAAAAATCATAATGCACTTAATGATTCCTCAAAGATGAAACAAAGTTCAAATACCAAGGACTGTATAGATGAAACAATGAGAATTGTCCATAAGGAAGATGCACCCAATGTAGCAAGGAGGGATTTATTGCATGATCAAAATCAAGTGTTCGATAGAGGAAAAGATCAATATTCAATTTTGGGGGGGCCTGGGGCCACCGAATTTTACTTCACATCAGATTAAGTATGGATACTTGGTCTGCTTCTCCAGAGATAGCTGGAATCTGGCTATGCTCACATGGAGCATACATCCCCAGAAAGAGCCTGTTGGAGCTCTAAATTTTGGGCAAAATTTGGAGTCCTATATAGTGATAAAACCCTAAAAAATGGCCTCCTAATTTCCATGCCAAATAATTAATGATGGAGTACATGAAATGGGATAAAAAATTATATTAATTTTCAATTAAAAAGTTGAGATAGTATGGAAGGAAGCTCTGTGACAAGAACACTCAAAATTATATGATCAAAGCCTTTAGAAAATGCTAGAATTTCGACCTTCTGCAAAGATGATGCCCACAGAGGATGAAGATGGTTGAATTTTAAAAATCTAAAAAAGACCCAGTTCAAGAAATCAAATTTCTTATTTCTAGTAAAAATCTTAGCTTTCCACAAGGTGTTTTGGTTTTTCAACCAAACCCAAATCCGAAAGTTAGGTAGTTCTTTTTTAGTTAGTTTATTGTTTTTCAAAATAATTTGTAATAAGGGTTGTGTCTTTTCACCCTAAAGAGGTGTGAAATCCACTCAAACACACACACACACACACACATATACATAATGTAAAATGTAAGGATAATACAATTAAGATTTTCATAGAATATAATTTGATCACAACTACAATATGAACTCTACTGTACTATTTTTTCAACATTAATAAAGATAAGTGCTCTTCTTTTTTATTTGTGGTTATAAGTTATATGTTTTCAATTAGTCTTTCAAATACTCTATTTTATTAGGGTGTTCTACTGTGTTCTATTCCCTAATTTTTATAATTCAAAGTTAATATATGCAACTCAAATATCAATTGTATGGTCTGTGAACCTACCATTGTTCTTATCGGTCTCTTAATTTGAGTTAAACTTGATAGGATTAGTTGTGTGAATTGATTTGAATTGTGAATCAAGTGGAAACCTATGGGATGATAGTCTTTCTTTACTAAAAGTAAGTTCTCATAAAACCATCTGTGATCGTATGTAGGATTGAAAGTTTTATGACTCTATAGCCCAAGTATTTAGAAGGCACTGATCTAACTATTATTTGGAAATTGTCATTTGGTTCATACTTTGTGGTTTGTAGATTATATAATCATTATTTCAAAAACATTACTTTTGAGTCCTTAGTTTAATCCACTTTAGTCAAGATTTATAGAGTAGAGATTATTAGAGGATTTGTTGCTTTCCTCGAAGGATCATTCACCACCTTGGGAGGAACTTTGTTTATTTATGTATGTAGTTCTGTGACATGGAGAATTTGATAGTTTAAAGTGAATTCAGGCCTACCAGCCTTGGCTTCATTAAGCCAAAATTACAGAGGTGTCAGTGTGTACCTGTCAGTTGGCCAAAAGTGATCCATCATTTTTGGGCACCAACAACTCCTATGAGATAAAATGCCCACTGTTGAAAAGGTCATTATGTTGTAAACAGGATCAGATCTCTTCCTGATGTGTGGATCAAGTTACCATGGACTTGGCATTTCTAATAATTCTTAGCATATTTCACAGCCTCTTTCTCCATATATGGCCAATAGTACCCTTCCCTAATGATTTTTTGAGCTAAGGTTAGACCATTTGAATGTGACCCACAAATACCTTCATGGACTTCCTCTAATGCCCATTGTGACTCTTCACATTCTAAACATCTAAGAAGTGTACCATCTAGACTATGTTTGTAGAGATCATTACCAATGATGACATACCATGATGTGTTTTAGATAAGGTAACATTTTTCATGATGGTTAAAGGTATCGGGAATGATTTGGTCATGAAGGTAGGAGTATATGTTTTTGTAGCAGGAGGAATCATGACCAACAACAATGCAGATCATGTGGGTTTCTAGGAAATCATAGGTAGGGAATGACAGTGCTTCCACCAGGAACTTGTAGTGTAGCTCATGCTCTGGCTGCTGTAGAATAGATGATAGTGTTTCCATGGCATCAGCTGCCTTGTTCTCCATTCTAGGTATATGTTCAAATGTTACACAAATGAAGTACTTCTTAAGATCATCTACCATGCACTTGTATGGAACGAGATTTTCATCTTTTGTTTGATACACATCATTGACTTGGTGAATGACTAATTGTGAGTCTCCATGAATTTGTAGTTTTGTTACTCTCCATTCGATTGCTATTTTCATTCCATTTAACAAAGCTTCATATTTTTCTATGTTGTTGGTGCAAGGGAACTTGATCCTGAATGCTTTTGGAATGGAGTAACCCTATGCTGTGATGAACAATATACCAGCTCCAGATCCATTTTGTGTATAAGATCTGTCAAAGAATAACCACCATGTTCTAGAATATAGGTGCATGATAGAAGAATCAAGAAATTCCATCTGCATTGGTTGGTCATCAAACATTGGAGCTTCATCAAGTTGATCCACAATGACTTATCATTTAATGTCTTTTTAATCAACATATTCAATGTTGAACTCGCACAGTAGCATAACCCATTTTGCTAATCTTCCTGTGAGGGAAGCTTTTCTTAATAAATATTTTAGTGGATCGATCTTTTCTATTAAGTGTGTGGTATGAGATAACATGTAGTGCCTTAGTTTTTGTGATACAAAGATCACATCTAGACATGCCTTCTCTATCATAGAATAGTTCTTTTCATAAGCCACCAAGGTTCTGCTGATATAATAGATAGCTCTTTCCCATTTATTCTCATCATGTTGTGCCAACAATGCCCCCAATGATGTATCTTTTGCAAAGACATACAATATCAATGGATTTCCCTAAATAGGAGGCATGAGAATTGGTGGATTTGCCAAGTATTGTTTGATATGATTGAAGTTATTTTCACATTCTTCACTCCAGTTGTAAGTCATACCTTTATGCAATGTTTTAGTGAAACATTGTGATATGTCAGCTAACTGAGAGATGAAGTGTCTGATAGATTGTATCCTTCCTTGTAGAGTACACATTTGACTTATATTCTTAGGAGGTTGCATCTCCATGATTGCTTTGAAATTTGCTGGATCTACTTCGATACCTTTCTTTGAAACAATGTACCTAGAAGCTTCCCTAAAGTGACACCAAAGGCACATTTCTTAGGATTTAGTCAAAGACTAAATTTTTCCATCCTGTCCAGTATTGTACCTAATTCAGATAGGTGTTTAGATCTCTTCATTGATTTTTCCAATGTGTCATCCACATTGTCTTCCATTTTTTTATGCATCATATCATGAAAGATCAATGTCATGGCTCTTTGATATTTAGCACCAACGTTCTTACAACCAAATGAAATTACATTCCAATAGAAAGTACCTCATGCACAGGTGAAAGTTGTCTTCTCTTGATCTTCTAGAGCTATCTTTATTTGGTTATATCCATAAAAACCATCCATTAAAGAGTATATTTCAAATCCCACAGTCATTTCCACTATCATATCGATGTTTGGTAGTGGAAAATCATCCTTAGGATATGCTTTGTTTAAATCTCTAAAAATTTTGCATACTTTGATAGATTTATTTGGTTTTGACACTAGAACGATGTTTGAGATCCATTCAGCATAGTCTATGACTCGAATAAATTTGGCTTTGAGTAATTTCTCTAGCTCAGCTTTGACAAGGAGTGCAACATGGGGATGCATTTTACACAACTTTTTCTTTATTGGTTTAACTCCTAAAGCTATAAAGAGATGATACATGATCAAGTTAGGATCCAATCCTGGCATATCTGAATATTTCTATGCAAATTTGATCTTTTTCTCTGTTAAGAACTTGGTAAATGCCTATTTTTCTTCTTCTAATAGAGATTGTGTGACATGAATCAATTGAGGTTCCTATGATGTACCTAGATTGATAGGCTGAGTTGGTTGTATCAAAACTAGTGATCTGTCTTGTAAATGACTCAGAAGGACATCAATTATCTCATCCTTGGGCACCTCAAAGAGGTTTTCACCTTCAGATACGTCTTTTATTTTTACTATGTTTGGCTCTGAGACTACCACACAGTGATTTTCACCCTTAGAGGTCTTGTTTATTTTTATTTTATTCTTTTGACTGAGATATTTGATATCCAACTCCATCATGCTGATGCTGGGTTCATAATGGAATTTTTCATGGGTTCTACTGCATTTAGGTAGCACGCTATATCATAATTTGTTAAGAAAGTAAGGATGTCTAGGCTTGGTTCATTGGATGTTTGATGGTAATCGTAGGGAAGGATAGGATGATAGTGTTTATACACATAGTGTTGTCATCATTGGTTCTAATCTGACTCTCAAATTCAAAGGTGATATTACTACTCAAGATATTTAGTTTTTTAAGCGTCTCAACGTCATTGTTGGATCCCACATTAGTGATAAGTGAATTAGACTCGTGAGGTCCGTTATTTAGTTCTAGACTCACGTTGGATGTAGGTGTGTATTGGTGAATAATATCCACATGTTTATCTTTTATAAGATCATCTTCATCTAGTTCTGGAACAATCCCCCATTCACAGTCATTAGATTCCTTGTCAAGATCTCTGGGAAAGTGAAGAACATGTGTGAAATCAGGGTGAATTCCCCAAGAAAGGTTTCCATTAGAGTTTGAGCAGAATTCATATTCATCAGAATCTATTTCAAAATCACTAGAGTGCCCCAAATGTTCAGCTATAGTGAGGGATGTCTCTACTTCTTCTAGAGAAGTCTATTCTTTTGAAGTAGTAGGTTCTTGTGTGTCTACCACATTGATTCTTTTAGCTGCCTGATCATATTTGAGAAGGTCTAGTATATTCTGATGGATACATTCATAGGGAAAAACATATGTGGTATCTAAATCATCACTATCTTCATGATGTGTTTCCTCTTCTTTTTGAGTATCCATCCCTAGTTCTATATTTTCTATAACATGAGAAGAATTACTACTGAGATGCAAAGGTTTCTTCTGATAACCTATGCATGTTGTATCCTTGTTTGTTTGTCCACAATTTTCAATGGTTTTGATGATACCTTTTCCTCTTGTTCCTAGAGGTCCTTTTCCAATATATCTCATCTTGGAATTTAGTTTTTGTCCTAGTCCATAAGATTTTGAAGGGACTTTGAGTGTTTTAGAGTCACATTTTTGAACTATTAGTAACTAAGTCTTCATATAACCAAGCTAGGACAGATTCTTCCTCATCAGATTCCTTTTTGGATATTTTTTCTGTGATGAAACTTCCATTAAAGATAACCTATGGCTCTTTAGTTACAAGTTTCATTTTCTCTAAAGGTTGTCCATAAGACTTTGGTGAAAGTGGGAGAGATGTAAGAGATAAAACTGGTTCTATAGTATATTCTCCCATGCATGTATCTTTGATTTTGTTTTCCTTTGCTATGTCTTCCATTTGGGACGTGGACGCTATGTCATTCTATTTTCTAGAAGATTCTTTGTTGTGTGGGACACGGTTGTCGACACTTTCCTTTAAAGCATTGCAAGATGCTGACATGTCTTTCAGTATGGTGACCTCTACTCCATCATTGTGAAAATTGACACATTGGTGATATGTTGATGGAATAGCTTGCATTTTGTGAATCCAGGGCCTTCCTAAGAGGATGTTATAGGCTAGTGGGAGTTACAATACTTGATAGGTGATATCTCTAATGACATGTCCTATTTTGATAGGTAGTACAATGACTCCTTTTGAGGATCTTTCTTTCTCATCATATGCTTTTATGGTTATTTTCTTTTTAGGGTCAATAGCATCTTCTGAAAATCCTAATCATGTAACCAGTTTATAAGAAAAAATGTTTAGACCAGATCCTCCATCTATCAAAACATGGTTGACAGGATGATTTTCAATTAGGACTTCAATATGAAAGGGCTGGTTATGCCGATGACTCAGTGAGTTGTCATCTTCTTCTAAAAAGGAAATGTATTGAGAAGTCAAATGACCCACCATGGTCTAAAATCAATCAAAATCAAGATTCTCTGGAACGTTCAAACTGATGAGAGCTTTGTCTAGAATATCTTGATGAACAAGAGAGATTCGAAGCAACTCAAATATAGATATCTCCACATTTGTGTGTTGGAGTTTCTGGATGATGTTGTATGATGTCATTTTGGACTCTTTAGAATTGGAAGATTTAGGTGCAGCCCTTTTTTTAGATGCATATGCAAGATTGAATGGTACCTTCAAGGTATTTGATGAGCTTGATTTTGATCTTGGAAGAGTTACCTAAGCTTGGGATCGAGTGACTGCATTAGCTGATCTATTTTCTTTATCCTTCCTAACAATGGTGATGACATTGCAGTGCTGACATGTGCATAGCTCTACCACGTTAATGACATCATTATTGTTGGAGTAAGTGTAATCGACCTTAGCACCCATGTTTGGTTTAGAAGATGAATCTCCTTGAGTGTGTTTCAGAAAAGGTTTCATGAATGTTGTATGATCATTGTTGGATTTGTGGTTGTCAATCATAATTTTTCTAGTGTCAATTTTGTCTTGAATAACATGTTTCAGATGCATATAGTTGTTGGTTTTATGACCCTTGTTTCGGTGGAAATCATAGAAATTAGTCTCCTTCCACCCTTTAGGTTTGATTTCTGGGTCATATGGTTTGATCTCAGGTAATGTGATGATGTTATTTTCCAATAAGGTTCTCATGGAAGATTCTAAGGACTCGCCCAAAGGATTGAACTCGCGTTTTGGTTTTGTAACCCATGGTTTGTATTCATTTGACTTTTTAGGAAGCTTAGTTGTCTTCTTTTCTGAGGCTTTTATAGCTTGAGTGCCAATAGTGAGGTTAAATGCTAGTGCTTTGGGTGGAGCATTGATGTGATTAACAACACCATCTTTGAAAACATTTTTATTCTTGTTCCAGAATTTGACTTTATCTTTGTTGTTGGAACTAGAACCTGAATCATATTTGTTCTCTTTATGAAGCGAGACATCTCCCTTACAAACAAGTACATCCTCTATTTTCATGGAAATATCCACCATTTTGTCAAATAAAGTATGATTTTGCATATGGAGATGATAGTTGATTTCCGGAATCAAATTGTTGATGAATATTTCTAGCTTCTCTTTTTCCAGAATTTGTCGGTGTTATAGCGAGAACTTCTTCCTCCAACATTTGAGGAAAGTCAAGAATGGTTCTCGTGTTCTCTGCTTTAGGTTACAAATGTCAATCATGGTGACTGAATGTTGGATATTGTAGGAGTATTGTTAATAGAACAATTTCATTAACTCCTCAAAATTTTTGATTGTTGGAGGTATTTTAGAGAACCAATTGATAGTTGACCCTCCCAAAGATTGTGGGAAGAGATGCATTAAGTACGTTGGTTCATGCATGAACTCCATGGATAGAGTGAAAAACTCTTTGACATGATCTTGAGGATCTGAATTTCTATCATATTTGTCATATTTAGGCAGTTCCACCCCTTTAGGGAATGGTGGCATATACATGCTTCGTTCAAATGGAAATGGACATAGGGCATCCATAGAGAATTCTTTGGGTTCTCTCTCTTTTTCTAGTTTGTTGATTGTGACTTGCATAGCATGCATCTACTTCATCATAGCAATGATAGGAGTCTCTTCCTCTTGTGTTAGGATAGCTTTGACATTAAAGTTGTGAGGAAGCTTAGCCCCTTGTCGGGCCAATTTGAGGAAGTATGTATCTTTATCCTCTCATAGGAAATGCTTCATGAGCTTCTTGAAGAGATCATTATCTTGGTATTGTGCAATTTCAGAAGGTGTGGGCTCCTAAGCCCTACCCTCATCAAAATCATGGCCTTGTGAACCATGGCTAGCTACTCTTTGAGACATAGAAACATGTTGATTGAGATCTTGAGTTGATTTAGGAGGAATTGTGTGACCTCCTTTTAAGCACAACCACCATTAACCCTTAGGTGAATCTTGGAGAAAGATAAGACAACTGGCTGATAATCTGATTCAGGAAAGATCAAGTGATGCAACCTTGTCAAGATTGGATTGGGTTGTTGATGAAAAGATAGATTGGATGTAAGTGAAGGATATTGTGCCCAAGATGTATGGGTAGACAACCAAAAGATGGTGGACATGAATTCACAATACTTAGTCGTTTAGATATGATGATAGATCAAGGTTGTTTTGACAAGGTTTTTGACACATGATGAAATTTGATTCAGATCAATCAACACGATGAAGAATTGACAAAAAAAAGATCACTTTGCAAAAATAAGATGGTTTTTTTGTTTCTCTGCTCTGTACCTGACATAGTGGGTTTTCTAACATAATTTTGACTAGGGCTAACAGTTGACTAGATTTCTAACAAAATTAGAGTTTTTCAGGCAATTTGTGCAAAATGTCATATGGCAGTATGCAGACTCGTATGACACAAAAAAGCGTCTGGCACGACAATCCAGAGGCTCATATGACAATTGATACCAAGGATTAATTTTTTCTCTAACAATTCTTGTATGACACTTGGGGGGTTCTGATGTGACACTTATAGGAACTGAGCAATTGGCATACGCCAATTGCTAGGGTTGGATGATAGTTTACACCATAAAAGGATTTTGCTTCAATTTTTCAAGATTTTGGTGGTTTTTGGTCTCAGTTGGTTTTTCAAATTTGTTGTCCAATTTTCAAGATCTGTGTTTTGAATTGTCTGAGGGTGTTTAACATAGCAATAGGATCACAATCATAGAAAACACATGGGAACTAACTCAAAGAATCAAACACACCTAGCTTAACCTAACTAGGAGAAGAGATGTATTACTTTCTCATTGATTTAGGAACACACTCAATGAATCCTCAGAATATGGAGGTCCAACAACACACAATGAATGTTGAAGCCCATATTAGCCTAGTTCAAGCGTCAAGGAGGGCTTGATATGACAAGTTTCTTAGGGTGATTAAAATTCACCTTGCACAAGCACTACAAATCCTTCAGAGGTAGATCAGTAGCAAACTAGCTTATGTTTTTAATCAAGGCATTCTTTCACAATTGTCTCTCATAGTCCTACAAGCAGGACTGAGGTGTATAGCCCTATGAGTACTCAGACCTATGTAGTCTTGCAAGCAAGATTGAAGCGGCTCTGCTATACACAAAATCCAAGCATATTCATGGAATAAATCCAAAGAACAAGCGCACCTATGTCTTCCAAGCCTTTAACCTCAAAGAAGTGTCAAATTTTATAGTGAGGTGGAAGAGTCATCTTAAGACTTGTCCCAACTTGGGTCGTTCCTAGGAGATTTATACCTCGTCGGTAGGCCCTCTAAAGGATTAAATGAAATGTGAGGTTGGGGACCACAGGATCTGGGTTTTTGATTCTTTGAAAGAGAAGAGCTATACACACACACACACACACACACACACACATATATATATATATATAGCTAAATGTAAGTACCATACAGTTATATATATATATATATATATATATATATATATATATATATATCCCCTAGCCTTTTCCTTTTCCCTATCCAAGACATGCCACATAGAATTAATCCAGAGATAGTACATATACTGGCACCAAGGAAGATATCTTCTAGATTTTTTATTCTCTTAATAAAGAGAAGAGTATAATCCCCTAAATACCCGCCACAATGGAAATAAATGCACGTACCTAATTAACTAAGTGCCTATGAAAAAGAGCTTCTAAGTAAACAAAATATATGTTTGATGAAGATTTGGCAACCTGCAAAACCACACATTAGAAATTTTGATTTGATAAAGCATCTTTGGCAAGTGATTTTTGAAAGGGTTTGCTGCAAACAAGGGCTAGGAAGACAAGACAAGAAGAGGCCAAAAAGCTAGGTTTCAATGCTCAGGTCTTCATCTAACATCCTATAAGAAGCGTTAGGCTATCTAAAATGATCACACACCAGAAAACAATAGGGGTCGGGGTTAGCAATCAGTCAAATTTCAAAGCAAAAACCTTAAAAAATGATCAGAAAATCCATATGAAAATTGAAATTCTAGCATGAAATATCGTACAACAATATACCTTAACCCATATGACAATTGAATTCTGATACGACAATGTGTAAAAACCACTACAACACTTCAACCCTAATATGACAATGTGTACAAACCAATACGACACTTCAAGAATGTTATCTGTCGTATGACAGACATAGACTTCCCAAATGAAAATCTGCAACTGTCATACGAGATTATACAAAAAAAATTTAAAACTCGAATCTTGATGAAAAATTATCAAAAAATTGATGAAATTTGAAATGGAAACCTGATATCGGGCCCATGGTGGGTGCCAGAAATGTGTGTGAAAATTGTACCTATTCAGAAGACACAACACATCAGTAAAACATTACAAATCAATGATAAGAAAATATGCAATAAAAGGATATATCATCAATTAGGTGATTTACTACCTTCTAGAAGATGTGACTATAGTATTCTCATAAATATGACCGAGATCAGTGACAATGCAATGCCTAAATGAAGGACTTGAATGCAAAAACTATGACAATGGATGCAAGATTAATCTATATTTTTGTGATTTTCTATGCAATAATAACAGTGTAAGATATATGAAATTATCTAAAACTTGATATCAATGAAAATGAATCTAAGCTATGAATGCAAAAAAAAGAAATAATGATAGCAATGAATCTCAAAAGTTGCACAATCTCTCAAGAACTCGACAGTATAGCTGTAATGCCCCACCAGGGAACCTAGAAGAACTTAACCTAAACATGAGACTAAGTTTGCAGAATAATTTTTTTTTTAAATTAACAATCAATAACATCAAAGTTTACAATGCGGAAGCAAAGAAAAGCAATAAACAACTATCATAGGTTACAACTCTCAAGGGTCCCTTGACGTAGATTACAAAAGAGTTAATTAATATAAGATAAAGATATGAATCCCAAGATTACATCTGAAAGATTAATACAACATCATAAGCATGATTACATAAATACAATTGGTACCCTAAGGTAACCCTAATAATAAGCATCCACTGCACATGTCGCAGGGTATGTGAATATAATAACTGAAAAGAAATACAACATGATATCTCTGAAAACCTGATACAATGACACAAGATCACAAGAAGAAAGAAGAACAAGAAAGAACAACTGCAACATGGATCATCCAGCCTCAGTGCATGAACGTTGAAATCTCAAATGGTAAAAGAACCACTACCACCCGACCTCGTGAACCCAAACGGTCCACTCCCACTGTGCTGAGGAGATAACATCAGAACCCACTCGGATAACAAACAACAACAACCAAGGAAGAGGTCCTAAAAGCTTCTATATCAAGGATACCAAAAGTACAATAAGGTATAACATACACTACCAGAGGCAACCAAAACACGTAGGAAACCTAAGATGCATTCAAGAAGTGTCATCACACAAGTCAACTCTAAGGTTATCCGAGTAGTCCCTTCAGACCTCGGTGCCTTAATGACTTTATGTGGTTATAGTAACCTTTTGTGTAGACAAGGTACTACCTATGCCATCTCCAATCCATAAAGGTGGCAAGCATCATCTCAACTCCCATCCTAGTCAAACTCAATCGGGAACTCAGGCATGGGTGAGGCACAAAATATCTTTTTAGGTTCATTTTAGATTCCCAATGTTTATTAATTATCACTTATTAAACTACTTGTAATGGGATCTCCTGGTAGCCACTTGTGGGCTCCAACACCAATTCACAAGCCACTTCCTGATATACACTTCGATGACCTACCCTAGGGTTTCTTATGAACAATATGAACTCTGAGTTAACACAACTCTTGAATCTCTACAACTAGATTCAACATGCAAGATCGACCAGAAACCACTAGGATCAAACCCACCTAGGGTTAGAACATCTCGATCCACCTAACAACGCATGCAAGGCAACCAACATGACAAAAAGATATCCAAACCCCGCCTCTGGATTATATCCCAAAAAGTCAACTACAACCCCTAAAAATCAATCCAAAACAAATTGCCCAAGGGCATCTAAAGTCTTCTCAACAAAACATGCTTTCTAGAGATTGCATCACTTAATTAACACAGGAATAAACACTTCAATAATTGACAAAAGATCCTTTTTAACCTTATAGTTTAATCAAATACAATTAATCAAAAAGCATTATGCATCTCATCTAGCTTTCAAAAACATCTCTAAACCCATAATAATCCAATTAGATTTATAATTAAATAGGAAAATAAATTACTAATCCAATTTAATATAAACAATGTATATCCCTAATCACTTAATAACAATAACCCTTATGAAAAGCATTTAAATAAAAAGAAAATTAAATTGAAATTAGATTAAGCTAATTTCCTTCAATAAACACCTAAATCAAATATAACATAACTAATTCTTATAAAAGAATTAATATTTAATATTAACTAAAATTAACTAATTACTAAATGAAATTAATTTTAACAATAAATAAAATATGACAAGGCATTAGATTTTAAATTATAATAAAACATTTTATAAAAGAAAATTTACAAAATACAAATTAGGGGGAGGGGGGGGTCCCGCAGGCCCCACACCCCTGTCATATCCGCTAACCCTGCCCTGGCCATGCACGCAGTCCCTGACTGTCGTGCATAGTACCATAAGGTACTGCGCACGCAGCCTTAGGTCTGATGTGCATCAATGCTTTATAGCACTGCGCGCACGACAGTCCATAAGGATTGCCTATCCCCATTTGCTTTGACATATAAATATTTTTTTAAAAAACAAATTTCAATTTGAAATTTTTCAATTCTATTTTCATTTATTTTTTTTCATTATATAATATAAATACTTATTCCTATATAATCAATATATATAAAACCAATAAATATTTATATATAACTATATTTTTTAATAAAACAAAAAAAATAACAGCAACTTGGTAAAGAGAACAGCGAGCAGGATTTTAATCCTAAAATCCAAACAAAAATAGATACTTTCATTAAACCATATTTCCGTTTACTAAAACTAGGGTTATTAGTTGACCCATATCCATTAAATTCAAAAGATAATCATATTGCCAGATCTATCCAGATTGCAGATCCAAATGAACATATACTACAATATGAAAACAAAGAATTCATGCAAAAAGGGGTTTTCTACAAGACCAATTCTAGAATAAAGGATGAATTCATAGAACAAGATTTCCAAACAAGATAAACAATAGGCATGAGGAAGACATGCTCAACCATTCCCACAGAGATCCGAAAAGAAATAACAAGAATAAATTTCAAAACCTACCTCAAACAAAATTATACAGATTTGATGATGTCCAGAATGAAGAAAATAGAATCCAAGCTTTTTGAAGAACTCTCCCAAATCTGTCCCAAATTTGTCTCCAAAATTCCTCCTCCAAAACCTGTGTAATTGAATAATGGCCAAAACCCCCAATACTTAAAGGAATCTCCTTTTCCATGCAAAAATATAAACTCAACATCAAAAGGACTTTGCATGAAGATGAACTTCAGTTCACAATTCAGTCTCAGTTGAACTGAAGTCCCCTTTCCACTTTGACTTGAGTTGAAAACACATAACCAAACTTCAACTTGAATTATTAATTCAATGCAATTATGAGTGTGCAACATAATGCATTTAATTAAATAATAATTAGAACATTTAGTTAACATAAATACCACATGCCAAAATAACCCTTAATTCAATAAATATATATATTAATTAAACAAAGGTTAATTTCATGATTTAAATATTTCAAAGGTGAAGTTATTTAATTAATTCACATTAATTAAATATTTCAACCACACTCAAAATTAGCATAAAATTAATTTCCAATTAATTTATGCATCAACTATATAATAAAAATAATAATTAAACTAAATAAATATATTTATTTAATTACCATTTAAATACTATACCATAGCTAAAAATAGAATAATCTAAAAATAGAAATCACATCAAACGCCACAAACCAACGAATCAGAAAGACCTAAGAACCCACATTCATGCTCAGGACATAGGTGTAAACTCTTGCCAATTGAACAAGTTTAGAAGGGTGGAAACACATAATCTTGTCCCCTACTTTAGGACAATAATTGGCTTAGGTTAGGATTTGGAACTGAATATTATCTCCCCTCTTTTACCATTGAGATTAGCGATAGGGCACACTCATCCTGACAATTCAGGGAAGTCGATGCCCGGTACCTGTGAACCTGCATAAGAGACAAGCATGTGCATATATATAGAAATATAACAGACAATGGCAGGGATAGGCCGATCGTGTGGATCTCGCAAGCAAGTAACTATGACTCCGTCCCTCAACCACATCAGGCATGTCAAATAGAAATGTAAAACAAACACCTCAACCATACACATGCAAGTATGGGGTCAGTAAAATCATAAGTTTTAATGATTCCCTAACATATATTCTATCATCATAAAGTAATCATATCATTTATAAAATCAAACCAGGGGCGAGGTACTACATCAGCGTTGTTGTTCTCAAAATTGCGCATGGATATTATGAAAGACTGAGGCCCATTTATATAGAAATCCAGGTTTGAGACCTCATGGAAAAACCAAAAATCACTCCTTGATCAACTCAAATTGATTGCCAAGTAATCAAGAAATTAGAAACAGTTATCTGGTAAAATCATGCAAATTAGTTTTTTAACTCATAATTGGAAGTTAAGATCACTCTAATCTGCTTTTCAACTTGCAATCACATGTTGAGTTTAGAAAATTAACAAATTGAATCCAAGAGTTGATTTTGAGTTTAACTGCTTTTCTGATTTTTGCATAGATAATTGTGAGTTTATTTAATTTCCATGTGTTTTATTCTCAGCTTAACTGATTTTGTTCAAAAATAACTGATTTATGGGTTAATCAATTATTTAATCAAAATTTATCCAAAATTATATTATTAAACACAACAATTCGATTTTAATCAATTAAATAAATATTCAATCGATTATTTTTAGAATTTGTGATTAATTATCAAATAAACAATATTAATTAAGGAATAATTTTAATTAAATCTAATTAAAGGGATTAAGTGGCTAAATGAAGTTTAATTAATTAAATATTTAACATATTCAATTAATCATACTTAGGATAAAATAAAATAATATCATTTATTGCCAAACAATATTTAATCAGAGATAATTAGGCTAGTTTACGAATATTTAGGACTATTCCCCAATGCAGAATTAGAATAGGATCAATTAGGTTTTTGATAATTTGATACGCAGATGTCCCTTAGGTTAGGTCTTTTTAAGGTTGATTTCGATTGATTTTTTTATGTAGGAGGTCAATGGTATTGAAGCCCATTTTTGGGGTATCACATGTTTTAGAGTTTGGGGTATGGCTAGGGTGAGGGTTAGGATTTGGGTTATAGTTTATGGTTGAGGTTAGGGTTTATATCATGGTTAGGGTTTGGGTTAGTGATATAGTTAGGTCTAGCATCATTCTTAAGTTCAAAATAATTAGGATTAGAGTTAGGATAAGGGTTTAGGTTAGGGTTAGGGTTAGATTTAAGATTATAGTTATGGTTAGGGTCTAGGATTATGGTTAGAATTATAATCAGTGTTAGAGTGTATATAATATTTAGGGTTAGGGTTAGGGATTGTATTGGGGTTAGGGTTCAAACTTGGATTAGGGTTAGGGTTAGTGTTTTGTTCATAGGTTTTTAAGTTATTCTACAATGATGGGGAGAAGACTTTACATGACACTTGTTCTCATTCATAACAAAATTCATATTATTTGAAAACATAGATTGTTATAGTAATTAATATTTGCTCATTTTTAATCAATTTATTATTAATTATATTATGATGATAAGGACTATTTTTATGTGAAACTTATTTTCATTAGAATGAAAACTATCTTATTTGTATCACTTATAAAAAAACAAGTTTCCTTCATCTCAATAACAAATATCTTTTTTTTAAGAGTGTACATAGGTATAATATTTTGAGTTAACAATATTCTCATCTATTTGAAAATTTGTCTATGAATCATGGTTTATGTAAGAAGTGCTATATTTTCCATAAATAATTATTAATTAGATATATATTATTTATTTGATATTATTTTTTGACAATGTAAATTATTTGACTTGTTAGTTATTTATTTTTTTAATAATTCATTCTTAACTCTTAAAAATAATTTTCATTATCTAAATTTTTTTATAGTTACTGTTAATTTCTAAATAATCATGTGGTTAATTTATCTTAACTCTACTCCTATCACTAAATGCTTGATTTTCATTAAAAAATTTATTTCTTGCAACCAAAAATGTAAAGGTAATGCATATATTAGTTTGATAGGTGATAGGAAGGTAGGCGGATGATTTGTAGGTTGCAATTTTCTAATAAGACACAAATATATCTCAATAGAATAACCACCAATTATTTATATAGGAGAGTCTTAAGTTAGACGTTCAAAACATGACTTAATCAAGTTTCATGCACCGAATTTCATTATTCTAAGATGATTTTTCACATATAGTGACATTGCTTCTAGATTACCTATATAATATGTTGTAAGATATCTTTAGTAAATTATTAAGTATATGTACAAGATTAACTATATTTGCCTTTTAACTAAATTGAAAAATCCCAACTCTTTATATTCCTTAAGAATCAAGTTAATAGATCCAAAATATTTTATAAAAATAACAAATCAAATTTATTCAAGATAATAGCTACAATGCAAGTAACAAAATGGTTGAAATTCTAAATATGGAATACGATAATTTGGAGGTGTTTATAAAAAAGATTTCACATATCACAGACTTGTATAGTAATCTAATTGAATTGATTTAACATGATAATCTAAGCATTCAATATAATAGGTGAAATTATTTGTTGTTGACCTTTCTTCAACTTTGAAAATATATTGAACTCTTATAGTTATTCCCCTCCCCTTTATTTTGTTTGCAATATTTTTTTTTATGATTTATGTGAAATATAGAAGCTTATAATATATACATTAATAATGAGGTTATATTTTGATATAAGATACACATAATAAATCATTATTTCAAAGGTGAATCATTGTTTTAGAGGTTTTTTTTTTTTGTGTTAGAAGAGATTTTATTTGAGGTTTGTTAATAGGATAAAACGTAACATAAAGTTTTATCTATGTAAAATATATGAGATGATCGTTATGAAATTATAAGAAATAAATTATGAGTTTTCTTAAAGTGGTATTTATTATTTATATTATATTTTTATTTGATATTTGATTAAGTATGTTCTTATGTGCAATTTAAGAATATTTCTAGGCTCAACATAATGATGGAGGATGAAAAAGGTGGAGATGGTAGCTAGTAGAACTAAGAGGGTGATCTAAGGTCTAGATCCCTCAAATTACTTAAAACTAAAGAAAATAAACTAAAACATACTAAAACTAAGTTTAGCCATTCAAATCCAACTAGGATCCACATGGACTAAGGGTCTCCTAGGCTCATAGGTATGCTTGAGGAACCCTTGACCATACAAAAAGGAACAAATGAAACAAAGCACTCTAATGGAGATCCTTGTCATCTAGCTATAGTGTCAAGAGACTTAGTATAGCATAAAAACTTAAATGAATTGGATGTAGAAGATACAAATGGAGGCCAACAAGATGACTCATTTTTCAAAGGTTCATTATGATAAGAAACCTTCAACATTAATCCATGATCATTTAACTGTTGGTTTCTATGTTCATCTATCTCATGAAATATGCATTCCACATTTGATGAAACAGTTTTCACTTTTTGTTTTATTCATCTTTATTTCCTTTGCTTTCATGAGGCTCAATAGACTCTATCTTTAAAGGTTTTTATTCTTTTTGGCACAGATTGTCCTCCCACCTCCTCTATTTCACAATCCACCATAAAATTTGTTTCTAGCACCCTTTGATGGGTTTCCTTTCCTTTCTTCCATTTCACAAGTTTTCTTTTCTTAGTTACCTGCTGTTGATCCTTAATTTTACCTTCTCCATTCATAGTTTCCACATCATTTTATTTGGTTAATTCATCATTTCTTACAATTTTGAATCCATGACCTATTCTCACTTTTTTTTCCCACAAATTTGTACTCCTTTAATTCACTATCCATCTTGCGCTTTACATTTAAAGTGTGTGCATAACTTCCTTTATAGGGCTCACCCGCATATTTCTGTTTTAGTTTCTTCTTATCTTTAAATTTTTCTAAGGGATTTGTTTATAGTAGACATACACTATCAAGAAAGGAAGAGGTTGTGATCAAGGATACACGCCTCATCCATATGAGGGCATCCCTGAGAAAAACAAACAATTCTTTGTAAGAAAGAATGTCACATGATAACTTGGTAGTGAAGTGAAGAAATCTCCACTTGGCTCTATTATGGAGTTTAGACCTTAACTCCCAAGAAAAAGATCACCAAGTATCCTCTTTGTCAACCTTCTTTTTCTACTTAATTGATCTTTAATCTTGCATATTTCCCAGTAGAATCAATGAATGAACCATTTCTTCAATTTAGTATAGAATGCCATAAAGAAAACTACATATTTGTAGATCTTTTCACAAGCCCTTCTTGTATACAAATTTGAGAAGAAATCTAATTTTGTGGTAAAACAACCGTGGTAAAACAACTTCTGAAAAAAGAGATGAATCTTTTGACCATGATCAATAGAGTTCATCACATCTATTTTTGATCGTCCATACCCTGTTCCAAAGCTCCCATTTTGGCACACACTGGAAGTATGCTGACAAAGGTTATGGAATTTGGCTTTACATCTGCCAATTGCATTTGCTCAAAATTTTTAAAAGCCTTTTGAACAAATCCAGATTGAATATATCCTCCAATCATGGCAATCCATGAGACCTCATTTCTTTGAGGCATTTTGTGAAACAGTTCACATGCCTTGTTTATGCTTCCACTTTTGGCGTACATGTCCACCATGGTAGTTGCAACCACAACATTTGGAGAAAATCCTCTATCCTTCATGCTTTGATGTATATCTATGCCCTGTTGTAGAGCGGCACCAGCTATGGTGCAACATATTTGCACCAATAGAAAATTGTGCCCCTATTTCCCATGTGATGCCATGCCTCCTCCAATGCATCCTGTCGTACAATTCGTATGCAAAATCAATTTATTTTGACAAAATGAATATGAAAATTATATTAATATTAAAATGAAGGGACTTATCTCCTTCGCGTGCGCGTTGCACTTCTTTTTTTCATAAATGAAATTTACCTTCTTTTTTTTACTTAGCAAGATTATGTATAATCAAGATTATATTTTATACTTAGCAAGATCTTGCTAAGCATATTAATATTAAAATCTTGCTAAGTATAAAATATAATATCTTTATATCATCTTTGCAAGTTATGTAATAAATACTCTCTGCACAGGCACAACACATGGTTTGACTACCGTAGGGTGTATGACATAAACATTGGAGGCATGGAATCCCATGGGACATGGGGGCATATTTTTCTATGGGTGCAAATGCATATAACTAAATTTCAAACTAGTTTCCCATTAGTTCCCTTCTTCTTTCATTTTTTTGCACAAAAAGTTGTAAAAGTTGTCATTGCAACTTTGACAATTTTGTGCATTGCTAACAACTAGACTCCAATCTTTAATCTAACCCCTAATACGTTGTTAAAGGTTTAGGTCTCATTAAGACTGCTTTAATTTATTCCTCTTTCAAACATGAAATTCCATTGGCATTAAGTGTGATAGATCTTAGCTTCCATCAATGAAAATATTTCATATTGGTAATGGACAAGTCTTATTTCAATGACAATTATCCTTTGTTTTAGACCCCAATGAATTCTAACCAAAATCAGCTCATAAAATTAGAGTTGAAAAAATGGTTGCAAACAAATCATCCTTCTTCCACCAACATTCTAGTCAATGTACAAGTAACGAGGCATTCCATTCAAGAAAGACCATGTCTGACAATATCAACCCAGAAAAAAATAAGGAGGATGTAGAATTTAGTGATTGTATCTTCCATTAGAGCCACTTCATATGCATAGGTGATGAACATGCATATTTTCTTGAGTGCTATTGGGAGCTTACCCAGCAACACATGCACTATTGTGAAAATCACCACAAATCTATTTGTTGTTGGGTCTAGCATATACCTTCTATGATCAACTCTTATATGCACAGGTGATGAACATTCAAATTTTCCTAAGTAGTACTTTGAGTAGTCCTCCAACACATGTACTATTGTGAAAATCATCACAAGTCCATTTGTTGGAGGGCTACTCATAGTACACATGTTTGGAGGTCTGAAGGAAACAAGAGAATTTGAAGAGTCATGAGTCTTAAGATTGTACTTAATATAGCTAAGCTTCATTCAATGGTACATTCAAAAATGAAACAAACCATTCTTAAACTAGATTAAACTAGTAAACCAAAGGACATACTAATTATAAGTAAACTAGTAAACCAAAGGACATGCTTTTACTACTAAGTCTCTGTTTGTTGTGCATATTGATTATAAGTACTTAACATATATCACAAATGTTGCTAATTAAGGTTGGCGGGATGATTATGCCTATCCTGAAAAAAGATTGTTGAATCATTATGCTTTCAAATCAATTACCTATCGATGTATTCCTTGCGAGGGAGAGAAGCCAAACACATAAAGAACATGCACATAAACACAGAAACTGAAAAACTTAAATGGAATACACCAAGAAGTACCAAATGATGAATGCTCAATTGTTGTAATGGAAAAGCAATATCAAAATCATCCATTTCTAGAACTTGATTTTTCTACAGTCCTAATGATTTTTCTTATTTCTTGTATGTGCTTGGTGACAGGATTTTGAACATTGTTGACATACTTAAATGGAATACACAATACCAAATGATGAATGCTCAATTTTTGTAATGGCAAAGCATCAGAACTGTCCATTTCTAAAATTTAATTTTGTATAGTCTTAATTATTTTTCTATTGTCCTAATGATTTTGAAAATTGTTGACAAAGAGTGTTTCTTTTTTTTTATTATAGTATAAATGATTTTTCTATAGTCATAATGATTTTTCTTATTTCTTGTCTTTTGTCCCTTTTTTATTTCTTATGTCTGTGCTTCATGATAGGATTTTGTCACCTTCTTTTGATGGTATATTTCATTCACTCTATGTGGAATACTATTTTGTTCACTATTTTATTTCAGCTTGATATTTCTTTCATTTTTCATATACACAAAGACTACACATGCTGATAAAAAAATGAGCTATTTGATTTAGGTTTACTCTTCATTATTGGAAATGGTTAATATTTCTGATTTAACGTGAGCCCCAATCTGCTATCAATCAGATGATTTAACGTATAGTGTTTTCTTGGTTATTCCATTTGTTCCTTGACCTTGACTATGGATTGACTATCATTTTCAAGCTTGAGCAAGGCTTCATACCATGTACCATCCATAGATTTGTACGCAATGTTGATTTAGGCTGGAGGTAAACTACATGTGTCATGTAAACAATATGGTTGAATGCAATCTCTTTTGTGCATTTTCAAGAGTTTTCCCACCAATACAAGCGTAAATAACGCATTGAACGTAATCTACGAACGCTGCATGGTATGAAGTCTCACTGAAGTTTGAGTGTCCTCCCTTTATTCTAGTACGATCGTCCTCCCTTTATTCTAGTGAGGGATTGGAATGAGTTCATTTTGGATGCAAAGGAGAAAGGGGATACTCAAAAAGGAATTACACCAGCAAATGAGAGAAGAAGGTATAAACATGACAAATGAGAAACATAAATGCAGATTTCACAATAGCTGAGAAACATAATTGTAGGCATCATGGCCACAATTTTTTGGAGACAACGTAATTGAGTTGTATACCCAAGCGATGGAGTGCAACTTTTGCACCTCCGATTCCAAGTTGACACTACGGGATACAAAGACCATAGATAAGGAATAAATTTAGAGAGAGGAGGAGGGCCATTACGACCAAAATAATACAGGATGAACCTCAAGTTAAATGAGGCAACTGCAAACATTTTAATAGATTTTTATTATTAAATAATGAAATTTGCATATACTAGTGTTCTAAGCCCCCTCATTACATGATTTATTATTGTAAGCCCCCTCTACCTTACGCATCTAGAAAATGAAACTAAAACCTATTGGAATTGAGACAAAACTTATAGAACAACAACAACTAGGAAGGATCACTTGCCAACATCTGTTGAATACATCTGTAGCTCATGAATACAAGGTCCTCCAACAGATGTATTCAACAGATGTTGGCAAGTGATCCTTCCTAGTTGTTGTTGTCCTATAAGGTTTGTCTCAATCCCAATAGGTTGTAGTTTCATTTTCTAGATGTGTAAGTTAGAGGGAGCTTACAATAATAAATCATGTAATGAGGGGGCTTAGAACACTAGTATATGCAAATTTCATTATTTAATAATAAAAATCTATTAAAATGTTTGCAGTTGCCTCATTTAACTTGAGGTTTGTCCTGTATTATTTTTTTCGTTATGGCCCTCCTCCGGTCTCTAAATTTATTCCTTATCTATGGTCTTTGGATCCTGTAGTGTCAACTTGGAATCGGAGGGGTAGAAGTTGCACTCCATCGCTTGGGTATACAACTCAATTACATTGTCTCCAAAAAAATGTGAGTCCCATGATGCCTACAATTATGTTTCTTAGTTTTTGTGTCCCAGGACCCCTTATGACCCTTTACGACCATTTACAATCCCTAAGAATATATCTTAGAGGTCTTAAAATGTCATAAAGGGTCATAGGCGGCTCCTAGGAGGGGTTAGATGAGCTTCCACCTTCACGTGGTTGGCCCTGTTAAGTAGAGAATGTTATACTCTTCTCAAAACAAAGAGAAGCTCAATAATTTAAGGTCTGAATCCAGATTGAGTACCAGTGCAGAGATGATGATTCAGTAACCTACGTCTATAAAACCTTCACAAATATCTTTATCTTAGTTTCAGTAGTATTGAAAAAAATGAGTGGGTTTGACATTATTGGTGGATCTATTCTCTCTTATTTTTGTGTTCCTATCCTTAAAAGGTTGTAATTTCAAAGTAAGTTTGGTGGAACTAAATATGTATTGCATGTAGGATTGAGGAAAGAAGATGTACAGCTGGAAATGGACAAGGAGCTCTACCTTGTCATACGCGGTGAGAAGTATCCCCAAGAAATGGGAATGCTAAGGTGGAAATGGCAGGTGGTGGAGAGTGGCAGTCTGAGAAAGCCTTTACCAAACTCTCCCACAACCCATTTAATCCTCAAAGCATCCCCCTCTTTCTTTAAGTAGCATATCAGCCGGACCAATGCAACAACTTCTAAGGGAAAGGCACCCACTTCTGCCAATAAGATCTCATAAGACACTGTGGTTTTAATTTTCAGGCTGCCAAAGCACTCTGATAGCCCATCTACAATTTTGATTTTGGCCTTAACCTGTTCATATAGTCTGTGTACTGCTGTCCTTATCACCATAGGTATTCCCAGCTCTTACATTCTTTTCCATAGTTTGTGACGAGGGACAGTGTTAGAGGCTATTTTGAAGTCAACAAAGTAGCAAAAGGCCTCGTCACCCGGAGTGTCCCATATTTTCTCAACTAAGTATCTAAGAGTCTCTTTGTGATCTATGGTGGAGTGTTTCGATCTAAAACCAGCTTGTCCCTTTGCTCTTTTCTCCTCTGTTTCAGCCCATTTACTAATTTTTTCATTCTACCATGCTTCCAAATAACTTGTCGAGAAGGGGATTGATCATAATGGTCTGATAGTTAGAGGGGTTATTTGTGTCTCCACTTTTGTAGATCAGGAAAGAACATATTTGTGTGAAATAAGATAGAAAATGTGTCATTTTTTGTAAACAGTAAACAACAGCGACATAATATTGCTATGCTTAATTTGATAATATATATATATATATATATATATATATATATATATATATAATTAAATTTTCTATCTCTTTTTTTACCAACAAAGAATAAACATATCGACGAGAAAGCTATACATTCAAAATTTATTGCGACAATTGTACACCGCAATTTTGAACTACATTGGTCGCAGAGTTAACGTCGTAGCCAACAATTCTTCCAAGTTGAAGCAATGATTTCAACATTGTTTCCGTCGATAGTTCAACCACTGTTGACGTCGCAATTGCGATGGAGATTTCAAGTGTGGTATTTTTGACTAAAAAAATCTAACGACCATTGTGGTAGATTATCCGACCAATAGGAGTCTAATAATTGACTAAACCTAGTCGAAAAATAAGCTAAAATTTACTAGTGATTAGTATTCCTTTGAAAATATTAAAAAAATTAAATAGATCTCCACATAACATATTAGAAAAGAAAAGAGAAGGAACCAAGTTACACAACACCACATAACACCAAAATATTTATCATGGAAACCTAAGATAGGAAAAATCATAGAGATGGTTAACTCTCAAGTATTAGGTAACCAAGTTATAGAAGACATATGTGGATCACTACCAGGGTGGCTCACTATTGAGCAACTCACTATCGGAGGGGCTCACTACCCAAAATAAAAAAACCAACTATTATAGCTAAGAGGTGGCTTACTTCAAGAATGTAAAATACAAAACTAAAATATTATAGTTGCATCTACATATGCATGAAATACAATTCTTTCTAAAGTACAAATTTCTTCTATACAATCACTAATTACATAGAGCAATTCGTTGAAAACATCAATGTATATCACTTTCACATAACATCTCATATCGACATCATATTGTCATATCTTATGTTGATGTCACTTCCTATATATGTACACATATATATTGGATATGTATCCTTACATGTCAACTTAAACCGAAGATAAAATTATGTGAGAATGTTACCCAAAATGTCAGAGATGTCGGCAATGTTAAAAAGATATCTCATGCTATACCAAATAGGACTAGACCAAATCATTGGTACACCACTATATAGACCAAAACTTGTATTGATAACAATTTTTTCAGACCAAAGGATAGGTCAAAGATAAGAGTGTTGAACTAATCAATTACATCAATGACAAGTATCAATAATCTCCCCCTATGACATTGATGGCAAACAAAATTCCTGGTAGCCAAGAAATTTTCTTTTCAAAAACTTGTATTTTTCTATTTGTTTCTCCCCCTTTTTACATCATTAAAAAATGATAATATCTCAAAAACTATATACAAATTCAAATTTTAAGAAACTCAAAATTTCAAGATGCACCTGATGTGCAACTAGAGAAAAACTACTTAAGTTCTTGAAGTTGAGAAACCCACTTTCCCTTGTTATCATTCCACTACTAAATTGCATTGGTAAGGAGATGTACATGAACATGAATAGACGCAATTAAAGATTCTCCATCTTAAATAGAGTTGGAGTCATAGAAAGTTACCTATTGCACCTTCAAAATAGCCTAATTCATTAGTGTATTGCTGTCTAGGCACATTTCCTAAAGATTTCCTAAGGGTGGAATGATATTTTCTTTTTGTTGTAGCAATTCAAAAATAATTTGTGTGCAATTCCTTGATTGAGGATCTCTTGGAACCAGTTAAATATTTAGAAAGCTTGAAGGTGTGATGAACTTGATACATAGTTAACTTAACAGTTCCAATCTCTTTTCAGGTCTTAGTTGTGTCATCTGACCATTGAAGACTATACACATATAGAGAATTTCCTTCCTCGAGAAGGTCTTATCCTTTCCTGCTAAGTTGATGAATATTGGAAAAGGCATTTGCACATCTAGATTTTAATTCCTACAAAATATTATCCTATACACTTTCCTCTTTTTGATAAACCTTTTCATCCATAGATGCAGATAAATCCTTCATAGTAGTAATAAGTACTCTACACTTCTCTTTGTTTTGATTAAGAGAAAATTAGGTTTTAAAGGACCCTAAACCTTTACAATAGAGCAAAGAAGAATGTCTAAATAGCCCATAGAGAGACAACAAGAAAGATAAAGAAGAAGAGCTAAAAAGGACAAGTTGGTAGCCTAAACAAAAATCCAGTTGACCCAACACCAGCAACCTAAAAAATAGACAGACAAAACTATACAAAAAAAAAAAGAACACTATAAATTTTTGAGAAGCTCATTAGCTTCAATCACCATAAGGGTCATGTTTATAGAAATTGACTTTAGCTCCTCGAGATATTTGTTGTTGTTGACTCTTTTGTTCTTGGTGCTAGATCTAGTCGTCTTTCCTAGCCCAGGAGTGTCATCCACAATGTCCTTGTCCACCTCTATAACTTGAGCTCCCTTCTCTTCATCCATCTTACCAACTAGAATTTTACATGCTCCATAGAAGATTTTTGAATTTTATAGCTATGTTCTCCTATCTTTTTCAGACTTTCCTCCACTTAGACCATATTAGTCTCCATAGCCACAATCCTTTGTTCCATGTTATTCTCCTTCCAATGGTCTTACTAGGTGTTTCTATTCTCAATAGTTTGAAGTATGGAGTCTAAGGAGTCCTTCAAGTCTTTAGCATGCCCAATAGCTTGACTCATATCCTCCATACATTTTGGGAGGGATTTATATTTACCAAAACCCATAGCCTTAATATTTTGAAGACATTTATGAAAGTCCTTCACTTCCTCCTTTAACTGCAAATTATCACCAATAATACATTCAAGCATATTGTTGAAACTCCTCACTCCAGGTTTTCCATTTAGAATGGGAAAGGTATCCTAGGTCACATTTTCCTTCAACAAATCCTCTTTATCTTTCCCACTACCATCATTATATTCAGTAGAATTCATTCTAGGCATATCATCCTCCCATGCATTTTTAACAATTTCCCCCTGAGCACCAACTTTATCATCAAGGGTTTTCTCCCTAGAGGCACACATTTTATTTCTTGGCTAAATAGTCTTTTCCTCCTCTTCCGACTCAGAATCATCCTCCTCTTCCTCATTAGAAGAGGAATCCATCACCATATGGGCCTTTTTCCTTCTCGACTTAGGGACCTTAGAAGTAGAAGCCTTAGCCTTTTTCTTTGGGGTCTTTTTGCATTTCCCTTTAATGTATTTAGAAGAGGAATTTGAGTCAAACATAGTGTCACTCTTTGAACCCTTCTCCATAGAGAGGTCTTCATCAGTTTCATCTTCCTCTGAATTAGAATTCTAAGGCAAGGGGTGTTCAATCTGCTTAGCCTTAAGGTGTTCATAAATGAGAAGCATCAAACCCAGTTTCCTTTCCTTGTTTTCTTTCTCTAAAAAATGAATGATAACTCCCTTCAGTATCTCTCTATCCCTATATCATTTACTCCCATCTCGTGGCATACCGGTAATTTCACTAATGAAAGCATCACCAATCTTGATAGTCATGTTCCCCATAGTCAAGCTACCCTTCTTCCAATGATTCAGAAAATATTTGGTAATGGCAGAGTCCTTACCATGCAGCCTCTCCATGTACACAATAAGACCACCTTCCTTGAGAATTTCCCAGACATCTTCCTTTCTCCTCTAGTCCTTGCAAGAGATCAGCTCCATTATTTTTCTATTGCCTCCCATTTCACTTTCAAAATCTCTTCGATCAAGGTTTCTGCACTCACTAGATCTTTGAGATTTATTCATAACAAGGTAATGTCGTAAAATGCCAAACATCATAAAAATAACCCAAATAACCCACAAAGCATGCAAAATAATGATAACATTGTACATTGTACTATGGTCCCTTTTTAAATAATAATGGTCTTTTATAACCCTTTTCATTTCCTAATTCATTGCTTAAAATTGATATTGATACATTGCATTTTGTGAATTTTATCACTAAAGATTAATGATTTCACCTCATACGGAAACTCCTCTCTATTCCATATCATGACATCATTTTTTGTCACTACTATATTGGTTGCCCAGTCATCCACACCATTTATCTCCCTATATCCATGGGTAATAATACAATGATCAAAATTAGCAATTATATCCCATGAAGCCATAATGATATTAGTGATAGTCCATGAGGGATCACATTTTTTGGTTAGGCATTTAGCTATATTGTTTGAGTCTCCTTCAACCCATAGATTTTTACAATCTCATTTCTTAGCAAGGAGAAGACCTTGATAAGCCTCCATGGCTTTTGCCTTATGATTAGTTTGAGTCCCTCAAGTAATAGCAACAATCTCAATGCTCTTACCTTCCTCATCCCTAAGAATGGCACCACACCATGCAAGCCCTGGGTTGCCTTTAGAGGCCCCATCAAAGTTGATTTTCATCCATCCCTTAGGATGGTTTTTCCACATAGCTTCTTCCCTTTTGATAGTCATAATATTCTTCTTATATCTTCCTTGAAGCTTCCATTTTTATAATATTACCTCATCCATTTTGTTGGTAGGCATATTTAGATCACCCATTGTATTCATGTTCTCAATAATAGCTCTTTGAATCCTTTAGAAAATAACATGCACTGGGGAACACTTGTCTCTAAAAAAAAATTCATTCCTTTCCTTCCATATCCCCCACAACAAATGTGGCATAGAAATTCTCCAAAGATTTTTTATAGAGGAATTTTTTGAAGGACATTGCCATGAAGAATAAAAGGAATGTAATTCCTTAGACAAAACCAGTCCATTTTGAACATGTCCAACAAATTGGACCACAAAGAGACAGCGAAGGGACAATGGATGGAAACGTGTTGCACAGTATCTTCCTCCTGGCAGCGTAGAGAACATTGCTTAGGAATGTTGAAGTCTTTGCTTTTCAAGTTGTCAATAGCTAGAATCTTATTTTGCAATAATATCTAGAAGAACATGTTGATCTTAGGGGTGAGACACTTTGACCAAGCATTGGAACACCGAGGAGGATCTTCCTGAGTAACTTAAATCATATTGATTATGGAGGAAGTAGTGAATCATCCTTTAGAGTTCATCTTCCATATCAGAGTATCTTCTTCTTCATTAATAATAATGGAGAACAAGAATATTTTTAGTTGTATCAAATTAGCGCTAATGGCCTCTATTTCCTTCCACTTATCCTTGTCCCAATAATCAGTAACAAAATGACCAAACTTAGTTTTGCACTTCAAGGAAAAAGGACCCCATTCAAGATGAGTAATGGGAGGGTCATCATTAAGCCAAGGGTCTTCCCAGAACATATCTCTCTTACCATTCCCAACCTTCCATAGAGTACCCTTAACAATATGATTTATGGAGGATGTTGTATTCTTCCATATGTGTGATCCATTGGGAATATCATCAGAGTAGATAAAGTTGTCCAAAGTTGGGAATTTTCTAGTGTATTTGTTTACCCAAATATGATTGCATTCACCATTTGAGTGATAAGTTCTCCAAATCTATTTTGAGAGTAAAGCAGTGTTCATCATTTTAATCCTCCTAAGGCCCAAACCTCCCATATTCTTTGGCCTACAAACTTTGTCCCGGGCAATAAGAGACATTCTTTTTTTTTTCTCAGCTCCAGTCCACTGAAATTTACCATACTCTTGTAAATTTACCATACTTTGTCCCAGGCAATAATATTACATTGTAAACATACTCTTGTTATTATTCTTCAATCTATTATTCTATTTACCATTTTCCAAACTTCTAGATTCATTGATTGTTATTAAATAATTGTCTAGATGTTCAACATAATTATTATTTTACATAATTGTAAAATTCAAGAATTTTTATCTACACTTTAGATGGTAATCTAAATAGAAGTAAAGAAATAAATGTATTCAAATTCCTTCTAAATAATGAATCTTATGCATTTACACCATCTTTTACAAAATTACATACTAAAGTTTGAAAAAAATAATACAAGAATATTAAATTGATATTCTAAAAAAAATAAAAAAATCTACTACATACTAAATTAATATTCTAAAAATGATAATAAAATCTTACTTTATTTTTTATAATAAATATTATATAAGTAATGTCCATACATTCCAAATTCTATTGAATTATCAATAGAATTATCAATGATCTATATATCTACAAAATCTTCCATGAAATTCCCTATTATAAACCCATCTTATCCTACTTATGCAAAAGATTCAAATAAACATCTTTAAAAAAATATTAGTAAATGGAAAAATAAAATGATGCTGCTATCCATAAATCTGATTTTCTACATAGTAGTTGAAACTTATTTTACAATGCTAAAATTCCATTTTCTAGTATGAGACAGATTTGCAAAACTTCATAATTCGCAAGTCGTGGATTTTAACTAATTCTCATAAATTCACGTCTCTCTCTTGAAAACGTCGGTTTGGGAGTGACGTTAAATACGATATTGTTGTGAACTTTCATTGAAAAAGAGGCGTCGGTGTATATTTATCACTTGTATACCGACGTTATCAATTGGATTCGAAACACTAACTGGTCAATGAATTAATTGCTAGTAGAGTAAATTTTAATCATTTTATGAGTAGACTTTATCTCACACTTGTTCTCATTGATAAAGGAAATTCAAGTTATTTGAAAAAATAGATTGTTAGACTAATGAATATTTTAATTAAATATTTTCAGTTATTTTACAATGATTTGAAAAAGTAGATTGTTAGACTAATGAATATGTTAATTAAATATTTTCAGTTGTTTTACAATGATGAGGAGTAGACTTCATTTGACACTTATTTTCATTTCTAACGAATTTTGTATTATTTGAGAAAATAGATTGTTAGAGTAATTAATATTTACTTAACTTTTATTCAATTATTATTAACTAGCATATATATGATCTATATATAAAAATGTGTTGGTATATCGAGGCATTGATTTTTTTCAACTTTAATTTTGATTAAAGTTGAATAATGAAAAAATTAAGTGTTTCGATACATCTCGACGTATTTTATATATAGATTATATATTTGCTAGTAGCAGTCACGGCACATGTAACATATTGAATAAATTAATATCATTAGGGTTATGATAAGGGTCATGTTGTGATCTTTTCACACCATCGCCCCATTGCAAATGGTTTAGGTGGTTTTAAGTGGCAACAATTTTTCTCTCAAGCCTAAGAGATCAGTTTGAACAACTTTGCTCATTTAGGAGTCAACAGCTAATCAAGTCGCGAAAGTGGAAATGAAAACTACCATCAAAAGGGGGACATGTGAAATTTTTGTATGAGACTTGTGTGCAAATTGAAAACTTGAAGAGAGTGAAAATTTGAATACAACAATGAAGTGGGAGGTAAAATTGAGTGGACAAGTGAAGGTTGAAGACATGAACAACATATAAAAGGGGAGTTAACATTTAGAATGTTGAAGGAAGACCCGTTGGGTGGAGCCCAAGATAGGGTGGAGTTCTACCTCCTACGGGGCTTCGAAGCCCAAGAAAGGTCATATTTCCCACATTTGTTGGGCTCCATGCCCAGCTAACTCCCAACTTCACCCAGCCTCTAGAGAAAAATTAGAACATGAGGAGACAATTATGGCAGGTTGTAAGTGAAGTTTTGACTCTTGAAGGATGGATTTTGAGACATGGATGTCATACAGGTTGCTGAAAATGAAGAAAAATCATAAGGAGGTCTGATGTTTGTTGGAAAAATGCTGAAAAAGTGAGTTGATTTCCTGTTGAGATTGATCAAAAGTGAAAGGGAAATAGGTGATAAAATTGAAAGTCTAAACCAATTTGACATGTTTTTTAGGACACCAAATCTAGGCCAAGCCTAAGGAAGGGTGGAGTTCCACCCTCTGCTAGGATCCATGACCACATCACCCCCCACATCTCAACCTAAATTTTCTTTACACTTGCACAAATGATTAAAACTTGAAGGTGTTTGAAGAGGGAGAACCACAATTAATTTTGTAAGGACATTTGAAAATATTTGACGCAAGTTAGAAATTAGTATGACACTTTGTTTGGGTTGAGCCCACGGAAGGGTGGAATTCCACCTTCCTTGGGGCTCTCAAGCCCAAGAAGAGGTGGAATTCTTCCCTTCTTGGGCCTCGACACCTATGATCTCTCCACACATCTTGTCACTTAGTGTGTTTTACGATCAAAATCAAGGGCACCCAAGCAATTTGCACACAAGATTATAGGTTCAAGAATTGAAATTTTGAAAATAATCAAACAAAAAATATGATGAAACTTACTTGCAAAATCGTATGTTCTAAGTTAAAATCTAGAAATGTAAGGCCAAAAGCATGAAAATTTGAAGACAATGAATAACACATTTGAAATCTGTGCACACATCTTAGGCCTCGAGCCCAAGGAAGGGTAGAAATCTACCTTCCTTGTGGCTCTTGAGCCCAATAGAGGGTTTAATTCTACCCTCTCGGGCTCCATGTAGGGTGGATATCACAAAAAAATTAGGTGCAACTTTTTATCAACAAACCCAACAACCTATGATAAATTTGGACAATTTAATTCAAAAAAATAGTGTCAATTAATTTCAATTAATTAAAAAACATGAGGAGGTGTGACCCCCCATTAAATAATCGAATGTTATTATTACACCAAGTCATTCTGATTATGTCATTAAGGTTTGTGATCATTGGGGGTAAATGATTTAATTTAAATAAGTAGGCCAAGTCGGCCTTAACTAGAAACGTGTGCCTCTTCACTCAAGCACCTATAAAGGGAAGTGTCTCATTTCATTTCAAGCCACAATTCAACCAAGTGCATATCGATTTCAAGAGGAGAAAGACAAATACATCTACAACATCAACTATAAGGAGTTCAAACTTGATGATTATTGATTAGACTTTTAAGGCATTGTAAGATTAAAACCACTTGATTGAGCATAACTCAAATTCTTCAAGAGATAAAATAAAAGGGAGAGGTTGCAAATTACAAGTATATGGAAAATCCAGGGCATGTAACATGGTGAAATTTTTGTTTAGAAACACAAAATTAGACTAAGATTAGGTTGTCATTGATGGCATTTTCCAAATCATACTTGTGAAGTCAATTATGCAAAATGATATACAAAATTGGTGTTGAGGGGTTGAGGGAGATTTGTAACCTTGTTAAGATCAAAGTTGGGAAAAATAGAATAGGACTATCAGGGATAAGGGATATGAAGGGCATAGAATAATGGAATAAATGACAAGGGTAATGGAGGATAACATGGGTGAAATCTTCCTCCGAGTATGGAATGCAACAAGTTCATAAAATACACATGATGCTTGTTTCCAGGTTGTCATCATGGTACTTGCCCAAAGTGCCCATTTTCCAAGTTTTCACTATTGGATGAAATTATTTCTCTTTATTTTATTTTTTTGTGTTACTAAGTTGCCTATTTTCCAAGTTTTCATCAAGGCAACTACTTTTTTTTTCTTTTTTTACTTTTTCCAAAAAAAAATTAACTTTTTAAAAAGATAATGAACTCATGATGTGACATGAACGAAGGAATCAACTGCATTGTTCTTTGGATGGTTTTATGCTCAAATATGTTGGTAGTATAATGATAAAGGGATATGAAATGGATGATTGGATAAGAATGGATAAGGATTATGAAAATGATTGCATAGGCTAAATGAAAGGATAGAAAATAGGTGTTGGATAATGGAGGGAATGTAAGAAGGCTTGGTTTTTAGTTGATGAAAATGTATGCAAGAACAACACTTTCACACACCTTGAGGGGGGATTGAGTGATGGAGGAAAAGGGGATGGAGGAAAGGATATGAATTTTTGGGAAAAAGGACCCAAAATGGATTTGGAAGATGTAATGCTTTTAGATAGAGAGATAACAATTTTGGATGCCAACACTGATTTTTCTTTGGGACTCTACGCTTTAAGAATATTCTTGGGAATCCACATGCATTTTGATTTTTGATTTTTTTGTAGGTCCTTGGAATGCATTACTTTTACAATAGATTTAGGAGCCCATAGTAATCTTCACTTTTCTTTTTTCTTAATGGGCCTTTGTGGCCTCTTTGACATTTATTTTTCTTTTTGGATCATATTTTTCTTTGTCTTCACATGTCGGTCAGACTGGACATATTGATCATTGACTACGTGTGGATTGCTTGACTTATGGAATTTATACTTGGCATCCAAATTTATTGGAAAATGAAAGGGGTTCATCAATTGATATAAATTGTATAAAGGATTTTTGGACAGGTGGAAGATTCTCAAAGATGTGTGCCTTTTCTAACTTACATGTGGTAAAGGGTAAGTGGATTGTGAGCTACTTGATGGAGGAATATATGGACCTAAAATAGATGGAAGCAGTGAAGGGGAAGGTATACATTTGAATTTGGATTTTGAAGGGATACCGATGTCATGAGAGTGTGATTTGGAACTAAGGTCGTGACCTTTAGAATTTTCTTTGATGTGTAAGGGTTTTGATATACTTTGTTCATGGATTCTTAACCCTTTGACTTGATAATGATTTTAACCAATGGGACACTTGCTACAAGACGTGAGTTTATTTTGAGGTGGATATGACATGTACGAAACACCAGGATCATGAAGTGGACTGGAATCATTAGAACTAGAGGAACCCATTTGAAGTGTAAGGGGTTCATGAACATCTTGCACAAATGTGTTTGTACATTGAGGGGGACTAGGAGGAATAATGGGATCTTGTGATGGAATAGTGATAGGATCATCTAGAAGGATAGGATCTTGTAAGAGATCTGGAGGAGAAGGGTATGGACATGAAGGAATGGATGGATCTTTAGGAGGATCCAAAGGTATGATGGGATTTTTTGGAGGATCTTAAGGTATTATGGGATCTTGTGGAGGATTTGAAAGTGAGGGGGTACTTTAATCTTGACTTGGAATGGGATTATTGGAAAGAATGGAAGGGAGGACATGATCTTACTTAGGAAGGGGAATATCAATAGCACTTGGAAGAATATTTTTCTCTTGATATGGAAGGGAATAATCTTCAATAGGACAATAAGGACAATAGGATCATTATGAGGCTCAAGTGAAATGGGATATTGGTCAAAAATGGGATGGGATTGGTCATTGTTGAGTTCTTGATCTTTATTTGTTTTAGGACTTATTTATTTGTGAATTGGATCATCCTCTTGACATGGGGTATGAATAGGGATATGTGTGGGAGATTTCGGAAAGGGTTCAATGTTTTGACATGAAGGAGTTGGAAATTGAATGGGACTCTCTTGAATGGGATTACTTCAAAATAGAGGACATGGTGGAATTAGTTCTAGGATTTTGGAAGCATGGAAGGGACTTGTATCAAGAATGGGACTAGTTTGGATTTCTTGTATGGATATCCCTTAGAAGGTTTCATCATTGCAAGTGAAACTTGAGGATGATGGAGGAAATTCATCTTGTGAATCTTTGGGAGATGAAGGAATGGAGGGAATCATGGATGTTTCTTGAAGGTCAATGTCTTGAGGAGAAATAGGTGTGTCATCCATGTAACTATTTTGAGATCATCCATTGCTAAACATGGGTGAATTATTTTCTTCATGCTCCATAATGTTATGTACAAAATCAAAATTTTGATGCAATCTCTTCATGAATTTAGATTTATGTTTCTCCAAGTTAGGTGATTGTGTTGGTGACACCACATCAAATTTTACATTTTTCCAAGAGCTTGGTGATTGAACATGTTTCTCGAAAGTTTTCTCATTGATCATGCTTGGTTGATGTCCAAAAGATGTCATCTTTGAATGCCTCTATTTGAGAAAACTTTGTTTGTGAATTTGAGGATTTAAAAGGATGTTCATTGACATGTAATGTTCTTGAAGGAAAAAAAAAATTTGATCTTGGTCTTGATTGACATGTTTACATTACTGGTACAAGAGGTTGTGAAATTATTTCAAGGACACTTGATTGCATTGGAACAAAGATTGGTTCATAATTAGGTGGGGTTCCCCATTGAATTATGTCATGCTCTAGTTGAAAAATATGATTTGGAACTTGTTTGAATGATTTTTTTGGGACTTGGTTGTATAAATTTTGCTTTTGAACATGATTGTATTGGCCTTGGTTGAACTTTGTGTTTGATTCATTTAGCTATGAAAGAAGTTTTGGTATTTATGATGCTGAAATGAGAGCTTTAATGTTAATTTCAACAAACCTTTATTTTAGGCAATTAAGGATTTTTGACATTTGTTTGTGATTATTTTTTAAAATTTTGATTTTTTCTTCCACAATATTTACTTATTTCTCCAATTCATCTATCAAATTTTGATTCATTTGTGCATGGTATTACTTTGGTTGATTATTTTATTGTAATAATTTCATTTGTCTTTGGTCATGAAGTGTTTGGTTCTCTTACCTTGAAGGGTATGTTATATTTGGGTCAAAACCTTTTAATTGAAAAGGTATTTCTTGTCTTGGGTGAAAGTGTGTTTGTGTGTTCTCATTTGGAATGTCCATAGGTTGACAATAACCTTGTTGCCTTGTCACAATTGGCATGGTTACTAAATGCATCTAAGGATGAGGGGTATGCAACTTTGTTTTGGATTTTTAGGAGACCTTGGAATGAGAATGCAACCTAAGCTATGCAAGAATTTTTGGAAAGACATGAAAAATGCCACTTAGGGAGATATGAAAATGCAAAGAATTTAGGATTTTTGGGATTTTGAATGATTGTGCAAAATGCAACTATGTTTTGGGATTTTGGACTTTGAAAAATCTTTGGAAAATACAAATCTAAGGGTATAACCTTAGGAAATTGAATAGGGATCTTGACTTGAAAAGATCAAAAGAAAAAATATGTTTGGATAAAAAGGGATTGGATCAAATCCAACATGACAAAGCTGGAGTTTGAAAAAGTGACAATTTTGATAAGAGGGACAAAAGGGAACAAGTCAAGATCCTATCTTCAATATTATAAGGAAAGACTCTAAAAATTTGGATTTTTGTGGGATTTTGCAAAATATTTAAAGATTCTAAGTGCAATATGCAATAAGACTAAAATGAGGATCAAAATGAGGACTATGGGACTATGAGAGGGATCTAGATTTGAAAATGTAAGGAGGATTATGCAAGGACTATAGTATGGAATGAAAAGTAAGGTCTCCTATACATGCCACAAGGTTCCAAAATAAGTGTTCTTAAAGTCCATTATTCACAAGGTTTCAAGAAAAAGTGTTTGTGGCCATATTGAGTTTTTTGACAAGTTTTGCAAGTTTTTAAAATGTTTGGAATGTGTTTTTTGAAAGTTCTTTCAAGATTTGAACACTCATACAAGACACATTAGATAGAATGGCTATTGTAAAATTTAAACAAACACATCACAGCATAGGCTTGCAGGATAGTATCCACTAAATTCCCACTTGAAAAAAGTTCATCTACACCTACTCAGGGTGGAAAACCTAGAATCTTGGAGGCACAGGATCCCCCTTACAATGCACTCACTTCTCAGGCACACCAAGCTTTGAATTCCAAGGGGCATCACTTCCCAAGGAACCACTATCTCTACCAAGAGCCATGAAAAGTGTGGGATGTCTTCACTATTGGCAGTGGGCTAGCATCACTTGCAGGGTTTGTGACATGGCTTAACCACATTCTATGTCTTCTATAACTCTAGTGGTTGTATCGAGCATTAACATGTCGATCTTTTTGTGCAACGACAACCCTAGCTTGTAACAAGTGGTATCAGAGCTTGGTCATAGGTTCAAATCCATGAAGGCCATAGTGAGTGATGTTGGGAGAGGTATTGTTGGCAGTGGGCCAACGTCCCTCATAGGGTTCACGACATGGCTTAACCACCTCATGTGTCTTCTATAAGTCTAGTGGTTGTATTGAGCATTAACAGGTTGATCTTTTGGTGCAATAACAACCCTAGCTTGTAACATTCACAGGCATGGGTGACCCCTTACATCATTTAATAGATGGTTTTTGGCCACTACAAAAAGGTGTTTAGTATGGGACATCCATTTCAATGGGTGGTGTGATAAAATACTACATGAGGTCTCCTATCCTTGAGAGCCAATGTTTTGTACACCTCAAGGGTACCAGAGGAGAGATATCACCCAACCACACTTACGATTGGATTATTAGTCATGATTGGGAAATTTATATAGCAATTTTGGTGGAGACCTAGCTTTGGCTCGTTACTAATTGTGGTCATCCCTTGACATGTTCAAAGTGAACGCCTTGGCCTAAGGCAAGCCTCTCTAAAAGAATTGTATGAATTCATCTTCACCCAAGATCCATGAAGGTGAGGGGAGAGGATACATCCATAAAATTATTAGGTGATTATAGATAACAAGACATGCCAAGCACTTAAAAGTAAAAGTTCATCTTAAGCACCAAACCAAGTGTTTTCTAACTACTAAAACACACATAGTTTTGGAAGACACGCAAAGTCTTTGTCAAGCACTGTGCATCAAAATACGTTAGTAGTTTTGAATTGTATATTAATTTCAATATTTCCACAAGCTGAAGCAAAACATTAGTAATACAAAAATATGATACCCTAAGTGCATAAACAAAAATTGAAAACAGATTTGCAGATGAAAGAAGAGACCTTACCAACTGCACAGTTTTAGAGACCAACTGCATAGTTTTACCAAGTGCACAAGTTTAGTAACCAAGTGTGAAGTTCAACCAACTTTGTAGTTTCAAAGACCAACTATGTAGTTTTGGGCACCAACTACGTAGTTCTACAATCAAATAGTGAAATCGAGGTGTTAGGAGCTTCTCATTAGCACAAACCTGCACACTAGTCCTAGAAACATGTAAATTTATATTATGTGAGTTCATTAAGACATTAATTAGGGTGTTTTGAGTGAAATTGGATTGATTATCAACCCCTAATTAGACTACTTTGAGAATTTGAAATTATTAGAATTGATTGATTAATTATGTGCAAGATTGTTTGATTGATCCCTAGATTAGATGAGGTTCATTTTAAAATCCCAATAGAAGTGTGAATTTCCTTTAAAGAATACCAAATTGAAGTTTTAAATTCATTAAAAACCTTTAGAGTATGTTTTGATCCATTTTAGGGTTCATTTCAAACCTCAAAATAGAAGAAATGAAGATAGAAAATATCAAACTACAAAATAAAACCCTAAATCCTAAACTAAACATTCAAGGCTCCAACTGCGCAAATCACATGACCAAGTGCGAAGCTCTAGGCCCCAACTGCATAGTTTTGAGCCCCAAGTGTCTAGTTTCTCTAACCAACTACGCAACTTCTCCTACCAACTATGCATCTTCTCCTACCAATTGTCAAAATTCTTCCTACGACCTAGAAATACACAAAAACATCAAAAATCCATCAGATACAAGTGTTTCACATCGGGTTCTCCAATTGTAAGACCAAAAAAAGGAATGATGAGCATAAATGAGAGAACCAAAAATATTATAAATAATATATGCAAACTAATATAATCTACCATAAAATCCATTTGAAACAAGGATTCAAAAACATGTAAATAAAACATAAAACCCCCCTTCAAATGTACCTTCCATGTTCTCCTTTCTTCTCCATAAAAATGATGTGATGTTTCTCTTGATAATGACACAAGATGCACAAAATGATTGAAAGAAAAGTGATAGAAAAAGGATACTACGATCGTGGTTAGCCAAATTAGTGCAAATGAGGCTCAATTTATAGAAATTGAGAGCCAAAATGAAAAATGGAAGGAAGGTGTGTAATTGGAAATTTGTCATAATTGCATTGCATGACTTAGAAAATTATCACAATTAAAATGTTTAAATTGGAAAAGGTGTCATAAAATGACACCTTATGAGAATGTGTAAGAAAATATGCATAGCAAGATGCAAGTGCAATTAGGGGAGAAAAGGAAGGGAAGGTGTAAGAGGGTGAAGCATAGAAAGAGGAAAATGTTAGGGGAAAGGTGGGGGCTAAAAAATATGTAATGAAGAACAATTTGGGGGAAGGTGTAAGAGCCATATTTTCAAATTCTGAAAATTCATTATTCCTTCCACATGGATAATTTGAAATTTAGGAATTATTAAATCCCTTAATTCAAGGAAAAGGGGCCAATCAATTAATATAATATTAATTAAATGAGAAGGTAGAAAAAGGGAAAAAATGCCATGATTAAATAATGAAAAGGCTAGGAATAGAGCATGGGTTATCTATCTATAGAGGACAAATTAATAAATCAATGACCAAAATGATGACATAGGATCAAGTGTGACTTGGTTTTAAATATTTTGATGAGTTTTTTAACTGATTTTGATGGTTTTAAAACTGATCATGGAATGATGCAACATCAATGAACTTGGACAATGTGCACTATCGAGGAAAACATGATGAAATAGCATCGATGGACTCTGACAATTCTATTGGGCTAACTGATGGTTATGAAATAGAATCGATGAACTTTAGCAACACTATTGAACTGAATTAGTTTAGAATGAAAACAATGAGGCATTGACGAACTTTGACAATGCACTTGCAATGATTGAATTGGAGATGACTAGATAACATCGATGAACTTGGACAATGCTATAAAAAAGGACTGGCGATTGATCAAATATGACAATGACGAGGACAACGCATTAATGAACTTGGACAATGCCTTAAAACAATGACAAGATTTACAATATGATAGAGATAGATTGATTTGACCAACTTTGACTAGGCATTGATGAACTTTGACAATGCCAATAAAGTCAACTAAAGACCACTGACTAGGTTCAAAAGGATTTTAGACTAATTGAGGATAGATTATGATTGATTTTAACTTATTAAGATTGATTTGACATGGTTAGGGATGATTAGGATCAGTTAGGAAAGGTTTAGGAATGATCCAATGATGATTCAAACTTGATTGATTTAGCTAAAGAGATTGAGGTTGCGATTGCAAAGATGCAAGACATGTTAATAACTAATCAAATGAGAAATAACACAAGATAGAAGACATATTAAAAGGGGACACATAGGTGTGAACCATTTTTAGGTGTCTACACCTATATATACACATATATACTTGATTTTTATGCTTACATCTTGGCTTGAACCAAAGATGAAATTGTGTGAGCATGTTACCCAAAATGTCAAAGATGTTGGAAATGTCAAAGGGAAATCTCATGCTATACCAAGAAGGACTTGACCAAAACATTGGTACACCACTATATAGACCAAAACTTGTACTAGTAACACTATTTCCAAACTAAAGGATATGTCATAGATAAGAGTGTTGAACCAATCAATGACATTAATAACAAGTATCAACATTGCTATGGTTATTTCATTGCATTAATACTATTTAATTCTTGATTATCTAGCATTTTGAGAAACCCCTTAGTTTCTCCATGATTTATAACGGATGTTTTCTTTCTTGTAGAAAATAATGAGAGAAAAGCAATACTATTATCAACTAAAATATATTATTTTTGAGGTGCAGAATGAAGATTTTTGAGTTTGTATTTTATCAATAGCATGCAAGTATCTAAGGTGAACATGTATTAAAGCCTATTTAACTATCAAGTCAAATTATTTGATTCTATTTCAATATTTGAGATAGAACACCTTATAAATGTTAATAAATCTATGAAGAAAGAAACAAATCAACATATGCATATCACAATTATCGTCCCTTTCAAAATTGAAAACTAAATGATAGCATATATTTTTATGTAGTAAATTTAGAATTTTAGATAGTGTTATATATAAATATCTTCTATAAATTTGTGGTTGAAGATGCATGAATTATTTTTCTTTTTATTTTCTATATTTTTTATTATATTCATATCTATAATTTCCCTTACCAATAAGTCCTTAAAAAGGTTTTATATCCATACTCATGGAAATGTTTTTAAGCATACTAAAGCAACAAGCAATTTTCTTGACTTCAAAAAAAAAAAAAACTATTTTCTAACATATAATTCAAAAACTATTTTTCTAACATATAATTCCTTTTACATTGAGTAAAATGATAGAAGACATTTATTTTGAAGACAAACAAATAGAAAGTATAATAAATTTTGCATAAATACTTACACCAGTTTTGATTTAATATTCAATAACTAGATCTAGTCATTACATTTTGTGAGATACATTTTACATCAAATAGATCGTATAACCTACCACATCTATGATTACCCCACTCCCCTTATACGATAAAAAATCTTGCAACTTGAGGCTATCACAAAATGGTCACTTTGTCTTCTAAAACATCTCACAGTAGAAATAATGACTACAAGGAGAGAGTTCATAATAGAAAATAGTAAAAGGAATCATTGAGAAAGGAAAAGTGGTCAAATAGGTAGACAAAATGGACTCAAAACACCTATTGATTATTGATTTCATTAAAATATTTTATAAGGGAGAGAAATGATAGAACAAAAAGGAATACCTAAAAAAATAGATTGAGTATAAACTCATCATGATCATCTACAATTTTTGTGACTAAAAATTCTAAGGGAAAGGGAATTTTTAGAGATAAAAAATCACCTCCTTGTATGAGTTATGGATAAAAAAATGGATAAAATCAACATATAAGGAGAAAACAGAACACAACTCATTAAAAAACATCTTTTAGTTAATCAAATAATGCTTTGTTAAGATTAAAACAGAACACAACTCATTAAAAAATATCCTTTAGTTAATCAACTAATGCTTTATTAAGATTCTTATATTAGTTTATAGTGTTATTCTATTAAGACTCAGTCGATCAACTAAGTTTTATGTTGTTTTGATTACGTAAAAGTGGGTTTTGAAAGGATCTGAAACCTTTTACATTATATTTTCATGATAGGCATTAAAGTTCCAACATAACTGTGAAACAACACCAAAAAAAGACACACAACCAAGTCCTTAAACAGAAATAAAAACAAAGAAACAAATAGAGGACAACAAAAGGACAGCAGGACAGCAACCTGCAAACTAAATACATTTCATAAGGTCAGCTGCCTAATCATCTAGCATCTACATATTAGCTAAGAAAAATTTGAGTTCTTCAATGTCATTGTTCTTATTTTTCTCCAGCTTCCTGAGCCTAGATCTAGTTCTCCTGATGGGACCGTGATCCTCTTTGACCTCGGTGATCACCTGTTCCCATTTTCCCTGGTCCAATTTGTCAACTAGAATCTCAACATGCTCTATCGACACCTTAAGGATAGAAAAGCTCTGTTATGCTATGTTTCCAACCATTTTCTCTAGCTTGTCCACTCTTTTTTCCATAATCTAAATTATTTTTTCCATTCCCTCTCCTTTATCGATTTTCTCTTCCATAGCAGTAATTTTGTCATTAAAGATAGTGAGCCCCTCAACCTTACCAACTGTCTTCATGAGCTCATCAATGCTTTGGCCCATTGTTTTCTCCCCCAGATTCATCTTCTTAAGGATCCCAGTCTCTTTTTGGAGCTGATGAATATGGGTCTTCATTGTTGTAATGTCACTTTTCATATTACTTAGGTTAACCAGGAAAGAAACACAACCCAGATTCTGAAAGTCCTTGTTCACTCCCTCCATTTCCTCCTTGGAACTCTCCACCTTATCCTTCCCAATGTTAGCCATGTCCTTCTCCTACCCATCCTTCTCAATATTAATCACATCTTAAGCCACATCATGTAGAATATTCTCCTCGACTAGAACATTTTGGTCCACCCCCATACTCTCCTCCACAATGGGGTCATTCTCCATCCACTCATCCTATTTATCATGGCTATTCTTCTGAGAAGAATAACCCTCATCAGAGGAGATGAAAACCCTCTTAGCAATTTTCATGTTCCCTTTCTTGGCTCTGGTGCACTTCCCAATGGACTCCATTTTATTTTTACCCTTCTTCTTGATATTGTCATCCCTACTCTCCTCTTTCTCCATATCCATATCCATGACCGAGTCCTCCACCTTAATTTTCTTCTTTTTTCTTTTGGGAGCCACCTTCTAGTACTCCTCAGAGTCCCCATCATCATCCTTAGTTTCCCCCATGAAGGGTTCCTCCGACTCCTTACCATCTGTGTCATAGTCTTCTAGGGTCTTCCTATTCAACCGAGGCCTCTCCACCTTCTTCAATTTCAACCCCTCATAAATGAGGACCATTAACCCATCATCATAGACATGGTCACCTTTCAAATCCCTCTACCAACTAAGGACAGAGGCATTTAAAGAACTCAACAAATAAAAGGGGAAATTGATTTTAACCCCATGCCTAAAATGGTTCAATAAAATCAAATGATGATTGTAAATTTTGGTATAACATCCATCAAGAGTAATGTAGCTAATAATAAAAAATAGAACCAATCTCCACGGCTTAGAAATACTCTTAGGATTTATGTTCTTAATACTTAGTATTTTATAGTGTTATTTTACTGAGACTTTGTTACTAGTTTTATGTTAATCAATTGTTAATGTGTTGATAATGATGGATTTATCCTATGGTTTAACTTAATTTAGACTATTTGTTTTAAAGGGACAACACCCTTGTTTTGTTACTATTAATATTAAGAACATTCCTCAATCAATAAATAATTCTACATTAGAAATTTTATTTCAAATGAGTACGTTGGATATAAATTCATATATATATAAGACTAAATATAAAATTAATTCATTTCATTATATTAATTTTAATTGAAAGATAAGGTAGAGATAGAGAATAAAAAAATCCCACAAGAAGATTATTAAGAGTCAAAACAATCTTAGTAGAGGCCAACAAAAAATAGGAATAGTAGCAATTAAATGAAAAAGGATAAGAACAAAGATGTATGGGAGGAATTACTAAATGTGAAAACATTTACTAGTCATTATTGTAGGAAGCATGTCTTACTAAGTAACACAAATTCATAAAACTACCATAGTAGACAAGGATTAAATATTGGAGGCTATAACATCTTATTTATTTTTATCATCCCTTGCATGATAAAAAAGATAAAAAAGAGGGGATTTCCTTATGGTCTAGTGGTTTATTGGTTTCATTGTTAATCGTACAACCAAGGTTCAAATCCCCACTTGGCCCAAAATGGTGTTAATGTTGGTTTGGGAACGAGTCTGAACCCTAATCCCACTATTTAACTACCAAAAAAACAAAGATCAAAAAGTATTTTCTTGTAGATATTTCCTAAATATTATGGATAAAATGTTATAAAAAGGAAAGTAGCTTTGCAAATTAATAATAATGTATAAATAAAATAGTCATGAAGAGGCAAGACAAGATACTAAGAACACCTAGAAAATTTATGATAAAGAAAGTGACAAGGCATGACCCTCCATACATAATTATATTGAATAATATCCGACAACATTCATGATACATATCTATATCTAAAATTGATGGATAACATAAGGTAACCACATTACAAAGGAAATAGGAATAAGAAAATTAGGTAGCTTCACTATATAGAAGAATATTTTTGGATGAATAATAAAATAAACTTACCACCTAGATACCATTCTTTAGCTAGTGCTATGATGTCACTATCCAATGGTGTGATTGATAAAAGGAATGTTTTCTTTAGCCAAATGGATTCAGATAACAAGGGTGGTTCATTTCACACCAAATCTAAATTTCTCAACTCCTAAAATAGCATGAGAAAGTATTATACAATTAACACCAATTGAAAATATTAAACTTGAAGATCCCTAGAGAAAAGTGATAGGAATTGTGCCATCCTAAAATGTAAGAACCCTTATTAGGTTCTCATTTCTAGCCCCATTTTAGCATATATGGGTTCCCACATTGATTTCTTATCTTTCTAGCCCTTTTGCATCCTTCAAATCAATATTATTTGTTCAAAACTTGAGAATGGATCTAACTTCTATGCATGATTTCTGATTTTTCATCCATCCACATAATTCATCTTTTATCAAGGTCCTTTACATGCATTTTAGGATCTCAAAAATGACCCTAATCTCCTAGTGAGCTATGACCTCCAATACCCCTTTTAGCACATAATCTTGAAACTACTTCAAAATTTACCTCTCCAGGAATAGGTTAAATTCAACTTAGTCCTCTCTGGGATAAGTTTGAATTCAACCTTGTCCTCAGGGTATTAATTTTTAATAGCTTTGGGCCTGATGCAAGGCTATTTCTCCTAGGTGCTTATTCAAGGTTGGCCTTGCAAAATCTGGGCCCCAAAATGTGTACAAAAGGAGACCTCTTCCCCTCATTTTTACATTCATCAATTGCATGCACATCCACAAGTAATATATTGTGCATTCAATTAGTTGAAGAAAAGAAAGTATTTAAGCCATCAATTATTTCATGTCTTCTCTTGTCAACATTGTGGCAAGCTAGGAAAAACTCATTTACATAAATTGAGAAGATGGAACAAGTGGAAGGAACAGCGGGTCAGAAAGGAGGAATTCAAATTTCAAACCTAGACAACAAAGGGAATGGCAGATCTGACATTGGTACATCGGGAACTAGAAGTCAATAGGAGGAGATAGATGCGAACGGGGTGCAAGGTAAGATTCCTAATGTTGGTGTGGGGACAGGGGACCTGGGGGAGGACCCAGAAAGGAGCCTACTAATCAAAATAGGATGAATACTAGAAAACATGTCAAAATCTGGTCAAGTCTTTTTGGTGTCAAGCCAGCGGGTAAGTCTTCTCTCCCACCTATGGAAAATTTTTCCAACCTCAAGCAAGGCACTTTTGCTATTACCATTCTAGATCAAATCATAGATTTTAATATTTCTCTAATGGATAACTCTCTTGTGGGGAGATTCCTGGGATCTCGACCAAATATCGAGGTGGTTAGGGCTTTTGTTAAAATAAAATGGGTATTGAAAGGCCAAGTGGAGGTAGTGGCTCTCCCTAAAGGATGTTTATCATTTTATTTTTCTTGTGAGGAAGATTTAAGGCATACCTTATGTAATGGACCATGGGTGATCAGAAAGCACTCCATGATTCTTCACAAGTGGTGCCCTAACTTGAATATGCAAGAAGAGTTGAATGTGTAGGCGCTAGTCTGAGTGAATCTCCCAAGTCTACCTCTCGAGTTCTGGATGGAAGATATTTTCAAGGGAATAGCTAATGTTTATGGGGAACTCTTGTCTATGGATCTTGTCACGGTCTCTAGGAAATGCCTAAAGTATGCTAGGATTTGTGTGGGGGTGCAGCAAGGAGTGGATATGCCGAAGTCTATCACTCTTCAGTCCAAATTAGGTTCTTGGGCTTAGAAGATAGAGTATGAATCTACACCTTTTTCCTATTACCACTGTAAGAAAACTAGGCATTGGGCTAAGCAATGCCCAAAACTAATACCCCGACCTAAAAAACTAAAGAAGGTGTGGGTCAGAAAATCAGGAACTAGAATGAACTCTAATGGGATTAGTGTTAATGGGAAGCAAGAAGGAAAGATGGAGGTGAAGGGTACTTCTAGTGAAGGTAGTGATACGTCCCCCTCTGAAATAGTGTATAAAATGGGGGGTATCACAGAAATAATTAAGGAGTCTTCACCCAAGAGAATAGATGATTCTTTTGTTGAACAAATTCAAAGCAGGCCTTTCGAAGCTATGGAGGGTAAGGAGGATTTTGATGTGTACTTGATTGAAAGAGAAATGTTAGGAGGTAATAGTTTTACCTTACCTATACAAAAAAAGGATACATGGCAAGATGCCCAAAATTGTCTAATATTGGGGTTTTCAAAGGACTTGTATCAGAAGACTATTGCTACACCTATGAGATCTGATAAGCAGTCACCCATTAGATCCAAGTCTACAAAGTGGGGAGATGAGGAGGATATTGATGCTGCTTTGTTGGGGTGTGATGTCTTGACTGAAGAGGGATGGTCAAAGGCAAAGAACAAAAAGATAGTTAAAAATAATAAAAACAAAGAAAGTGAGCTAAAGACAATGAAGAATGCTTCTTTGATTCTTAGAAGCACTAGAAGTCACAAAAATGGAGATGTGGGGGCTACTCATGTATCCCCAAGAAGGCCCTCAAACTAGAAAAGGAGAGCCCTTGAGACCAGTAGGAACATAGCGGATGGTAGTCAAAAAACCATCCTAGAGTCCGAATCATTCCATAAGAAATGAAGATTATTTCTTGGAATGTATGAGGATTAAATAATCCTCACAAACAAGACATGGTTAAAAACATGATTAGAGATAACAAGCCAGATATTGTACCTCTTCAGGAGACTAAGATGTCTAAGGAAAAAGTTGAGAAACTCTAGTTTTTAAGCAATGGAATGTCCCTTGGTGGCGATGCGGATGGGGCGTCAGGGGGTATTGTGAAAATCTACAACTGTAATTTAATTAGAGAGGAGGTGATTTCCAAAGGAAATAATGTGGCTAATATTAGATTTTGGCACATTAAGGATGACACTTCTTGGGTTTTGGCTAATATCTATGCTCTCAATACTAGATGGGGGAGGAAATATTTTTGGAGGGATGTTGCTAGGAAAAGGAGTGATTTTGCAGAGGAAGGATGGATTATTATGGGGGACTTTAATGCTCCCTTAAAGGAAAATGAGAAACTTGGTGGAAGTCAACCCAATTTGGACAGCAGAATTGATATTATGGACTTCATTGATGGCCAAGCATTACATGACATTGATTTGTAGGGGATCAACTATACATGGACAAATAGGAGGTCTGGTAATGAGCTTATTCAGGTCACACTTGAGAGGGCGCTTGCAAGTAGTAAGTGGTCCAATAGTTATTCTTGCACTTTATCAGCTTATATTAGAGCTGGTTCTTATCACTATCCGATCACCATTATTGCAGAGCCTAATGGGCTGAAAGGAACTTCCCCTTTTGTTTTGAGAAAATGTGGACTATACATCCTAATTTGGAAAAACTTATTGAGGGGTGGTGGAGTATTAGGATTGAAGGAACGGCTATGTTCAAAATAGCTAAGAAACTTTAAAATGTGAAGGAAAATATTAAAAAATGGAACGAAGAGACTTTTGGGAATATCTTTACTAACAAAAGGAAAATAGAAGAGGAGCTGAAGGAAATTCAAGATAGTCTTCAGAAAGATGGGTATAGTCTTTTTACCAAGGATGAGGAAGATAATAAACTTGTGGAGTACCATGATATTATCTCAAAAGAAGAATGTTTTTGGAGACAAAGTTCTAGAAAGATCTTTTTAAAGGAAGGGGACAAAAATTCAAAGTATTTTTTCATGACCAGGGTGAAACACAGAATGGGAAACAAAATTTCCAAACTTAAGATCAATGATACCATTAGTGAAAAAGAGGATGATTTCAGGGGAGAAGCTATTAAGTTCTTCGGGGAGCTCTAAAAGAAAGCTGATAATCTGAATGAGGAATGCCAAAAGGAGTTGTTGGATGGTATCCCCTACTTTTTGAATGAAGAACACAATAGATCTATCATTGCTATCCCTTCTAAGGAAGAGATTCATAAGGCGGTTTTCTCCTTTGAAGGTGATAAGGCCCCTGGTCCTGATGGATACCCTCTCTTTTTCTTTCACAAGTATTGGATGACTGTGAAAGATGATGCAGTTAATGTGATTAAAGAGTTTTTTGGTTCTAGAAGGATTCTTAAGGAACTGAATGGTACCTTTATAGCTTTGATAACAAAGAAATTGGTGGTTGATAGTCTGGATCAGTTCAGACCTATAAGTTTATGTAACTCGGTGTACAAGATTATCTGAAAAGTTCTTACCTCTAGGATTCATCTTTTTCTTCCTTCCCTGATTTTTGGATAGCATAATGGATTTGTCCCTGGCAGGAAAATTCTAGACTCTATCATTTTTGTACATGAAAACATACATTCCTTGACTATGTCTAAGAAGGATGGTTTTTTGCTGAATTTAGACTTGTCTAAAGCTTATGATAGGGTTGACTGGAATTTTTTGAAGGCTACTTTGGAGGCTTTTGGTTTCAATAAGAGAAGTAGAGATCTTATCCATTGCTTGGTTTCATCTACTACTTTCTCAGTGCTCATGAATGGATCCCCTACTCCCTTCTTCAAGTCTTCCAGAGGTCTTAGACAAGGGGATCCTTTATCTCCAATTTTGTTCATTATTATGGCAGAATGTTTAGGTAGATACATTGGCAGGCTGGTCAACAAAGGTGAGTTTATAGGGCTAAAACCTTCTTCTAAGGAGATAATTTGTTTCCATCAGCATTTTGCGGATGACTCTATTATCATGGGGGAGGCCTCTATAAAAAATGGAAAAACTATTAAAAAATCCCTTGATAACTATATTGGTACTACTGGTTAGATTATAAATTGGAATAAGAGTTCTATCTTCTTCATTAATGTTCCATAAAGAAGATAAGGAAGGATAAAAAATAGTGTTGGGATGTGAGGTGGGTTGTCTCCCAGGATCCTACTTAGGCTTGTCGTTGTGTCTTGATCCTCCTAATTCTTTTTGGAGGGATATGATTGATAAATATTATAGGAGTTTAGTTGGTTGGAAGGGTGCTCTTTTGAGCTAGGCTAGTAAGATTTTGGTGCTTAAAGATAATCTCCAAAGCATCCCTCTATATGCTTTAAGTATTTTTCAAATCCCTAGGAAATTTCTGAAAGTATAGAGAAAATCCAAAAGAACTTCCTTTGGTCTGGAGTGGAACATAAAAAAAGAATGGCTCGCATTGTTTGGGAGAAGGTTTGTAAACCTGTTAGGAAAGGAGGCCTTGGCCTCCGTAATATAAGAAGTATGAATGACTTTCTAATGGCTGAAATTCTTTGGAGACTATTCAAGACCTCAAGAGAATGGAGTACCATATGGCACAACAAATATAATAGGGACAAGAGTGATTTCAAAAAAAAATTGAATTAGGAAATTGTTCAAGGAGGTTCTAGCATTTGGAATAATGCTTTCAGAAGGAAGGATTTGATCAGCAAGGGTATCAAATAGAAAGTGGGAAATGGTAAGACTATTCTTTTTTGGGAAGATGTTTGGATTCTTGATCACCCTCCCAATGCTGATTCAAGCTGGAAAGAAAAGATGATGCAATGCAAACAAGTTTTTGAATCTCATGTGGCTGACTACTAGGAGGGGGATAAGTGGACTGATTTGGCTAGGATGGATCCCTCTCTTAGAAGTCTGAATAAAATTCTGAATGTTGTCTTTCTTATTGATGAAGAGGATACTTTAATTTGGAAATATAATTCTAATGGCTCTTTCTCGGTCTCTTCTTTGTACATGCATAATTTTGAAGATAGCCTGAAACCATGTTGGGCCAATGCTTGATTCAAAGGCTTAACACCTAAAATTAATGTGTTTTTCTAGATCTTATTGTAGGATAAAATCTTAACTATTGACAATCTAAGGCAAAGAGGCTTATATGTTACCAATAGATGTTGTCTCTGCAAGAGTGATGAGGAGAACATTAATCATATGACTATTCACTGTTCCTTTGCTAGAAAAATATGGGAGAAATTGCTAGAATTGATGAATATGGATTGGGTTTTTCCACAGGATATTAAGGAGCTTTTCACTTGTTGGAACCCTCCTACTAGTAACAACCTTTTATTGTCTATATGGAGCTTCTTTCTTCCCTACATGTGTTGGGGGGTTTGGAAAGAGAGGAATGATAGGATTTTTAGAAACAAGGAATCTAGTTGCGATGTTATCTTCCATAAGATTAAGAGAACCTTATTGGAGAACATTGGGTTGGTTAAAAAATTTCAAGATCTGATTAATGATTGGGAGGTTAAAGTCTATAAAAATTGGAAGCTTGATGGGAGGAAGGTCCAGGATATCAAGAGAAGTCTGAGAAATGAGGCCCAATGGGACTGTTCCCCTAATGGTTGGATGAAAGTCAATTTTGATGGTGCCTCTAAGGGAAACCCGGGAATTGCAGGCTGTGGTATATTTATCCATGTTGAATATGGAATATGAAAAGGGGCCAAGGCCATTCCTATAGGATTCCATACTAACCATGTTGTTGAGGCTAACGCTGCTCTTTATGGTCAATTGTTAGCTAAGAGGAAAAACTATAGAAAAGTGTGGGTTGAAGGGGACTTTGTAAACATTATTAAATGTCTTAATAATACTATGACCCCTTCATGGACAATAGCTAATGCTGCTAAAAAAGCTAAAAACATTATTGAGTCCTTTGATGAGTGTATTATTACTCATAACTTTAGGGAGGCCAATTCGGCAGCTGACTGGGCTGCGAATGTGGCTTGCCAAAGCTAGGTGGATATCGAGTGGAATGATGGGTTTGTCCTCCCTCTTGATGGGATATCATTAATCGATAAGGATTGATTAAAAACCAAGAAACATGTTCTTAATGAAGATCATTTTAATGAGTAATCAATGCAGAAGTTTGTGTGAAGATGGCGAAGGACATTGGGGTGATTCCAAGATGATTACTACTTTCATTTGGCATGATTTATGGGTCTTTCAAGGTGTTAGAGGGCATTATTACAACTTTAAGCCAAATTTGCAAAGCGTTGTGAGAAATTTTGAGAAGGGTTTTCTTGACTGTTGCAGAGCTATGGGAGGAAGAATGAAAAGGTGTGAACTAGGGAACTGCAACGAATGGAACTAGAACCAAGAGGTGTGGAACATTGTCAAAGATGGGGGTCTAGCGGTTTAGATGGAGAAGCTGCATGGTGGGAAATTTTTTGTTACCAGGCAATTCATTAAGACCTGGAACAAAGGGAAAGTCATGGTGGGAATGCAGAGCATGGAGGTGACTGAGGAGATCATCATAGAGGCGATGGGTCTAAAGATAGAAGGAATTAACTTCTACAATGATAGAAAGGTCTCAGACAAAGATCTGGAGGCTTTTGCGCCAATGGAGTAGGAGAGGAAGTGTATGGTAAAGGTGGATAATTCCTACTTTAATCCTAAAAGTATATCTAGACCATGGAGACTGGTTCTCTTTGTGATTATTAGCTACATTACTTTGGATGGTAGATATACCAAAAGCTACAACCATCATCATATTTTACTAAATCATTTAGACATTGGGTTAAAATAAATTTACCCTTTTATCTTTTGAGCTCTTTAAATGCCACTCTTCTCAACTAGCAGAGGGATCCTGATGGTGACCATGCCTATCATGATGGGCTGATGGTCCTCATTTATGAGGTTCTAAAATCAAAGAAGGTTGAGAGGCCTCAGCTGAATCGAAAGGCCCTCAATGACTATGATACAGATGGAAAAGAGTTGGAGGAACCCTTCATGTAGGAAACTAAAGATGATGAGGGAAACTCTGAGGAGTATCAAGAGTTTGTTCCAAAAATAAATAAGAAGAAAATCAAGGTGGAGGATTCAGTCATTGATATGGAAATGGAGGAAGATGAGAGCAATGAGGAAAGTATCAAGAAAAAGGGTAAAAATATGTAGCCCATTGGAAAGCGCACCAAAGCTAAAAAGGGAAATGAGAAAAGAGCTAAGAGGGTTTTCATTTCCTCTAATGAGGGCTCTTCTTCTCAAGAAAAAAGCCAGGATAAACAGGAAGAGTGGGTGGAGAATGACCCTATTGTGGAGGAGAGTGAAGGGTTGGACCAAAATGTTTTGGTCGATGAAATTATTTTGCAAGATGTTGCCTGGGATGTCACCAACATTGAGAAGGATGGTCAGGAGAAGGAAGAGGCCAACATTGAGAAGGATAATGTGGAGAGCTCCAAGGAGGAGATGGTGGGAGAGAATAAGGATTTTGAGAATCTAGGCTATCTTTATTTCCTTATCAATCTTAGTAACATGAAAATTGACATCACAACTATGAAATCCAATATTCATCAGCTCCAAAAAGAGACTGGGATTTTCAGAAGGATGAATCTGGGGGAGAAGACCATGGGTCAATGCATTGATGATCTGAAGGAGACAGTCAGTAGGGCCGAGGGGCTCTCTGCCTTCAATGACATAATCATTGCTATGGAAGAGAAAATTGAAAATGGAGAGGTGATGAAAAAAAGAATTGATATCATGGAATACAAAGTCGACAAGTTGGAGAAAATGGTTGGTAATATTATGGAGCAGAGCTTTGCTATTCTTAAGGCATCAGCAGAGCATGTTAAGATTCTGGTGGACAAAATGGACTAGGGGAAAGGGGAGCAGGCGATCACCGAGGTCAAGGAGGATCATGGTCCCAGCAAGAGAACTAGATCAAGGTTCAAGAAGCAGGAGGATAAAAAGAATAATGACATTGAGGAACTCAAAGCATCCTCTACTAACATGCAAATGATGACTGAACAGGCGGCAAATCTTATGAAATGTATTTAGCCAGCAGGTTGTTGTCCTATTGTCTTTTGGTTGTCCTTTGTTTGTTTCTCTATCTTTTTGTTTAAGGACTTGTTTGTGTGTCTCTGTTTGGTTCTGATGCACAATTTTTTGTTGGAACTTTAATGCCTATCTTGTAATCTGGATGTAAAAGGTTTTGGGTCCTTTCAAAACCTTCTTTTACGTAATCAAAACATTGTCACAAGCTACAAAATCCATCATTCAAGAGTTTGGTTTCATTATTTCCTATTAGGTTTTTATGGATTCCAAGCTATTGTATCAACACTTATGAGCATTTTGAAAGAGGGATTACATCATTGAGGTATAAGATAATTTATGTTTCAGATCTAGATTTAATTTCCTCATGCAATTTCAATTACATTTCAAGGTTAATTCCTATTTAGAGGCATGACCAAGGCAAGCCCCTTTCAACAACAATTTTCCCTTTCTCTTATGTGCAGGAACATGAGATGAAGTTACATATTTAGATTTTTGGAACCATTGATTTATCCTTTATAGAATTCAATATTTTTTCTGCTTCTAGGACTAGGTCAAATTGAATCCCAAGTCAACACTGTCCTGGAGCTCTGCAATTTTCATAGTCTAGAATTATAGGTCTCAGGATTCCATATCTAGAACAATTTCAGATTCTGATAATTTTTTGATAGGTTTTTCCAAATCTGAAGCTCATTTGTCCTCTCCTAGCCCTCAAGGTGAGTACATAATTCTCATTTTCCTTTAGCACTTACTTTGGTACATTATATTTGATATTACATCTTTGTTAGTTATCATTTCCTTAGTCATGGAATAAGCATCTTACTTTCACTTACATATCATAATCAAACTTTTATCTGTATAGGGAATACCCAAATCCCCCTTTATCTAGATCTTGCATTTTCACCCCTTTATTTTTTTGGGTTGTGCAAATCAAATTTGGTTTAAGGGTGGGCTTAGTATTCCAATGTATATAAAAAGTTGGGATCTACCATTGATCACCATTTTTCTATATCATAGGAATAATTGGTGAATCGATATCTTGAAAAAGAAGAAAACATTGATAAATGTATTGATTTAATTCAACAAACAAATATTTCACTAGACATTTTGTCAATTATTTCATAAAGATTATATAGATATATTTGTGATTTTCAATAAGGATAATTAGCTAAGAAAAATACCAAATTCTAGTTTTTAGCAATATTTCATAAATTGGTCTACCACCATAAAGTATAGAATACATGTCAATGATATTTTTAGTAATGAATTTTTAACAATTGGAATATAGTTTGTATTAGGGATTTTCAAATTGGAAAATAGTTCAACATCATGGGTTGGCGCAATCACCCTATTTTTATGAATTTATGACCCAACGCATGTGAATTTGCTATCAATTTTTTTATCAATCATGCATAAATAAATTTTTTTCCAACAACATCTAATGGCCTCAATGTCGTAGTTAATATTTTTACCTAAAATATTGAATGCATGCATTAATCCACCCATGTATTTTCTAATACATGATAAATACTTCATTATTTTTTAGTACCCATTTTGCTAAAACCAATAGATGTTCAATACATTGGAGGGCTTGTTTTGTCAAAGATGCAATCATGTAGGATACCTGAAGGACACATTTTGTCTATTGAGTTATAAATAAAGGGTAATCATAGGTCCATAATCACCTTGGAGAAACATATCATTTTATTAGCATGTGGGAATCACCAAATTATTACTCTACCATGTGTAAACATCCTACCTAAATTCACCAAAAAATTGACATCTAATTTTAAAATCTTGCAAAATTTTCCAAATATGGATTGATATACATACAACAAAAATTTAGATTTTTTTACACATTTTGTTCAGTTATGAGCTCTTGATTGAGATCACAGGCAAGTTGTAAATACATGCATTATTGTATAAGAGAATTAGTGAAAACCTAAATGTAAGTGGAAATTTATTAAATAGTGTTATGAGATTATTTATCTCTTAATCTTTGCCATTTTTAGTTCATTGTTACAAATTATTTAATAAGGAGACCTTCACTACCCAAGGATTCAAGTATCTATAATATATCACTATGATTCTGTCTTAAATAAGAAGGCATTTTTGTAGCTTTTATGTTGTCAGATATGTCAAGCAACATGTCTTATGAAACTGTTGAAGGGAGTCCATAAAATGCAAAACCTTAATATCATATGTTATCAATGTTTGTTGTCCATCAACCAAAGCTACAACATGAGTAGTTGTATACAATATTAACGATGAAGGATATACATTACGAGAAGACCAAAATGAGTTAATTGACTCAAATTCCAATATTTTAAATTATGTTCCAATAGATACCTAGTGTAGTTGAAATAAGTCAATTGACTTGTATGACAATGTTGCTAGAAGTACACAAAAGGGGAAAAGTAAAGAAAAAACAAAATTTAGGCGCAAATGAGATATGACAAGGAATTATTAGTTGAATCGGGTGTAAAAGTACCAATTCATTTGTAGAAATACCAAATCCAAATGAAGACAAATCTACAACATAATGCAAGTTACATTTTGTAGTTGGAAACATAATTGGGATAAGTTGTAGCTAAAACTAGACACAATAGAGAAACATATAGGTAAATTTTATGAAAAAAATTCATAGATTTAGAGGAACAATCAATGATTAGATGGAAAATTAAAAAATGATTTTTTACATTAAGTATGAAGAGGAATATAAAGAGCATATGTGAAGAAAGAATAATATTGTTAAACGTGGAGGTTTGAAGCTCAATTTAGAAAGATTGTGATAAAAAATTGCAAGGTCAAAATTATTCATTTGAGTTTTGTTTTTAATATTATGAGTAGAGAGTGTCCTACGATAGACTACCATGAATATAGTAGCTTATTAAATTTTGTGGGTATTCATAAATATCCTCAGATGTATTGGTCAATAAATAGTCGATGGGAATGGGCATGTTCTCTTGCTAAGGTGAAAAAATAAGATGAATGTAAATAAATAAAAGAGTCAAACTTTTGTTTTATCTTTATATGAAGTTGTATTTGTAGATAATGATCCTTGGATATGTATGCAAGTATATATAAGTTGTATACAATCATGTCCATCAACCTCATCTACTTTTTGTTGTTAAAATGAAGAACAATTACAGAACGCAAAATTTATTTGAATTAGTCAAGAAATCTTTGAATGCATCTGGAAATATGGATGACTTAAGAATAGCTGAAAAGTTGGTGCATTTTGGACTTGATCAAGCTACATTGATGCAAGGTTACAAGAATGGTCTTTGTATAAATCTAAAAATTACTACTTTGTACCACACATTATCTTCATTAATTGCATGGCATATAGAATCAATTTAGCATTTAAAATTAGGAGAAAGTTTGATTCAATAGTAAAAGTTGGAAATTCATTTTGCAAGCTCTGCTCATAGTTTTGTAAAAGATCCAAACAATTTGTAAAATTTTAAAATCTTGTGAAGGGAATAATAAAAAAAATCTTAAGGATGTTGATACCATATCTATATGCTTGCATGGACCAACACAACAACTATTATCAAAATACAAATCCTAATTAGACTAATGTACAAACAGCATGACTTAGTAGACAATGCTACTGATATTTTAAACTAGATTAAGTGATGTAGAGATACTCTTAAATTTTCTAGTATTCTCCCCCTGTTGGAAAAAATGAACACACTAGTAAAAAAATCCCAAGAAAGAACTATGTATATTTAAAAATATACTAGTCTATGGAGAATTAATATCATGACCCTTAATAATCTATATCTATTAGAAGAGTCGTTTTAAAATTTATATTTTAGTAATTAGCATACAATACTAGATGTGGATATTCATGATAATTTTTTATAGTTTAATAGTGGAAAGGAGTCATGTGTCTCTATACACAAATATGAGACACCAATGCACCCTTGTACCATGGTAATTGGTAGGTGCTCTACTAGATTGAGAGAAGTAATTGTTACAAAGGAATCTTTTAATACATTTTTGTAAGAACTATTTTAAAGAGTTTTAGGAGAGATGTTTCATCAGGTATTATATATTGATTCTCTCAAGGTGAACTATTGGAAGTCATTTCTATTGTGTATTGCCATTGTTGGTTCACGTTTGATCCAAACATCTTTGTGAGAGTATAAATACCTTGATCAAATAGTTTTTTGTGAATCCCAAATCCAAATTCCAGAGAGAGGAAGTAGAAGGAATTATAAATAAATATAATCTTACAAATAAATCAATCCATTTTGAATTGATAATGAAGGAATAGACTAAGGTCTTCAAGAATACCTTCCAACTAGGATCAATAACAAGGCTTTGAGGAACCTTAAGTTACAGCTTAAAATTTTTTTATTCAATCTCTAAATACTTTAAACTTGTTAAGTTATACCAAACTATGATATTGGGATTTACATAGGATGAGATTTATTTTTAATACATTAGGGTTATTTAAATCAAAACCAATAAACACACTAGACAATAATTTGGAAGGTTGTGTGAGGATATATAAAAGTAGGCATGATATTGAATTACCCTAATTTTCTCCAAACTCTACATAATGAGGTGTTGGCTCTCATTTTCATTATGGAGATTTATACACATGTTGAGGCATTTTCAAAGTGATCGATGAAGTTCTTCCATGGTGGATCAACAATGGAAAACCTTGTCAATACTCATTATTTTAAATGGTGAAAGATCCATCCTAGTTGGTTTTGTATTTTCACATAGGAACCACATTGGTTTTCATAGCTATTTTAGAGTTGGGATTTAATGAGAAATAAAAATATTCATGGTATTTTGATTTACAGGACATGCAATTTTGTTTCTAAGTTGAATGTAGAGTTTTTGGGTGTTGTTTTTGAAGTTTTTGAGTCTATTTTATTTTCCTTTTCTATAAAAATCACACTATGGCATGTTTTCCACTTAATGACTTATTGAGTTGTTGTTAAGGTCCATATTCATCAAATTTTAGTTCCTTGCTAGGTGACAAAGCACAAGGAGGTCCATGATGGTTGAGATAGACATATAAATCTATTGGTATGACTTCTCTTTAAAAGGGTGACACATCATGTATGAGTACATGTCATGGGAGTGTTGGAATCTACAATTGAAACAATTGATATATTGTCATTGATGTCAAACCTTAATTGGTGATATAGTTTCTATCTATTAGAGTACCATATCATTTGATTGATGAAGAGGATTTGAAAAGAGGAGATAACAAGAAGACCTAGTGAAAAGGTTGAGTTATGAGAAACTACAATGGGCACTTGATTAGTTGGCACATTGGCAAGATAATGTGTTGTTTATCTATAATACTAAGTGAAGAAGATAGTTGATTTGAAGATTAGAAGAGATGCGGAGAGAAATATTGGAAGCCTAGGCCTGACCAAGAAAAAGAGCTAAAGATTAAGGAACTTAAGTATAGGTCAAGTGAAGCTAGTGTTGACCAAGTGCCAATATAGGTTGAGAAAATATAGTGTCAACTGAGCATTAGTAATAATCAAGTATAAGAAAATGGACCAAGCATAGACAGTGAGTGCTAAGAAGAACAGTTAGCGATGATCGAGTTATCTAGTGAAGATTGAGCAAAAGAACACAATAATGACCAAGTGTCAATATTTTACAGTTTGTGAAGGGATTGAGATTCCCAGCCAACATAGTTGAATTCTTGGAATATGTAAAGCATATTGAAGATAAGGATGAATAAATTGGAGTATTTAATGCATGGTAAACCATGTTTACACAATCCTATGCATGGATTCAAGGAAAATTTTTGAGAAGTATCTAGAAGATTAGAGGGAGATCAAAATATTGGAAGGATTCAATGAATCTGACCAAAACCTAAATCTACAATAATGATTAAGAGGAAAAAGATCAAGCTAGATAGTTGAGGAGGTATAAGGATAACCTAATTGTGGTTATGACAATAGGTTGATTATGTTGATTGAAAAACCTAAGAAGAAGAAGGAGAGCTATGAAGAGCTGTGAAGTGGTGATTGCTTGAAGGGTTTCCAAGCAAATCAAAGATGGAGATGATAATGAATTCCAGTCAAAGGATTATCATATGAGCTAAATTGGATACGTATTTGCAAAGTGATTTGTATGTATCAGATCAAACTTGTTGTGACTTTCTAACCATTGTATCAGATGAAATCATTTAATCAAGGTTGACCTAATAGTCACTTGTAAATCATTTAATCAAGGTGAAATTCTAATGGGATGTTCTTAAGTCCTCTAACAAGGCCACTCCTAACAAGGTGATTAAATCCTTTAACAGGGTCACACCTAATAGTGTGTATTGTAAACTTTAACAGGGTTGGCTCCTCATAGAGATCACTTCAGAAGAGTGAAAATTGGTAGTATGTTATTGGTGATTTTTCCCAAATTGGGTTTCCATGTTAAATCATGGTGTCATACTTGTGTGAATGTTATTTGATTTGTTTTATTGTTAAGTTTTTTATATTCTGCAATTTGATTACTTTTGGATAATGCACTGCAAGTTTATGTTACTAGTTATATGCTATAGAAACTGAGTGGATTGTTGAGTAGATCTAAGTTGTGTGAAGTGTTTAAAAGTTGAATTGGTACATTTGGACCTGAGGATAACTGATTCACCCCCCTCTTAGTTATTATAAAATCATTCTAACAATTGGTATTAGAGCTTGTGGTACTTGTAAAGAAAAGTTTGAAGGTACTTGGAGATAAAGATCAAGATGTACAAAAAAAGAGGTACCAAAGTTGAACAAGGAGAACTTTCCTACATGACAAATTTTGATGAAGCTACACCTAGCTGGAATTGGAGATGCAACAAAATACTATGTGGAAAATGATTACATAGAAGCACCTACACCTTTGACATCCCAACAGATGAAAGAAAAGCAAGAACACAATCAAGAAATGTTAGACATTGCATCACCAGTAATTTATCCTAAATTTGAAGACATAAAGGATTGTACCACTGCAAAGAAAATGTAGTACACACTGATAGCTATCTATGGTAGAGACAAAAATTAACTAAGAGCCAAATCTGAAAGCTTGAGAGGTAAGTTTGATGAAATCAGAATGTTGGAAGGTGAGACTATTGTACAATATTGTGGCTAAGCTAAAGATGTTGTTAATGCTATTAGAGGAGCAAATGTAAATATTGATGATGAAATTGTTATTAGCAAGGTATTGAGAACCCTACTTCCTATTTATGCTATTAGAGTGTCTGCAATACCAAAATGGAGATGTGCTCCTGGTAACAACTTAACTTTGGAAGGACTGGTTGGTAGACTTACTAATTTTGAGTTATCAAATTTTGATAACTTCACTTCTCCTACTATTGAGTCTGCATTCAAATCTCAATTGATTCTTCATAAGCATAAGAAAGGAAAAGAAAAATGTGTGAACAGTGATAGTGACACCTTTGATGATTACCTTGATGAACTTGAGGCACTAATAGCTATAAGATTACCTAGATGAAAAGGAAAATTCAAAGGTAAACTTCCTATAATCTATTTTTCATGTAACAAATTTGGCCATATTGTTGAAGATGTCCTGACAGATATGACAAGGATGAAAGGAGAGAAAGCAAGTACAAAGAAAAAAGGGATGACAAAGACTATAGAAGGTACAAGGACAAACGTAAGAAATATTCTTATATTCTTAAAAAAGAAATTGATAGTGAATCTGATGAATCTGATGTAGAAGTTATTTATATTGCTATGGAAGATGATTTTGATGAAGATGAGAAAAGTGCACTTATTTCATATGTGAGTAAAGGCGATAGATGGATAATTGATGGTGGTTTCTCACATCATATGACTAGTGATAAAATTAAGTTTGATATATTAAATCATTACAAATGTAGAAGTGTTAAGTTTAGTAATGATGCACCATGTCTTGTGAAAGGTAAAGGATCTATAAGATTGTCTGATAAGATCAAATGTGATAATGCTTATTGGGTTGAAGGACTTGACTATAACTTGTTGAGTGTTACAAAGTTGAATAGTTATGGATATCGAGTTGAATTCTATCACAAAAAGGCTAAGATATTTGATGCTACTAGTGAACTAATTAGAAGTGGAGAATAGACAAGAGGTAAATTTTTCTATCTAAACCTATCTGATGAGACATTTTTATTTGCATAGTTTTATGATATATGGTTGTGGAATAAGAGGTTGTGTCATCTGAACTTTGATAATTTGGTCAGCATTAGTGAGATGAAAATAGTAAGAGGGTTACCAAGATTGAAGAAACCTGATAATGTGATGTGTAAACAATGTGAATTGGGAAAAATGACAAAGTCTAGTTTCAAGAGCAAAACCTATACTTTTGATGATATTTTGGAATTGGTTCATACTAACCTTTGTGGAACTATTGGAGTGCAAATCTATTATGGTGATAAATATTTTATTCTATTTGTTGATGATTACTCTAGAATGATGACTGTGATGTTTCTTAAAGAAAAATTTGATGCCTTTCTGTTATTTAAGTGGTATTTGGAAAATTTAAAAAAGAAACAGGTAAAATCCTGAAATGTCAGAGATTTGACAGAGGAGATGAGTTCATATCTAATGAGTTCAACACATTATGCAATGATAGAGGAATCAAGAGACAGATGTCTACACCAAGGACTCCTCCATAGAATGGTATAGCATAAAGAATAAATAGATCAATCATGGATTGTGATAGAACATTGATGATAGAGAAAAATATTGCACAAAAGTACTGGAGAGAAGATATAAGTCCATTTTTCTATACCTTAAATCAAGTACAAATCAAGAAAGGTACAAATGCTACACCTTTTGAGTTATGGTATGGTTATACACCTAATGTGAAATACTTTAAAGTCTTTGGAAGAAAATGTTATATATTGAAGGACAATACGAATAGAAAAAATGATGCTAAAAGTGATGAAGGCATATTCTTAGGTTATTCCACTAAGAGAAAAGCTTTTAAGTGTTTGAATTCTAACACTAACAAAGTTGTGGAAACTAAAAATGTAAAATTTGATGAATATGAAGAAAAGAATGAAGTTGAATGCAAGTAGGAACCTGGAGATTACAGATTATTTGTATACATGAATGAAGGAGAGTTGAAAAATTTATCTGAACCAGAGAAAAAAGTTGTTGAGTGACAACAAGAAATTTCCAAGTTACAACAATAAGATGTCAAGCATCCGAAGGTAACTACATAACAATCAGAAGAGGAAGCAAAGATACAAAATGAACCTGGAGTGAATTTGCAAGATGAACTTGAAGAAAAATAGCAAGAAGAAAGGACACCAAAGCCTACATTAGAAAAATATGTGAGAAGGCATCATAAACCAGATCAAATCATTGCAGCAAAAGATTCAGGAGATATGACAAGAAACAAGTTGAAAAACCAAACATTCTTGTTATGTGAATTTGATCCCAAATTAGGGAAAGATGCCTTGGATAATGAAGATCAGATTCAAGAAATGAATGAATAAATTGAGAAAATAGAGAAGAACACAACCTGGACACTAGTACCTAGACCACAAGACAAGAATTTTATTGGAACCAAGTGGGTGTTTAGAAACAAGCTGAACGAGCATGGAGAAGTCACAAGAAACAAGGCTAGATTGGTATGCAAAGGATATGCACAACAAGAAGGCATTGAATATGGAGAGACATTTTCCCCAATTACTAGATTGGAAGGAGTTAGAACTCTACTTGCATATTCTTCTTACAAAGGATTCAAAGTGTATCATATGGATGTCAAATCTGCATTTCTGAATAGAATACTGGAAGAAGTATACATTGAAAAACCTGAAGGATTTGTTGATCCAAGCAAGAGGAACATGGTATGTAAGCTAAAAAAAGCACTGTATGGATTGAAACAAGCCCCTATAGCATGGTATGAAAGATTTCATAATTACTTGGTGCAAATTATTTTTTCAAGAACAAATGACAATAGTAATCTGTACTTAAAGACTAAAAGAGGTAAAGGTATATTGTTAGCTGAAATATTCGTTGATGATATCATATTTGGAGGACAAGATGCATTGTGCCAAATATTTGCAAATGAGATGCAAATAGAATTTGAGATGTCTATGTTTGGAGAGATCAAATTCTTTGTTGGTTTACAAGTTTATCAGATGAAGAAAGGTATCTACATTACTTAATCCAAATATATCAAGGAGATACTGAAAACCTTTGGCATGGAGGACTCAAGACTAGTAAGTATACCTATGGTTACTACACACAAACTATCAAAGAATGATGATAAAATAGAAGTGAATCAAACCTTGTATAGGTCAATGATTGGAAAGCTACAATATGTTGTTCATGATAGACCATATATTACACTAGCAGTTGGGATTGTTGCAAGATTTTCTACAAATCCTAAGGAGAATCACATGATGGAAATGAAAAGGATATTGAGATATTTGAAAGGAACAGAGGACTATGGTTTGTACTACAAGAAGAATGATAAGTTTGAACTGAAAGTTTATACTGATGCAGATTGGGCATGAAATGTGGATGATAGAAAGAGTACAAGTGGTATGGCACATTATTTTTAGGAAAGAGATTAGTCTCATGGAAAAGCAAGAAACAAAACTACATTTCTCAATCTACAACAGAAGGTGAATAGGTGATAGCAACAGTTAATTGTTAAAAAATAATGTGGATCAAGCAATTGTTGAAAGGTATGAAGGAAGAGATCACTGAGCCATTTTTTATTTTCTGTGACAACACAAGTGTTGTTAATATATCAAAGAACCCTGTGATGCACACTAATACTAAGCAATATATTGCTATCAAGTATCATTAGTTGAGAGAGCTAGTTCAAGACAAATAAGTGAGATTGGAATATGTGAATAAAAAGGAGCAGTTAGCTAATACATTCACTAAATATTTACCTAAGGATGCATATGGCTATCTTGTTGGAATGGAAAGATAAGGGACTCTATGTGTAGTAATCTATCCTCTATTCTACTTGGTAGCCTTGATTGCTTTTGAATGAACTAAATCGAATCTTTGTTTCTGATAACTTCTTTTTCATGCAAACCTTGTCTGAATTTTGATGTCTTGAAGGCAGCTTCTACTTCAAGATCTCCTTCTTTGTATATGCTTGATTCACTTCCTTGTGTCAAAATGACATCAATTACAAATATATAGAAAACTTCTATGATTTCCATGATCTAATTAGGTTTACAATGTCTTAGAAAACCTAAGATCTACGATGTAAAAAATTAACCTAGATCTAACTATTACATAGGAATTATCACAACATATAATGATTACATCCATAATAAATAAGCTTCGATCTTGGTAAAATATTTTATGAATCTGTGTAACCATTTTCATAGATAAATATGCCTTTCCTTATTACTATTTCATTTCCTGAATAACTCGATAAACAAAACTATTTATGTTCGGTGAATACACTGGTGATTGGGGTGTATACTACTTGGTGTTTACTGATGCTAGGTGCTTGGTTTACTCTGATGCTCAATAAACATGCTCTGGTGCTCAATTAAACCTATTTCCTTTTAGCTCTTAGTTCTACCTTGTGAATACTTGGTATGGAGGCTTGTTTGTTTAACCGACTACCATAATGTAGCTTGTGGTATCATCTTTTGCCAATTGATCAGCTTGGATAACCGACTGATCTAATTTGATACTAATGACAACATCTAATGCTCAAATAGAGATAACAATATCCCCCTTTGGCATTAGTATCAAAATTATAATGTATATAAATTGATATTCTTTAAAATTTCTACTTCTCCATATATACATAACATAACTGACTCTTTATACAAAATTTCTCAAAAATGTCATAACTCCCCCTCGATGTATGCTCTCAGTATGTATGTAGTACACTTAGCATATAAAAAATACATTTGGCATATACATTATATTTCCCCCTTTTTGAGATTAATGCCAAAATTAAAAGTTTGTACTTTCATCTTGTCAAAATTGTGTTTGTGGGTTTTCATTAGAGAATCTAAGAGGTTTTCACATTCCTCTTTCAGTTGGTGAGAGCGATGTGCTCAAGACCGACTTGTGCATGCATTTCAAATATGTTCTCCAACACAAAAATTTCTGGTGTTGCAACTAAGGCTTGAGCCTTCACAATGTGTCCTCAATTATTTTGAGGTGGGGAAGCAGCTCTACTTGCAGCTCAGTGACTTGGTCACTCATCTTATCTTCCTGCTTCCTCATATCTATTTTTAACCACCTGATTTCTTGTACTTTTAGTATTTTCTTATGAAAATCATCTAGCTTGGTTAGAGACAAATTAGAACTGGCTAGGATGTCATCATCTAGCTTCTTTATCTTCTCACTGACCTCGGCAGTGAAAGTCTCCACAGTGCATACTTTGAACAAAATTTGAACTATTTTCTAAGTGATAGATTGTAATTCGGTGATTACCTCAAAAATCTTGATGTTATTTATCTCCACTTCTTGGCTAATCTTCTCTGCTCACTTATTTTGAATCTTTTCCTCTTCCCTTTCTTCAATTTTATTCTTAGCATCTATGTCTGGGGTATTTATTTCATTTGCAAGAGTTGCAAGTTGGTCCAAAATGGGGGTATCTTCATTAATTTGGACATCAAGTACAACTTGTTGTAAGATGTCTCTCACATCTTCAAGTATCTACTTTATCTTTCTCTCTTCCTTTAGCTTCTCCTGTGCTACCTTCCTTGTGCATAAATCCCCATATTTTCTCAGTTCCTCGAGGTCCAAAGTCCTCCGGTCACAGTCAGGAATCTCAATCACTTCATCAAGTGTGACTAGCCCTTTTCCATGCTTTTTCTTCTTCTTCTTGGACTCTTGGGGTGAATATTTAACAAAAGGAACTATAGCCTTTACCTAAATACTCAGCTTATCCTGCTTGGTAGACATTGTATCTTCCTTCTTTGGCTCCTTGGTGACCTATGTCTTGGGCGACTGACATGGAGCTTCGGATGTAGTGTCTGTTTGGGTGGTCTCAGTAGGCTTGGGATCTTCTTGTTCTTGTGTATCTGCCTCTTTTTCCTTAGCCATTTTTGTCTATGTAGTATTTTTTATGCTTGCTACTTGTTCCCTTGATGTATCTTTAGGTTTCTCAGGGATTGAACCTCTGGGTTCTTCTTGTGATATTATTTCAATAGCTTGCATCGAAATTTGAAAATCACCTGGTATAGAACTTACTACTGGCTCAGTAGGGGCTTCCTCTTCTTGTTGAGCTCCAGAAATTGTGACATCCTCATCATCTTTGATGTCGTCAGGATTACCATTTGTGATGTCATCAATTAGTACATCATATGAATCAGTATTGATTCCCTGTATTGTAACTTATTCAAGTGCATCCTGGATCACATTTATTTCCTTAGTGGCATTAGTGGTATCAGATACCTCGGTATCTAATAACCCAAATTTTTTCTTTGGTGCCAAGTTTGTATCATCAAAATGAATGCATTATCCTTTTCTCTTGAGCTTCCTCTCGAGGATTATGGCTAAAGCCATCTTTTTTTATTCAGGTTGGGCTTGAAGTAAGGAAGTCCAAATAAGTTGACTATTCTCATCAATGTCTGCTATATTTTCATCAAGTATCTACAGTTCTCCACTCCTTAATAAGAATCTCTTTGAGTATGTTTTCATCAACTCCTCAACTTCAGGAATTGTCAGTGTAGGCATTGCCAAAACTAGGGATTGTTCCCTCATTCTCTTTTCGGTTCTCAATGCATATGTCTATCTTTGTGAAATTTTTTCATATAGTGACTTAGGTACATACTTAGAGAATTCAATTGGTACCTTCCTAAATTTGGTTAGCATCTGAATTATAGCTTCTTCAATCTTACTCTGGTCTTCGGTTGACAAATGTTTAAACCGACTAATTTCAAGATCACTTAATTCTCCATTTTCTATTATGTCTTCAGCTACTTCATCAATAGAATAGTTTTTATTAAAAACTTTAAATTGCATAGTGTCATTTTCATTGTCATCTATATCATCCTTCCCTCTAATTAACTTTCTTCTTTTCTTAGGAGCCTTGGTAGTAATTTTTGTACCTCTCTTCTTCTAGGTCTTTGTCGGTGATGTTGCAGTAGGCCTAGATATTTTCACAACTCCTTTCTTCAATGGAGGTGAAGCTAGAGTAGATGACCTTGTGTGTTTCCTTGTTTTCACTTCTGATTGTCTCTTCTTTGGAGTGGGGGAAGGTGAAACTAGTGTAGGATCTACATCTTTGTTAGACTCAGTTTCTTCATCATCATGTGGTTTTTCAGAAAGAAGTAACTGACCTTTGGTTTCTACCTTAACTAGTATGCTCTCAAATGTTCCAACATCATCACCAAATTGCTTAACCAAATTAGTCATCATTTTCCTAGATTTCTTATTTATTTTACCGATGACTACGCACATTTTTATCCTTGTCTTGGCCTCTTCATAAGTGTCAAACCTATCAGCTTTAGGGTCCTTGGACTCTACCAATAAATATTTTATTGATCTAGAAGCATAATCAATATCTAACTCATAACCCATGGGGGCTATCCATTTTTTCCTTGGCTCTACTACCTTAATCAAAGTAAAATTAGTGTTAACTAGAAAACAAATTTCATGTTCATACTCTTCAACTATTTGCCTTGGAATTCTACTCCTTGAATTTATTTTCTCCTTGAATTGTTCAAAATAATTGTCTACTAAACTGTTAAAATTATCTCCCAAAGTGTTAATCAAATCAGTAACCCGGAGTGTAACTAGCTTGTCGGTTGACCAATCTACATTACCAACCAAAGGGAAAAACATTTACACATAAAAGAATATGCACAGTAGTAGGGTTCCAAATTTATAGGTGTTGGACTTGGCTGACCAGTCATTCTTCATGTTTTCCTCTACTTGCTTCAGTAGCAGCTCGGCGAGGTCCAACTAAAATCCCTTCTTAACTATCTTGTATGCGATGTCAATAGCTCCACACTGTACACTATTTGGTCTACTCAATTGAAATATCTTGTATCTGATGACATACACTCTGAATCTTGTCTCCAAATCTTTGATTGTGCTAACTTTCATTGCTCTACCATCCCATTCGGCTCCAGTGTTCTTTTCTATCTCGACTTAGGGTGCATTCCTTATTGCCTTGAATTTGTCAGTAGTAGGGTATCTGGTTACCACTTTTATGATGTTCCTTGTGATCTTTATGGGCTCATTCAACCATAATTTCCCATCATGATACCGACTTAAAACTATTCTTATCCACTCATTTTTGAAATTCTTTGTAAAATTTAGGGCATTAACCAGACCTTTAACTTTCAAGTGCTCATGATCAGGTTTCAACTTTCTATCTTCACCACACAACTTCTGATATGTAGCAAACATATCAAAATCTCCTATTTCCCCTATCTTGTAGTGAATATACGAATGAACATCTTCTACCAATAAAACCCTAGGTGGTATGCTTGAAAAAGCTCCCACTTTGTCAATTTGTGATGCCACTTCGGGATGAAGTTTTTATTTAGGCTCATTGCAAGTAGCAGAAATGATTAGCTTAACTTCCTCCTCCTCTGCATACTTGGACTTGTTCACATTTGATGCAGACACCATAGTTTCTCATTTAGGGTTTTGGTAAGTAACAAATGAACAACTTGGCGATGATAGTACTTACTTGGAATGATGATGAGATCACTCAGAATACTTTGAATCTGTGCTCAAATGCTGTGGAAAATCCTTTTCTTGAAATCACTCTAAAAACTCTTTTCTCTTCGTAACCATTGTGTGAAAAATGAACTAAGTTCACCACATATTAATATCCTTTTCAATTCCCACTCAAACCTTTTTGTAATAAATGCTCGACCTAATCACAGCTCGACATCAACTGTCAAACTCGGTGTATACTACAAAATACCACAAGCTCAATTAACATGTAAATTTCCACTTGGTTAATACTGACACTCAGTTAACCTTGCATAATAGTTACCGACTAGCAACTTATCACTTGGTCTAACATATACCAACTATAAACACTTTAAAGCTCAAAACTTGTAAAACCATAATGCATCTTTATTCATCTAGATTTGGTATGTGCACATCTAATATAAGGAACTGTATGATAAATTTGATCATTTTGAATTGTCAGTTCCATACATACCTTTTTCAACTTAGGTGGAGGTGTCAATATCACCCAATCCAATGGACAAGGTTTCACCAACTGCATTACTTGACTCAGCATTATCATTTGATGCTTTTCTCCACATAGTTTTTCTTATCCTCGTGATATCTTCAATTGTATTTCCATTATCAGAGACGTGTGTTTGTGGTGCTCATTCTTTGCAATATTTACCTAGGTGACTAACTTTGTGACAGTGTAAGCATGCCATACTAGTGCTTTTCCAACTATGAGATCTACGTGTCCATCTCTTCCTCATGAAATTAGCTACAATATGTCCATATCTTCCACATGTTGTGCAGTTAACCCATGTGTTATAATCCCAAGTATAGGCATTACCATGTCTTCTCAATTGATAGGTCTTGTTTTGTCCTTTCAATGTCCAGACTTGCTTCATACTTGTTATGCATTCTTGTGAGGTGTGTCCATGCATGTTGCAAGTGTGACAATGTTTCTCCTTCTATGGTTTGTTAGGAGTCCTATTCAACTTAGATCTACATTCATATGCTTGATTTCCATACTTTTTATAGTTTTAACAATGACCATTAAACTTAAGAGTGGTTTAGGTTTACCTTGTGCATTGCTCATGCACACATTTGAAATGTGGCCTAGTTTACCACAATGATAGCATGATAGTGTCTTGGGTCTTTGACTCTTGTCTTTATTCATTTATACATCTTTCTTAGAGGATTCTCCTTGCTTGGTGTAGCCTAATCTAGTATTGCTTCCAAGTCCCCTTTGACTAATCAGAAAATCATCAATTTTCTTGGAGCTATCTTCAGCCTTTTTCATCATCTCATTATGTTGTTGCTGCATTTTCACTTCATTTCTCAAATTTTCATTTTTTTCCCTGAGTACACCAATGTCTTCAAGTTTCCTTGATAACTCATTATTTACTCGATTGATCTCCTGGCTTACAACAACCATCTAAATGGATATCTCGAAGTGATGCTCAATAAGTCTTAGTATCTTAGATTCCTTCACTTGTAACTATTTAGTCATTTGTCTTCTCTCTTCAATAGAAAAATTTCTCTCATGTTTATCATTATTCATCACATTAATCATTCTTACCATTTGTGATTCTTTATTGATCTACAGAGCTTTCACTTGTTCAGTCAAATGAAGATTTTTCTTAGATAAATCAGAAATCGCACTTTCAGATATGTTAGATATACTATCTGAACTGGATCTAATATTCTCAAATAGATCATCAATTTCTTCTTCATGATAATCAATCTCACATTTTCAAATAGTCATGTCCTTTCTCTGAACTAGTAACTTTTTCAACTCATCCTTAGCTTGCTTGTATTGCTCAATGAAGATCTGCATCTGAATCTTTTGATTCTCAATAGTCTTGTCCAACTTGTATCTCTCCATCTTGAGATCTTTCCTCTTAAATGGTTAAACTTCCAAATAAGTGATGAAGGGTGCTCCCCTTAATACCACAAACACATAACAGAAATAGAGAAACAACAACAATATGCAAGAACAGAAAATTGGCTTCTTATTATCTCCACAACTGTGGAATTACAAACTTTCAGAATTACAATATGCAAAGCCACATGGGCATTCCCTTACAATATTCTGTAGGACAAAGCCTCGAATCAATACCCAGAACTATTCTGAACTGCCTAAGACAATAATACAGCCTTCCCTATATAGGCAATTTTCCACCGCCTGGGAAGGTTCTTGAATTTTAGCCAATAAGGCCGACCAACTTAGAATTATTTTATTTTAAATTTTATTACATCATAGTCGGCTCAAGATAACCTTTGAAACCCGAACAGAAATTTTGAAGAAAATTATTTTCTGCCATTTCAGGTGGCCCAACTTCCGAAGACCATAAGTCATCACCAGTTGACCCGCTCGGCTATTATAACCCCATTTCAGAAATGCCACGAAGTGCTCTACAGGCTTGACCGGCGCAAGCGCTCGTCACCCAAATTTTTGACCTCATCTGGGGCCTCTAAAGCCTTCAAAACTGAGTTCAAAGTTTTTGTCTCCTGCTGCCAATACCGAAAATCTTCAATATCTTCCAATATACACTTGATCTGGCAATGAAACTTTACTGGCAGACTTATATGACCAAAATGAACCTCCAATAAAGAAATCAGATCATTCTGAGCACATACAAAAATTACCAAAAATAGTAACTTTCCATAAATAGCAGCTCTGCACAAAATAGCCCTTATTGAATACAAAAATAGAAATATTTTTGGGTGATGCAAGATTGCTCTTACACCCAGGATGCTCCTGCATCAGACACCCGGGGTAATTTGAGAAGTGACCCTGTCACGACTCAGGTGTGCAGAGGAAAACCAAGACGGCTAACCTCCTCCTTTGTCAGCCAGGATGAATCTTCAACAGGTCATCCTTTCCACTTGACCAGATATTCTTCATATGTCCTGTTCCTTGTGCTTCTGCCAACACGACTGTCCAGTATATCTTCGATCTCCTTAGTGTCTGAACTAGTTGCTGGAATACTCCACTGTGCTGCTGTGATCTCATCTTCAACACCTCCTTCATGATACTCTGTCAGATCTGAAATGTTAAACATTGGTGAAATATTTAGCTCAGTAGGCAATTCTACCTCATATGCGTTTCCTGAATCATGTTTCTTCAATATCCTACATGGCTCAAACTTCTTCATTTTCAGCTTGTTATATGTACCAACTGGAAACCGCTCCTTCCGCAAATGAACCATGACTTCATCACCAACCTGAAATTCCTTATACCTCCTTTTCTCATCTGCCTTAGCCTTATATTGTGCATTCATCTTGGTAATATGCTTCCTCACCTCCCCATGGATGTTCTTCAAGTGTTCTGCAAAATCCTTAGCTTCAGCACTACTTATTTCTCCTTTATCTATCTTCCTCAATTCAGAAGCATTTCTTGGACTACTTCCATATACAATCTGGAATGGTGATTTACCAGTGCTCCTGTTGACAGAATTATTGTGTGCAAATTCTGCCTGTGGTAAAATCAAATCCCATCCTGTTGGCTTATCTCCAACCAAACATCTCAAAAAATTTCCCAAGCTCCTATTCACCACCTCTGTCTGTCCATCAGTCTGTGGATGATGTGATGAACTAAACTTCAAATCTGTCTTCAACTTCTTCCATAATGTATGCCAGAAATATCCAACAAACTTAGTGTCCCGATCTGAAACTATGGTCTTTGGCAAACCATGAAGTCTCACTACTTCTCTGAAAAACAATTCTGCTACATGAACAGCATCATTAGTCTTCTTGCAGGGAATGAAATGTGCCATCTTTGAAAATCTGTCAACCACTACAAAAATTGAATCATGTCCCCGCTGTGTCCTCGGTAAACCAAGAATAAAGTCCATGCTGATATCCTCCCAAGGCTTCTCTGGTACGGGTAATGGATGATACAACCCTGTATTTTGCTTCACTCCTTTCACCATCTGACATACTCTACAACTCTGTACAAACTTCTTCACATCTTGCTGCAACTGTGGCCAATAATAATTCTCACTAACCAAACCAAGGGTTTTATCACGACCAAAATGTCCAGCCAATCCTCCGCTATGCTTCTCCTTGATGAGATTCTCCCTCATAGAACTTCGTGGAATGCACAACTGATTCCCTCTGAATAGCATATCATCCTGGATGATGAAATTCAACCATTTTGTCCTGTCTAGAGTAACAGGTTCTGCACAAGCTTTCCAAGTTTCACCAAAATCAGGATCCTCTGGATATAAATTCTTGAGTTCTTTGAACCCAACCACCTCAATCTGCATCTCTGTCAGCAATAGTTGCCTTCTGCTAAGAGCATCTGCAACCCTGTTAGACTTTCCACTCCTGTGTTTCAAAACAAATGTATAACTCTGCAAAAACTCAACCCATTTCAAATGCCTTTGATTCAATTTTCCTTGACTATTCAAATATTGCAAAGCTTGATGATCAGTATACAAAACAAACTCCTTAAGAAGCAGATAATGTCTCCACTTCTTCAATGCTTGAACTATAGCATAAAATTCCTGATCATAAACAGAATATTTCCTCTTGGCATCATTTAACTTCTCACTGAAATAAGCAACAGGTTTACCTTCTTGGCTCATAACAGCTCCTATTGCAGTACCACTAGCATCACAATCTACTTGAAACACCTTATTAAAATCTGGAAGTGCTAAAACGGGTTGTTCTGTAACTTTTTGTTTCAACAACTAAAAACTCTTTTCTGCCCCATTAGTCCACTTAAACTCTTTTCTATCCCCTCTCATTGTTTCAGTCAAGGGTCCACAAATACTGCTAAAATTTCTGATAAACTTTCTGTAAAAGCTAGCCAAACCATGAAAAGATCTTACCTCAGTAGCACTCCTTAGAGTAAGCCATTCAAGGATAGCCTGTACCTTCTCTGGGTCCATTTTTAGACCTTCTGCTGAAACTACAAATCCCAAATACACTAACTCTTTCTTCACAAAACTGCACTTCTTCAAATTAATCAACAATTTTTCTTCTCTCAACTTCTCAAATACCATACGAATATGCATCATATGCTCATCCAATGTCTTACTAAAGATCAAAATATCATCTAGGTAAACAATGACAAACTTACCCAGAAATTCTTTCAGAACCTCGTTCATGAGCCGCATGAAAGTGCTCGGTGCATTGGTTAGCCCAAAAGGCATGACTAACCACTCATATAGTCCTTCCTTTGTCTTGAAGGCAGTCTTCCATTCATCTCCTTCTCTGATCCGAATCTGGTGATATCCACTCTTCAGATCTATCTTTGAGAAATACACAGCTCCACTCAAACAGTCCATAATATCATCCATTCGTGGCAATGGAAACCTATACTTGATTGTGATCTTGTTTATTGCTCTGGAATCTATACACATCCTCCATTCTCCATTCTTCTTTGTTGCTAATACCGTTGGTACAGCATAGGGACTCAGACTCTCACGGATCAATCCTTTCTGTAATAGTTCATGTACTTGTCTGTTCAACTCCTCAATTTCTGCAGGTGTCATTCTGTGTGCTGCCTTATTCGGCAAACTCGCTCCTGGGATCAAGTCCATCTGATGACTAATCTTTCTGACCGGTGGTAATCCATCAGGAACGTTATCAGATACAATATCCTGAAACTCATTCAACAAATCTGCAACTTCTACAGGAACATCTTCTACTTCCTCTTTACCAGCTTTTGGAATTAAAGCAAAACATACATGCTTATGCCTCATACCATCTAGGAAATTTCTTCCATCAACAAAAGTTATCCTTGCATTACCACATACCTTTTCTTCAGTCTCCTTCAATGGTTTTAGCTTATGTCGCACTCCATCCTTTGTCAGGGAATAGGTATTCGCACGACCATCATGTACAGCACATCTGTCAAACTGCCATGGTCTACCCAACAACATATGACATGCATCCATAGATATGATATCACACAATACCTCATCTTGGTATCCGCCAATCTTGAACTTCACCAGGCATTGTTCATTGACCATGACCTTGTGGTCATCCTGTACCCAAGCAATCCGATATGGATGTGGGTGTTTCTGTCTCTTGAGCTTCAACTTTGTCACCATCTCTTCTAACACCAAATTGTCAGTGCTTCCACTATCAATGATCACATCACAACATTTACCTTCACACTTGCACCTGGTGCGAAACAGGCTCCTCCTTTGCTCAGGTTCATTCTCACCACTCAATAGGACTCTTCTGTTAATCAACGTTTCTCCTCTTTCAGCATCTTCAGAATTTGATGATCTGGCGTCTTCATCTACATGTGCAACTTTGGTCTGGCCTTCATTTCTTCTGTCTATTCTGCCTTGGCACTGAGGACATTCAAATGCCCTATGACCTTCTTCTCCACAGTGAAAGCATGTTCCACGAAAGCCTCCTCTTCCTCTTCCTCTCTGATCTCTATTATTCTGATCCTGGAAGTGATTGGAATTATTTTCTCGCTGATTCTGACTGCTACTGGCCTCATCCTTCTTTTTCGGATCTTCATTTCGACCACCATATGATCGTCCACTGGATCGTCCACCGCGACCTCTTCCATTTTGTCTGCTCTCAAACTTCTTGTTCAGCTTTTCCTCTACTTTTAGGGAAAACTGGTATGCCTCTTCAATACTATTCATTCGAACCAGATTCAGGTCCTCCTGAATGCTCGGCTTTAACGCATTAAGGTATCGGGAAACTTTCTCCTTATCAGCTTCTGCATGGCCTGTTCTGATGAGAAGTCGATAGAACTCCTCTGTATACTCCTGAACAGATCTTCCTGCTTGCTTCAAACTCTGTATTTTCTTCAGTAGGTCAAGCTCATAATCAACAGGAATGAACTGTCGCTTCAATTTATCCACCATCCGATCCCATCTCGTGATTTTCTCCTTTCCCCTTCTATTTCGCTCCAACTGAATCTCTTGCCACCATATCTTCGCATGACCTTTCAGTCTAGCCTTCACAAATTTGACCCTATCAGGATCCTCAACATCTTCATACTCAAAATATCCCTCACATTCATTGATCCAGTCGATCAATTCCTCTAGGTTAAGATTTCCAGAAAATGTAGGAACCTCAATCTTAGGTCTTTTCCCAATCTTGGAAATCACCCAAAAAAGTCTTTCTTCCTCCTGGTTCACAATTTCAACTTCTCCTTCTTGATATTCTTGTTCGGCTTCATCCTCGCTTTCGTCTCTGACATTAAGATTCATTCCTCTGCGAATCTCTTCTTGCAATGCTCGCACTTGTCTCTGCAGCTCTCTAACCTCAGGTGTCACAACACCAGCTCTTCCGCCACGTTCCCTTCGTGGAGGCATTTTCGCGATGCGCGTGGAAACCCTAGCCACGGTCTTGGTGCAAACTGCCTCACAGTCGGCGATCTATTTACACACTCAAGAACTCCTACTCTGATACCACTTGATGAAGGGTGCTCCCCTTAATACCACAAACACATAACAGAAATAGAGAAACAACAACAATATGCAAGAACAGAAAATTGGCTTCTTATTATCTCCACAAATGTGGAATTACAAACTTTCAGAATTACAATATGCAAAGCCACATGGGCATTCCCTTACAATATTCTGTAGGACAAAGCCTCGAATCAATACCCAGATCTATTACCCAGAACTATTCTGAACTGCCTAAGACAATAATACAGCCTTCCCTATATAGGCAATTTTCCACCGCCTGGGAAGGTTCCAGAATTTTAGCCAATAAGGCCGACCAACTTAGAATTATTTTATTTTACATTTTATTACATCATAGTCAGCTCAAGATAACCTTTGAAACCCGAACAGAAATTTTGAAGAAAATTATTTTCCGCCATTTCAGGTGGCCCAACTTCCGAAGACCATAAGTCATCACCAGTTGACCCGCTCGGCTATTATAACCCCATTTCGGAAACGCCACGAAGCGCTCTACAGGCTTGATTGGCGCAAGCACCCAACACCCAAATTTTTGACCTCATCTGAGGCCTCTAAAGCCTTCAAAACTGAGTTCAAAGTTTCTGTCTCCTGCTGCCAATACCGAAAATCTTCAATATCTTCCAATATACACTTGATCTGGCAATGAAACTTTACTGGCAGACTTATATGACCAAAATGAACCTCCAATAAAGAAATCAGATCATTCTGAGCACATATGAAAATACCAAAAATAGTAACTTTCCATAAATAGCAGCTCTGCACAAAATAGCCCTTATTGAATACAAAAATAGAAATATTTTTGGGTGATGCAAGATTGCTCTTACACCCAGGATGCTCCTGCATCAATAAGAGATCTATCTCTAATACCAATTGTTGGAATGAAAGATAAGGGACTCTATGTGTAGTAATATGTCCTCTGTTCTGCTTGGTAGCCTTGATTGCTTCTGAATGAACTGAATTGAATCTTTGTTTCTGATAACTTCTCTTTCATGAAAACCTTGTCTAAATTTTGATGTCTTAAAGGTGGCTTATGCTTCAAGATCTCCTTCTTTGTAAATGTTTGATTCACTTCCTTTTGTCAAAATGACATGAATTACAAATAAATAGAAAACTGCTATGATTTCCATGACCTAATTAGGTTTACAACATCTTAGAAAACCTAAGATCTACGGTGTACAAAATTAACCTAGATCTAACTATTACATAGGAATCATCACAACATTTAATGATTACATCCATAATAAATAACCTTCGATCTTTGTAAAATATTTTATGAATCTGTGTAACTATTTGCATAGATAAATGTACCTTTCTTGATTACTATGTCATTTCCTGAATAACTTGATAAACACAACCATTTCTGTTCAGTGAATACACTAGTGCTCGGTGTGTATACTACTCGGTGTTTACTAACACTCGGTGCTCAATTTACTCTGATGCTCAGTAAACATGCTATGGTGCTCGATTAAACATGTTTCCTTTTAGCTCTCGGTTCTACCTTGTGAATACTCGATATGAAGGCTTGTTTGTTTAACTGACTAGCATAATGTAGCTTGTTGTATCATCTTTTACCGACTGATCAGCTTGGATAACTGACTAATCTAATTTGATATGAATGACAACATCTAATGCTCAAATAGAGATAACATATATATAAGAGGTAAATTAGGGGTGATTCCCCTAGCAGAGGCTACCTAAATCAAATGGAGTGTTTCATCAAATGTAATACTCAGAATATCTAAAAATTTGATGCAAGGAGGTTACACTTTAGGAGATGCCTAAAGCTGTGAAGAGTTGAGCACAAGATGTTGATTAGACATAAGCAAGATGATAGAGGGAGCATATACTTCAGAAAGATGACATGAAGATATCTACATGGTGAAGATGAATAAGAAAGTTGAAAATGTCTTTGGAATTTTTGTCAAAGAGGGAGAGATTTAGTAAAAGTGGCCATGAATAGATGGGTGAGAGATTCACTAAATTCAATAAAATTGATGCATAGATAGAGGGAGAGATCTATCAAAGGGGGAGTTGATTGGATGAGAATCAGAATGAAATCAAAAGCTGAGATCATGGAGATTGTTGGACCTTAGAATCAAAATGAAGCTAAGGATATTAATGAAGATCTGATAATAAAACACAGACAAAGTTGATAGAAGTTGCTTCAATGCATAATAATTTTTGGATTGTATGGTAATTTAAGCATATGGTGTTGTCATCAATGCCAAAGAGGGAGATTGTTGCAAGCTACAATTGAAACAATTGTTATGTTGATGAAGATGATTTGAAAAGAGGAGATAACAAGAAGCCCTAGTGAAAAGGTTGATTTATGAGAAACTATAATGGGCACTTGATTAGTTAGCACATTGGCAAGATAATGTGTTGTTTATCTATAATACTAAGTGAAGAAGACAATTGACTTGAAGCATAGAAGAGATGAGGAAAGAAAGACTAAAATCATAGGCTTGATCGAGAAAAAGAGAAGAAGATTAAGGAACTTAAGTATAAGCCGAGTGATGCTAGTGTTGATCGAGCACTAGTATAATCCAAGAAAATATAGTTTCAACCAAGCATCAGTAATAACTGAGTATCATAAAATGGACTAAGCGAAGACAGTGAGTGTCAAGAAGAACAGTTAGCAATGACTGAACTATCTAGTAAAGACTGAGTAGAAGAGCATAGTGATGACCGAGTGTCAGTATTTTATAGTTTGTGAAGGGATTGAGATTCCCAACTGACACAGTTTAATTCTCAAAATATGTAAAGCATGTTAAAGATAAGGATGAATGACTTGGAGTATTTAATGCATGGTAAACCATGTTTACACAATCCTATGCATGGACTCAAGGAGAAGTTTTGAGAAGTATCTAGAAGACTAGAAGGAGAATGAAATGTTGGAAGGATTTGATGAATCTAACCAAAACCTAAGAACTATGGTAATGATTAAGTGGAAAAAGATCAAGCTACCTAGTTAAGGAGGTAATTAAAGGATAACCTAATTGTGGTTATGACAATAGGTTGATTTTTTTGATTGGCAAACCTAAGCAGAAGGATGAGAAGAGCTATGAAGAGTTGTGAAGTGGTGATTTCTTGAAGGGTTTCCAAGAAGATTAGAGATAGAGATGATAATGAAGTCTAATAGATTTCCACAATCCATTTATATACATGTATCAGTTTTTGGATTTGATGGCAAAAAACTTTACACAATTGAATCTAGAAACTGATACATGTATGATAATGAAGTTCAATCAGAGGATAACATATGAGCTACATTGGATCTGTATTTCCAAAGTGAGTTCTATGTATCAAATCAAACCTATTGTTACTTTCTACCCATTGTATCAGATGAAATCCTTTAATCAAGGTGACATTCTAATGGGATGTTCTTAAGTCCTCTAACAAGGCCACTCCTAAAAAGGTGATTAAATCCTTTAATAGGGTCACACCTAATAGTGTGTATTGTAACCTTTAATAGGGTTGGCTCCTCACAGAGCTTACTTCAGAAGAGTGAAAATTGGTAGCATGTTACTAGGGGTTTTTCCCAAATTGGGTTTCCACATTAAATCTTGGCATCATACTTGTGTGAATGTTATTTCATGTGTTTTACTGTTAAGTGTTTTATATTCTACAAGTTGATTACTTTTGGACAGTGGACTATAAGTTTATGTTACTGGTTATATGCTATAGAGACTGAGTGGATTGTTGAGTAGATCTTGTTAGAAATAGGAAATATTGAGAGGGTGGGTGAATCAGTATTTCACAAACTTTTACTTTTGCCCAATTATCGATATAAAAAAGTAACTTGAAGCTTGCATAAGAAACTAAACCAAGTAAATTGAATAACAAGCATAGCAATAAAACAAATGAACTCATAACACCATGTTTGTTCTCAACAAAACATTGGCCAAGGGAAAACCGCGGTGGGGATGATACCCACAACTGATCTACTAATCAAAAGATATCCAGTTAAGGATGTTGACCCTATTAGGATTTTTTTACATACATATAGTGTCTCTATCTTTATTAAAGGACTTTAGGCCTTGTTAGAAGCCTCAACCATGTTATGAGTTGCTATAACCAAACAAATTTTTGCAAGATGATCTCACTATCCAAACATGCAATATACAACAATAGCTTCTGATACAAAGGTAAAATACAAAACCTTTGCTGCTACCGAATAGCTTTCCTATTCTGATTTAGCTTTGTAGGCTCTTCACTTTCACATACATATATTAATTTATTTCTTCATACAATATACAACTTCACATCATATGTCAACTTATTACAATCGATATATGTACCTTTTTGTACATTTCACATTACATAATTCTTACATATATACAAGTTATTACAATTAATAACTTCCAGTCGACTTACAATACATAAAATTTTCTCAAAACATAAAATCAATTCATGTTTCCTTAGGGTTAACATCTAGGATGTCTTCCCTACATGGTTAAGTCATTATTTTGATAAAAAAAAATAATCCCTTAACTTGATGTGATCATATTCTATCTTCTGCTCTATTGAGGTCGGCTCAACATTGTCTTTGTAAATCTTTAATATCTTCTTTTGTACATGTCATACAGACTTGTGCTCTCATATGTGGCTTTGATATACATAGAATTATCCATGTTCAAGTGTGCATGCACTGAACCTTCTTCTGTGAACATCGCTAATCAAAACTATCTCCGATTAGATTGGTAAATATTGTTGTACTTAGACAATTTTCTAGTGCACTCATACAAGACTGCTTCCTTCAATTATGTTATCTTCATGCTGAGTATATGTTTCCATAATGAAAAAATTCTAATATCCTACTTAGCTAAATTTCCAAAAGTCTACACCTTTGTCATTGGTGGCAACATATGGGAAAATTGGCTAAGTCCCAAAAACTTACATTACAAAATTATGGCCATACAAAATGTGGATCTTAAATAACTACTTATTTCTCCAAAAATTCTCCAAAAATTGATACTCCCCCTAAGAGTATACTTCATACTATACTGCATATCTATACATATAATTTTCAACTTATACTACTTCCCCTTTCACAACAATGACAAAGGTGTCAAAAAATGATGTAACAAAATTGTTTTACCTCATATTTCAATATTGCAAGGTCGGAAGGCTTGCAACATAGTCTGCAAAATTGATTTTTAGGCTCTCTATTTCATTGTCCCATGAATTTTTCACTACATCAGAAACACTGAGAAATGTGCATATGCGAAAGGATGCAATTTCAACTACCTTAAGATTTGCATAATAAAATTTTCCATAAGATGTCTTCGAAGAAAGACATTCTTCCAACTAATTCTCTACAAAACTAATTTTTAGTGATACATGCTCTCTAAGTAGAGTGAATCTCTTCAATTTCTTCTCCTTATCATCATTCAGAAGTCTCATTTTATCAATTTCTAAGATCTTCGCATTAGGGCTTTGCAAAACATTTACTGTCACTTCTAGTTCTGCTTCTTTGATCTTTGACTTCTTTGATATTTCAGATGTGTGGTTGTGGGTTTGTGTACACTAAATGTATAATGCTTTCCCTCTCTCTAAGGATATTCTCAACTCCTTTATGCATACATCCAAGTTGTCTAGATCATTTTTGATATTCTGGCATACAACTTAAAATACTTGTGCATCATGGGCTGCTTGGGCTTTGACTGTTGCAATATCTAATAAATTTGTAAATTCCATGTCAAAAGCTTTCATAACCTCTTTTTCTTTTTCTTGGGGATCAGCCCTCACTAACGTGACTTGATATAACACTTTTAAGTTTACTTGTTACCTCAAGTAATGCTCCTTCCAGGATTTTTACTTTCTTATTCTTTCCAATAATCTTGTTCAGAGATGAGATCAACTCTATTTGATCATCATCATCCACTTCTTGTCCTAAGCTTGCAAACACTTATTCAAAATGTGGTTTATGTGATGCTTTTGTTGTGTCCTTGGGTTTAGGAATAATCACTGACTATTCCTATGGCACTACATGCTCTTCTTCTGTTGTATCAATTTGTGTATCCTATTTTTCTTCTTCCTTTATTATTTCAACCTCTTCTTTCTTATTCTCTTCTATGTCCCATTCCTCATCAATCTCTGTCAAATTTCCAACATCGGCCTCTTGGTCACTGAAAGGATTTTCTTCACTATCTAGGGTGATATTTGTTCCTTCAATGTTCATAGACTCATTTGTAATGTTGATGGAGGGTGGAGGAGCTAGTGATGGTTCAGTATGATATTCTACTTCAACCTCTTGATCATATTCATTGATTTTCTCACCTCGTCTAGAGGTCATTACCTTCACAACTATTTCCTTTGTTTCTTTGTTAATCTCCTCATAATTTCTTCTCATTATAAGTATTGTCATTCTTTTCTTCCTCAGATGGGTACTTAGGTTCTTTATTATTTCCTTAAAATGCTTTTCATCTTTTGTCTCACAAAGCTTTCTTACAAATATTTCTCTTATTCCGGTATCTTCTTATGTGGCTCTTTTCTTCATGTTTACCAATTTCTCATAAATATTGTCAGGGATCTTTCCTTGGATGTCATCAAATTTCTTGTCTGCAAGGATCATGTGTCTAAAAACTGCATTTTCTAGGTTCAACTTCTCAAAGTTATCATACATCTCATAGTATTTGTTTAAATTAGTGAAATCACCTTCATTTATGATCAAAGGGGTTCACTTTATCTATTTTGGGCTTCCATTTCTTCTTGTTGCTACTTGCCTCTTCATCTGCCGTAGCTGCTAATGTTTTCCTTTCAAACTGGCTAAAGATAGTCTTTTATCTTTTACCTGGTCTTCTTTCCATCTCTTTCACTCTCTTAGTTGGTGTGGTGGAGAAGAATGTTGTAGATTTCCTTACTTCTTGTACTTCCTCTTCTTCAATTTCTTCATCAATTTCCTAAGTTCTTTAGTAGGGGTTGCAAGGGATGTCAAGGGTGGAACTGATAGTACTTCTTTATGTCCAATGTCCCTGATTGTTGGATGTCTGACTTCGCAATGAAAAACTCATGTTCAGTCATACCAGTATCTTTCAATATTTTATTACGGTACTGTCAAATCTCTACTTTGCCATTTTTTGTGCTTGAGATGATCATGTAGAATTGAAGTTCTCTTCATGTGTCCCAAATCTAAGACTCGTAGCATCCAAATTAATCTTAATAATCCACTCACATAACCTTCAATCTCAACTTCTGAAACCTCATACTCAAGAGGATCTACAAATTCTACTCTTGGCTCAACTGCTTCAACATAGGTAAAGTCTGCATCTACCAAAAAGCATATCTCATCTTTGTAATTTTCCACAATTAGATGGTGGAATCCTTGATCTTTTCTTCATTTCATTATGAAAAGTCTTAATCACTAAAGTAGTAATTTCATTCACTTTGTCAATAGGGTGTCCTCAGGTACACTTTGTTGATTTTGTCCATAGAATTTATGTTGTCATTCCAGTCAACTCCTATAGTGTATAGGAATCTTATCAACAAATGGAAAAATATGTATGTGATCACAGATGAAAATCTAAATTGTGAATTATCGGTCTTTCTGATCTTCTCAAGATTTTCAGTCAACTGAATCCTTAAAAATTCACACATATCTACCTACACTTTCTCTACACACATAAGATAAGTTGCATGTACCATGCCACCTGCCATATCATCTTCTCTTGAGCTTTCACAAAACTTTGAAGTCAAAATTTTGGCATACATATCTAACATCATCCTATTCAATCTTACTTATAACAATTCATCTTCCATTGTATGAAGACTTGGTTTTTTCTAACACTATTTTCTTGACATTCTTCTCATTTAAGGGAATTACTCCTGACTTAGATAATTGAGTTACCTCATGAATAAGGTCTGTGGTGATGTCTATGACTCTATCATCTAACCAAAACTTTCCATTATGAATTATGCTCAATATTATCTTGGTCATTCATCATTTTGAAATTCATAGTGAAGTGTATACTTGATAACATCAATTTCACTCAAATGTTCAAACCCTTCTTTGTATGGACATATCATGTTTATAGATCTTATCATATTCCATTATTAGGTTACCATCTCCTAAGGTCTCAAACTTACATTTAAGATAACCTCTTACATCTTCCAAATGCAAAACTCCATCTAGAATGGATGACAAGGCTAAACTAGGGTCTTCTACCAATGGTTCTATAGGTTCCTTCTTCATTCTAGGTCTGACTGAATCTATGATGTGGTGAACTATTAATGCATCCATGATTCTATAAAAAACACAACTGATTTGATAGTAAATACTTAGAAAAATACCTCAGAATCATGATTTAGGGCTTTGCATAGATCTGGAAAGAAATTTGTCTCCAAACATTGCAAACTACTCTTAATCTTCACTGGCTATCTCTCTTATACACTTGTAATTGCTTGAATGATCAACTAATACCGATTATCAACTTTTGTCCTTCAAATCTTTCAAGATACTCGACATCGGATTAAATTTCTTTACTACTTCATGCCAAAAAGTTGTTCCTAGTTACCTACAAAACTTCATTCTTTTTGTGTACTCACATACATATTCATAAATTCATGGCGCTCTTAACCATAGGCTTTATTTTTATCACATACTATCTCATATTAACTTTGCAAGACTTAATCCAATCTATTCTAACTTTTACACTAT